>CAJVRN010000237.1:3320000-4520000 GCA_911728415.1 Lagocephalus sceleratus | reverse complement strand
ATAAATTATTTCGCAGCCAAGCGCGACTTGCATGTATGTCGAAGAGAAATACATGCAAGACAACGAAAACATGCTGGAAATTGTGCCGTGTTCCAACAACCACCAGGAGATGGAAGCAGAGCAAAAGAAACGTTTGAAATCTACTTTGTAAATAGACGTAGTTACCCTGACAAGAGGAAAACACACACACACACACACACACATACA
The DNA here is from genome assembly GCA_911728415.1 of Lagocephalus sceleratus. Lineage (NCBI taxonomy): Eukaryota > Metazoa > Chordata > Actinopteri > Tetraodontiformes > Tetraodontidae > Lagocephalus > Lagocephalus sceleratus. Next base: position 4,519,793 of record CAJVRN010000237.1, on the reverse strand, counting down.
CACACAGACATTGCATTATGTTCAATGGGTTGTTTAGAAAGACCCTGATGTTCTCATGTTTTTCTGTATTCATACACTCATAATTATAATGTCCTTTCAAAAACTCAAAGCACTAACACAAAAGGAATCTTGTTTTACAGCATGTATACCATAGAGATGTCTGACTCTTTGTCATCCCATCAAGGACAAGTCAGGCAGAAATGGACCTGAAATGCAAATGATGATTGAGCAAGTCTTGTCTTTCTAAACAGGGTCCTTATGTAACATCTAAACATACGGTGTGTGTCCTTAGGTCCACAGAACACTGAAAACAACAGCTTGGAACTCCGTGAACCGGTTGTCAAGCATAAATACCAACATGTCGAGAACCATGCCCGCCGAGTGTGTGCACGAATCTGTGCGGGCAGTAAACTAACAAAGATATTCGCACACAACCTGAGAGTCTCTGCTTGACAGCGAAGACACTGCAGAAGCCCTGTGTGTGAGGGGAACTCTGTGTATGTGTGTGTCTGTGTTTTGTCCGTATATTTTACCTGACAGTCGCTCCGACAGCCCACCTCAGGGTGGCTGGAATTCTTGCCCCCGCCACGCAAAGAAGGTTAGACTTGTGTTCCCTTGATTACGCAACACATTTATGTCACCAGTGTTAAAGAGGAAGAGGCTGGAGCGGAGGTGTTTTCCAAAGAGGTCCCCAGAGGAAACGTAAAACAAAATAAAGTATTAAATAACGTAATTACTGCATGAATGAGTTGGGACAAATAGGTCTTGTGTTTTATGTGGCTTTAGAGTTCCTACTGCGATGTGTTCAGTGTTCAAGGTCTTTCCTGAATATGTATTATGAAACAGCTTGACAACATACAGCTCGGTTAGGAGGGGAGAGGGATTCTTCATCACATATGGTGAATCACAGCGATAGTCGTGCATGGTTTTAAAATGGACACGCTCGTATTCCACTGATGCCTGTTGGAGATCTGGTGAGGATTTTTGGATCTCTTTTCTGGATTCATTAAGGATGAGGAGTGAATTCCATTGACGGAAATGTGCAATTATGCATTCACATCCATTCAGAAGCTGCTGAGCTTGTTTTCATCCATGGTGGGGGGGGCACTCTTCTAATATATACCTTGTCCTCGGTCGTGGGTGACCTGCCAGGGGGTTCGGGGGGTGTCACAGTGCTGATGTGTGTCAGAGGCCCGCCGCTTGTGTTGAAGATGTCAATGTACACAACTGCTAAATGTTCTGCACGGGCCCCAGGTAAGTGTGTGTGTGTGTGTGTGTGTGTGTGTGTGTGTGTGTGTGTGTGTGTGTGTGTGTGTGTTGTGTAGCGCAGCATCCTGGGGGCCACAGGAGGTCTAGTTTGGAGGCCCTGACCTCCTCGGCTCTGCTCTCCCTGTGCTGGTTCCCCAGATGTACACTAATATTTCAGACTTTGCACAGAAATGATTTAAAACCGGCAAGTAATCTCCCACAATCTGTCCAGTGCAGTTCAAATGAACTGGCCTAACTGGTACGGAAAACACTTGTTTGGCAAAGCAAGTGCCGGATAAAATAAAGTCATACAAAATAAGACAGAAATACAAATATCTAAAAAAAAAATACAAATAGTGCAGAAAATAAACTGTATCATGGAACACAATGTTTTTTAAAGCTGTGATTAAAGGTTGTGTACAGGTGTATACATGCACATGTGTGGGGCTGTTGCTCTTGTGAAGATGTTAAAAGTGTCTTTGCAGGAAGCTCTGGAGCAGGGGGGGGGGCCCTGGGGGGGCTCTCGGTCCTGCTCACAATGCAGTTTCTCGCTCAGGTCCTCGTAGTCTTTGTGATGGTTTCTGATGGAATGCACTGATGAGGATGGACTATTTTCCCTTCCTTTTGATCTTTCTTACTAACTCAGAACCACACAGACCTGTTGTATGTTGGAGTACACTGTTAAGCACCATTTCCTCGTGCACGGTATTCTTGTTGACATTCTGCCCGTTTTGCCATTTATCACCGAAACAAAAGCTTTTACAAGGGAGTTAGTTTTATTCCTTCCTTGTTCTTCATTCCTTACAACAGCATCAGAAACTGGAATGGGAAACAAAACTTTGGTTCTATTTTCCTGGCAAAGTGTCCCCCCAAAAAAAGAAATCCACCCAAACTAGATATGTGGAATAACCCAGCTACAGTGTGTAACCTTTCAAATTAAAGTTCCATGTGTAAGAGATTATGGGGAAGACTGAGCCGCTCGGCCTCAGCAGGAGGAAAAGACATCACATAAACAGCAAGCTGAGGAAGAAAAGTCAAGAATCCCAAAAGTCGAAATTAAAATTTTAGGATTTGGTAAATCAAAAGTGAGTCAGATGAGTGTGTTTTGCAGAAGTTTCAGTCCTGCCCTGCAGAACACCTCATGCTCTGGTGCTGCACCCACTTACATAAGAAACAGTCAAACTGACTCACGGTGGCTAATGTGAACGGTAAAACTGTTTTTTTTTTTTTGTTTTTCTGCAATGTTTTTCTCGCAAAAGTAAACCGTGAAACTGACGTCGGGAAAACCAAAATAATTGTACTGAAGCTGTCACATCCAAATATCAGATAATTAAAGATGCACTACAGCTCAGGCGAACAGGCTCCAGCAGTTTTCCTCCCAACCCAGCCCCGCTCTCTTCCCAGAGCGAAGTGCTGATGTTCCCGGAGGAGGCTCCTCCACAGGATCGATCTCTTCCTGGGGCCCGTTTCCTGCATTTGCTGCTGTGACTGCAGAGAACAGAGAGCGTGAGCTGGAAACACGAGCGTTTGCAGGAGTTCCTGAAACTGCCCAAAGCACAATACTACGCTTCGCCCGAAGGCTGCTTCGGGGTGACGTCACCGTTCTTGACGGCGATGACGTACAAGAATGCCGGGGGTCGCTTTGCTTTGTGCAATCGGCGTCACCGTCTTTTGTGAAGCAGAGTTGGCTGCTGCGTGAGGCAGAGATTCAGTGCTGATTCCGGAACAACATTCTGGTATTTCAGGAGAGGTCAGCTGGCTTCTGTGTGAACATACCCACATACCAAAGTATAATGACAGCCCCAAGCATTCCAAGTCATTAATAACCAGCCAGGACAGTAATAATGTTATTGAGTTATTGGAGCGTATTGAAACGATCAATCAGGGTTTAAGCCATCTACACGTGCTGCTATGAGGACGAACGTCTCCAGAAATGTAAATGCATCATAAAATGGTGTCATCTAGAGGTTTCGTGTTTGGGAGCTGACTGAAGTGAATTACAGGGTGGGCGCTTGTTATTAGTCTGGATTATGACGTCATCGTCAAGGCTATAGCTGGAAATATATGAAGTGACGTCACAAAATCGATGGAAAAATAAAAAGAATCATATTCAATGTAAAATCACTGAGTTGTGTTCCCATTGTGCTCATTTAAATTCCGCCCGACTTTTTTGGTTTAGTTACCTTGTTTTGGAGCATCTAAACAATGAGTCTGAATCTGTCAATGTCATTTAAAGAGCGCAGATCGGTTTTGTTTCAATTATTTGTTCGTATAGGATTACTGCACGCTGAAAAAATTGTTGTCCGACCTGTCTGAGGTTCTTGCAGGAGTTGTCACGCAAAAGCATTTTTGCTTTTTCGAGTCGGTCTAAATAATATAACGAATCTTATGTAGACTTTATTTTATTCTTAGAAATAAATAAATAAATATTCTTAGAAATAAAATAAATGCAGGACGGGCCCACTGAGCATCGGCCTGTTAAAAATCATCTGTGAACGCTTATATATTCGCAAATTGATTTCCGATTTCTGGTGCTGTAGTCTTTAATTATTTTCATGCTCCCGTTAAATAAATGAATAAATTAATTGAACAACTCTTCTTTCAGGCTTGCTATTTACAATCACGCACTTTGTCTCCTAAAAAATGCGGAAGAAGGAAGAGCATGAAGGGAAATACCTTTTATTCTATGAGGAAAATTCCTCGCGTCAGACACGCCACACACCCGGGGCCTTAAATAGACCGTGATGGTATCATCAGCGGCCTGTCGCCACTGCTGCACCGCTGCAAGAGGACCGAGGCTGTTGCAGCTCTCTCTCTTCGCTTTTTGGTGTGTGTTTTTGTGTGTATTTCGAGATGAGCTGGGGCCTGAGCCTGCTGGCTGCAGGTCTGCTCCTGTGCCTCCACATGCAGCTGAACGCAGGTAAGTCTGAGGGTTTTTTTTTTTTTTTTGCTGTATCTTTTCTTTAACAATTTTTTTTTAATTCTTCCTTTCTCATTTATAAATATCACTTGATGACAAATTATGCATTTTTAATAAATCAATTTCCCCCAAAACATTGACCAACTTTTATTTTTAGGATCCCGTTTGAGCCGCAGCGTCGTTGAAAGAGCTGTGGCCAAGGCCAAAGCCGACGTGGATGAAGCTTACCTCTACTCCAGAACCCAGTGAGCCACGTTTATATCGTTTTACAAGAACCGAGATTTGTATTCCTCATCAAAAATATGATTTAAAAAAAAAATTGTCCATGGAAAAAAAACACACAAATGGCGTCACTCTAATTCGACACATTATTTAACTGTAATTTTAATGCCTTTTAAAATGAGATTATTATTATGTTTAAATCAAATAGAATGTATGCCGCTGTTTTGCCTGAAGTTTAAAGACAACGTCTAACCTTAACCTTATTTGCATCTGGTATGTAAAAAATCCCAAAACCCATTCGAGGAAGCTCAAGTTCACAGGACAAATATGAACGAGAGGCGTAAAATCCTCTGAAGCGTTGCGGCGCGTCTGACGCGTGTCCCTGACGCAGGAGCATCGAGCGTGTGCGGAGGCAGGCGGCCAGCCCCGCAGACGTCCTCCGGCTGCTCAAGCAGCCCTCCGGACCTTCCCGTGTCGCCGTGCGCGCTGCCGACTACATGAACAACGCCGTGGCGCTCCTGACGTCTCTGAAAAGGCGCAACAAGCGCTCCATCGACGCCACAGGTAACCCCCCTCAACCACCCCCCCACCCCCAACCCCCCTCCCACCCCAACCGCTCCTGACGCCAGGCTTGTGCCTCCGAACCAGACCTGCTCGCGAAGGAGGACCTGGAGTTGGTTGCTGAGCTGACCGGCTGCACCCCCCGACACCGCGCCCCCTCCTGCACCACCACCCCCAATTTGGACAGGTTTCGCACCGCCGCCAGCGTCTGCAACAACAGGTGAGGCACGCGCCGGCGAGGCACCACGTCCCGGGTCCTGACCGATCTCTGCTCGCAGGCGGAATCCACGCTGGGGGTCGTCGAACACGCCCTTCACTCGCTGGCTCCCTGCGGAGTACCAGGATAACATCACCCTGCCCAAGGGCTGGGACCACGACCTGAGAGTCAACAATCAAATCCTTCCCCTGGTAATGACCTCTGGGGTTGCGTGGGGGGGGTCACATGACCCCACGGCAGGAGGATTCAGGTCTCAGGTCAATTGTTCACTGTGCTGCAGGTACGGGAGGTGTCCAACCGCATCCTCCGGACCTCCAACTCCCAGGTGGACAGCGACCCCCTCTACACTCACATGGTGACCATCTTCGGCCAGTGGACCGACCACGACCTGACCTTCACCCCCCACTCCCCCGTCATCCGCTCCTTCAGCAACGGCATCGACTGTGAGAAGAGCTGCGAGCGCACGGAGCCCTGCTTCCCCATCAAGGTAAGCCTCGCCGAGGACGCGCCCCCAAAAACTCGTGGTCGGTTGAAAAAACAAAACAAAAAAAACAAACCCGACTCCGATTCCGACAGATTCCCAGGAACGACCCTCGCTTCGGCCGCCACTCCGAGGAGTGCATGCCCTTCTTCCGCTCGGCGCCGACCTGCGGCTCGGGCAACACGGGCTACATGTTCGGCGACCGCAACGTGCGGCAGCAGATCAACACGCTCACGGCGTTCATCGACGTGGGCCAGGTGTACGGCTCCGACGACGCCAAGGCCCGCGCTCTCCGGGAGCTCTCCTCGGACCGGGGCCTCCTGAGGGTCAACCCGGAGTACACGGACAACGGGCGGGAGCTCCTCCCCTTCACCACCGTGGACGCCAACCTGTGCGCCACCCGGGGTCGCATCACCAACGACAGCAGCGCCGCGGAGGTGTTCTGCTTCCTGGCTGGTGAGTCACGCCTACCACAACGGTGGCGGCGGCGACCCCCCCCCCCCGACCTTTTCGGGTATTATAGAGCTCGCCCTTCTGACCCATAGGCGACGATCGGTCCAACGAGAACATCGCCCTGACCTCCTTGCACACGCTGCTGTTGCGCGAGCACAACCGGCTGGCGAGGGCGCTGGCCGGGCTCAACCCCAGTTGGAACGGCGAGAGACTCTACCAGGAGGCGCGGAAGATCCTGGGTGGATACTTCCAGGTTGGACGGCGGGATGCACCCCCTCCCCTTCCCGTTTCACGTCGCCTTAGCGACCGACGCGGTTGAAAGCTGTTTTTTTTTTTTTTCCCCCCCGACCCTCCAGGTCATCACCTTCAGGGACTACCTCTTCCACATCGTCGGCCCCGACTTCATCGCCCGGCAGCTGTCGACCTACCCGGGCTACGACGAGGCCGTGGACCCCAGCATCTCCAACGTCTTCGCCACGGCCGCGTACCGCTTCGCCCATCTGATGGTTCAGCCGCACATCGCCCGCCTCAACGAGGACTACAAGGAGCACCGGGAGTACCCGTCTGTGCTGCTGCACAAAGCCTTCTTCGCTCCGTGGAGGATCGTCTACGAAGGCACGGCCCCCGCCGTCGATCCGTTTGTCCTCCAGCGAAAGCGACCGACTCCCCCCTGACACTTCCGTGTGTGTGTGTGTTTTTTTTTTGTTGGGGAATCCCACAGGTGGATTGGACCCCATCCTGAGGGGGCTGGTGGGCCAGAAAGCCAAGCTGAACACGCAGGAGCACATGATGCACGATGAGCTGAGGGACCGGCTCTTCAAGTTCTCCTCCGAGCTGGCTCTGGATCTGGCCGCTCTCAACCTGCAGAGGGGGAGGGATCACGGTCTCCCTGGTAAGCCGCCGCTCCCGCTCAGCGTCTCCGCGTTCCCTCGCCATCCCGGGCAGCGTTTCCCAACCGCGGCCTCCTTCCAGGCTACAACAAGTGGCGGAGGTTCTGCGGGCTGTCGCAACCACGCAACAGGGCGGAGTTGGCGGTGGTGCTGAACAGCACGGTGCTGGCGGACAAGCTTCTGGACCTGTACAGGACACCGGACAACATCGATGTGTGGCTGGGGGGAGTAGCCGAGCCCTTCGTCCCGGGGGGAAGGGTGGGGCCCCTGTTCGCCTGCCTGATCTCCACCCAGTTCCAGAGGATTCGCCAAGGAGACCGGTACTGGACCAATAGACTTTTTTTTTGGAGCGGTTGGTGCTGCGGTATCTTCACGTTTGCCTGATTTTCTCCACCTTCAGGCTGTGGTGGGAGAACCCGGGGGTCTTTACGGAGGCTCAGAGGACTTCCCTGAGGGAAACATCGCTGGCCCGCATCATCTGCGACAACACCAACATCACCGAAGTTCCTCGGCAGCCGTTCCAGTATCGGCCCCGAGGATCTGGCTACACGCCCTGCAGCGAAATTCCTGCCTTCGACCTCAGTCCGTGGAAGGAGGGTGAGCCTGTGCCCAGAAGTCCTGACTGACACCCTTGGTTGGGGGGGTAGTGACTAATTTTCCCTTTCTTATCTCTCTCAGATGCAGACAGCGAAGCACCAGGTACAACAAATTCATACAATCGCACTTTAGAAGATCAACGTCAGAATGTTTCTGATGACCGTGTTTATCCCCCCCCTCCCACCCCCTCATAGTAACCAAGGCGCCCTCGACTCCCCCGCCACCTGCTGACAAGGTCGCCTTCTCTGTCAGACTGGGCAACAACTTCCCCAAATCGGGCGAGCCCATCGCCTTCAAGGACGTCATCTACAACGGCCAGGGGAGCTACGACACCCGGCGGGGCTACTTCACCTGCGAGGTCCCGGGCGTGTACGAGTTCAGCTTCCACGCCTCCGTCAACCTCAACGACGCCAGCCTGGACCTGTACCGCAACCGACAGCTGATCCTGCACTCCTTCACGACCAGGCAGAACGGCTTCGTGGTGGCCAGCGGCAACGTGTACGTGAAGCTGGGGAAAGGCGACACGGTGTATCTGGTGGCGAGACACGGGCAGAACGGCCTGACCAAGGACAGCATCTTTTCGGGGCACCTGCTCTTCACCGAGTAGGAGACTAAACCAATCCCCATCCGGGGGGGCAGGGGGGGGCGATTGGCTTGAAAAAGCTACATCAGAAAAACAAGGAATTTATGAGCTCAGGTTTTTTTTTTTTTTTCAAATACACAGCGATTTCAGGCACGGCGGGTCACGGAAGTCAGGCCCGACGGCACACGCTGCTGTTTTATTGATTAACATCGTTGATGTTTAAAAATGTAGTGTGACTTTATTGGGATTTTGCAGTGAAAGGGGAACGTTAAAATACATTTACCCCCACCTATATGGTAAAATGACTCTTATGTCTATGCGACTGTACAAAAGCCCTGACTGACTCATGTGACTAAGTACTTTTAAACCCCAAACCTGAAATTGAACTCACATAATCCATAATTAAGATTGAAAAAAAATCTTTGTTATGCACGTTAGACATTGTCTTTGACGAGAGTCGGCTACGAAAAAGAAAGATATAATTACATTCAGAAACACTTTTGATGGTGCACAGTTTGACCGCTAGATGGCACTAAAATATAGTTTTATTCATGAGGGAGAAGCTGAACAAAACCAGTAAATCCCAGTAGCCGCTGCACAGAGAACCAGTTCTGTTGCTGGGGCTGATCTATTTGTAAAAAAGGAACATGTAAAAAAGGAACATGTACATAATCAAATGCAGTCTAAATACAGACGATCACTTTCCCCCGATAAACATGTACCTATCAACTAGGTTTTAATACATTAGGTTTACGTTCCCATTAAATCTCAGAAATAAACTCAAAAGTGAATTATTTAACAGACATCAGACTTTATAAAATAATGCATTTCACCGAATACAAAGCGCACAGACCAAACACGTGACGTTAATATTCATTTATGTTAGGGGGTGAACGACACATTCAAGAATAAATATTTAGACAAAAAAGGGTTTTGGTGACTTTTTGGCACAGCAAGTAGTTCTTACATGGTTTAGCTGTCTTGTTACTTTGTAAATATGCTGAAATGAAATCCCAACGACACTGATTGTTCTTTGTTAGGAGAAGCCGGTTTAAGGTTGGAGGCTGGTGGAGTCGGAGGGTTTGACTCGGGAAAATGCAACAAAGAGACAAATTCCAGTCTGTAGGTTAAACATCCCGTTTGGCCTCTTTGATGACGGTCACAGCTTCGATGTGACGCCTCTTTAAAATATCGATTGCAAATAAAAACAACCAAAAAGACCAAAACCACGTAATAGAAACTAACAAGTGGTTTTTGACTCCTTGATTTGTGACACTTTAAGACGCCGGTTTAAAGCCTCAGACGTGGACGCGTCTCCAGAAGTAAGCAAACAAACAGTGCGTGCGCTGTTTTCTGAGGTGGAGAGGAGGGACGAGAACCAGCTGCTGCGTCCACACACACACACACACACACACACGCACACGCACACATTCACGCACACACGCACGCACGCCACGCCCCCCTTGACCTCGGACGCAGTGCCATCCACACAGAGTGGCTCAGGGGTCTCCCCTGGGAGCGGGGGAATGCCGGAGAGGACGAGCGGCACACGATACCCCATTGTTTGGTTTAGCAGTCACTGACTCCCCCCGCTGCCTCCGCCACCGACCGACCCCCCCCCACCACCACGCACACACACACCCACACACACACACACACCCTCCCGAAACAACACGGGCCGACCGTCTCAGCGGGTCAAACTGATTAGAAGGACGTTTGCGGACTAATCCTCCATCCTCGCACCGACTCCTGGCTCCTTCAGCCCGGACGGTGAGTTCTCAGATCATCACCACCACCATCATCATCGCCATCATCATCATCACCATCATCATCATCATCATCACCATCATCATCATCACCATCATCATCATCATCATCACCATCATCATCCTCACCATCATCATCCTCACCATCATCATCCTCAAGGCCTGTCGCAGAACCGGACTCTGACAACAGGAACACTCGTCACCCCTGCAGATGAGACTGAGATAAGATCGAGCCTTAAGATTTACACTTAAATCTTAAATTAAACCTGTAAGGGGCTTTTCAGGGGGTCTTCTACTTAATGACAGTGAAGGTGCGGACTGATTAAATCTCATAAGAATGTGCTGCAGCCCGAAACCGCAGACTGACGCACTTGGTGGAAAAATCCAAATTTTGTGCAACTTTTGAGAAACATGCAGGAAAATCAATGTGCTGCTCTAGATTGATCAATCACTCATTCAGTCCGACTTGCACGGCTGAGGCGCTGGTTCCAGCAGAGCAGACCCCCCCCCCCCCCCCCTCTCCACCCTCTCCCCCCCCCACCTCTCTCTGTCTCTGTCTCTGCAAGTTCTTTTCCAGCCAGTGTCGGAATGCGATCCCAGAGTGTCGTCGTGTGTTGGTTTTTGGAGGTTAGGCAGAGCTGTCAATCACGTCAGGGGAAGCGTGCGAGGGGGGACACGGCGACAGGGCGGAGACTCTGCAGCAGGATTCCCCAGGACGGCTCTCATAATTGAGCGAACATCTGACTTTGTCCCGCGCTGGCAGATGGTGGGTTGAGGCGGGATCCAAGGGGGGAGATTTACATCCATTGTCCGGGCGCACAAACTCCACAAAGAGACAATAGTATCGGTAAAGGGCACAAGAGAGCAGGGCTGGAAAAAAAAAATCCTCACAAAGCCAAATCAGCAGAAATGTAACTTTAGTCTAAAGAAATAATCGAGTGAGCGCGACATTTGGGTGCTGTTGGAACGTTAAAGAAAACAGGCTGGTGCTCTTGCAGCATCAACAACAGATTGTTGAGATCGGGACGAAATCGTGGAGATTGATGGACCAACCAGACGCCCATTGTCGCCGCTGACACTGATGCGATACCTCCCCTGAAAAACAAAACAAAACAAAACAAAAAAAAAATCACTGCGTTCAAAGGAGCAGACGGCCGGGATGCTGAATCAGTCGCGTTTCATTGCGACTGAAAGAACAGACCCGAACCGCATTTACTGTGCCCGGAGTGTTCCATAAACCTGGGAAACACTGTGTGCAGATGAAAGTCTGTCAACATTAGTGATATTGAGACGCCCCCCCCACACACGCACACACGAACGCGATAAACTCTGTGCGTTTCAGATCTAAGTTCATTTTTTTTGTGCGTTGTTGTTGTCGTTGTTGTTCCGAAGGACGCGCGCCGCTCCTCTCTGCGCCATGTGGGACTCGGTGTGAGTGAAACTTTGTTTGGTTTGGCCGGTTCTGGCAGGGGTCCAAGCAGCGGATGCACTTTACACCAATGAGAGCATCCATTTCCACAATCGGTCCCCCATATGGCACCGAGGCCCCTCCTCCACGCTCCATCCCGGCAGAGGGTCTCATTCATGCTTCCAGACAGCGGTTCACTGCGAGCCTCCTGGCCCTCGGATCAACTGTTCCGATCTGATCTGGCCCGGCCACACACACAAAAAAAAAAAAAAAAAAAAAAAAGGAGGGGAAGACTTTCATGTGAAAGATTATTTTCCAGAGGGTCTCTCTTCGGACTGCCTGAGGAGTTGAGTCCTCTGGGCAGGTGACCGTTTGCGCTCGACCGAGATTTGCGCTTGGACAATACGCGCAGTTAGAGGGGGACTATATCTGTCACCATCGTTTAAGCCTTAAACAAAAGTGTGAGTGGATTCTTATTGAGGCGACTTTGTGAAAACACCGCAGGGACGTGCGCGCAGCGTTCAAAGCTCTGTGAAAGCTCAGTGGTTTTTTTGTTTTTTTTTTGTGGCGCTCTGGAGGAGCGCAGCGCCTTGCGGTGGACCTTCTGTTGTTTGCCAAAGTGCTTTCGCTTTTTTTTTTGCACTAATTATTCCTCATTGAAGTTTTTTCCCCCTTTTTTTTTTAAAAAAAAAAAGTGCACTGAAACGAACAAGACGGGGCTTAAATGTTCGGGATCCAAGAGCACCTGATAAGAGAAGTGAGCGGATTAAAAGAGCGAAGTCTTGGAGAGGAGATGGATCCAGTCCGGTCGTGGGTGCGTAATGTCGGGGTTGTGGACGCGAACGTAGCGGCGCAGAGGTACAGTACACACCCAGCTGTTCTACTGACATTTACTCAGCATTTCTCCAGCAGCTGCACTCAGAACGCTCTATGCTCGTTACTCATTTCTAAGGTTACGCACAATGTCCTCAGCGTTGTATCATATTGAAGGTGCGATAGAGAACTACTTGTTGCAAAAGATGGCCAAGTTTATATTATTACAATTCATTTGTATGTTATCATTGTCATTATTTAGATTTGTATTACTAGTAGTAGTATTTATGTTTACTTGACGCACGTTGGTTTATGTGTATTAAAACAGAACTTCAAAATTAAATAAATCTATTTTTCATATGCAAAACATAACTTTTTAAAAATAAAGTTTCATTCTACACTTTAAAAAAAAAAATCATGACCCAGATATCTAATATGAAAAAAAAAATGACATGAGCAATGTGTTTCCATAAAGCAGCCATTATGTGTGATGTAGTTTTCATGGGTTACTCTTCAGAGAATCGCGGCCACTTTAGATGTTCAGACATGTCAGTGTTGTTCAAAACTCTTTTCCTTGCAGATCATTTCTGTGTCTACTTCATTTCTTTATTTGTGTTTTAATTTTTTAGGTGACGGGCCAACACGCACAAAAAATGCTCTAGAATTTCTAGAGAAACGCAGCCAATTTGGTTTCAAACACGCAACTCAGTTCGTTTATGAAATACTTTAATAATCTCAAAGCAAACAATTCTAATTAAAAATAGCCTGTTTATCGCTTAGATAAGTGAATTATTTTAGCGAAAATATATTTTTGACTAATTAAATGATGTTCTAATTGTGAAAACAAAACGTCACATCTCAGATTATTTTTTTCGAAACATTTCAGAATAAAAGATGAAATGTACCGCAAAGTCTTATCAGAAATAGATTGCGGACTAAAGTTAGATTTATATAACAGCTGTGTAAATGCTCATTGATTTTTCTTCTTCTTTATTTTGACTTGAGATTAAAGTATTTTAAAAAATTCAATCCAGCAGTCAAGCCTCTCTGGGTGTCTGTAAGGTTTTTATATTATTATTATTATTATTATTATTATTATTATTATTATTATTATTATTATTATTATTATTATTATTATTATTTAATAACCCATAACTAATATAAACTGTAACTCGTTATTAATCCATACTCAGTGTATTACAAAACCTAAATCTATATTTCACAATAACACATAGTAAAGTGCCTACAAATTAAACAGATTTGGTCTTCAGATATTTTTTTTTAATCTCGCCCTCTATGTAAAGTTGGATTTTAATGAATAAAACAGTGTAACCCAGTTTCTTAAACATATTTTGCTATCTGAGTGAGATGTTTTTGATGCTGAAGCTGAGCGTCTCTTCCTCTCTGCGTCCCCAGCGGCGTCGCTCTCTCCAGGGCTCACTTCGAGAAGCAGCCGCCCTCGAACCTCCGCAAGTCCAACTTTTTCCACTTTGTCCTGGCGCTCTACGACAGGCACGGCCAACCTGTGGAGGTGGAGAGGACCTCGTTTGTTGACTTCGTTGAGCACGACAAGGTGTGCGAGCATCCCTGTGCCTCTTGTAACTGTTTTCTTAAAAAGGGTTTTTTTTTTTTAGCAACTTGAAACCATAAATTTAATCAAGAGCAGCTGAAAAAGTGTGAATAATCCCAGTGGAAGGAATTCGGAGCCTTACGGCCGTGACCAGGTGCTCATCTTGATCTTCTCCATTCCCAGTAAAGCTGAACATATCGAACAGCTGACGGCTACATGTTTACACAAGTTTTTACCCTCAATGAGCTGATGATGGGAGTTTGAAATAGAATATCTAATGACTAATTAGCAGCTTGCCTCATTAGGAGGACATCACTACTTTTAAAATGCAAATTATGCTTGCTGCTGTTACACAGAGAACTCATCATCAAAGTCTCCGTTCCTTCTCGCCCCCCCCCTTCTCCTGTACTCTAAATACCGCTGTGGGGGGGTGAGATTCCTCAGGTTGGACAAGACCAAAATAAGGAAGGGTGCAGCTTGGAGTTAAAAAGAGATGAGAGAGCAACTTCTGCAGGCCTTATGCCCCATGTTGACGGATGTTTCTGCCTTGTGGCGAGGGGGGTCTTGGTGGGCTCCCCCCATCCCGTCAGCCACAGTTCACGCGTAGTTTTGCTGTGAACTGTAAGCGAGGCGGCAGTGAGTGATGCCGGGGCTGAAAGCTGTCAGTGTGCTCCTTCCCGAGCCACCCTGTCCGGCGCCGAATAACATGACGGCTGCGGAGGGCTTCATTTTCTGCATGGTTAACCTGGCATCTGTTTTCGCTTTGTAATTATGCAGAGGTAGAGAGGTGGCACGGCGAAATAAAACGTGCGCTCACAAAAGTTATCAGGCGGGGCTCCCTGTTCTTTTACTTCCTGGTTTGTCCCCGTGCATCTTAATTTTCACCCCGGCGCTCCCTGTCCGTGCAACTGTCTCCTTTTCCACCCTCCACACTTTCTCTACCTCCCTAACCTCCCTGGTTCCCTCTCCTCCTCTCACACTCCCGTCTCTGTGATGCCAACCTCCTGGGTTATTGGACCAGAGAGCAATCCTTTGAGACCACTTAGAAAGACCAGTCGAGGTAGAGGAAGTGAAAGGAAGAGAAGGAACAAGGAACGGAGAAAGTGTATGCGCGCGTGTGTGTGTTTTGTGTGTCTATGCGGTGGTGGTGGGGGTGGTAGTGTGAGGCTGAGAGCCTGGGGGGAGGGAGGGTTAGCGGAAAGGAAGTTTTTCTGTCAAGGTCGAGTGCTGCTCCGTTTCGCACACAGTTCTTTCAACTCTCCGAGATGCACTTTGCGCACACTCGCATGCACATGCAGCCAGTACTGAGGGGAGAACAATTACATGCGATCTCTGGGCTTTAGGTGTTGATATCCAACATGATGGTTCACACTCTGCAGAGATCCCTGGGTAAGCGCTCATCCTTTGAGTCCCACGTGCAACAGAGCCTACAATACACTTTGATCCTGACGCTGCTCCAAAAGGGGGTTGAGCTACAGGATTAAGTGATGCTCTGCGGTATTTATCTGTTTCCCAAATGTGCTTAACTGCATGTTCCATATCTGTGCGCGTGTGTGTGTGTGTATGCGCGTGTGTGTGTCCTCTCTTTTCCAAGGAGCAGTCAGGAGAAAAGACCAACAATGGTACTCACTACAAGCTGCAGCTCCTCTACAGCAATGGTGAGTGGACTCAACACGGCGCCAAGGCCCGCAGTCAAAACAAGAGCACGCGCATGTCTCCACATCACCTGCTGCGTCCTTCCCTGACTCCCCCCGAGCTCATAAATCACCTCCTGCTCATCCTCTAATCAATGAGGTTTGCGCAGCTCCAACGTGCGGCTCTGCATGTCTGGACCCACGGATGGCGGAATGGTGTTGCTGCTCCAGCCCAATTCCCCCATCCCTCATTCACTCCCAGCTCAACCGTGCCCTGTCTCCGCCCCCCCGCGGCGCTTCCAAATCAGATCCCGAGAAACGCACAGAGAAATCCGGTTCCCATGAGCCACCGCTGCCCCTGCTCTGCCATCGCGGTGGCACCCATGGGAGGGAAGATAAAAGAGACGCTCCAGAGCAGCCCCCTTGTAGATGCTCCAACACGCACAAACACACACGCAAGTGCATACTTACACACCGAGCACTCCACTCCACATCCCCTCGTCTCATCCCCTTCCCCCAAGCGATATCAAAGGCATCTCAATCGAGACTTTGATGAGGGGAATGGGTTTTTAAATGCAATGCTCTCCATAAAACTCCTCGGATGATGGATGATTCTCTCAAGAAACAATTTGATGCATGTCTCCGCTTCATCGCGTGTCATCGCTGACACAGATTCCGAACCATCCACAGGTCCGTGTCTCCCCCGAAGAGCCCAAATCCGAGTCACACCTGGTTGAACTGACATGAAGGACACATTTATGTTCCAATTAAAGCCCTGAAGTCACCAGCTACTGCTGGCAAACGATCCCATCAAACTTTAGCAGTTCATGACATGTTAACTGCGGGGGGAACCATCGTGAGAATGGCACTGGGAATTCCGTCGTCCGAGCAGAAAATGACAAATCGGTATCAAACGCTAAATAATTCCCAATCCCCACGGAGACCATCAGAGAAAACATGAACTTCATGCCAATCTTATTTCTCCATGTTGGCTGGACTGCGTTCAAGGCGTCCTCTGAGGACGTATCCATATTTTGGGTTAAAAAAAGAGACGCGAGGTCATAAATCTTTTCATTTTATTCTGAGACTCATGCTGTGGTCTCTTACTGCGATTGGTTCTGGTGGGCTCAGCAGTCTCATTCCATCTCGATTGCTTCACGTCACGACTTCAGCGTTTGTGAAATATACATGTTTGTCCATCGTCTTCTGAACTCCTTTCAGTTACAGCGAGGGTCATTTCTTGCAGGTGTTCGTACGGAGCAGGACCTCTACGCACGACTTATCGACTCTGTCACTAAACAGGTTGGTGAACTTTCCAAAAATGTGCTCAGAGGGTTTTTAAGTGCCCCCCCCCCCACAGCCATAAAGGTAACAGTTTAATTGGTTCTGGGTGAAACTCAATCTGCCCTTTTGCTCTGCGTCTCCCCCTTTCAGCCCATATCCTATGAGGGACAGAACAAGAACCCAGAAATGTGCAGAGTTCTCCTTACACATGAAGTCATGTGCAGGTGAGTTTTTACACACGCAGCCATGTACGCGCAACCCCCCCCCCCGCCCTCCAAACCTTTACCCACCAGTTTGACATCCAAACATTACAACCGCTCAGCCGCAGCCAGCCTCAAATGTGGGTTTAGGGTGAAGCTGGGGGCGCAGCGCTTTCCTCAGGAAAACCAGACTGCGGTTCGAACTGTAAGTCCGGCCTGTCATCATCACTGTTGCCGTGGCGACCCCCTGTTGCTTTCTTCTGTAGTGGAGCGTGTTAGCAGCCAGCTCCCGTTTCTTCCAGGGGGGCTTGTGCCAGTGCAAGTTGCCTTTCCTACACCTAGATCCCATCTGAAAACACCAACACAGACCTTTGAGGGGACCACCCCCCCCCCACAACTCAAGAAGTGGCCCCGGCTCGATTTATTGTGTTTGAACCGAGTCACAGCCAGGGCGTTTACGCTCACAAGGGTCTGAATTAGTGAAGCAAAAGGAAAACAGGTAAGGATGTGTAGGGAACTGGGACACTGACCCGGGACTCATGGGGTAGCAGGAGGAAGGACAGGGGGCTGGAACATGGGGAGCGGGGCTAACGGAGTGGGGTTTGCCATTGTGCAGCCAGCAGATGCCCGAATGTGACTCACAGCTGGCTAATAACAGAGCCGGAGAGGCAGAGGGCAAGCGTCACAGCTGGGGAGTGAGGCCGTCTGACAGGGGGGCGGAGGGGGGCAGGGCAGGGCCAAGCTGGGACACGAGAGGGGTGAGGCGAGGTGTAGGGGTGGCAGATGGTTAGGGGTGGGGGCACCTTTGTTATGCAGTGAAGGGGACTTTGTGGGGGCGGTGGCCAGCAGGCTCCTCAGACAGGACTGCTGACGAATGGTAAGATGCTGTGTGTGTGTGTGTGTGTGTGTGTCTGTGTGTGAGCGCGTGCGTGAGCCTGCATGGGGGTAGAGTTTGATTTTGAAATCAATGTGACAGATTGCCTGGCTGGCTTTTCACTTGTGAATGGTCTCTCACTGTTTGTAGGGTGTGTTGTTGTACCTTTTCTTCCTCTTTTATTCCTTTGTCTCTTCTTCCCCTCCCCTCTCATGCCTCCTTTGTGTGATCCCGGGTCCTGGCCGACTGTGGGCCACGGTAGTCTGGGTTATAGTGGATGCGGATGGCCCAGACAAATGACGCCTCCTCCTTTTTAATTAGTTTTTTTTCCCCCCTTTCTCTCTCCTCCCTTAACTGACTGACTTTTTTTTTTGTCTTTTCTGTTTCTTTAACCGCCCGCGCAGCCGCTGTTGCGAGAAGAAAAGTTGCGGCAACCGAAACGAGACCCCCTCTGACCCCGTCATCATCGACAGGTATATGAGATCGTCTCACATCCGTCATCTTGCACTCCACCCCAAACACGCAAACACGTACCGTCTGACCGCCGCTGTAGCCGCCCTGTGGGGCCGAAGTTGCGCGCAGGTTGACGCAGGCCCCCGAAAGCAGAGCATCCATCTCCGTGTCTGACTTCCATGTGTTCCCGCAGCTTTTGATTTGAACTGACGGCCTGTTCTCAAGCTGCTCTGCTTCGCTTCCATCACTCATTACATTTAGCAGCTGACATCGCACCTGAAACCTTCCAGGAACATACATTTGCTTTCATCAGAAGCATGTGGCCCTTTTATACCTCCAGTCAAAACCCACACATGTAGTAAATGTTCACCCTGACAGGCATTTATCAAGCTTAAAAGCAGATGACCGACGCCATGATCAGCATGTGTGAGCGCCTTCACGTGTGAGGTGGGTTGCCTGGCGTGATGAACGGCCATAGGCAGAGCACACGTGAAATACTTTCCCTGTGATGCTGCGCGGATGCAGCCCTCCTCTCCCGCATCCGCCCCGCGCACCCCCCGTTCTCTCCTCCTCTATCTCGCTCTTTCCTCCCTTCCCACAAACAGTCTGTCGAAAAAACACACTTCATATATGTCAAGGACCCTTCTTTCCCCCCCCTCAGTTCAAGTTGGCTGGCTGTTGACAGCACGTCTCCAAGGATCTTTGCCGAAGATAGTTTTCATATAATGGAAAAATCGGGCTGTTGTCTTTTGAGTTTTCCCATAATTCCAAGCAGCAGCTGCTTTTCTCATTTACTGTAGCGCGCTCCCAAACTTTTTTCGTGCCTCCTCCTTACATGGTTAAAACGCATCCGAGGTTGTTTGCGTATCTCCCAGTGCAACAGGAAAAAAAAAAAAAAAAAAACGACCAAAAGAACGAGCAATCCCGGCCTTGTTGTGTGGGTTTGTGTGCGCAGGCCGATGTCTGGCTGCAGGGATTGATTTAAATGGAATCATTGACCTACTGTACTCTCTAATCACACTGGGCATATCCTGTCCTGATGGGAGCTTCTTCCTCTTGACTGGCCTGCGAAATCCACTCCTTGGGGAGTAGCCTACTTGCAGCCAGTTAATTTCTGATAAGCCAGCGGAATTTTGCGTGGCCCTGTGCCCTTATGTTCGCACTCTCTGCAAAGTAAAGAGATTTACAGGACAAAGAAAGTACAGAATTTGTGCGTGCGTGTACACACTGCTTCGCAAACAGAGGTATTTCAATGCAAGCGTGTCTGTGTGGAGATCCCTACATATTTATTTATGTATGTATATAGATGTTTGTGCAATTGTGTATGTGTCTTTGTGACCCCTGCTCTGACCTTTTTTCCTCAATGCTTGGGTCTTAAATTATTCATGGCTGTGTGTGTGTGTGTGTGTGTGTGTGTGTGTGTGTGTGCGTGTGAATCCGCGGTTCCAATAATCAGCCTCCTGCTCCCAACCCCAACACCTGTTCTCCAATTAACATGCAGCGTGCTGGGGCCCACTTGCTCACATTGCCCAGCTTCTGCTTTCTACCCCTCTTTTTTATCCTCCCCGCTCCCTTCCTCCACCCCTCGCCTCCTAGTGGTGCTCCTATGCGGCCTCTGCTGTTTCTCACTCACGCGTCTACCCGCCGTTTACCGTTTCACTTTTCGATCGCTTAATAACTCAGTTCCTGTTCGTCTCCCCATCATGTTGCCTCCCCCCATTCCCTTTAGCCTGTCTAATTTTGCCATAATTAGGTGGTGTCATTAGGACACCTACCCAAGCACAGGGGACTCTGCAATTCCCCAAACAGTCCAAACCCCCTCTTTTCTAATCTCCTTTCCATATTGTTTCAGTTTTTTTCACCCCTTCTCCTGCTGCTGCTGTAACCCCCCTCCATTCCCACCTCCTCTCCCCCCTAATCCTTATTTGAGTGAAAGGAGAGAGAGGAGATCACAGCTGATCCACAGGGAGGGGTGAAGGGATTGAGGGTGTGTGTGTGTGCGCGTGTGTGTGTTGGTGGGAGAGGGGGGGGGTGGCGGCTCAGGGATGAAGGGGGCAAGGGTAGTCGTTGACAAAGAGATGACTCTTGAGTTTCCAACGAGGGAGCATTATCTGATGTCCTGCTCCCCGCCGCGTCTCATAGTTTCACGATTGCGTAACGGCAACATTGGAGAGCTGCTATGCTCGAAGGGCTGCTTGACTTCTCCGCTTGGACGCCGTCTTGCCTTTGACTGATGGGCTGACTTGCTGTCTGATTGGTTAGATGACTGATCAATGGGAGAACAGATCCATTCCTGTGAGAACCATCTCCATTAACCAATACTCCTCCAAACCCACTGACGGCTCCTCCATATTTAGTCTTAACCCTACGGACACCGGCGCTCTCGGGGGACACGTGTCTGACACGTTTTACCCTTTTTTACCAGAAACAGAAACTTGAGGTGTAGATTAAAAAAAAATAATTTTTTTTTAAATAACAACTAAAAAGTGTGAACTGTTTAAAAACGACATTTTAAGGATTTATCTACAACAAGTCAGTCAAATGAGAGGCGGGGCCAGCTTTATGCATGCTGGTGCTTTTCTTTGGCTGATATTCCTGCTTTCATTCTTCAGAGGTCTTCTTCTTTGAGACGGTCTCAATATTAACCCAGGCAGATCTGTTAATGGTGGGATTATTGCCACACTGACCTCTGACCTCTGGGAAAACTATATTGGTTCTGGGCCAAAGCTGGCCTCTGTATTTATGAGTGAACCATGGGTTTACAATGGAGACAAGCAGATGCCCGTATTAGTATTAGGCGCTGTGTTTTTGGAGGTGGGCGGGGGGGCTGGCTCAGTGTGAGTGGAGGCTTTTATATTTGGCTAAGAAGCTGAGATCAATATTTGGTCATAAGGGCTGTGAGGAGGGATCCATCGTGTGGCAGGAGCCCTGTGAGGTTGGGGGAGGTTGTTGGTGGTGGTGGTGAGGGGGGGTGGTGATCAATGGCAAGCACTATCTCACTAATTGATCGTGTTTCCAAGAGGGGGCTTTTTTAACAAGCCTATGCTCTGAGAAAAGGAGAATAATCAATAGGAATTTTCCAATGTCGTCAATACGCACCCCCCCCCTCTCTCTCACATCCAAAATGAGGTGGGGAAGATTTACACACACTCATATATGTCAAGGTTTAATAAGCAAGACCCCCACCTGGAATGTACCGGTGCTGTCGTTTCTTGCGTATTCCCTAAAAGCAATTTAAGCTGATCATTTTACAGTTTGAAAAATGATTAGTTGTCCGAGGTGTTAGGGTGACTTCAGATACTCGGGCTCCGAGAGGAATCCATTACTCTTAATCTGAGGTTGTGGGTCATATTGATCTGTTTGTGGTTCTTGGTTCTAGTTATATGCATGTACCACAGCTTTGTTTTCAACTAGTCCGGGCAGTTTCTTTTCCAGTGTTAATCGATATCTAGTAGATAGCTTTATTCTCAGCTCAATTAAAAAATTCCCTGGTGGAATGCTTATAATTTGTTAATACCTTATATTCTTGTAAATCTTTGATGGTGTCCCAAATTAAAGAAAATTACAAAAGAACAACGTAAACCCACGCCGTCACCTTCCGCTCTCTCAGACCTGCTGCACCGATTTAATAGTTTGAGAATAGAAATATACATAAATCATTTGTTGCTGCAGTGCGACCATCTGTTTGCTCATCTACCTGCTTTTTTTTTTGCATAAAAATTAATACAGAGGTGTATGTTGGGAGATGGGATCACCCGTATCAGGCCCTGATGCTCCTTTTCTTACTATTCCTTCGCTGATCCTGCAGCAGAACACACGCTGCAGCTTCTGCTTGTACTGGAAAGTGGGGGAACACCACCCTCCTCATTCTTCAGCAAAAGAAAACAAGAGCTGCGCGCCTTGTGGAAAACAACATTTAACTATCAACCAAAGAATAAAAGCATTTTTAACATTTGTTGGACCGTGTCAGGGGTCAAATTCCTCCTCTTTCCCACATGCACACTCACATACTGCTGCCAAGTTGCCTCTTTCGGTCATGATGTGAGCTTGCACATGTTAAAATATTCCTTTTTGTTCTAAATGACTTCCCTAAAAGCTGAAAACTAAGAGGCAATGCTACATTTGGCAAATCAGAACTGATTTGTGGCCCAGTAATAATGAAAACTGAGTTTGGTACTGTGCTTTTGTTACTCTGGAAGATGAAGAAAATCCATTTCCTCCTTTATCATTCACAACATACACATTGAGATAACATGTCTCCTCTTTATTGCTGCAGATGTTGCTGGGGATGTTCCTGCAAACGTGCATGCGCAAACTCTGTAACTACACCCTGCTTCTGCAAGGTTCCGTGTGTTTGGTGAGCAGCATTTGGTTCCAAAGTTCCAAATCTGCGATCAGTGATCATGTTGTTCCTCTGTGGATTTCATCAGTTGTCCTGCTGTGGCGCTGAAACCAGTAAAAGTCTCCCCAGGTCAGAACTCGACCCCCCACCCCACCCTTTCGCCGAGTCAAACTCCACCTCCCACTGACGGCGCTGCTAATATGCTAATAACAGCTGTCTATCACACACTCTACATGGATACACACAGAGTCCAACACTTTGGCCCCTCCGGTTTTCTGTCAAAGGCCTCCGGTGCTGTCCAGTCCCTCCAGACCCCCTGTCAGCGAGCCCCTCAGGCTCGGGGGCCTGGCAGCGTGGCGACAAGGCCTTGAGGCTCCAGTGCACACTGCCTTACATTGCAGAGCAATATGCAGGTTGGACCACTGAGCAGCTGGCACAAGACCACGGGGATGGCTCCTCCCTTGGGGCAATTCAAGAGGCAGAATGACACAAAGACAGACAGGGAGAGACGATGCAATGTCTGGAATATCAAATGCACTGACAGGTAGCGCTTCAAACTGCAAGGAAATTAGACTGGCAAAAAATAAATAAATAAAAAAGAGAGAAGACTTTTTGGGACCTTTCGTGGGGCTGGGACTTTCTGCTGCGTGGTCTGATGTGACCCAGGGAGATCCTGGACTCCAGCGTGCACAGGAAGTGTGTAATGAGTAGTAGGTTATGAGCCGAGTTTGTGTTTGGTCACCTTTGCTCCGCTTCAGCCAGTGTTAGCTGTTGAGGCTTGAACCCTGACACGAGGAGCAGGCCCAGTTTGTTTTCTTTCTGAGAGCCTACGGAGAGAGGGGGGGGGGGGCAGTAGGAAGCAAAGAGGGGAGAGATGTTTTGACAGGAAATGGGAATGGACTACCAATAAGCTAATGTGGAGCAACTCCAGGGGGGAGATTTTGAGTGGGTGGGATGCAAAGAAGAGGAGAGCGGGGGATTAAAACATCTGAATTGCTGCTCAAAGACTCCCAAAGGCGCCTGAAATGGTTCCGTCAGCAGAGTGGCGAGGGCAAACCCGACCATTTGTCTGGTCAATAATAACATTCACCTTTGATTGAGCCGTGGAGAGATTAAGAAGGGCCACTCAGAGGATCAGAAGAGGTTAGATTAGTGTGATTCAGAGGTGCTTCAAAGCACAAACAAAGTGAGCAGCTTGTGATTATCTTTGTGACCTCAGATTGGTTGCCTGTGGTTCTGATTTTTTATGAAGGGCTGGTGTGTTTACCAGTGTTTGCACCAGTATAATCAGGTGTGGGAGTCAGGGGACAGTTAGCGGAGGGTGCCGGAGAACATGAGCTGTTTGCTTTGGCATGATGTCGCTGTTGGGGGAGCTCCGAGCGAGCGTGTGTGTGTGTGTGTGCGTGCGCGTGCGTGCACGAGTGCGCGCCCATCTTCCTGTTAAGGTCTTAAATTTCACTAATGACTTAACAATGCCCCCTGGTGCTGGGCCAGCCCCGCTAGACACTTCTGTTTGTTTGTCCCCTTATCTGGAATCTGCTCCAAGAGTTATAACTCTGAACGCACCCCGGTCTTTCTGTTTTCACAAAAAACATGTCACTTTCCAAAACATAACACTAATATTTGTACGTCTGGAGCATTTATAAAATTGATTTACTCCTGAATTAACAGTTATTGCCAGACACGATTAAAGCAAACAAGTTCTATAAATGTAGTTTCTGTACGATGAGGCGGGTGACATAGTGTAGTCAGCTTTTCCCTTTTCCTCCATACATGAAGAAATAAGTCGGGTTAAGGAAAACAGGAGTAGAATGGCTGTAATGTTGGTATAGTGTTTTGGATGCAGATGTGTGCCATTGTGTGTGTGTGTGTGTGTGTGTGTGTGTGTGTGTGTGCTGTGGTACTGATGAATCTGTCAGGTCTCAGGGCAGGGGGTGATGTGACTGCTGACAGGCTCCCAGCAGGCCTGCTGAGAGCTCCAACAGTCTGTGTGCCCTCCCTGCAGTACCCCCCGCCCCATCACTTGACTGCCCCCCCCCCCTCCCATGCCCCCCCCTCTCCCAGTCCTCGGCTCCACACATTTGTTGTGTATTAGCCACGGACAGTAAATTACAGCCGCCTGGACCTCTGCCTGATTCCATACCCATCTCTTCACACGTTCCTCTCCTGCCTCCCTCGCTCCAACGTGCTATTAACTCACCTTCTCTCTGTCTGTCCGTCCGTCCGTCCGTCTCTCACCTTTTCTCTCATTTTGATCCGTTTCTTTCCCTCTCCATGTCTGTCATATTCGTCCCGGCTCTTCAACTCCCTCAACCCCTGTCAGATTCCTCTCCTCTTTCCTGTTTTTCTTCACTTCTGGTACAGGTTTGTGTTCTTCTATTGTGTCACGTTACAGTAACCCCCCCCCCAACTCCCCCTTTTACTTTCTTACAGGCAGGTCCCTGGTTTTTCCAAGCTTCACAGGTTTCCTAGCCTCTTCTTTTTTTCTTCTCCTTCTCTCTCTCTCGCACACGCACACACACCTACACACACACACACACACACACACACACACACACACCTCCCAACCCATCCACACTCTCTTTCTGGAAACAGATGTTGTTTGTCAGATCTTATCATTACTGGCTAATTAAGAAGACATCTCTTCTCCTTCTGTTGTTGCGTCTCTCTCTTTCCTCTTCTCTTCCTCTCAGTGGCACCCATCCCAGATTCATTGGTCTTGTCAGAGAGGGGTTCGGGTCGGGCTTTGATATCCAGATTACCGGTCAGCCTAATTGATGATTGATTGAAAGGGCAGCGACAAAGCAAGATTAGTGCTGTTGCATTGCAGACGACCGGTACCTCCTGAAGTCTGGCTTCAGAAGCTGCTCGGTGTCTGCGTTCGACAGTACGGGGCGTGTTTTGAGTCCTCGTCCCTCAGGACTCAGCAAGCATGCTGGGAGAGGTGAGGCTACTGATGGGACTCCTATTCCCCTTCCTGGTTGTGAATTCATGTTCTCCACACTTTGAATATCCATCCATTCGGCATGCCGTCTGTAGTCTCTGCTGAGCTTTGTATGCAAAACCTGAGCTGAGACATCAACTCATTTTCCGTCCCTGTTGCTCGTTTAGCAGCCAGCGAGACGTAATGCTGTAAACACCCGTGCGAAGCGACAACTGGAGCGCTTCTTGCGCAGCCTTCCTGTCACTTTCCCTTCTTTCTCTCCGCCCCCCCCCCCCCAGTCTCCCTCTCGGCTCCGCTGCCGTCGCTGCCGCCGCTCCTGGAGGTTTTACAGCGAAGCTGAGCTCGGTAAATCAGCTGCGCTGCTTTTAAACGTTCGCCTTTGTCACAGTTCTCAAGTAGTTGTGGAGACGGTGTGGGGCTGGGGCCGGGGTTGCAGGGGTGAAGTCAGCCTGGGAGGCAGCGGGGAAGAGGCCAAAGGGGGCAAAACCAATCCAACAGGCAAATTTAGATATTTATATACTCGCTGCCTGGGACTGATTTACTCGCGGACTGTTTTTACTGAGGGAATTATTATTATCTTTTTAAATAAAGTGCAATGCTTTATTGAGTTTGCTCATGCACAACAATACTTTTCTGATGGATTACAATGTTTATTTATATAACATTTTGTCTACAAAATGTTAGTCATGCTACTTAAACATTAACTGTGCACTGAAGTGTTTGGAAAAATGATAAAAATTAGATATGTTGATGTCAGCTTCAAGTTTCACGCCCTTGTTATAACTCCACTGTGGATAAAGCTGCAGGATTCCAAAACCAATAACACAAAAAAAAGGTCAGAATAAAAACACAGATATTTTCAAATTCAAATTCTTTATTGATATTAATAAGATTTTAATAAGACACATTCACCTTCTAGCACTGAATCACACACACTCTTCAAAACGGCGTGTGAGTTATCTGTTTGAACCCACTATGATCTCAACAATCTGGACTCATGCAGGAAATATGAACAGAACCGATATTGAGCCATTTTAGACACTGGGCTGATATCGTTACTGTTAGGTTGTTAATTGGACCTCAGCTGTAACAACTGGGTTGAATTAAGATACCATCTGTCAGAAACTGTTGCCAAAAAAACGGGGGGAAAAGCTCCGACCCTGGATCTGAGAAGCCATCTCGATGTTTGCTGGTGAGGCTGATGTCACAGATATCCTGTATGTTTTTTTGGAGGTGGAAGGGAGGTCGGACTGAGTGGCGGGTGTGAAAGGTCCTGTGGTGGTATGTGACAGAGGGGGTATCAGTTCATGGAGGGTTTTCTGTGCCCCATTAGCAGTGTCAAAGGTCATGTGCCCCGGGTGTTAACCCTGGTGACCAGTCCAACTTCCAGTCTGCCAGGGGACCATGGGTCCAGGGGTATTTATTACTAACCCCCACCCCAGCTTTCCATCCCCCCCCAAAGGCTGCTCTCCCAATGGAGGAAAACAAAACACCCCAGTCCCTCTCAACCAGCTATTCATGTACTAATTGGTTGCATATCCATACGCTCGTGCATGAGGACTAATTTGTATATTTTTACCTCACATATCCTTATATCAACAATCATGAAAATCCAAATACATAAACATGACTTTCTATTCAACAGAAAAATACATTTTTGATTGCATGTTGTGTGTTTCCCAGTGAAGTCATGCATGAACGTGTACGTGGTTCGTACAGCCAGGGTGACATATGCATGCGTCCGTACACGCATCTGGGACTCCTGCGTGAGTTAGTGCTCCGAGTGTGAGAGTGTGGCAGAAGAAGGCCCTTAGCATGTCAATATGTTTTAATGCTTCACATCTGGTTTCCTAATTTTACCGTCCCCCCCTCCCCACCCCGTCCGCCCCATCCGCCCCATCCGCCCTCCCCTCAGCTCCCCCTCCACCGAGATGTCAGGACACCGTTTTGTTTTTCCAGGGTGATGGAGGGGATGTCAGATGAGTGATAGCCCTGAATCGCAGGACATCACACCCCTCCTTTTTTTGTCTTTAGTTATCAGCTTCCTCCTATTTTATTACCTGGAGCGTCAACACTTACACAGACCTCCCCGTTTAGTGAACGCGCACCACAACTCGCATCCACATCTGCCAAATGAAAATGATGACACCGTCCTCCCTCCCCATTCTTCTCGCCGGTTCCCATTCCACGACGCCGTATCAAAGCATACATTTGTCATGTCTGGTGCCGTAACTCAAAAGGCCAGAGCATAGCCCAGAAGGATGGGTGGAAAAAGTTTTCCAGCTGTGCTGCTAACTAACTCGAGCTCGGCGTTAAGACTTTGTGCATCACATGCTTCAAGAGTCGCGGCCACCAGTAAACTTTCATTTACAATGAACACAGAGGGCGATGTGTTTTATGTCTATGTGAAAAGGCAGTTTGTGTCAACAGTGATTAGTGCTGATGAATGCCTATGATTTTTTTTTAGAGGTCCTGTGCTGCTTAGGTGCTCACTGCCTGATTAAGGCCATATGGAAGGTAAAGTGTGTAACACTTATGTGTAACAGATGCCCCAGGGATCCGAGAAACATAAAACTTAAGGGCCACACCGATGGGGAAATATGTACAAACGCCACATATTCACTATTGTTTTTAGTTTCACGACTTGCCGGACGGTCTTGAATCGGCCTGAGCGGTGCGAGTTGTCACCACCCGGATGGCCGCCTCACGCTGCGTGTGCCTGTGTTTAGTCTTGGGAACCAAAGCAGATGCAGACAAAAGGAATCGTAGACCTTGACAAAGAGGCAGGAGCGAAGACAGGGAAGGAAAAACAGACACCCTGTGGTGCCACAGTGGAAAATGATCCTGAGGTTTAAGACTTGGAGTCTATGTTTTGTTTGTGTTTCCTGTTTTAAGTGCGTCTGTGGTGGGTAGGTTTGGGGGGGGTTAGCATGGTTTCCATCTAACACAGCGCACCTCTGTGAAATTCAGGTACTTTTGATTTGCCTCTTGTTTCATTTCAGAGTGAGTTTTCATGCAGATAAAGAGAATAAAGCTCTGAGTGAGAATCATTAGTCATTGAACACCAAATTATTCATCAGCGTGAGCGTGTGTGTTGGTTTTAAGGTGAAATGTGTTTCCCATTAACTGTGTTTAAACTGTGACTTGCTTAACAGTCTTTTAAACAAACGGGATCTCTGCTGTTACGTCTGCCTCGCTCAGTCTAATCATCTACGGTGCAAAGAACAAGAGCATATCAGCAACAAATAAATATGCCTGAGCCAGTGGTGCTTCTTTGAAAATAGCTGTTCTCTGCAATTTTCCTGTGACACGGAGATCACCTCCAAGTCTTCACTCGTGCTCCTCATCTCCCCTCCTCAATGGGGAGGTGTGTGGGTGTATTACATTACAAAAACAAAAACAAACAAGAGCAATATTAAACTTTTGCAACCACAATAGAGGAGGGGATAAAAACAGAGGGTCTTCGACTTCTTATTAATTATGCAAGATTAGTCTAATTATAATTCAGCAAATGAATGTGTGGCAGAAGGTGCGAGGCGACGGGACTGGGAGATTTGCATGTTAAGTGGGCAGAGGGAAGCGGCTAATGCATGCTAATATATGCGTCAATGTCTCGCTTTAATTTCAGCATTTGCAGCTGTGTGCGTCCGAACCGAGGGGGGGGTGAAAAGTTGACTCAATGGGTTTTATTTTTTTTGGAGAGGGGGGGGGCGGGTTTCACCGGGGCGTTGGTGTATTAGAGTGTGAATGCACGCATGTGAATGCGTGCGTCTGCGTGTGAGGCATCTGGTGTCGCGCAAACAGGGAATGATGAGAAGGAGTCAACAAACAAGGTCGAGAACCCTTCAGAAAGTGCGCGGAGCCTGAGACGGAGGTAGACAAGCGCTCAATTAGGGTTTTGATTTTGCTATCTGAGGCGTCGCTGCATTTTTTCTCATGTCAGTCAGTCAGATGAATGATGACTGCGCGTTGGATAAACACCGACCAAGTCCAAAGACCAAACATAGTTCCAAAAACACGGTCTCAGTTCAACTCACCTACTTACAAACGAACACTGTTGCCTGTTAAATTGAAATAAAAAAAACATTGTTCAAGACATAACACAGTCAAGAAACACAGAAACAGGACACACTAAACAGGCAGTCAGTCGTGAAAAAAAGGGGGGGGGGGGGTAGAGATGTGGACTTTAACGTGTTTCTACCCAAAGCTCTACTTTGGAAGTTAGAGGTCCGAGCTCTCACTAATAGATTATAGCTGCCCCTTGCCAACCATAATATTGATTGTCCTCCGAAGAAAAACCTTAAATCGAGAATTATTGGACTCGCTGTTGGAAGTGGGAACTATTTTCAAGCCAGTTTTGTTTCGCAGGGGATGGAGCTGGAGCGAGTGGTGGAAGAAAAGCTGACAAAACAAGGGAGAGACTGGTATTCACTGGGAGGGTTCAGGGATGTGGGGCCAATGCGAAGTTTCTCTCCAAACAACCGTTTTCCATTAGGATGACTTATATCTGCAGAGAGCGCCATGTGGGTGGGATAGCTGACCATGTAGCCAAAAAACCACGGCCTCCCTCTGAGCCATTTTTCTTCCCCGCTGTTGTCGCTCGTTTAATTGGAACATTAACGGATGCGTTTTTAACAAGCGTGACAGAATAATGCTCCCCGAGATGTGACGTAGACATCTGGTCCGAGGGCTGCATTGTTGTCAGCCGCCGCGATCAGCACAGCGTCGCCTCCAGGCTCCCTTTCCCCCCGCCTTCTTCTCCCGCGTGTCCTGCAGACTTCTCTTGAGCGTGCGACCGTCCTGAACCAGGTCTGCACCTGCGCTCACGCACTTCCCTGCCTCTCACCTTGCAGAGGCTCCCTCTACCATCCTCTCCACGTTTCAGTGATGGAATGTGTTCCCGTTGTTGCCTTCTCTTTCCCTTCACTGTCTTCGCCTCTCAGCATGGGGACTTTGGGATTGCGGCAGAGCTTCGTTGTCAAGGCAACGGGCTGTGTTGCCGAACTGCGTACACCTGGGATTTGGAGTCTCTCCCGCTCTCTCTCTGTATTCTTCCCTCTCCTCTTTTCATTCCACCTTTCTCCCAGGTTTTCTTTGGTGTTGCAGAGGCTAGCAGAACCCCCGTTCTCTCTTATTTCCCTCGCTCTCCTCAGCCTATCACCCTCAAAAGTACACACACATACATAATGAGGCACATGCAGTTGAAAACAAAATGTGTGTCCTGCGCTTCTATCACTCCCTTCCATTTCCACCTCCTCATTTTACTTTCTCTGTTGTCTATACCCCGTTCCCTCTCCATTCCCATGTGGGGGTTCAAATATGGCTTTGCGGGATACCACAGTCCCCTGAGTCCCCAGGCATACATCACTGTCTCCAGTTTACTTTGAAACACAACAGCGCTGCTCACCGGACTGCGCTTCAAATTCTCATCACTTGATTTCAAGTGTAATAACACTGACTTAAATATGACGCTAAACAGCTGTGATTGATGTCAGCGCTGCAATCACGCGGACGTGACGGCGGCATCCCGGGAAAAATAATGAACGATTCCTTTGAGCGTTTCAGAATCGCAAATGATCACACGCGCCACTCTTTCATGATTTCTTTCATTACTGATCTGCAAACATGTGTCCCCTTACTTACCTTTGCAGGTTCTTCTTGAAGTTTTTCCTGAAATGTAACCAGAACTGTCTGAAGACGGCAGGAAACCCAAGAGATATGAGGAGATTCCAGGTATGTGATTGCTAAACTAGGATCATGTTTTTCTTTTTTTTGCCTTTCTTCTCACTCATTTAATTTGTCCGGTCTATTAGATGGTGTTTACACATCTTCAGTCAGATCAGAGTTGGAGGTGAAAGTTAAAAATCAGTGAGAATTTACTGAGAGAAAGATATGTGGGATCCATGATTTTTTTTTATTTGGAGGGGGGGGGGTGCAGGAAATGGGTTGAGGTGTTTCAGGAAGTTGTCAAGAATTGACTGATTGGGTCCAGATGGAGGAGGTCATGCTCTGTGACCCAGGAAGTGGTCACAGGGGACACTCCCGCCTCACTTCCTCCTCCGTCTTTCAGCAACAGCGGTTCCCCGTCTGGCATTCTCTTTCTCCCAGCAAGCCCTACGTCCCTTTCCCGTCTCCGTGCCTCCGCTGTGTTTGCTCTAGAAGAAGATAGAAGAAGATGCACTTTATTTGTACCGCAATTCAATCCTCACTTTCTGTTTTTTTCAATTTTATTACAAACACATGCACTTGAACATGCAAATAAACGCACATGTGCATGCGCTGAGGGAGAGGTGCTGCCCCAGCCAGGTTGGGGGGGGGGTGGTGGTACCTTGCTCAAGGGTACCTCGGCAATGCTCTGGAGGTGTCCTGGCACATCTCCTGCTACTGGCTCAATTTTTGTCCCTTATTGAGAGCGCTGCTCCTCTCAGCCCAGCCCCCTACAGGCTGAACGACCACCTCCCCAACTGCTACGACGTGAAGTCATGAGTCTGCAGACGTTCCCTGACTCTGGGTTAAAAGGTGATCGCAGCTTGACAGGGGCCTACCGCCTCTTCAATAATTTACAATTGTTTTCCTGGAGGTTTTCCTCCTTTTACGCCTCCGACAGCACAGGAATGATGCCATGTTTTCTTCTTCTTCCTTTTACTTTGGCAAAATTATTGTAATACACAATATTTACCTTGGCAGAACTAACCAATCGGTCCTTGCTATCAGATTTCATAAAAAAATGCCGTAAAATATTAATCGGTGACATTTTTTAAATTAAGATCACCCTGTTTCTAATAATAATTTAAAAAGAACATGCTCTAAAAAAACCCCAATCTCATTATCGCATTAATGCTGAGAGAAAAACTAACACGCAGTATCCTGTCATTAATTATGTGTGTGTCATCTGTAAGGCTGACCTGGGGAGGGACACACATGGTGAGGCCAGAAAATCAAATTAAAGCTACTACATATATCATTCCACACTTTTAACGGCCAGCTGAAATGCAAGATTTGATCCATATGTTTGGATTTGAGGGATCCGGGGGAGAAGCTTTATGATACAAAGTTAGGCAAGAGGGTGAGAACACATGGAGACCTGGGGTTGGGGGGTGGTGGAAGGGTGAATGAGCAGTGTCATCCATAGAATGTCGACATCTTACGATCCCAGGAATGTCCCATTACCTGCTGGGAAACGTTCCTCTCCCTGTATGTGGAGCCGGTTTACTGCCGTAACCAGACCCTGCGGCTCGCAGCGTGCTGTCCGACCTCGGCTCTAAAGCCTCTCCTTGTCTTTCAGGTGGTCTTGTCCAGCACCGTGAGCGTGGACGGCCATGTCCTTGCTGTGTCTGACAACATGTTTGTCCACAACAACTCGAAACATGGACGCAGAGCTCGCAGACTGGAGCCGGGAGAGTCAGTGGAGACCACAATGGAATACGGTAAGAGAGCACACACTGCCACGGTGCACGTATGGTGTTTTATTTTATTGCACATCAATTTAATCATTCACACTCAAATACATGCATGATCACAGAAATGAACTGTAACAGCCATAACAGCTGTCAAATATCCATTTCAATTACTATGATGTATGAGTCATGACCAACAGTGGGATGGGGGTCTTAAACTCAGCTAATTATTGCATTAACTGGTTAAATGTCTTCACATAAATGTAGATATGACCAATGTCTTAAATTCATACAATGAATAATTGAATGCACTTGCTTTGCCCTCAGTTTTCCAGGCTGAATTTCACGATTATGGCTTTTCATTCACACTAAAGTTTGATTCCTTTTTTGAACTTGCATTCGTAAACATTGAATCTACCCCAAAATAATCCCTCCGCCCGAAACGTGTTGCACAGCCATACGGTAATTAACCCACATGACCACTGGATAACTGTGTCAGACTGGTCACAACAAAACACGCACTGGAATTTCACAGCCACAGTACACAAACACCTGCACCTAAACTGTGATCAATCCACGAAAAGGACGCGCGTCCAAAGTGCCAAAGGTGAGAGCGGTGATGACAAACCTCCGTCAGGCCTCGGCCGTGATGCAGACCAACATGAGACAGTTTCTGAGACAGAAAGGTGGAAAAGTAAAGAAACCTTACCGACGGGCTGGGGCTGTAAGCAGACAGATTACTGTAAGGAAAGCAGCACCCAGAGTTCTTCAGTCACAACAACAACAACAACAACAACAGCAACAACAGAGCTCATCATTGTTGTCATAGAGAGAAACCTTTTATCCAACACTATATCCTCCATAAAACGTCATGAATCACTCCAATTTTCGACACCCTTGGTTTGCACCATGCTGTGAACGCTCACCATCCAGTACTCTCACGGTAACCCGGACTTTCCTCTGCTGCTCAGCTACTCCGTGTATCAAAGCCATCAGCCCCAGTGAGGGCTGGACCACCGGAGGTGCCATGGTCATCGTCATCGGGGAGAACTTCTTTGAGGGGCTACAGGTGGTGTTTGGCAGCATGCTGGTGTGGAGCGAGGTAGGACCTTCCTCCCGCGTGTTCGGCGGTGCGGCATCGGGGGGGGGGGCTTCTCCTACAGACCTGCGATGCCGTTGCCAAATATTCCAAATGGAGGAAGTCATTTGTTTCCCTTTTGCCGCTGCCTTTCGTTCCTCAGCTGATTACTCCTCACGCCATCCGTGTTCAGACGCCTCCTCGGCACATCCCCGGAGTTGTCGAGGTCACGCTGTCATATAAATCTAAACAGTTCTGCAAAGGAGCACCTGGACGCTTCATCTACACGGGTATTTATACAAAACACATGCTCCCTTATAACATCACGAACATGAGGTCTTCGTGATCTTTGAGAACTGTCTGCCGACCCGTGTCTAATTCTCTTTTTTATTTTGTATGTTTCAGCCCTAAATGAGCCAACCATAGACTACGGCTTCCAGCGTCTTCAAAAAGTAATTCCTCGACATCCTGGTGACCCGGAGAAACTCGCCAAGGTTAGAGATTACATGTAATGCACTAAACCACCTGTTTTTCCGAGTACCTCGGCACGGCGGACAGTTGTTAAGACGCTGTCCTTTGCAGGAGATTCTCCTGAAGAGAGCAGCAGACCTTGTGGAAGCTCTGTATGGAAACCCGCACAGTAACCAGGTAAACTGGGCGCGCTATGAAAAAAAAAAAAAAAAAAAAAGATGTTGTAAGTTGCCCACTGGTGTACAGCTTAATCTGTGAATTCATTTTACCGATGGTGTGCTAACCGATCTCTGAGGAAGCTGACTGTTTTCAATTATGTGAGTAATAAAGCCGCGGCGACATGAGCGCGCTCCAGATGGCGAAACTATCGGCGGATGTATTTTGAGAACTTCTCCGGTTGCATTATGATTGCATGATGCGGTGCATTAGTGTATCAAGAAGCTTCAACAGCTGTGCAGAGTAGATTGATTGGACATGCTTTGGACCTTTCCTTCAAATCATACATGTTTACCAACATGCAACAGATGCAGAGAGGAGCTATTTCAGCAGCACCACCCGTCTTTTGCAGGACATGCTGTTAAAGCGAGCGGCCGACATCGCCGAGGCCCTCTACAGCGTTCCCCGCCCTCACAGCCAGCTGCAGGCCCTGCCCAGCTCACCGGCTCACGGCAGCGTCATGGGTCTGGGCTCCTACCCGTCCCAGCTTGGCGTCAGCATCGGGGAGCCCGGACAGAGCAGTCAAGGTGAGCGGAACGGTGTGGCGTCGGTGTGAGGAACATCCTTTGCCAGGCAGAGGTTTAGGATTAATGCAGTTTTTTTTTTTTTCTTCCCCCAATAGGCTACATTAGGAACAGCAGCAGTTTGTCTCCGCGGGGCTACCCGTCAGCCTCTACTCCTCAGCAGTCAGGCTACGGGGGCAGCGGAGGGATGACTGGAGGCTATGGGACGGTTCCCATGACCAGCCTCGGCGTCCCAGGCTCTCCTGGGTTTAACAGTGCCTCCCCCACAGGCTCTCCCTACAGTAAGTCTATTTTGTTTCATGTAATTATCCTCACATATACAACATTGTCAAAGTCGGCTGCGATGTTGACCGATAACCTCTCTCTGACAGTAATGCCCTCCAGCCCGACCGTACCAGGAAGCTCCAGCTCCTCGTCGTCTCTCTTGCCTTTCTCCTCCTTCCCATCTGCCTCGAAACAGAAGAGTGCTTTTGCACCCGTCCTCCGGCCTCAGGGTTCGCCCTCCCCGGCCTGTCCCGCCTCAGGGGGCAACAGTTTTAGAGGTAGCCACCCAACTCACTATCTGACCCCGCTGTCCGAACTTACAAACGCCGTTTAAGGCCCTGTACTTCCCACTCCGAAAGCTTTGGGAGAGAAAACCGTTGCTGGATGTACAATAATTCAACACCCGATTGATTAGAGTCATAGATTGTGTATATTTTTTCCCCTCCAGCACTGAGGGGCCTGCTAGTCTCCCCGATGCAGCAGAGCGCCCACCTCGATCTACCCCAGGCCAGGTCACATTGGCATTAGAAGGGCCGGTGAGAACGGAGAATTGATAAGTAGTGACCGTGTTTGACTTTCCATCCCGAGCCCCCCCCCCTGCCCCCTCCCCTGCCGAGGTGAACTGTAAGGGGGATGAGAATATCCAAAGAGCAGTCATCTATTCCAGAGACAGGAGACAGAGTCACACTGGACCATATATCACTGTGTGTTTGCATCACGGAGGACGACTTGTCCACCCAAAGCTTCTATGTCTGCGTACCTCCGGTCTCTTATATGCAGTATTGGGTTCGTCCGAACCTTTTACCACGGACTTCCATGACTGGGAACGCTCAACTTTACTGGATGATGGACCGCTGAGATACAAAGTTGTGGTATGAAGAAGCAGGGTGCTATTTGTCTACCGTGTGTATGGACTCATTAAACGGCATGTGTGTTCACTGTCTGTGAGGTAGCGAGACTTTTGTAGTAGACTTTTTGAAGGCAATTTACATTCCAGAAAAATAGACCCTTTATTTTTCGTTCCGATATCTCTGCAGTTTTTTTCATGGGAGAACTCTTTTGTCTCAAGGGTTGTTATTAAAGGAATTCATATATTGATTTATTTAAGAACAAGCAATTTAACTTATTATAGTTAGTTTAGCGAATAATATAAACTTTTTTTTTTAAATGAAACACAGTAGTTCTTCTCCAGCTGTCACTTAAAATGACGTGATGCCTAATGATGGCTTAATGATGACATGATGTTTTGTTGAAAAGGTTTCAAAACGATGACCATTTTTGGAAATTAGACTTTTCCCTCATGTTGTTATGCCCTTATCTAAAGATGATCACTGTCCTGGTGTGTTTTAAATTTTACAGTATCCATGTGGACATTCTTTCACTCCAATTTCTCAGTTTCTTCAGGCCTCTAGTCACTATGCAGTACAGTAAATGAAAGCACAAGCTGCTCCAAAGAAAAGAATGGGGCGTATTAGTAACTCATTTATCTTCGTCTATCTAAAACTGATGCCACCCCCCCCCGAATTTCCTCTTCATATCTCGAGAGCGTCATTCTCAGGATGTGATAACAGCATTTGCATCTTTGTTTTTAGAGCTCGGTTAATTTTATTTATTGAAAAAAAAAAAATAGCAATTTAATATTATTTTTTGAAGCCATCATTCTTTGAATGGGAACAAAATGGCGCAAACGTGATTTGTATATTTCAAGGTGTAATTTTATTTTGTGCTCCAAATAAAACACATAAGTCAACAATGCAGTGTGTTCTGGGCTGCGTTTACCTCGTGCATCTGACAAAGGTTCTCCAGCATCTCCAGAATCTATGTTTGACTGTGCTCGTCACCTACGTGCTCGTGCAGCTCGCAACACTCTTTTGTATATACAGCTGATGAGCTGCAGCCTCTTAATTGTGATGCGTGTGTTGAAGACTGAGCGGAGCATGTCAAAATAAACAACAACACCCCCCCTCCCTTTCCCCATCCTTCTCCTCTTCAGTAAGCCAGCTTTTCTCAGAGGACCAAGCCTCTGGGGGCCCAAGCAAGAACCACATGAGTCTCCCTTCAATGTGGCCTCTCTCTCCCTTTGAAAAAATAAAGTCTCTCTCTCTCTCTCTCTCTCTCTCTCTCTCTCTCTCGCACACACACACACACACACGCACCTAAGCATGTGCTGCACTAATTCTTTATTTTGTACTGCTTTATCTCGTCTTTCTCCCTCTTCTCTCTTTTGCTCCTCTGAAATGGCCCTTCTCAGCTAATGTAATTAGCGCTGGTAAAGAAGGGCAGTTAATTACCCACTCTATTTTGATCGAGTAATTAATGTTATGCCAGGAAACAGCAACTGTTTCATTAACATATAGCGCTCAAAGCAGTGAGGGGGGCAGGGGAGCACAAACTGGATGCATGCGCGCCTGTGTGTGTTTGTGTGTGTGTTTGTGTGTCCGTGTGTGTATGTTTGTGTGATACTTATATGGACAAATACAGTAGTGTGTCAACAGCCTCGTCTGGTAACTCCCAGACTTGAAAAGACGGCTGACGCTCTCATCTGACCTCAGCGGCGGGTGTCACCATCAAGTGGCGCTCGTCAAAAGGGCCAACCCCCCCCACCACCACTCCCCGTCTCTCCCTCTTTTGATGTGCTGTTAATTTGACAAGTTAAAGTCAGCTTCGTTGGCAGTGGCCCGGCATTCATCTAGATGAGTGCTCCTTCTGCCCGCTGGTTCAAGAGCCATATGCTTGGCTTCCGCGCGTTTTGTCGCTGTTGTTGCGGCGACGCCGCTGCCTGTGTTCTGATCACGGTTTGGATAGAGACAGGATGAGATGCCACCTGCTGTCGAGTCGTCCCGTGTCACGCCGCGCGCGCGCAGCTCGAGACGAGTGTCTAGCTGCTGGATACGCGGGAGCGCAGAGCGCGCCAGGTCCCGCTCTCAATGCTGATGAGTTCTGTGTTTAAGCCACAGGATTGTCTCCTTAACAATGCAGCGAGCCTATAGCACAAACCGCACCCTTCCCCTCTCGCCTCTCAAGGGATGTGTTTGTGTTTATATACCCAATTAGCCCTCTGGCCACAGCACGGCCATGCATTAGGCTGACATTAGCCCCGGGTGTGTGTAACGTCTGTGTGTGTAAAAGACAGTGCGCCCCTTCCTCATTTGCGGCATCATTTCAGGGGTGTGCGTGCCTTATTAGGCAGGCCGAGGCAGATCTTGACAGGAGTAGCCAACTGTTTTGTCAAAGAGATTGGTAGATTGGCTTCCACACGCCCAGCCGGTGTCCTTTGCAGCTTGCCATCAGTAAAACCTACATTGTTGCCCATTAGGCCACTGGACCCCCCATTCCTTTTTGCCAAAATGAATTCCCCACCCTTTCTGCCATTCCCTTGGGTGTCAGCAGAGTGGGGTGGCAGATGGGACAGACACAGAGCTGGCCCCTGAGGACCCCCCCTCCTCCTCCTCCCCCCCAATACTCACACGTGAATGCACAAGCACACAATCACATGCACATATACTGTAGCAGTGCATGCACACATTCAGATATGCATGCATGCGCATATGCATCAGCACAAGACACTATATGCACACACATACTGTACACACACACACACCGGCACAGCAGTAGCTGTAACACATAGTTCTCGGCCCCCAGACGCAAACCTCATCTGTCAGCGTATTGCTTTTGTCCATATTGCAGGAGTGTGTTGTGTGAACACTGAGTGACCTCTGTGTCCTGACCTCCCAACTGCGCTCGCTGTGTGTGTCTCTGTGTGTGTGTTTTTAAGAATGAAAGAAAGAACGGGAGAGTTTATTAGTATATCCATCCAAAGGAAATTAATAAAACAATCCATCACAGCAGTCATCTTCTGAGCACATGTCCTGTCTCTGGTCATTAAACCCACCATTAAACTCACTTCATAATATTTTATGCTCGTGTTTTTTAGGCATTTCCTTAAAACAATAGACATTGCGCCAAACACTGTCCCTCAAATTCCTCCCAGTGATTCTAAGCGTGATAAAATCTGGATTTCATTTTGATGGATAAGGCAAAAAAAAAAACCCCAAAAAACCTTGAGAAGTGGAGAGAAATACACATTCGACACATTTGACATGCTCTTTATTTATTCCATACTTAGGCTTATTGTTTATAAAGTCCAGAGTCTGTGCAGCGGATTTTTTAATGTTGAAATGTTTCAAACTGTGCACATATGAATATCGACAATTATCCATATGTGTGTGTGGGGGGGGGTTGTCGCTTGGACCGGGCTGTTCGGGGGCGCGGCAGGCCGGGGTGAGAAGGCCGCTGGCTGGTGATTAATTACGGCCGGGCTCCGTGACAGAGGTGGGCTCCGTCTCCGCGTGCTGGCCGCGGCCGCCGCGGAGGGAGGCCCGGGCCGGCTAATTGACCCGGCTCCTGTCGGGCCATCCATCACCCGGGGCCGAGCGCTTCAACCGGAGGTG
The DNA here is from genome assembly GCA_911728415.1 of Lagocephalus sceleratus. Lineage (NCBI taxonomy): Eukaryota > Metazoa > Chordata > Actinopteri > Tetraodontiformes > Tetraodontidae > Lagocephalus > Lagocephalus sceleratus. Next base: position 4,479,932 of record CAJVRN010000237.1, on the reverse strand, counting down.
GGCTCACCCAGCGGGGCTGCGCCATCACTCCATTAGCCTCCGAATGACAAGGAGGAAAGTTTCGTTGTAGCCGTTTTTCCATCTCAAGTACTTGATGTAAGGTCGTTTCAGTGTGCTCTGCATTTACAGGTATTTTTAACGAGTGCTTTTTAAAATTAATTAAGGAATTAATTAATTCCTTAATTAATTAAATTTAGCTCAGGCAAATGTTTAAGCCCCTACATTCCGCTAGGGGTCTTCCATCAAAACGCTGTTGCGTGGAATCATGGGAGTTGTTGTTCTCGTCCATCAACATTTACCTGAAGGTAAATAACATACTGCTCTTCTTGTCTTCTTTCTTTCCCCCCTACTGAAATTCGCACTGCCCGGTGTGTTTAACATTACTTTCCCCTTTAAACATACGTTATTGTTATTATTATTTGTAGTACTTACAGAGGTGACTGGTTGCTTCTCTTTAGGCTCCTAATTTGCACATTCAGGATTGATCATGGCAATTGAGATCTGGAAAGTAAGATCCATCTTCTTAAGGGACGTGAAATTCAAATATGAGTCAAATGTAACAATAATATACATCGTGTAAAAAAAAAAATACAAGCGTAAATGTGTGAAAAGTGGGAAATGAATAGGTACTCAGAAATGCAACGTTTATTTAAAAATAGATGGCGCTACCAGCTTTTCCCAGGTAACATGGTTTCAATATGAAACATATCATTTTAAAAAAGTTGTTGTTCATGTTTCCTATTTATGAAGCTACCCCATAGCGCCACCTGTCTGTATAACAGCACAATAGTGTTCTCCTTTATCTGCAGTTCTTTCCATGTGCGCCACAATTATCTGCAAATGTATCTCATTCCTCTAAGAGTTAGTGTATGCATCCCTTTTTGTTGCACCATTTTGCACCACTGTTTTATATGTGTCAATACTCTGTTTACCAGCATGCATAAATATGCAGGAGGATATCTAATCAAATAAATCCATTCATTAGGAGAGGTGCTGGTATTTCTGCTTTTGCATTAATTACATAGTCATTACCATATCAATTAGAGAAATCAGAGATCATGTAATTAAGGTTTAACCAAAAGCACCTGCTGCCTCTGAGCTGCGTTGTGGTTTGTGTGCCTCAGTCTTAATCTAATCTCTGGCCTTTGACAGGACTCTCTCTCATCAATCTTGAGCTGTCAGCTTCCTTTTTTGTGTTGTTTTTGTTTATAGGAGTGGTTTGTGACATTGGTGGGGGTTTTTTGGGGGGTGGCGTAGGGCTAAATGTTGTCATGGTGGTCAGATTGATTGGCAGAGACGCCTGATTAGAAAGGAAGAATGGGAGACAGGTGGAAGGAGGCGTGCCATACATCTAAAGGAACAGATTGGGGATGAAGTGGGCGCTTGCTGGTGTCACAAGGAGAGTCGCGTTCTGTTTAGTGCTTGTTAAAGATGACCAGTAACTACACCAATGGTTGGTTTTAAAAAAAAAAAACCTCAAAAAAGCTTACAAATAAGTCCTAAAGTGTCCTTTAAATTTAACTATCCCTGGTGAAATATTTAAGCAAATTGCCTCAGCGACAGTTTAATGTCAATGAGTCTCGGAAGACTGGACGTGCACGAGTGCAGAGAGGATTGGGAGTGTTCGCACTGGCCACCTGTGAGCAAAAGATGAATGAAGCAGCGCAGGATGGAATAATTTAATGCAAGGGTCGGACGAAAGCACGTGTAAGAATACACAGAGGAGCAGAGACAGAAGGAGAGGAGATGAGGAATGAGAGGAGGGATGAATGAGGGAACAGGAATGAGACGAGGGGGCAGACAGCACCTCTCCTCCTCCTCCTCCTCCTCCTCCAATGCACTTCCTGCTCCATTTCCTTTCTTACTTTAATGCTCCCACTTTGGCCTTTTCACTCCTGTCAGCCCTGCACTGTTTACCTCACTGATGTTGACCACGCATCCGTGTGCACACAGCAGTCGTCCAGTTATTTAATTTCTGTTACTTCAGCTGGATGGTTGTGATCACACATTTTCTTGTTTACAACCATTGATGGCTGATTATCTTCTTCCTTTAGTCTACTGTTATTGCTATTTAAAATCAGTATTCTTGTTATGTTATCAAAGTTATAGTTGATGCAAATGAATGAAATACATCAGTGCATTAATAGTGATATAAAACAATTAATAGGAAATCATTTGTCATAAGTTTTTACATCATAATTCAAACAGGGAAATCTATAAGTACTTGTTCAAAAGCTCACGACCTCACGAATGAATTGATGTGAGATAGACTCTCTCCTGGTTGCTTTATCAATATACAACATATTCCACAGCCCTGCGCTACTTTACAGTGCATTCAACCTTCTGGGTGTAAAATCAGCAGGTTGGGGTGCAGATGACATCCTAAATTGCATGTAAAGCGCGGGCTTGTACACCTGACATAAGGTGTAGGTAAAAGAGGCTGAGATCAAACAGGATGTCTCTCCTTTCTTCTACAGATGGACGCCGCCTGGAAGCGCTCCAGCCGCCTCTTGTTACCGCCCCCTGCTGGCGCCGTCTGTTTCTCAGGTACGTTTCAAAAGAGCCTAATTTAGCTGAGGTACCCCAAAGCAGGAGAGATGAATTCAATAGCGTCAATGGCCAAATCCCCCTGCACAGCCATCTGAGAACCCCCCCCTACTGTTTACTGTTCAGCCCCACATCAATCAGGGTATTTTAGGATTAAGGTTGTGAGAAAGAATGACCCCGCCGTTACTCACTTACCCTTACTTTCTAACACCGACAAGAAGGGCTGTGTTACATTTAATCAAATGTTCCTCACAGAAGCGCTGGCAGTCTTTTATACCTCATTATCTGCACGTCGTTGTTGTGCGCTTTGCCGCCGCTAGATGGCACAAGTGCCCCAACTTCAGCTCGGGGGGTTCGCTTTACCCCCCTTCAGTCAACATTTATTTAGGAAATAGAATGAAAACAGGTCTACGTTGACAATGTGTCGCCTCATTTTTATGCATTGCTACCTCTGCACTTGTTGTACCTCGTATAAGAAACTGACAAATTGGGTACTTGTAAGTTATTTTTGTGGCTGGACTGCAAACACTTCTCTCTCTCTCTCTCTCTCTCTCTCTCTCTCTCTCTCTCTCTCTCTCTCTCTCTCTCTCTCTCTCTCTCTCTCTCTCTCTCTCTCTCTCTCTCTCTCTCTCTCTCTCTCTCTCTCTCTCTCTCTCTCTCTCTCTCTCTCTCTCTCTCTCTCTCTCTCTCTCTCTCTCTCTCTCTCTCTCTCAAAGCAGAGTTGCAGTTATGTAACTGCTACAACAACCCGCCGGCCCAGCCTTAGAGCAAGCACCACCGTGCCTAACCACTGCTGTGGCGCACTTTCATGAACCTCCGCAAGGAAAGAGCAGAGACCTTTAACCCTGCTGAGGCTGCAGCTAGTCCCAGGCGGCGGGGGCCGATGCAGAGCGCCCCCCCCCTCTGAACTGCTGTCTGTAAGCCAGCACACTGCTGCAGGGTCAGTCACACCTGTGGTACGTAAACAGAGCCGCTCGGACGTGCGTCGGCTCGGCCAAGCCCGATGAGCCCTTTAAATGAGGTGGCGGGGAGCCTGAGCCACGGCACAGTGTGCACACGATGCCTGCCCTTGGTTTGTCACCTGCCATATGGCTTTTCCCAATCAGTCCTCGCTCTAATGGTGCAATGCCATGAGAGAGAGAGAGAGAGAGATGGAGAAAGAGAGAGCAGTTCAGGTTATTCCCCTCCTCTTCATGCTCTGTTTCATGTGACATATCAGGTTATGATATGTCACATGAAATGCAATTTTGTTGTACGCACAGAAACAGAAGCAGGTGAAACCCAGTCGTTCCCTTTGTATTGGGACTAATTATCAGTCTGTACATCATTTCCACACAAATCCTACATAAGACCGAGGTCACGTTCTGAAATAGTTTGGACTCCAATCGTTTAGGCATTGATTAGCTGAACCGTCTACTGACATATGGGCTGCACTGAACCGTGCAGCCCTGTGCTGCTGCTGCTGCTGCTCTGAGATCTGCTGCAGTGCAGTATTGAGCTCCTTCACAAAGGTGCTTCCAGAGGGATGCCGGGATCCATTGTGTGGTTGGATTCGGGTTAAGGACCTGCCACACCTGTTATGAAAAACATTAATTTGACACGTGTTTGGAGACATTTCAGCAGCAGGTTATTAGAATGATCCTTCATGTCTGATTGTTTCTCATCCAGGGACTGTTGACGTCTCGGTCTTGCAGTACCCCGCGGCATGCGGTAGGGGGTGCTCTCGGACCTCTATTCCTTCCTGCCTAATGTTTCTTGCATCTATTGATCCTGCGTGACGACAGAAAAACCATAATCTGTTTCACGTGGTTAAAAGGCCAGTATTATGATCCTTTGATCCACTGGAGATGACAAAATGCTCCACTGTGTTTATCTCTACTCTTCCGGCACCAACACAACAAGTGCTTTTTAACAATTTTCATCTGCTTTTGGCCGCTGCATTGAAGCATTGAAGATGATTATGGTGGAGAGGAGGACGCTGGCCTGTACAAATCTGTATCTGACTGTAGGCTGTGGATCTTTGCCAGCAGCAAATACTCTCTGAAATATTGAGGGGGAGTCAGCATGAGCAGCATAGTAAAATCAACCACGCTTGTTTTGCGTAGCTGCACCCACTATTGCTCCTGATGCGTGATTAGGCCCAGCAAAAGCAGTCAAATATTGACTATTACAGCTTTCTGACATCTCGATTAACACAGACTGAGAATGTTTGTTTCAGAGGTATTCTCCAGATCTTTGTTCCTGCATCATCTCTCCCGGATGAGTACTGGGAGGACTAAATTAGAGCAGGAAATGGTATATTGTCCCAGGAGTTACACCTGTGATGTGGGTTTTACTTGGTGCAAAACTGCCTATTTACTTTTCACAGAAACTGGATGAAAGGACTGCATACTGGAAGATTTGAGTTTTAGGATTATTAGTTGAGTTTGAATCTGAAGCGGCCAGTCAGATTTTTCATCCACCATCCACCCACCACCCATCCACCCACCCATCGCCTCCTGCTTATTTAAGATTGGGTCGCGGGGGCAGCAACGACCCCCAGACTTCCCTTTCCTCAGCATCGCGGTCTAACTCTGACTGAAGAATCTCCAGGTGCTCCCAGGTATAACCTCTTCACCTGGTCCTGAGTTCCAGGTCTCCTCCCAGTTGTACCAGCCAGGAACACCTCCCTAGGGCGACTGGGCTTCTCACCCCATCTCTGAGGGATACCCCAGCCACCCTGTGGAGACGACCCATTTCAGCCGCTTTTATCCATGACCTTGTTCTCTTGTTCATAACCGTAGGTGAGGGTGGGAACACAGATTGAGAGGTTTGAGAGCAGGTTATATTTATCAGTCATTTAAGTGTCTTATTTACCTATGCTAATAACAACAAGCAAATGAGATTATTTAATTACTGTTCTTGATATTAGGTAGTCTGAAGGCACTGCTGCTGCCTATTGTTTGTCCCTGCAGTGGTCTTGGTGATGCCAGGAGGGATCTTTTTTGTGAGGAAAAAGCACATTAATTATAGTCTGATGGATGATTAATGGTGGTCCAGTATGAGCCAGTGTGGAAACTCCACAGCGCTCCTCTTAAATTCACATTTGATTAAGGAATTTGGATTTAAATCCATAATTTCTCTATCAGCTGACTAAATAATGATGACAGCTATAGACACTTTGCGTTAGCGGAGCTCATTACATCACTTTTTGTGGTCCTTTTTGTGTGATGATTTGTGCAGATAGCCGAGTAAAAGAGGACCATCAGACTCCATCTCATTCAACAACGTCTTGTTTCTTTGAGGTTAACAAAGTCTGTGGTGGTACAAGTTGTATTACTCAAGTTTTACTGTGTGAATATCAGAAATGTGAGGCAGTCTTTCAGGGATGTAACATCATGCACCTAAGCCTATTGAAATTTGTGACCAATGGCAGCACTGAATCCGTTACTGGTTGACGTTTTACTGCGGTCTGCAGCTGAATAGGTCGTCCCTCCCGCGTGTGCCTCTGTCATGGCCTGCAGAGGAGCGCTGGAGCGGCTAATGTGCTAGCGGGAGCCGGCCCTGTACGCTCCAGTCATAACTGTGCGTTTCTCTTCCCCTGGGTCCGCACAACCTGTACCCTCGTGTCCCAGGCTGAGACCTCTCGCAGTCACGTGACCTCTATGAGGTGGTGTACTGCGGGGGACGGTCGGTTTTATTTTATGTGTGCTTATTTCCTGTGTTGCTTCTCTCTGAGAAGAGGATCCGGTGACACTGCTGTCTGTGAAAACACGAACCGGTGTTATTTGAGACATGTACCATGTTGTCGGTGCATGCAGATGGCTTTCATTAGTCTCTGGGGCTTTCGCCCTTTTTAACGGAGCTTCCTGTTTTGCTGTGTCTTTGTCACAATGTTAACGTTTTTTTGTACTTGTGAAGAGGTTGTCCTGTTTATTCCTGAGCTGGTGTTATTGTGAGAGCTATTGTGAGAGATTCATTATGCTGTAGGAAAATGGACGACAGTGAGGGAAGAGCAGAGTGGGAAGAGCAAGAGTTTTAACCCGATCTTCGACCTTCAGAGACACGGGTTCAACAGTGCAGGTTACGCCCCTCCCTGCCTGACCTGGAGGACCCAATTCAAATTGGTACTTTTAGCAGTGCTTTCAAGTCAACAAGCTGTTTTTTTGTCCAGTTTGTTCCCTTTCAACTCATTTTTTTCCTACTGGTAACATTCGTACCGTTTATTTTTTTTTACTCATATCTAAATTGTTTTGCTGCTTCCACCTTTGGAGAGGCGACGTGTAGTCAAAGTCCACGCTCAGATCATCAGATACTATAAACGGTCCCATTGGCTGCGCTAATTTTCACTGCGGGGATGTTCCTCCATTTGCTGGAGACCGAGCTGGCTAAGCAAAATAAAAGCTCCATATTACAAATGCAGCCCTTCCTGCTGGGGATTCATTTCTGCTCACGGCCCGGGAGTTCGATACCGTGATGAATCTCTTGCCACCGAGCTGTCACGCCGTCATTATTTGTGTTTGCCTGTGTCATAGACGGGGCCACGTGAGCCAGTGATTTGTTTATTAGCAGCGCAGACAGAAGGCAGAATGACCAGTCCTGGTTATTAGTATGCTGCAGTGTGGAGAGTTGCTGTCAGAGCAGGACAAGCTTTTGGCAAGACAACAGAGGTGAAAGGCACAGATGAAGACATTAGCGGAAGGCTTTTGGACGTAAAGCAAGAGCTCTGACATGGATTTGTAGTCGATTAAGCTGATGATGGCTATCTCGGTTCGGCAGATTTCTTTTTATAAATTCCAGTGGAAGCCAATTATCACCTTAATTTCATTGAGGATAAATTTGGTCTTAATATGTGGATTAATTAACTGATAGACTATTGGCTACATACCTCTGCCTGCCATGTGTATTTTCAATGAAACACTATACCAATCCTGCTTGATAGATATGCTGTTGTCCCTCTTACGACGTGTATGTGCTGAAACACGTATGTGTACTTATGCTTCTCCGTTGTCGATGTTAACTGCGTGCCTGATGTATAGTGAGCGGAGCAAAGAGAGATGTTAAAGGATATTTTCTGCCTGCGTCAGCAGCATTGCGGGGTGGAGGAGGCGAAAGAGGGGATGGGAGAGGGGGGAGAGAGGGAGAAGGAGGGAGAGCAATGCCAGTAAACAGGTGCCTGCTCCATCAGCACCTACATATAAGAACCTTTTTCTTCCACCACCATGCGACGGGCAGAGATATCACTTATGTTATCACACATGACGGATGATCAGGACATGATATTAAGAACCCTTTCATGGCTCTCAGTGGTCCTCTAATACGCACACTGCACCAGTACTCTTTGCACGTGCATCAATCCTTTTTGCTGCAGTGTCTTAGCAGAGTGACGGTCAGATGCCCTCCCCATGCATGTTTTACATACATTTTAATTTGCCGTGTTATCCTGGCGCGTGTGCACGCCGCTGTGGTCCTCTGTGCGCCTGAGCAGTGCTTCCCAGAGCAAACCCCGAGTATGAGGCGCGGAGAAATGAAATACAGGAAAATGAAACAAAATCAATGTGATATGAGAAAGGTGAGCTGACTTGGATTCAAAGCAGCTCAGGCTATTCCCCAAAGGACTGTCGGGTCAGCCTTAATCTGCGCTGATGGGGTTGGAGGGAATTTCACGGGGTGTTTAAAAGGAAAAGCCCTGAAATTCACCATTATTTACCTTTTATCTTCAACACAGTTGAAAGAGGGTGTACAGTGCGGAAGGATGCATAAAAAATGAGCAGGCAAAGAGTATATGTGCGACTGGGAGAGGGAGCATGTGCCACGACTGAAGGGAGAGGGAGGGAGAGAGCCCTGCGCCGCAGTAGCATCCCACAGCAGGCAGCCGAGGACTGTGTGTGACTGCTCTGCTGAACAGGAGGAGGAGGAGGAGGAGGAGGAGGAGGAACGCTCGCAGAGGAACGCACAGCAGCAGCGGCAGTGCTAGTGTTGGCTGGCACCAGGTAGGAGTCCCGGCACCTTCGCACACCGACGCCAACCCCGCCACCGCAGGACCTGGACGCGCCAACGCAGCTCAGAGCGTCGCCGGCGGCACCATGGCACAAGCAGCCAAGCAGCTTCGCAAGAACAAGGATTTAGAAGCCCAGGCAGAGCAGGAGCGCAAAGAGAAGGAGGAGGAGAAAGTCAAAAAGAGGAGTCGCTCCCGGGATAAAAAGCGCAAGGTACTGGGACCAGGTGGGGCGGTCGGGGTGAGGTGTTGAGGGAAGGGCTGGAGAAGGAGGGGGGGGGGTCTCTGTCATGCTAAGCTGCTCAGGGGTGATGAGACACACATGGAAACTCAGTCACGAGCGCGTTTCCACTGTGTGCGTACAGAGCATCCCTGGAACCACATGTATGTCCTGCGCATACAAAACACGGGGAAACGGTGACACACTGCATGCTCTCCTTCTCTCCACTGTCCTGTCTTCCAGGGAAGACAGCGCGGTGCCTCTCACTGTGTCTCTGTCTCTCTTCACATCCCTCTCTCTTCCTTTGCCTTCGCACTGCAGTATGGTCTTCTCACAACAGAATTTCTCATTCATGGAGACAGCTTGTCAGTTTCTAGAGCAGCCCCTGCTACTCTCAGCTTTTCCTCCGTATGGTGCTGTAATGACCGCAGAGCCGAACCTGCAGCCTCCTGTCTGACTGAGAAGTCCCAGTCAGGAGCTCACAGCGCTCCTTGTAAACAATAAATCGCAGCTCCGCCAGTCTAGGACTGCAAGGATGTATCACGGACTCTATACCCCCCCCCCCAGCCTTATTCTGATTTCACTCTGGCCCATTAATGAAAATGAGTCATCCGCAGATTGTGCTGCTGTGGTTTGGCGGCAAATTGGTCGTGAGCGAACGAGTAAGAGTCCAGTTGCCCCGTGAGTCTGCACAGTGCCAGGCTGGCTGTAAACCTATCTGATGCTGATGCAGTAGAGACGGTGTTAGGGACAGAAACCCAGTACAGCTCTCGCTTTTCCACAGAGGTGAGCCAGAGCTGAGGAGGGCTGTTCATCGTGTTTGATTGCACAGCGGAGGAAGGCGACGAGTATTGGACAAAATCTAATTAAGTGAAGAAATGGAGAGGAGGGTAGAGAGTCTGCAGCGAGTGCCCAATGAGGTTTTTCCTTCTGTGTAACCCCTCTGAGAGGTAGTTTGTGCTCAATATGTTTAAAAAAAAAAAAAAAGGTGTGCAGAGGAAAGACTGCAGCTCCTACAGTATGAGAGGAGTAATGCAGCCCAACTTTGACTAAAGTATGTGATTTCAGAGGATCCCATATCGCTTACGTAACCATGCAGCTTAAGTCTTTTAAATAAGCTTCCTGACTCCCCTCCACCTCCCCCTCCCTACCTCTCCTCTTTTTTTTTTTTTTTTAACCGGTGGCTCACAGCCATTCCTGGTTTCTGGAGCAGATGCTAATGCCAGGGAATTCTCTCTTTTTATCCTTCTTACTCTCCGGTGCCCTCTTTGTCTCCTCTCTGATGCCTGCAGCTCTGCAGTCAAGTTTACAGTCATTCATAAATTACCTGATTGCGATTCTTTACATTGCAATCGCCTCGGCTCTTTCCTGTCTCTGCCACTGAGCACCAGTTTAACGCTGGTTTTTCCCATCATCTGTCTTTAAGAATTGATCTATCCCCTCGGGAGCCCCCCCCCACAGAGCACAGACAAGGTTAGTTCTTTGTGCGGCCGTTGATATTTTTATTCGGCAACCCTAAATCAGCTTGCTCACACATGTAAACACTGACGCACCATGTGTATTTTCGGAAACAATCCCGGCTTCAGATTTCTTCTTCGTCACAGAGCACCCCAGCTGAGCAGCGAGGAGTCGCTCGTTGCTGCATTTGCTGATTGGTGCCGTTTCAGGGCTGTTTTCCTCCACTGCTGCTCTTTTATTTATGATAGCAGGACCGTGCATTTTCAGCATATCCGTCCATGCTTCTGTCCATCCATAACTGACAGGCTTTCAATGAAAATTCTTTTAACCGGGCTTAAAATTCCATGCTGACTCACGGATGAACTGACGTGATTCGGTAGGTCATAGGTCAACTAACTAGTGGTTCAGTTTCAATACATATATTTGGACTCGAGGATGAAATGATTGACCGCCTTGTTGAGCGATTTGTGTGTTTTGGGTCTTTCAGCCACGAGGCAGCAAAAAACAACTTCCTAGTTATATATTTTAATTGGACATGATTTGAAGTCACTTCTTGTATCCTGCCATTTCCTTTAATCAGGGTGCCTCAGTGGTGCCCTTTTACTGTGTGTCACCTCACAGCAAGAAGGTTGCCAGTTTGAATCCCGTGAGGGCCAGGGGGGAGTTTGGTGTACAGAGATTGCCTGTTCTCCTCATGACTGTGTGGGTTCTCTCTGGCCTCCTCCCAAAGTCCACGAACATGCATTTAGGGGATATGTGACTGCATATCCCACAACAGAAAAGCAACGATGGATGGGTCTCCTTTAATCCCTTACTCCTATTTCTGAATATACAGGCTCTTGGTTCCAGTACACAGTTTTGGTTCACTGAAGCGCAATGCAGGCAATTTTTTGTTGAGGGGTTAAAGTGCATTTTTAATTGCCTTCGCGTAGTAGCCGTATTATAACCACAGGTCAGCTTCGACCCTTAAATTGGTTTTATTGATGAGTGTGCTGCTCTTTGTATTTTTGTTGATAGTCAATAATTTTTTTTTTTCTATTTGCATACAGTAAAATGGTAATAACTCAGTGCCTCACATTTGATAGGTACATTGGTGATTGATGTTTTTCTGCTACTCTTCAATCAAGCAAAAATGTATTTTATTTTTTAAATGCACAGATATCTTAAATTAGTACCAACAAAGATACACATTCAAATCCATTTTCCAGGTTTAGTCATCAAATGTAACCCAAACACAAAATAATCTAATAGTATACAATGAAACATCTTAAACCAACTCACTCATATAACAATTGACATTTTTTGTCTTTTTATTTCAACAGAAGAAATAAATGGCACAACCAGTAGATTAATTGTGGAGCTGCAGCTAATATTTTATTTTTGTTAAACTATTTCTGCTTTTTCTTTCATCAAGTCTTGGTGTAAATGAAAATGTCTCCTTTCATTTACGTCTCGCTCCTCCATAATCAAACACTGTAAACTACAGGATCTGAATCATTTGCAATGCTGGTATTGGATTCATCAATAGGGCATAGTCATGACACCTTGCTTCCAGTTAATGTAAAATGCATGGACTCTTGTGGTATGTGACGATATATTATGATGAAAGACTTGTCTCTTATCTGCAGTCAAAGCACACTGTAGCTGCAGCGAAATTATTCCTCACTGTGGCTAAAATGTAAGCCAAACTGTTGCAGTGCTGCCTGTTTCCCATGTTTCTGTGTGTGGCCGTGTGTGCTCAGGTTTGGTGCAGTGGATTAGGGGTGCTGCAGCAGTGACTAAGCCCATCACAGACAATTCTAGTACCTTTGTGTTGATCAGCTCTGTCTGTCAGCCCCAGCTCAGGCCATCCCGATCAAACGGGGGAACGTTACGTTTTCAGTTTCGTCAGCTCAGGTGCAGTTAGATGTTTGATCGTGTAAATTCACTCAGGAAGTGCGTTCACTTTGTGGATGCCACATGACCCAAGAAAATACAATTTTGTATTGTGTTGAAAGGCAGAGGATGGGTGGTTTTATATTCATTCAAGCGTGTGTGTGTGTGTGTATATGTGTGTGTGTGTGTGTGTGTAAGCACACGTGTGTGTCTTGGGAGAGGCGTGTGGGCTGTGGCTCAGGTATACCAGTGCAACCCTCAAACATGACTCAGCAGACATGGTCGAGGCATTCAGTCATGGTGATGGAGCCTTGGAATCAGCCTCAATCAGCCCGGCTCCCGCCTCTACAGTAAGTGCTGCTGGCGCAGGTTGGCAGGGAACTGCATCCTACTTTAATTTTAATTAAAGGGGGGAAAGAAGGCTCATGTGATGCCAGATCGCCACCCCCCCCCCCCTTTTCCTTCTCCACTTCCTTTTACTGGGTCTTTGTGAGTGGTTAGAATCACCACACCCAGTTGATTTTGCTCAGAGATGGGGCAAATCCTTTGTTGAAAAGGTGCCGTCTGATCTTTGTAAAAAAATCAAGCGTAAGAAGACAAAAATAACATCGAGCGCGTAGCAGCGGCGGCTCCCTCTCTGCTTGGGTTCGGCTTCCCTGACACTCCAAATCCTCAAGATATTTTTAAATTGTGGAACAGCAATGAGGATTTCGGTTTCATCCTCACTGCAGTGATTCATTCTTTGAGTTGGAGCCTGATGCGACATGCACCTGCACCCGTTCACTGCGTGTCGTTACCACTGTAATAACAGAAGCAGCCTGCAGAACACAAAACAGTCATGTAATAGACTGCAGTCCTCTGTTTGTTTTTGTCCTCACGCTGAATGCTTAAATCTGTCAGCCGGTATGTAAAGGATGTGTCATATCGTGAGGGGCTTCCTCGCGTTCCCACCCTGGTGCCTCCCTCTGTTCATCTTTCCCTCTATCTCTCTCCACGGCCGAGTGCGCCAACGTCTCCTCCCAATTGTTGTCTAATGGTGCAGCTGTTACGTAACACCCTGGAACACAGATTGAGAGATCAGGGTTATTGCGATGGATCCCCGTCACGTCTAAATCAGAAGAGGAGAGAGGGGCACAAAAAGAATAAAGTGCTACGAAAGAGGAATTTTATTAGTCACGGCTGAATGGATTATTGTGAGAAACACGAGTTGGGGTGTCTGTTACCCGGGCTCTTTTCCTTTAAGCCTGTTCTGAGTGGGGAAAGTAAAGGGGCTGGAGATGAGTGCAGGTTCTCTCAGTCCTGCCTTCATGTCCTCATCCTCTGCATCTCCTGAGCTGATACCTCCAGTAACCGTGTGCTGCACCTCTGCAGTGTGCAACCGACCACTTATAGTATTGATCGACGCTATTTTTCAACATTTACAGAAAGGATTTATTTATCCTGTATGTCTGGCTGTACACCAGTGGACATGTAGTTTCGGCACTAGATAGCAGGTGTCATTTGATGCTTTTTTTATCCTCCTAGAAGGGTGTTGTTGTGTTGTGTTTGTGTGTGTGTGCCTCATATTTCCATTTAAAAATCAAGAAAATAAAAAAAAAATACGAGATGTTTGGTGGCAGAGTTTATAATTTTGTGGGACACTATTGAGAAGGCAAATTAAAAATGTGTGAGGTGCACATTTATGGTTGTGAGTTATGCACAATTCCACACCATTACAAAAAGACCAAAAAAAAACTTGCATTCAAGTATCTTTAATCTTTGAACCGTTTGTGTCCGGAATTTCAGGCGTTATTGAGCTGTAGCCCTTTTATCTTTTAAACAACCTCTAAATAGAATAGTATAAATAACCCACATAAGTGAAACACTCAAAGCGGAAAGGAGCAGGGATTTTATTTCTAAAACCTCTGTTGTGCGGAAACATGTTACCTCAGTCTTTTGGGGTGAAATTGAATCTCCAGGAGAAAAAAGAATGCCCTATTTTACCATATAACATCTAAAATTGTTATTTGCAGCAGTTACTGACAATATAACAGAAGAAATATTGTTAATATTATACGCTGGACTAGTGAAAAGCCTAAATAGTTGTGTGTGTTTTTGCAATTGTGAGTATTTTTGTGTTTGAGGTGGGTGGCCGCTGTGGGTCTGCAGTTTCTGCCTGTGTGGGAAGAATGTGAATACGAGTGTTCGGAGTGAAAGACCGCAGCCTAGAGGTAGAGCCGGGACCTCATGGGGCCCGTGGCCTTGTTTGGCTCTCTGGAGCGTCACTCTTCTGACAGCTGATGACAAATCTTCCATTTCTTAAGTCATCTAATCCTTGTGTCAAATACCATCAGTGTGTCATAGTACCCTGCGCCTGCGATTAGAAGCTTAGCCATTTGTAAACCCCCCCCTCATCTGAACCCGCTGGTGAGAGACGTGATGTCATGTTGACATGATCCTCTTCACCTTTCACACAACCTGCCTTCATATGACAGAGGTGGCGGGCGGCATGTAAGAACCAGAACATCACGCGTAGGACCTTTATTAATCTCTGTGTTGAAGTTTGTGCAGATTTGCCGAATCTTTTGGGTTGTTGCTATGACAGCAGCATTTAGTGTTTTCTCTTTGTGAGAGTGTGACAATGAGCCTGTTTACATGTTCACCATTATCTGATTTCTACAGTTATCAGATTATTCAAGTGATCACATAAGCAGTGTAAACTCCCGGGATATCCTCTTCCGAGGTGAAGAGGAGACACATTTTAGCAGATTCCTTCTTCTGACTGGTTTGAGTCTCATATAGTTACATACATGCATTCTCTAACATAAGTCCAATAAATGGACTAAAACATGTAAACCAGTGACAGTGAGTTGACAAATGATTCTGTTAAATGTGTGAATATAGTGCATTACCACTTTTAGTTATTTTTGTCATATCAAGATTTTGGATTTCACCTTTGACCTTGAAAAAAAAAACCCAATACCCACCCAGTCACTGCCCATAAACCAGCACCATCTTCCTTAGAAGATGGAATTTCCCACTTGTCGTATAATATAACAAGATCAGATATCCGTTTTATCGCTTCCTGTTTTCAAGGTCACAGGTGACATTAGTCTTACCCCAGTTGAGAAGACACACATACAAACAATGGCTGAGGAAGAAGAGATCATAGAAATGCATCGCCATGGTGATGTGATTGAAAGGTTGAAACGTCATTGTGCCCATGAGGAATAAATCACATCCAGCAGCATTACCTGGATTCTTCCCGTTTTGTCGGCGCGTGCTGCCACGGTGGGGGTCACCCCTCCACGACGGCTGGCGCGGGCCGTCATTCAAAAAGCGGTTCGTGTTCGCCCGTTTTGTGACCGCTGGCACACAAACCTGACGTCAGGCTCGCTCGCGTGCCCGTGGCGTGAGCTCACGCCTTCATTTAGCATCGAGGCACGTGAGTTGTCATGTGGCACAGGATTTACTAGCCGGGAGGATAGCGGTGTCACCCAGCCTCTAATTGGCTGACCCCAGAGATTTTTCTCACATAGATTCAGAGGCAGGTTCCCGCCTCCTCCTCCCTTCCCTCCCCCCCCTCCCCCCTACTGTGCATTCCTCCATCCTGCCCATAATCAATCCTCCTGCTACGGAATACAACTCCTCGCCTCTCTCCCTCTCTGCCGCAGTTCCTCACTGCATCACTGTTGGATCAAACCTTTTATTCTCAACCTCTCAGTCTTCCCTTGTTTGCAAACATTGTCTCATTTACTGGGAGAGAGGGGAGAGATTATACAGTGAGCAGCAAAGATAAGCAGGCGTATCAGTGGTTTTCAGTGTTGCAGCAGCCTAATATTTTAGGCTTGCAGGGACATAAAACATGCGCTGTGCGGTAGATAGGGGATAATCGACCTAAACTCCACATTTACCGCCCTAAACAGACATTTATTCTGGTTGCTTTCTGCTGCATTTTCCCTTACTGAGAGGAGGGGGGGCGGGGTTGGTCCATGGGGACTGAACTGGTATCCGTCCAGGAAGGAGAATCGGAGTGGAGGCAGCAGAGTTACAAGGTCAAGCGCACCTCGATCACATGTTAGCTCACATGCGTGTGGACCTCCTCTGTCTGTGAGCTCTTACTCAGCGCGGCGCAGGTTCTCTGAGAAAGTTGGATGTTGCCATCTAGTGTTTATAAAGAAGACTTTCTGTATCACCACTGACATCATCTCTGCGCTCTTTTTTTTTTCTCCCTAATTTTCCCCCCCTCTATCGGTTTAGGTGCCTGTATGATCCACCTTTCTGTCCTCCCATCAGAGCCGGAAACGCTGTCCTTTATGTGACCAGCACAGCTCTTACCCGCATCCATATTTCATTTCCTGCACACATACGTGCTGCACTGAAAATCCATTTTCGCCGCATGGTCCAGGTCAGCACATGTCAACATAACGCCCTCTTTTTCTCCTTCTTTTCCAGCCACACTTTGGGGGCGTGGCGCGGCGAGGCGTTACAAATGTCATTTTCTTTGCTAAATTATTGATTTAGTTGAAGGTAGATCCGTGCTTCCAGGTGACTGTTTGCATTTGCAGCGCCCATGTCCATCTTCCTCTGCTTTTTCCAGCCTACTCACACAGAGGCCTTTCGTCACCACTTGACTTGAGTTCTGCTGCCACGCTTCTTTTCATTCCATTTGTTCTGCTGTAGATTGAAGATTCTAAGTGAAGAAGAAAATATAGCAGAGCTGGAGGCAGTGCAGGGCAGTTAGTTTGCCGGTAATGGAGAAAATATTTGTTAGAGCATACAGCACCGGGACTCCGGCCTCAGCGTCCCTTTAGGCACAGACCTTTAATTGCCTTCCTGCATCTCTCTCTCTCTCTTTCTCTCTCTCTCTTTCTCTCTCTCTCTCTCTTTCTCTTTTTCCACTGTGCTCCCTTGTGTTTATTTCTCCTCTACCTGTTTTAATGTTTGTTGGGTTCAATCTATTGCCTGAAATTTCAAAATTCATTACGGATATTCTTATCGTAGTGCCGTCTTGAAAATCATTTTAATTATCCTGTTTTTTTTTTGCCCTTCTAATGAATGTTTTTGCTATTGTGTTGCATTTTGATGTTAAGACATTTTATCTTCCACATATTTTCAGATGCGCTCACAGACAAATCAAAGATTAATATCAGTTTAAATTTAATTGCATATATAAATATTGTAAAGGTTGGCCCAAAATGTTGCTTTGTAGGGCAGAAATTGTTACTATGACGTTGAACGTGATCGTTTTAACACTGCTGGTAGGACACACGGGGGGGCGAGCTGATCTCGGCTCCCTCTGCTGGTCAGAATTATACCTGAACTCTGCAACACAACAGTGACCGTCATCCACACACACTCGATATCAACAGAGACACAAGAGGTGTGAAGGACCTGGAAGAGGGCGTGTGTTTACCTCACACTCATACACACCTCCCCACACATAACACCTCACAGCAGTTATACCGCAACACTGCTGCATGCAACCATCAATTATTCATTAGGGAATTCTGCCCGTGGTTCAAAGATCTGAGATGTAAGGATGAAGTAGTGAAACAATTATACTTTAGAAATGCTCAGATATGCTGTGGGAATGATAAAAAAAGCTAATTATTATTGCTCCACAGTTCCTTCCTAAACCTACAGGCGAACATATGATCAAGACCTGCTGATTTATTTTTCGTTTGGGGAACATTTATCTTGCTGCCAGTAAAGGATCGCCATCTCTCTGTGCATGGCTCATAAACCCCAAACATGACTCAATCCTCTCTCTGTAAATAACGACGTTGCTCCTTTAACCCTTTAATAGAGCGGTCGTTTGGTAGAGCTCTGACCCGTCTCCTGACATTATTGCTGGGCGACGGCAAACATTCTGGTGAAGAATTGGCAACTCCCCCTGGACCCCTCGCCTCAACTGTCTGGATCAAGCCTGGTTAAATCCTGATCACACGGTCTCCACGTTGACATTGACGGAGGAAGAGCAGCCTTCGATAGCACCGTATTAACATCTCCCCCCTTCATTTTAAGTGTTCCTGCAAGTGTTCCGTCCACATTGCAAAACAAGAAATGTGGTTACTTGTTTGCTCTGACATTAATCATTTTCACTGTCTGAAGTCTGAGTCACTCTGGGGTGAGCTGACCTCGGGCAGATGCGCCAGTGAAGGATTTAAACTGTCAGTGAGAACAAAGAACAACTGATCAAAGCAGAAATTGAAAACTGCCTCTGAAATACTGCAGCGCACTCTGTATTCTTGGTGAATATGGAAAATATTACTCCCACGTTACTGAATGTGGGGCTTCGCGAGGTGGAGGCTGTTAAGATTTGTAGCGACAACGGCGAGATTTAGCGCAGGTTCTAGCACTTTGCGGCCAACTCGAAAAGAACGCGGAGTTGTGAACTTTCACGAACCGCGGCACCGAGACAGACGAGTCATCCCCGTTTTTAGTCACGCTATCTGACACGGTATTTCGCAGCATTATCATAAAGTCAGAACGGAGGGAGTCCAGAAGCTGCTGAGTGCCGAGGATGAACGATGCCGCCCCCGTTTCAACAGATAGCGCTAGTTTCGGTGAAATACAATTATGATCACTGGCACACTTCACTTATTTGTTTTCTGTCAGAAACTGAAAAAAGATCCAGCGGGCGAGAAGTGATGACTCGCCGCTCGCTATTGCTGACGGCGGCGTTTCTGCCCGACTGCAGTGCAGCTTCAGCTGACTGAAATCAGACCAGCGTGAGGTAGATCCTCTGACAACAGACCCCCCCCCGCCAGAACCTCGGAGATCGTTTCAGAAACAGAACAGAGTTCCACATGTGCGAACAGGCCCCGGGGGTGAGGATGGACGGCTTCCAGAAAGGGTCACGTGACTCGTGAGGAAACAAGTGATGCAGCCGTCAAGCCGTAGTGACGGCGTGAACCCGTGTTGATAAATTTAGACTGTAAAGACAACTTGAGGACAGGGAGAGGGAGGACGGTGCCAGAGGGAACCCCTTGACCACGGATTGTTTTCCAACATGTTCCACCAGACCCTCTGCAGAGCTCATGAATATGGACACCGGGGCTGATTGATGGCGCGGTAGGGGCTTTGCTGAGGAGCAGGCCGGCCGAGCGAGGAGGAGATTTAGACCTATTTCATAGATTAATGCAGCTTCTGAGGCTAGCGGAGGATGCGGGGCTGCAGATCAGGACCAGGACCAGGGAGACGCAAATAAATGCCGACTGACCAGCGCGCTCGTGAATCTGTGTGGCTGCCTGAAAGAACGGTTGTAATTGGTGTCTGCAGAGGCCGGTTTTTGTTGGTGCAGGACCTGAAACGGTGAACTTGGCGATGTGCGTGCTGACTGTCGGAGCGGAGACACTGATTGGTGGAGGCAGGTCTGGCGCTGTGTGGTCCACAGCACTGCAGGGTCATGAATGATTTAACAGCAGGAGAGGTGAGCTCTGTCCTCCAGATACACGCGGATGGAAAATGATTCACTTCCATCCACGAACTCACTGTGAAGTCAATGTTCTGAACTATAATAAATGTTAATAATATCTGTTCGGATGCAACCCTGTTGATACTGCTCTCAATTAAAAGCGTTAACTCTGCACCTTCTGTGTAGGCTTTTGATTTTTGTAAAGCAGAAATGAATTTATACATATAAATATCATATACCTGGACACTACTTAGACTCACATTCAGAGTTCAGCCATCGCATCACTTTGTCAGTTACTTAAACGCTATTGGGGCTGGATGGCGCCTGTCATTTCTGTCAGCATCAGTGAATGTTACCCTTCATTTAATTTTCCCATTACTGTAATTGTAACGGTGTAGAACCACGATGTGCAGAGCATGAAGGCAGAGGAGGGGTGCCGACATTCCCATATGTCTCACAGACAGCAGGGACATGGACACATGAAGGACACGTTCATCAAAGCCAGAGAGAATCCATGAGGGGACATGTTGGGCATCAGAGGTAGAAGGACGAGTTTGACAAAGATGAATAAAATGGCTGATGAAGCTGTGGCCTTTTTTTTTTTTTTTTTTTTTTTTTTTCATAAAAAAAAGAAAACCATAAAAGTGGAGGGTGTGACTGAGTGGATGGAAGCCTCGCCTGCCTCTGTGCGTTTCTAACATCTCATGAATGGGCTGGAGGATCATTCCCCCAAAAAACGCTGCTCAAGTGGGGCCAGCAGTATATCACCTTTTTTCACTGGCAGCTTTTTTCCCTCCCCTTGACCCCGGCCATCCAGTACAGCTCCAGTTACAACGCTCCCTCTCATCACATGTGCAGTCCTCCACTCTTTTTGTTTCTTTTCTTCGGCTCCCTGTTGTTTTTGTTAAGCCACTTACATTTCTTTGCTCTTCTCTTCTGTCCCTTTTCGTAGTCCTTGAATTGACCCCAGCTCCACTGTGTCCACTTCTTCATGTGTGCTCGGCTTTGACAACCCCCTTGAGTCACCCCCCCCAAATCCAAGTGTTCTCTTCCTGTTGCTTTGATGGATGTTGGTATGTTTTTCATTTGCCGGAAGAATACTTGCTTCATGAGGACAGGGTGAGTGTTTTTCTCTGGCCACAGGTGTGCTGCGCTGGGGACTTTAGATTGGTTCCTGCTTGAATAATGTGAAAGTAGAGTTCATTTAGTTTTTACTGTTACTCTAATCCTTTCCAGATTAGGAGTTCAGCTGCCCCCCACAAAAGACACGACACTGTTGTATATCTAAAGAAACATGGGTAACGATGGATGGATTCTTCAAAAGCCCTCAAAAAGTGGAGACATAGGGTGTAGCGCCCTCTGGTGGCTGACTGCAGTACAACGGCAGGCCTCATTATTTTACACATCATCTCTCATTTGCTTAATCCATTTTTCTCTTGTTGCCTTGTCGTCTCTCTGCATCTGCATCAGCGCTATTCCATGGAGATAGAAGATGAAGGTGATCCGCTGGGATCTTCCCTGCTCTTCATCTCCATCTAGACACTGCATTAGATGTCACTCATCAGTGCTTCCAAAGAAGCAGGCAGATGAAGAGAGGGAAGAGAAGACATGGAGGAGGAAGGACGTAGAGAGGCGAGATGGCCGTATCACAGAGGGGAAGCAGAGGACGGGATTTGAAGGAAGGGAGGATATGAGGGGGTAACATGATGGCTGTGTGGATGGAGAGGCATGAAAAGCTCCATGAAAGCGGCTTGACTGTCCACCAACTGCACGAGCCCCACACGGCTGATAAGAATGATGAAAAGAATAATGACGACAGTTGGGCTGCCAATCCCGGGCTATTTTTAGATACTCCGAGCTTCCTGCTTTGTTTTTGCCATAGGAATGTTTCAGGGCGTCTGCCTGTGTGCCTGGTAGCAGGCGTGGACCTTGCTGCAGCAATATAGGGACGCACACAAAGGTGTTAGCATGCACGTGTGTGTGTGTGTGTGTGTGTGTGTGTGTGTGTGCGTGTGTGTAGCAACTCTTAGTTCTCATGTGCACATGGATGTAAATTTAAGCCACGTGCCAGAAGTGCTGACTACAGAATCGGTGGAGAGCTGCAGTGAGGGGGTTGTGTGTGTGTGTGTGTGTGTGTGTGTGTGTGTGTGTGTGTGTGTGTGTGTGTGTGTGTGTGTGTGTGTGTGTGTGTGTGTGTGTGTGTGTGTGCGCGCGCTGCATGGAGCATGACATCAGATGTGTTTTAATGCAGTGTGCTGATAAAACCACCAATACCAGTATGGCCAAAGCCTCAGGTCCCCATGCTGGTGATGTCACACCAGAGGTCCCCTCCCATGATTCCATAATCCCTGACCCTGAAGCTTGCTGCAAACGCCGTCATTTCCTGTCTTATCCGGCGGTGCTGCGTTCGGCGCTACAGCATATTTTTCATGTACGTGTCGCGTGGCCTTCAGCAGCTGCACTCTGGCTGTGCTGAAAGCGAGCCCGGACCCAGGTCTCCCTGAGGCCTGAGTCAGCAGCAGCAAGAGAGGAAAGATGGCAATAAAGGGATTTTTAAAAACGTTATCATCTGTTGCACAGGTCGACATGATTCAGTGTCTCTTGTTTATATATTCATAGAATATATGGCATCACCTGTTGTGATTAGCCTTCTTTGGAAGCTTTCTTTTCTTTTTCTTTGTGCGCACCTCTGACAGCTGGTCTGTGTATCATCTCTTGGATTTCTTGTTTTTTTTCCCAGCTAACTTCCAGTTTCACAGTATTTTTGAAGAACTTTGACGCTGATTACTTTGCAGAAGCCTTACTGTATGTTTTTTTTCCTACATTTCAGGTAGTTTTTACAGTACCACTACTATGTATCTGTGTCATCCCGCATTTACATCTACATTGCATGTGCACGGGCTGCGCTGGGGGGAAGAGTCACGGGGCTTACATGTTGGAGGTATCTGTCGTGTCCCTGGGGAGGGATGAAGGCGGAGAGTGCACCGCTATGATAGATGACCACTAAAAAAAACAACTGCTGAACACACGCATAAAAAGTGTGCACATGTGAACAGCTGTACTAATGCAGCCAAGGGCATATCTGTGTGTGTGCACGTGCGTGTGCGTGTGGGTGTGTGCGCGCTGGTGAGGTGTTTTGTGTGTGACCACTTGGGGGCAGTAGCAGTAGAACGTGATAGATTGAGCTGGATGCGTAAGTAAGGTTCTTCAGCGCATCACTTCTACAGAGCCCCTGCTCTGGATAGAAGCAGGAATTAGGCTGATCATACGTGACTTCACTCAATTTAATTATATTTACCTTTCCTGCACATATACGTGTGAGTCGGGTGCCTCATCCCAGCAGCTGATCTCGACGGAGGTGATACTGGTGGCCTGACAACATACTGGTTATGTCTGGGCTGCAGCACATTCACAGTGATAGGCGTGACCTCGGTTTATAGACCGAGCCTTATTGTTCCCGATAATGTTTGCAAATAAAGCAGCTGTAGGTTTAGTCTTGGCATGGCTCTTTGGTTATTAAAGCATTTTTATGCACATGGCAGTGGTGTGTGCTGGAGTGGTTGGTGCTTCTGTTGGGGTTTTTGACATGAGTCTGGGTAATCCACCGGCTGCCCCGCTATGCTCACCCCACACAAAAGAGCAGACCTGAAAAGCACCATAATGAGGCACAGGCTGAAAGAAAAGGCATGTCGCTTTCTATTTCTCCGAGCAAAAAGAAAAGAGCAACATAAAAGAGTAAAAGACAAGAACGAAAGATGAAAATAAGCCTCTCAAATCCAGATTTCTGGCTGCCCTGTCTCTTTGAGTTTATCTGTTTTTTTCATGCATGTGTTTTATTATGGTAATGGATGCTGGATAAAAATAGTCTGGAGTGGAGGGTCTACACTGGAAAGTGGAGAAAATAAGTGGGAGGGCTTGTGACCCCTCTATAAACAATGTCATTGATTACAAAAGTAGCCTTTCTTTTCCTCAACTCGCTATATAAATATTGCAAAAAAAAAAAAATATCGTCGCGATCCCAGATATCCCAGGTTTAAAGTATAAACATCAGAAAAGGCATCAAACCACCAGCTGACACTTGTTTAATGTGAATTCATAAAAAGAATTCATAAAATAATTAAAAGCGTAAAATACAAACACAAGGGCGTTTCGGGTTGGACAGTAGAGAATAAAGACTCCGACTCCAACCGTGAAGAGAACATAGAGAGGATGAACGCGAGCAGATGGGCAGTTAGACGGGGGCGAGAGGTGGAGGTGACCGCTCCGTCCGTCCCTCGCGTCCCACCTGGTGGCTCCACCTGCACCCCTCCAGACTCAAACTCACCAACCGCATCTGCTGGTGGTGCTGAGGAGAGCCGGCAGCTCCGGCCTTTACATTATTTATCAGGCGGAGATCTGCAGAGTGTTCCCACTTTCCTCGCTCTCTTATGCCTCCTCAG
Organism: Lagocephalus sceleratus; assembly: GCA_911728415.1. NCBI lineage: Eukaryota > Metazoa > Chordata > Actinopteri > Tetraodontiformes > Tetraodontidae > Lagocephalus > Lagocephalus sceleratus. Next base: position 4,456,017 of record CAJVRN010000237.1, on the reverse strand, counting down.
TTGCGCGGTGGTGTTTTAATGCGTGTGCTTCATTTACACCTGCATACACGCAAAACCTCTCATCCATCTAAAAATATTTTGGCTGTGGTGTTTTATTTATTTCCCTGTGTGTGGCGGGGGTTCAAAAAGGGTAATGCATGACTGACACTTATGTCCTTTGATGCAAAAGAAAAATAAACTACTCATATAATACTTGGTTACAGTTTGAAATCAGTTTTTTTTAAAATTGAATGATTATCTTCCAGCACAACAGAGCAGTGGTTAGGACACTGGGGGGGGGGGCACCCTATCTGGAATTTGCATGTTCTCCCCATGTCTGTGTGGGTTTCCCTCAGGTCCTCTGGTTTTACACAGTCCACAGTGTGCACCTTGTGTGCACCTTCAGTGCACAAGTATGTGTGTGACCTGTTAAAAAACTAGTTTTGGGATGTAATTTACCTCCAGGAAGAGCCAAACAAACAAGGGGGCAGCAGGTGTCCCATTCACACCACTCAAGTCTGGCAAAGCCCGGTTACCAGTAAACGTCCTTAATTTCTTGGTTGCATTTGAATATGTTTTTGCATTGGCAGGCTGTGTTTTTTTTTTTTTGTGCAGTTTTCTCTTCCACTTCGTCGTGTCATTTTTCACCCATGAAGTGTTCAGGTGTGTTGATGTGACAGCAGCAGCGTGGATAGATCAAATGATTTATTAGGTTCAGAGAAAGCTTTTCGCTGTTCTGCTGCTGTCCTATTACGCCACATGATTTCTTTTTTCCTTCAGGAAATTAATAATTTAGCAACAGCCCACTTAGTTTTGATGCTGTGTCAGCACTTTGTGAGAAACTAGACAGGCAACAGCCTGGCTTGAGTCATGGAGTTGGAGCTTTATTATCTGATAGATATCCTGAACCTGAGGACAATGGTGGGGCGGGAGAAGGATGTCACGGGACTGCAACAAACTGAGCTGACATGTCTGGAGGAAGGTGATTGATTTTCAATGCTGCGGGCGTTTTATTTGTACCATTGTTTTCTCTCTTCTCTTGGCGGAGGGGTGCACTTGAACCTATTGCAGTAGTCGTGTAAGAATGGGTACTGTTTGAGTTTCTTTGCATATTTTAGACACCTCACTTCAACCTCCGGGCTGCTTTTTGACACATTCGATTCTGAATGTTTGATCAAATACCTTTCGGCGCCAAGAAGAAACATTCAATGATTCAGTGAACCCACACATTTCTAATAAGGCTGCTCGCCGCTGCAGTTATAATGTCAAGGGGTAACGACCTCCGAAGGGGCCCCGCACAAAAGAGCATCAGAAGAGGTGGCGAGGAGAGCGTGAACGATGCCACCAGTGTGACTCAGTCCCATGTTTGTCTTGGATTTTCATGTAAATTACACCCGGATGCCAAACGGCTGCAAGTTAGTCGTCCCAAGACTAGGAGTGTTATCCCTTTATCCCCCTAATCTACAGTGTAACGGTTTGAGGTCCCAGTGTGTCTGTTTGCTGCCCCGCGGCTCTGAAGCAAATAGCCTGTTACTCTTATCAGCACCTCTCTCTGCCCCCCTGCCCCCCCCCGCAGTCCTCCCCGCCACGGCCCCCCCCCCCATCAACCCTCTCTCACTGTCATCACAAACCGTCTGCCACTTAATCCAATTATTCTTTAAAGCTGACACGGTCGGCAGCTCACCACGAACCCCGTTGATGACACCGCCGCGCGCCGCGTATACGACCGTACGCAGAGTCGGGAGGCGCTGCCAGCGCCGCCCGCGGACGAGAATGCAAATTGCGCGGGGGGAAAGTTTGGCACGAAGGGCGCGGCGTCGGAGATCGTCCCCGCGCAGCGTTAGCGGGGCCCTCCTCCGCTCGTTTCATCTATTTTCAGGTGTCCTCAGAGGCGCCGGCCTCTGCTGTCTCCCTCTGATTCACTGCACCCTTGAGGTGACTCGCTCCGCGCGCGAGCGCCGGCCTCCGCGCCCCTGCTACGTGTTCATCAGCCACCTTCACAGGCACCGCCGCCCGTCGTAAAAGGGTCCCGGGGATCGAGCGTGCGTGCCTCCACTTCAGCGACAGCCCGCTTTTGCTCCGCCGAGGCTCATCGGAACGGGAGTTTTCCCCTCAGAAATGAACGCCGACTCTGGCGGCGGGACAGCAGCGCGAATGCTGCAGGGACTCTTGGCTAGAACGAGTGTGTAATTTGCAGCGGCACCTATGGCGGGGGTCATTCGGCACCGCCGTTCTGTGGCTTCACCCTGGTCAAAATCTTGACAAGTGTTTGGACCGCAGAGGGGAAGCAACGTCACTGAAAGAAGCTGTGTTAGCTTGTTTTGGGTGCTGACACAACAACAGTCAAAAGTAACAGATGGTGTGTGTGTTTGCGCGTGTGTGCATGCCTGTGTGTGTGTGACCAGGAATAGAGTTTGCTACCAACAAGGGACTGAGTGTATCTGACGTCTGTCTGGAGGAGCGTCGGAGCCTTCTGGAGCTCGCAGACTTGTCTGAGTTGTTTTCACATTTCAAAATCTGAAAGCACGGCGTGATGTTTGGACGGGCGCCGTCTCTCTCGCTCTCCCTCTCCGTACCTCTGGGGCTGTCCTGTCAACTGTCCTCTACCGCACACATGTGGCCGCGCCATTTCCGCAGGCGCATCGTGGGTATGCGCTCTGCAAGCTGTGGTGCCACACGTGGCCGAGAGGAATCCCGACCACACGGCTTCCCGTGGTGACACAGCAGATCCATGTATGAGTCACAAACCATCCGTGCCAGATCCCATCGCCATCAGGGTGGCTTTACCCAGCATCCATCCGGCGCGTGCGATGACCCCACGTCATTCCGCCCTCCTCCCCCACACTACTCATCCTAACCTGTTTCCCACAGGGAGAGTTTTAATGTGCACACGGGGGCGCGGGGTGGTGGGTAATTCCTCTTCCTCTTCTCTTCTTCCTCTCAGTAAATGTTCACCTGTTCCTCTTTTTCATTTCATTGTTCCCTGTGTTCCCCGCTCTCCTCTCTCTCTCTCTCTCTCTCCCACCGACTCCCACCCTCTAGATCATTCTTGTGATTAACCAGGCTCTGTTTTTATGTCGTATGTTCTTTTAGGCCCACGCCGTGCATCGCTGGCTAATCGATCAGGACAGTAGTGTGAGCTCTGAGATGCCGGATGGCCAAGGAGTATGGCACTATGATGATGAAGTAAATATCTGCACCACGTATATCTGGCTTTTCCTATTTCTCTCTATGTGTTTTTATTGTGTATTTTTGACCATTTTGTATTTGTCACTTAAAGTGTGTGTCACTATTGTTGCTCTGCTGTTGTTATTTTTTATATTATCTCTCTTGTTTTGTTGTGTTGCTCATGGTATTGTAGTCCTGGCTCCTTTGACTTTCTGGTATTGCTGTTGTGCTGTGAGCTGATTCAGTTAGGTGTTGTGGGATCCGGCTGGAGCTTTTTCTTTGTTCCCGTCCCTGCTTGATTAATTGTACTAACTTTTTTTTTTTTGATTTCGTTTGCTTTGTTTTTCCATTTGATTTTTCCGTTTAAGTTTTAAAAGGGGACAATGTATCTGTATAGATATTAACACACACATCGGTGTCTGTGATTTCTCTGAGCAGAGCATATTACGATAGCAAGAACCCTCCGGAAAATGTGTCTGTGTCTGTTATTCATGTGCATAACACGTCTTTTCACGAGACAGTTCCGCAGTAGTGTTAATCAGCGATGCTCCACTGTATGTTTCCTGTGGGTTCTTCTGATTTACACAATATGCTCGTGTCATTTGTACTACCATGTTTGTGTTTTTGAATTAAATCGAGATGCGTGAGTGAATGAGCGTGTGTATGCCAGGGATTGTATGCAGAGGAGTGTGTATTGTGGGGGGTCGGGCCCTTTCAGTCTTATCAGTGTGTTGGTGTGCATGCTTTGTTTCCCTCCATGCATGGCCTGAGTCTGTGTATTAGAAAGTCCGTCTGTGTTGTCTGTGTTTTGTGTCCTCCGCTGTGCTGTAGGTTTTGGGGTCGAGCTTGCCCTCTGCCCGCGCTTTTGATGTGTCAGTGCTGTGTTTGTGTATTGCATGCACTGCATTAGCCTGTCTGGATTAGACCGGTTTGAACAGTCAGGGACGGGTTTGCCAAAGGTTTTTATTGCACCCCTCTAATACACCAGATAATCTTGAATTCATCTCTGTTCGGTGGACAAGAGATTATCTCAGTGCAATAAGGCTGCTGGGAAACTTGTCCCAGACCCACGATGATTTCCCCTCTCCTTGCTCCCCCTTGCTCTCATGTCAAATTCCGAAAGCTACTTTTCCGATCTCCATATTGCTCCCAAACTGGAGCACCAGTCAATCATTTGGAAGTACGGAGACATATGATCAAATGAGATGGGGAGGACACACATATCACAGGATGAAGATGACTCAACTCCTAAAGTGAAAGCCACAGTTTCTCTGGCCTCTGGCCTGACAAACAATATGGAGTATTGTCTTTCCCTTGGTGATGCTCTTGAATGCCTGTGCATTGAAAATTTGTATTTTTTTCCTTTTGTTGTTTTGAATCTGTTGAATGCGTGACAGATATTTTTGCTTTTCTTTGCTCTTCACTTAAAAAAAGCGTGTTTTCGGTTCATTTTTCGAGGTCTGTGAACAGGACCAGCATGCTAAATACAGCAGAAACACCTTGCATCATGCAGGGACAAATGCGGGGCCAGCCCCCCCCCCTCGCTGGCCACCCATCTGCAGAACCGAACTGCCACAGGATGCCCAGAGTCGCTCCACACGCTTTAGCTTCCTGCATTGGCAGGTGATTCCAGTTGAAGTTAAAGGGGCGGCGGTGGATCCAGATGGCCTGTTTATTTCGCACAAACTGCGTCATGTAGCCGTTGCAGTTTTCGCACCAATTCCGAGGTCTGTGTGTTTGCTGTCTGCTCTTTCCTTCAGGTGCAGTTGCTCTGAGATTCGAAACACATGCGTGCAGAACAAACATGCTGCCATTTAGTCGATAGCTCAATAACATAAAGCGCAGTGTTGATTTTTTTTTTCTTCCCCCAAAATATAATGCTTCATTAAACCTCTCTGCCTGGCGGAGGGAGTTGTAAGATGTCCAACGTCTGTGAAAAGTATCTGTCCCCACTGCCAATTTACGGGGTCTGAAGAATATCCCTCATCATCCCACAGCTCTAATTATCCCTCAGTGGGTCCGTAGAGACAGATGCTCGGTGAGCCAAGCCACATTCGTCACAGTACGGCTGTATGGCAGACTCAATATACTAAAAAAAAAAAGCTAACTGTCACACTTTACACTGTCACATAAATCCCCCACCATCCCAGTTTCTCTCTTCCAGCTGCTCCCCAGCCCACTGTAGATACAGGCTACATTAGGAAGCCCATTCATGTCCAGCCACCAGCAGTTGGCTGTAATTTGTTTCGGCTCGGGGGGCAGAGTTTAATTTACATGTGAAAGGCCACGGTTTATTCAAATATCGTAACTCTAATTTTTGTCCCAGGGTTACTGATATGGGGCGTCATATTCTAATCCAGATTAAAGCCAGAACAGGCTTCGTTGCTGCTGTGCAGACCCACAGATGTCTCTGCCAGCTAGATACCAACTTTAGGAGGGCGACAGGAGAGCGGGATTCTCCTGACCCATAAAGAACTGATCTTTCTTGGCTTTTTGCAGCAGTGAGACACCTCACGGGAATGATCTGGCCTACTAAAAAGACTTCACAATGGAGACATTCCTACTATAATGTAGCATGAATGGCTTTGTAAATCCAGGTTGTAACCCCAGAGCCTGTTCACAATACTGGGTTCAACTTTTCTACAAGATAGGTCTCAGATGTACGTGTGTAAATGAACCTGAAATGCAAATAATCCCTGCTCAAGTGTGTCATAAATGTGTCATTTATGTTGTTTGTATCTGAGCAAAATTTAAGTGTAGCTAAAATGCTGTTTGAGGAGGTCCAAGATCCACAAACCTTTCTGACCAACTGATACACATTTAACTCATGTCTTTATTTTTTATTAGACTTGAGGATTAAATGATCAACTCTTTTATTTTTATACCTGTGCTTTTTAAAATCATACTAATATTGATTATCATCTCAGAGTGCGCATATTTTCATTCAGTTTTGACAGAGAGAGAGTGAGAATCTGCTGACAATGTGCATGCATGCATGCATGTGCATGTATGAATGTGGGGAGTGCATGGTAACAGTACAAGTATACTCCAAAAGAAGTGCTGGTCAGAAAGTCCAGAGGATTTACTGAAAGAGGTGAAATCAACCTATAAACTTTTAACAACTGGAACAGCTAACATTCCAAATCAAACCAATGGTTTTAAATGTTCAATTTATTGTCAGAAATCAACCATTTACAAGTGAAATACCAATATAAATAGACGTGGGTTGACCTGCATGCTTGTTAGTGTAACCCTCTCGTGTTTCAACAGTGACCAAACAGACAGATGAGCTTTAATATGGGAAATGTCCATTAAAAATTCCAATTGCTTAATAAACAACAAAAATCTTTTTTTTTTCTCTGACCATCACCGTTTATCTTGCTGAGCCAGTAAAATATAATACAACTTAAATGAAAGACAAACTAGTACAACATAAGATGTTGCTTCATCACCATTAGTCATTACGACTGATGGTGATGAAGGTGAATAATAGATAAATACAGCAGCCCAGCACAACCAGAAAATAACCAGCAGATATATAAAACCCCTGACATCCGAAGTTTAGATTAGGTTTACTTCTGAAAGAGGCATAACCATTATTGAAAAAAAAAAAGAATTCAAAATATCTAAATAACATCAGTGTTTTACTCAAATTCTGTGACCTTGTTCAGTTTGAGTATACCGCTGCCTGAACTGTGCGCCTGCTGGGACCTGCATACGTGCGTTGCGTGTGAGCAAGCGTGCGCATTATGAACCTGCATGTTCTGCACAGTAGGTGTACGCGCATGAATGTGTGTGCGCCTGCGTGTAAGAGTGTGTGCAGTAGCAGTTATTAATAATGAGGCAGTCAGAGTCACTTCTATTGATCGTCCTTGACCCAACAGATGACAGCCTCTGGCTTAATAGCGCCTATTTAATATTTATTTATTCAGCGGTTGTCAGATCAGCATTTGGGCCCCTGAGGAAGTCGATGTTAAAAGTTTTTATGGAAAGCAGTATGATGTTATATGTTTTTATTAGGTATGATATGGAAGTGTCCCAATGTGGAGGGCCGTGTGGTTCAGTCTTTGCTGCAGGCTGCCTCTCCTCTGCCTCAGTATGGAATCCACGAAGGTGCAGCAAAAGAGAGATGAAGGAAAAATCAGGGTCTGACTCAGCAGAACTGGCCGGTGCCATCATCCTGTCAGCAGGACTGTTGAAGCAGACGATGCATAAACGATCAGAAAACATATTTATTTATTAGCGCACTTTCCATCTCAGCTTTCAGCGGTCCATCAATGTCTTTTTTTATTTGCTTGATCTCCATAGATTTTTTTTTTTTATGGTAGTAAATGACGGTTTTCTTGCAACGGTGTTTACCTTTAAATGATGATCACACTTTCAATGATAAGTGATGGTATTATCCCAGCCTTGGGTCAGCCTTGTTGATCTTGTGTTGTCAACCCAAGAACAATGGCAACATACAACACATAGACAGTGTATAGAACCTGGAAGGACCACTGAGCTGAAGCACCAGTGGGGGGACCAACATATGCAGGTTCTTCAAAAATAACAAAGTTGTAGACTGAACAAAGGGATTTGCTTATGTCAGAACCCAAACCATGGTAAATAAACTGCTCATATCTCTTATCCCCTTGTCACAAGTTGCAGGAGTTTGCAGCTGATGGTCACAGCAATGCATTTTAGGTCTTAATGCAGTCAAACCTCCACAGTTTTTTTTTATTACGGGACTGATAGATGGATCCTGTCAGAGCTACACTGGAGCTTTAGAGACTTTGTTTGAAATCATACAGTCCGTGCACTCAGAAGTTTCTCAACAAACACAGTGGACAGTCAGGAGAGGTGAGGCCTGAGGAGCGGTGGGGATAGATATTTTTGTCTTTCAATCAGGTTTACCCTGCACCGGCTCGCTGTATTTCCCCAACAATATGTCTCCACTTATGAAGATTAATGGGAGCCCAGTGCTGGGCAGACATCGCTGCCACCATTCTTCTCTGTCGCCTTCATCAGCTCTCCTCCCTCAGCTGGGTCTTTCTAACGGCCCGTTTTTGGCTCTCCCAGGACAGTCTGCTTTTGCTTTTTTGTGCCCACAGTGTGTGTGTGTGTGTTTCTGTGTCTGTGTTACATGTCCCTTCATCCTGTCACAGGTCGTGCAGTCCAGGCGGGTTTAAATGTGCTGAACCGCTTGGTAAGCTTAAACTCTGAGGAGGATCTCGGGCTCAGTAAAAGGAGTAGGTGGGCGCGTGTGAGTTTTTTGCCAAGGCTGCAGCAATCAGCCCGACCCAGCCCAGCCTCTGTGAAGCTGCTGCAGACCGATACCACACGGTGTGACGCTGCCGCCGGAGGGCCAGGCTTCTAGAATTAAGTCAGAGGCCTACCTCATCCCACCTGGGGGGGATAAAAAAAAACCAAAAAAACCCTTTAGTGCATTTACATGTTCAACAACACTGGAGCATATTCCCGTTCTGTGTGTTTTGAGTGTGTGACAGTAGGGGCCAGGGGCCAATTGACAGGCTGAAGAAAGACAGCCGACTGCCAACGCCTGTGTTGAGTCCTCCCCCAGCTTTTCAGCTTTAGTCTGGGTTCTCCAGGACATCAGGACATGGGCAATAAACCACCAGAAGCAGCACACGTGGACAGCCGCGAGCTTTTATTCCGCCAACAAGAGGAGCTCGACTCGGGGTGCCGAGGGCACGTCTGTCCCAAACCTGCGTCAACACACCGCCGGTGCGATGACAAGCTGGAACAACTGTGATTGTCAGCCGCTCTCTTGTTGATGGAGCTGTCTTCACTTCATCCTGCCGGACCCGAAGGAGGTTTCCTCAATCGGCCCTTCAGCCGAGTTTTGTTCGGCAGGCCGAACCAAAGCGGGTTTGTGTCATAAAGACAACGGGATAATTAGTCCCGTCTTCATGGACATTAGCGTCTCCAGGCGCCTGTCCCACATTCTTTGTCGCCAGAGTGCTTGTCACCGTCCAAATTTAACACTGTGGACAGGAGAGAAATCCCATGTGATGTTTTCGACCAGGTCACGGTCCAGAGGCGCTGAGTAGTGCCTACCCGTCTCTCTGCACCCCCCCAACCCCCCCTGCCCCTCTCCCTCTCCTACAAGCATTTATCTCTCTGCGTGGTTTTGGCAGCGATGTGCTTTTCCCAGCATTTAGCCAGGAGAGGGAGAGAGGAGGGGAGAGGGAGAGAAAAGGGGGCCTTTTCTAGCAGCGAATGACGGACGCTTTATTAAAAGAACCGGGGCCTTTTGAGAGGCCGGCCCCTCCGCGCTGCCCCCACCCCAGTGCGTCTGGCCCATTGTCACAGGGTGTTGGCAGCAACCCCCCCACCCTCCACCTCTCCCAGCCAAGCGCTTTGTCACTGTAAGTCACCTCACAGACCGAAACAGACCCACTCTGGAAAGAAAAAAAAAAAAAAAAAAAAGCCCCAGCCATTCTCCACAGTTACAGCTATTCTGGTATGGCCTGGGCCCGGGAAGAAAAGATTGTCTCGCTGTCACAAAACATACAGGAGACACAGATGGGCGTGACGTGTGGGCAAAGGGGGACAGCAGAAAGGAGGGATAAGGTTAGGGTGACAGTGAGTGTTGGGGCGCCGCGGCAACTGAAAGGTGGAGACGATCTGCGAGGAAGCGGAATACGGAGGATGGCAGGAGGCTGGGAGAAAGCGGGAAGGGAGAAAGTGAGGGCAGATGGAGGTGGAGGGCGATATTAAGTGCGCCGGGGACCGAGGATGTGGTCTGCGGTGACAGCGTGGGGGGGCACCCATTTGTTTTTGGCTGCGTGTGAAATGTGCGTCTCAAGATACAAGCAGCATTCCTCCAGAGATAAAACCCCTGGGCCCCCCGTCCCCTCGGCCTCCACACCCTCCCCGCTCTCTCTCTCCACCCACCCGTGCTTGCTCAAGTGTGTGTGTCTGGGTGTGTGTGTATGTGTTCCTGTTTACATTGGGGCCGGCGGGCCCTGTTTCGGCAGCACTCGCAGGGGGAACAGAAAAGACAGCTGTGTGTTTGAGCGGTTCAGAAAAACACACGGCGCGGAGAGAGCGGAGGGCCCACAGGCATGCCAGTCAAGACCGTCCCGTTTGGAGTGAGTACCGCCATCTCCTTCTCTCTTCACCTTCCTCCTGTCACCTGCTCCTCTCTCTTTGCCATCATCACCCTCTGCCTTCCACCCCTTTCTGATTTCATTGACTTCATCTCTCTTCACTGCAACGTTTGAGCCCTTTGTAAATCTTGGGTTTCATTTTCCCGTCCTGCACCTGCCGGTGCTCTCCGTCTTTATCGTGTCAGACAGTAATGAGCTCGCCTTCACTTTATCTCCCTTACCCGGCTTGCTGTTGTATTTGCCGTTCGCTCGTCCGCGCTCGTATTTTAATTCAGCGAGTAGCTGCGTTTGTCCGGCCGTGTTTTCTGTCAACTGAATCTGTTTCTTTCATGGGCTTCTGCTTGTTTGCGCTTATTAATTGCGATTTTCTCGCGCTCACGTTGGCAAAGATAAATAAAGGAGCAACGGCTGCCGGCCACGTTTTTTTTTAACGTAATAAGACGAGGATTCGTCCCTTTTAACTTGCAGCTAATACGTTAAAGAAGCAAGGGGGCACTGAAAAACAGGCTGAGATCAAACTCATCAGACTGAGCTTGCCATAGCAACATGGGAGGGAGCTCGAGTATCTCTGAGTTGGGATGCATGCGAGTTTAAGATTAGTGTGAGTGTCTGGATGTGTGTTGCGGGGGGAATTTCTCGTTAATCTTGTTTTTGACTTCAATTATTCCTCTGTTTGATGTTTAGATTGCGGGATGTCAACCAGGATTAGTGGTGGCGAGTAAACTGGGGGTCAGAAGGCTGGTTAGAGGGTCAGTTAATGGGGTCTTTGACTGAAAACACCCTGGTCTGTCTAATCTACTGAACCAACAGGACTGTTGGCAACACAACACACGGCGTGGTGTACGTCAGTGATTGCCTAACTGGGGCAGAAATGAGGCTGTGTGGTTCCACTGTAGGTGATGAAACTTGTAGAAATAGTCTGTTGATCTGTCTGATGTCAAACTGGAGGCAGTTTTTCAATGATGACAGGAGTTTTTTTCCCTTCTTGAAGCATTTCATCAGTTTCATCTTCTCCCAAAGATAGGAAAAGCCTCCGAAGGTAATGTGCGAAGGGGAGAGTAACAGTGGAAGTGGGCTAAATTTTAGTTAATTAAAAACCATCCCTGCAAAAACCTGCAGTGAGTGCAAAATCTATTTATGCATGAAAGTTTAGGACCAACTAATTCACTTTTTCTTTTCTTTTTTTAACATATAAAAAAACCCTTTAATTGTATCACTCTTATAGTATAAAATAATGTGTTAACAGATGAGCTGGACAAGAGAAAGTTTTTCATGTCTACCAGAAACTGAGCAGAAAATCCACAAAGACACAAAACACGATTGATGTTATCTGCAACATGGCAGGATATCCAAAGATGTGATCGCGCCCTTCATTTTCTGAGTTTCCTTTCTCCTTCGGCACATATTTGAAGTTGGGGATGCAGTTTCTGACACATGTAAGGTCAGATGGCCCCTGATAAAGTAAGTGCTCGGCTGCTTTCTAATCACTTAATTCACCTGCTATCAAATTTGTTGGGCAAGCACTTAGAAAGCCTTTCATTCACTGGAGCTGCTCTGATAGTTTTATGCAGTTAGGATAGTGAATCATCATTTAAACTATTATTAGCACACATGCATAATTACAAAGCAGAGTTTAAATGTCTGATTGGGGAAGGTCAGAAGTTATTGAAAATATTCTATTAGTCCTTCCAAAACCTTTTCTCCTGTGTAACCTCTGCTGCAGTGCTGTAAAGCTCATGGTGTCAACCACATCTTGATCCTGTCTTCTATAGGATCCAAGGATGCTCCCTATGGCTTTCAGCCCCTTTGTCACCTTCATAAAAGATGACAATAACCATGACAATCTCATATTCAAGCACGGAGGCTGCACCAGGGCCAGATATAAAGAGACAATCAACAACTACGGCTGGGACAAGCAGTTGGATGCAGAGCGGGGGGGAGGGTGGGACTGTGAGAAAGTAAATAATTGAAGAGCGACAAGACGCTTACCACATATAGCGAACAGAAGCAGACAGACAGTCAGATTTGCATACGGACCGACGGTATTGAGCAGGGGACTGTAACAGCTTCATCCCTGTGATCCACCCGCTCCTTCCTGTAAATGTGGCCCTGGCTCCCAGGGGTCCCAATCTCACTGACTCTACACTTGAGCCTCTGCAGCCGGAAACAGCCGCCTGCCCGCTTAACCCCTCCAGGACCTGGAAGATGAAGGCAGAGATGGAGAGAGAAGAAAGGACAAAGTGTGTGTGTGTGTGTGTGGTGGTGGGGGGGGGGTGGAATCAATTTCTAGAGTAAATGCAAGTCAGCAGAAAACGGCTGATGAAATGCCTGTTTAAGCACCGTACAGCGGTTTCCCATATCTGCTCCTGGGGTTCCTGTAAAGTGCATCAACCTCCTCAGAACAACTGAACTGCTGGTGGAAATCAACAACCAGTGGTGATTTGTGTGATTTTACGTAATTCTCGCCAGCTTTCCTCAAAGAAATCAGAGGTGATTCTTCTTCATAAGGCTGGCACTGTAGCTTTATTGTGATTAGAACTATTTATTTTTCCTTAAAATGACAATCCTTTGGGGGCTGGTCATCTATCACGGAGGACCTTTTGAGGAGGGGACGTCGCTCTCTGGCCGCGGCGCTTGACGTGCCCGATGGATTTTCAAACGTCGCAGTCCCTGAGTGATGTCACTCAGCGGCCGGTGCTGCAGCAGCGGGGGAAGCAGAGCAACAAGACTTAGAAAACTAGGAAGAAAGGGAGGAAGAGGGTGTGGGGGGAGGCTGCAGGGAAGAAAATCTGAGCTGTAGAGCCAAACAGGGGAGTTGAGGGCAGAAGATTTTCTCAGAGTAATTCGACTTGGTAATTTTGAGCTTCATTATAAGGAGCTTTGCACTGTCAGCCTGAGGACAGTTGCCAGCACATTATACAAGAGTGTGCGCTGATATTGCCGGTTATTATCTGTTTTGCTCCAAACGGTATATGATTAACATGCCCGCTCCTCTTTTCCTCTCTTGGTCCAAGAGGTTTTTTTTTTTTTTCCCCTGGTCTCTGCAGGAAGAATCAGCCAGACACAGGTTTATCAGAGTCCACCAGAACGATGCAGAATTAGCAGAACTTTTAGATTGACCCCATCTGCACCTGTTTACGTCTGCGTGAGCCGAAGGGTGCGCCACCCTCGCCTCCTTATCTCGCCGCACCACGCGCTCGCTTCTAGACGCACGGCAAAGGCGTAAAAATGCCACTCTGACCAGTTGGAATTTGCTCTGTGAGTCGACGTTTCCTTATAAAGTTCAGCATGCTTCTCTCTGGTGGGTGTGTGGGGGGGGGCAGTGAACGGGGACTGGGGGAGGAGGGGGCAGCAGAGGGGCCTCTGGCGGGGTTCACCGCAGCCATGTGAAGCGGGGCCGTGCGCATTGTGCTGGTCGTGTGTGTTTTTGCATCAGCTGTGTTTGACTCTGCTTTGATGAAAGGGCTTCTCCGGAGTCACCATGGAAAAGAGCGCAAACATCCCCCGAACGAGTGCAAGAGGGAAAACGTGATGTAGTAGTCTGTTTTCCTTATGAGCCCCCTTTTAATCCACTTGCAGGTAGCCTGCAACTGAGCGCATTCATCCGTGGGTAGAGTTTCTGTTTTCTGCATCTCGGTTACTATAGTGTGACCAAGGATGAGGTCACTTTCTTCAGCAGGTGCGAAGTTTGTGTTTTAATTGTCTTTGGAATTGCATTTTATTGGAAGAGTCAGTAGTTGACACGGCAACGTAGCACTGGCCCATCGGGATTGCTGGGCAACTGGATCGACAGTAGATACTTTATTAGATAATTTTGGGCTTGTGATATTGAGTCAGGAGCTTTTTATTCTATTTTTAACCTCACTGAGGGCAAAACCTTAAACCTGCTTACTAAACCCGAGAGTGGCAGGGCTCATGAGTCGGCGTGCTCGCACAAAAGCCCGGGATTTACTCTTACACGGGCGGATCAACGCGGCTCATCAAGGCATTCGGATGTCGTGGAAACTTTGCGGGCCATAAAAACTGCACAGCTTGAAGACTTTCTCATCAGCCGCATCAGCTGTTTTTTTTTTTGTTCGTTTGTGTGTTTGTTTTCTTGTTAAGTGACGTCTCTCCGCGCACAGCTCTGTGCCGCTGGTGTCCCGCTGAGGTCGTGTTGTGTCATTTGTTGCTGCGCATCCGCTTCAGGCATGTGGAGCCACTCTCTGTGAGGTACTCAAGCTTTTTCTTTGTGCGCAAAGAGGGCCGACAACTCGCGGCCATCGACCACATAGCTCTAAAGAGTGTGTTTTCAGGTTGAGAAAAGTGTGCGTGTGTGCGTGTGCGTTTTGCTTTTGGATCAAAACATGCTGCCGTGACCCGACGGTGAGATGGATGAAGCAAGAGGAGATAAAGGGTCGCGTAAATGAAATGATGTAACTGCTGCTCTTCAGCTCCCTCTTCTCCTTGCCCCCCCCCCCACCACCACCACACTGCTGCCACTGGAGTGATCCAGTTTCGGCCCCCCACACACAAACCAAACCCCCGACGGCAGAAGCGCCTTGCGCCGGCCCGTGAGCCGTGACGCTCCCGTCCGCTCTCTGCGCGCGGGGCCTCTCCTCCTGTCTCTCCCATTGGCGCACATGCACACTGTAGACAGTCCTGCTCACTGCAGGAGGTGAGATTCTGGCCATCAAAGACCTCAAGGGTGGAGTGACATGAGAGGAAATTATTATCACTGAACGATCGCACACACTTCTAAGCTGGTATTGAAATGTTTAACCGCGTTTCTCTCTCCATTTTTCCTCTCCACTCCTCTGCTGTGTGTGCCTTTCTCTTACACCCTGTATCCCCTTCCTCCGTCCCTCTCTCTTCTCCTCTTGCAGGCAGATGCAGGCAACAGTTTCCTCCGAGCAGCCCGATCTGGCAACCTGGACAAGGCCCTGGAACATATAAAAAATGGAATCGATATCAATACAGCGAATCAGGTGAGAGAATATTTCCAGGAGCCACATGCTCTTTAATTGTGCTGCATTTAATTGCGGAAAGGTGTGTCAGTATCCTTGTGGTGTGAGCTTCACAGCCAGATCTCCCTCTCTGGTTTGGTCTTAGTTTCAAGAGCTGGCTGAACTGTCTAGTTCTCCAAGCCCACTAATGCAATACTGTGTTCATGCAGTACAATTGAGCGCATTTCTTGCACTACTTTCAGAAGAAAATGTTTGGTTACACTTCAGTCAGAGTATCATATTTGTGTGTTGTGTTTTTTAATCACTGTAAATGTGTTGATTTTCCTGTATGCATGCAAGGATTGACTTGATTGGCGTTAATGTGCGTGCCTGTTTATATCTTCATGTTCACTACTGTAACTGCATGTTTGCACTCGCAGACGCGTACCCAGGGACACTGGAAACATCACAGAATTAATGTGTGCGTGAGGGTAGATGGGTGGGAGTCTAACCTTGGGTATTTCTCTTTCATTAATGTTTGCTGTCCTTGCTGTGGCGTGATTAATGTTGCTGATGTTTCTGTCAGATTTCCTCTGTAGCTTTTATAACCAGAACATTTATTTATCTAAAATGAGACCGTCGATCTTGAGATGATCAAACCTTATGGATTACTGTACTTGTAGACTACATTCTAAAAATCTGACAGTTTTTCACATGCAACATGATCTCCTTTTGATTTACATTACATCTTCAATTAAGGTCAATTTTACCTTGTGTTATGATTTTCACTGTGTTGGTATTAAATGTCTTTAAGTGGCAATCTGCAACAGTCCTTGACTTTAAAAGTAGTCGACCGTCAGCGATTAAGTTTATTAAATTCAGCCTCCACTGTTTTCTGTAGGCTGTTGTAATTACCTGGCGAACACTATTGCGTGTTAAAAGGTTGTGGATTGTCACTGAAACCTGTGTGGTTTTGTTTTTGCTGTTGTTGGGTGGGTTTGATATTCAGTCGTCGTTTGATCCCCTCACCAGGACCTCTTCTCCTCCTCCCAGCCTAACGACTGCCCCCTCTCCACCTGTTTGTGTACTGTAATCTGACTCACCTCCTTTGTCATCTTGCCTTTTTTCTCTGAAACCTTGTGCCCCCCCCCACCGGCCTCTCTCCCTCCCTCCCTCTCTCCTGTGTCTGCAGTAGAGTGATGGTGTGCTGTGGTCTCCCCACTCAGAGGAATAATATCAGTGGTGTGGGAAAGGTCCAACCTCACATGTCCTGTGCGGCTGAAGGAAGGCTGTGTGAGGTCAGACCTATCCCACACGGCTCGTATTCTTCCCAGCCACGAGACTAGCGGCCTGCCATCCCCTCCCACCCCCCCAATCATCCTCATCCAAATAAAAATGCTGACCCATTGATTTGCATCCCTGTTGACATTGTTTATGCTAACAACCACTCTGAGAATACTGCATGCATGCTGTCCAGTGTAAGTATTTGCCTGCTTTGGTTTGAGTGTCCTTCACTTGCTGTGATTCTGGAAAACCCGAGTCTGCTGTCAGTTGTGCGTGATGGTGGTGCATTTAAGGGCCCATCAGTATGAGGTCTGCTCTGCTCTCTCACTCAGAACGGGCTCAACGGGCTGCACCTGGCCTCGAAAGAAGGCCACGTTAAAATGGTGCTGGAACTGCTCCACAATGGAATCGTCCTGGAAACGACAACAAAGGCAAGAGTCCCGCAATCCTCCCAGCACAGGCCACCATAGATCTTACTTTCTGTCACCAGTCCAGCAAGGATATAATCATAGGGGCCAAAAATGTGGTGTGTGCATGGATCAAATACAAAGAGCTTCTTGTTAGTCGCCCAGGCTGCATGTGAGCTGTTTTTAAATTAAATGTATCATTTCATCTGAATGTGGGTAATTTTTGTGAATGGTAACTCTGTGTAACATCGATGAATATCTCAAAGAAAAGGAAACAAGGTCGTAAACCTACTTAGTTCAAGCTAGATATGATTATTTGATTGGTAACGTTTTAAGAGATACTTCCAACAGGTCAAGGTCAAGTTTTTGTTCTTAAATCTCAAGTAAACATTTAAAAAAAGCCATAAAATCCATGTGTGTAATAGTTTTTAACTGGGTGTTGAAATCGATTATTAGAGATGAAACGCGTATTTTAACATACTGAGCAACACTGACGCTTCTACAAACATGTTTGGTTCCACGTTTAAACGGCACAAGTGCTCATTACACCAGTGCACTCTTGTTCTTGTGTATCTGTGTTTGAACAGAAAGGGAACACGGCCCTGCACATCGCAGCCCTGGCAGGGCAGGAGCAGGTTGTCACAGAGCTGGTTAATTATGGGGCCAATGTCAACGCTCAGTCCCAGGTGAGACGCGCGCCACGCTCACTGTGCCGATTACACGACACACTGTGTGCTGCGCTGTAAACCATTGTAGTATCTATTGCAATTCCATCTGTTAACGTGTCTTTGTTCCTATATTTCTGTGTCCATTTCTCTTTCTCTGTACATCTGTGTGCGTGTTTCTCTGTCCTACATTTTTGTTGCCGTTTGTGTCGGCATTCCTGCTACACTGTGTGCGTGCGTGCGTGTGTGTGTGCGTCTTTCTGAGACAGAAGGGTTTCACTCCACTCTACATGGCTGCACAAGAAAACCATCTAGAGGTTGTGAAGTTTCTTCTGGAGAATGGAGCCAATCAGAGCATTCCAACAGAGGTACTGAAGAACTGAGAGAAGTTTCCAAAGGCAAAATTCCCGAATCCCACCCCCCGCTGAACCAGACTCGCTTTGTTTCCATCCTGTTTCGTTGTCACGGGCCTCCCTTCTCCCGGATTTTCCCTCCGCAAATCAGCCGCGCTTCTGACACTCTGACTTGTGTGCTGCAGGACGGGTTCACCCCTCTGGCCGTGGCCCTTCAGCAGGGACATGAGAACGTCGTAGCTCTGCTCATTAATTACGGTACAAAAGGAAAAGTCCGGCTCCCCGCGTTGCACATCGCGGCGCGCAACGACGACACGCGCACGGCTGCGGTGCTTCTGCAGAACGACCCTAATCCCGATGTACTCAGCAAGGTGTGTGTTCGTGTGTTCCGATCAATAGTGATCAAATAACTCAGTACATTTGTTCATGTAATGACTCGAGTTGCTCCACTGCTCTTATTAAGTAGCAGTTAGTCTTCTACTTTAGAGATCTTATACAGCACTTATCTACAGATCTATAGATTACAGTATGCTCTAGTACAGTATACACTGCTGTATATGGTGTAGTATGCAGTACTGTACATATAGAGTACATGTACAGTCCTGTGATGTGCTTTTGATGCTCCACTGATGTGTGTTTTGGACGTTCCTCTTTGGCTGTGATGTTTAATGACCCTGTAACAAATGTGACATGTAGTGACAGTGTCATGTCCCACCAGACTGGATTCACACCCCTACACATCGCTGCACATTACGAAAACTTGAATGTAGCTCAGCTGCTGCTCAACAGAGGTGCTAACGTCAACTTTACCCCAAAGGTAGGAAATAGCCATCGCTGCCGCACTTTTTAAATCTCCGTGGCCACAGATGGCCCCTGAAAGCATGCGCCTGTGTAAATGCGCCTCTCTTGCTGCGCAGAACGGTATCACTCCTCTGCACATTGCGTCCAGGCGGGGGAATGTGATCATGGTCCGGCTCCTGCTGGACAGAGGGGCTCAGATTGATGCCAAAACCAAGGTGCAACAGGCGTGCCCTTTTTCTAAAAGTGTAATCCGAAGCGCTGTCGAGTGAATCCCTGAAAATTCTTTTCCTCCAGGACGAGCTGACTCCTCTGCACTGCGCAGCCAGAAACGGTCATGTCAGGATTATAGAGATTCTGCTGGACCATGGCGCCCCCATCCAGGCGAAAACTAAGGTAATCCAGTTAATCCACGTCGGAGTATGAGCACCATATTGGTTAGACCTTAAACAAACCAGAGGCGGGGGTAAATAAACAAGAGTGTGTCAGGTTCGTCGGGCCCTGCCGTAGAGTCGGAGGCTGCTTCCTGTATTTGTTGAAAAGGTTTCGCGAAGGATTTGTGGTGTTTTCGCAGAACGGCCTGTCTCCCATCCACATGGCAGCGCAGGGGGACCACATGGAATGCGTCAAACAGCTTCTGCAGTACAACGCTGAGATTGATGACATCACGCTGGACCACCTCACCCCTCTGCATGTGGCAGCACACTGTGGCCATCACCGCATGGCCAAAGTACTGCTGGAGAAAGGCGGAAAACCCAACTCGCGGGCACTGGTCAGTGGAAGGCAGATCCAAGAAACCAACTGTACTTTTAAATTCTATAACAAAATGAATTGTTCTCTTGTCTTTTTTTCCCCCAGAATGGCTTCACTCCCTTACACATCGCTTGTAAAAAGAACCACATGCGTGTGATGGATCTCCTTCTGAAACACTCTGCATCATTAGAGGCAGTGACTGAGGTAAATATAAGGACCCAAATAACGCCGGCGGTACCAGAGATCGTTCCAGTCAACGTTTGATGTTCTTCCCTGGAACAGTCTGGCCTGACGCCCTTGCATGTGGCATCATTTATGGGTCATCTGAATATTGTGAAGATCCTGCTGCAGAAGGGAGCTTCCCCCAGTGCCTCTAATGTGGTGGGTTCCCTCCAGACGAGCACAGATCGCAGCTCCAGTTCGCATCAGTCACGTTGCTGGCGCAGTAACGAGTTTTGGTTTGTGGTTTTGTGCACGAGCAGAAAGTAGAAACCCCCCTCCACATGGCCTCCCGGGCAGGACACTACGAGGTGGCAGAGTTCTTGCTGCAGAATGCAGCACCAGTGGATGCCAAGGCCAAGGTAGGCCCCGCTTTGACTAGACCACCTCCTCGTAGAGACACATTCAATACTTCACGACACATTTACACCACTGAGTGAGTCATTAGAATGTCGACCCGTTAACCTCAAAGACTTCATGACATCTCTCCCTGACCAGGATGACCAGACTCCCCTCCACTGTGCTGCTCGGATGGGCCACAAAGAGTTGGTGAAACTGCTGCTGGACCACAAAGCGAACCCGAACGCCACCACCACGGCGGGCCAAACGCCTCTGCACATCGCCTCCAGAGAAGGTCATGTGCAAACTGTACGAATCCTGTTGGACATGGAGGCTCAGCAGGCCAAGATGACTAAAGTAAAGCACCTCTGCTCACCCACGATCACACTGTTGTAACGCTTCTGTTTTTAGTGTTGTGTTTCCTGACCCCACATTCCTGTTATTCCCTTTCTGGTGCTTCTGTAGAAAGGCTTCACTCCGCTGCACGTGGCCTCCAAGTATGGGAAGGTGGATGTAGCAGAGCTGTTGTTGGAGAGAGGCGCCAACCCAAATGCTTCTGGAAAGGTCAGGAAAACAAGCTGAGTGAATAGAGTCTGGAAAATAGGGAACATTTTACATAAGCAGTTTTTTTTTTCCTGTCACAGAATGGTCTGACTCCGCTGCATGTTGCGGTGCACCACAACAACCTGGACGTCGTTAACCTGCTCGTCAGCAAGGGAGGGTCGCCGCACAGCGCAGCCAGGGTACGTCAACGCACGGGTACCTCGACCTGGATGCTCCAGCGTCGCACACGCGCGCACAACCGCATTCACACAAATTCTGCCTGTGCACCAGAATGGCTACACTGCCCTCCACATAGCATCCAAGCAGAACCAGGTGGAGGTGGCCAACAGCCTGCTGCAGTACGGAGCCTCGGCCAACGCCGAGTCACTGCAGGGAGTCACGCCTCTCCACCTCGCCTCGCAGGAAGGGAGGCCCGACATGGTTTCCCTGCTCATCTCCAAACAGGCCAACGTGAACCTCGGAAACAAGGCAAGGAAAAGCCATAATCTGAAATAATGATCCGTGGGTTAAAATGTTGTCTGTTTCATGAAACTGACCCTCGTCTCCTGCGTCTGTTTGCCCATAGAGCGGATTAACTCCGCTGCATCTGGTGGCACAGGAGGGACACGTCGCCATCGCAGACATCTTGGTGAAGCAAGGAGCTTCGGTTTACGCTGCCACGCGGGTACGTGTCTCCCCGTCTGAGCTGAACCTCATGCCAGATACATTAAAGCATTACAGTATCTGAATGAGAGCAGAGCATTCCAGCGTGTGTGAAAGCGTCCCGAATTGAAATATATCACGATGTCAAAGTGTCCAATTTTGCTATCTCAGTCCTGCTCCATTTGTATTAATTATTTATGCAAGCGTTCGGTTCGCAGATTAATTTTCACCCTGAACTTGAGCTATCATTTTATGAAACGTTCATCAATGATCCCCAACTAGCTTGCACATAAAGGCTTCAAATCAAACGGTCATTAGGACTAAACGCGTGTCAGCCCCCTGACTATTTCTCTGTTCCCGTCAGATGGGTTACACCCCTCTCCACGTCGCTTGCCACTACGGCAACATCAAGATGGTGAAGTTCCTCCTGCAGCAACAGGCCAACGTCAACAGCAAAACAAGGGTGAGCGCCCCCCGCTGGTGATTATAGGGGACTGCAGGCATGCTCACAAAGTGCCAGTTTCCTTCGACAGGATGGGTGTAGGGGAGGCATGATATGGCCATCTGATCCCCTCACTGTCATGGGTGTAATGTGTGTGATCGAGAGAGATGGCAGCTATTCAAATTGGATCAACTATACGTGTTTAATCCTTGCTGTGGTGTTTGCAGCTTGGTTACACTCCTCTGCACCAGGCAGCCCAGCAGGGACACACGGACATCGTGACTCTGCTGCTGAAGCACGGGGCTCAACCCAACGAAACAACGGCAGTGAGTGTCAACACGCGTCATTCTTTCTCAAACTAAGTTCCAGAGTTTGCCCTCAGCCGTGTCATGGATGTAACTCTGTCCGACAGAACGGTACTTCAGCTCTGGCCATTGCTAAGAGGTTGGGCTACATCTCCGTGATTGACGTGCTGAAGCTTGTCACTGAGGAGACAGTTTCCATGGTGAGAGGTTGCGAAAGGCCGCCAAGGCGCTCTGGACACAGGGGGGGGCATTATGTGGCCATGATAATGACATGGAAATGATTTTACAGTTGGGACCAACTCTTGTGTCCCTCACGGGTTCCGCTCTTTGTTCCCTGCAGACGACCACGGAGAAGCATCGCATGAGCTTCCCAGAAACGGTGGATGAGATCCTAGATGTCTCTGAGGATGAAGGTAGGGCAGGATCACCACTTACACAACACTTGACTGATAACTGATGCTGCCCAACCCAGCAGCGCTTGAATCGGTCTGTAAAAACCTTTTTTTTTTTTTTTTTGCTTCTTGCCTTTTTTAGGAATTGCGCAGCTAACATTAGGTATGAATGTCTGATTGTGCAGCTGAGTTTGATCATCGTGTGGCTCCATTTCAGCTTCACCGTCTCCATCTGGGCCTGCCTCTCCGTCTCTCCCTCTGCCATCTATCGCTCTCCGCCGCGCACGCGTCCGTAAGCGTATCTGGAAAACCCGGCTCCGCTTTGTAACCACAGCTTCGCTGGCTCAGTGTGTGGTCTCTGATTGCGTCACGATGTTCTGGAACCGAAGTCGCCATCACTCGAACGCGGCCGCCTCTGCGTCTACGGTCCCTCCTGACGCGCCGCCGCAGCCGCTCCCTTTGACGCAGACGTCAATTGGCTGTGTTACTACAACAGTGACCATTGTAACCGGACTACGTTCAAACCCTGAACAGACTCTCTCTCTCTCAGACCCCCCCCTCTGCCGTTCAGCGTGATGGTGTCTCGTTCCTCGTTGGCATGCTCTCATCGTTCCCATGTGTGTAACCTCTGTGTCACTTCAGTAACACCCCCGGATGACTTCTTGTCTTTCACTTCACCACAGAATTCCTTTTATTCTATTAGGGATTCTACATGTGTTGTGATTAATTTCAGTGTGTGTGTGTGTGTGTGTGTTCCTTTGCACACTGCACAGTGAGGACCAGGATGTTCGTTTCAGCTCAGTGGTGTCGGGTGATTCAACGCTCATGCTGTCTCCGAGCAGCCATCTTGAACACCCTCCTCTTATCCAGGATGGTGGAGTTGTGTGGACGTGTTATTTGGGATTCGAGACGCGCCGTCTCACCCGCGTGTTCGCGGCCTGCCTTTGTTCCTGTCACGATGCGTCGTTGTGCTTCCAAGGAGAGCAGTGAGCAGCTCCTGTTTCAGTCCCTCTTGAACCATTGTTTGCAAGGACGCTCCTCAAATCTTAGAGGATGTTTGTGATTGGACGTTCAGAGTCAGGATCTCGTAGCTCGTCGGGATCTCCTGAATTCCTCGCCGTGACAGCTTTCCCGCCACTAACGCTGTGTTCAGAGCATGGCCTCTCTCGTCTCGTGTCATCAGTCTGGCTCTCCAGTCACAGCTCCATCTCCTAACTCCAGCATTGCCACATTCTCTAACTGTTTGGTGTCTGTCTGTTTTCGTTTCTCTCCCTCTGCCGATTCTCCAACCTGACCTCGGTCTCTCTCTGGCATGTTGTTCTCTGAAGGGGAGGAGCTCCTGGGGACGGAAGGGGCCAGGTACATGAAGATGGATGACTTGAAAGACCATGATGACGATTTCCTCTCCCCCAAGAAATCACTGGCGTACGAGAGAGGGCTGGGCACAGCGTAAGGGGGGGGGCTGGGTAGAGAGCTAGCCATGAACTAATAGGTGGATGGATGAAAAGGGGACGCACCATAAACGCTAGAACACGGGGGCCGAGCAAGGAAAGCCAAACCGATTCACACTTTTCACATTTCTTCCAACAGGAACTACTCACCCGCCATTCCGAGGATACCTCGAGTGTCTCCGGAGACCGTTGTCCTGAAGGAACATGAGATCGATCAGGTACAACCGACTATCAGATCAGCTGCCCTGTAATCAGCGAGCTTTACTTTCATTGTTACCAAAGACCTTTGGATTCAAAGCAAAAGATACGCCATCTGTATATCGAACTGTGCAGGCGTTGGGTTTCATGTTTCTGAGCTTGTCCGCGTTGTTTCAAAGAGCTCACGTCGATCATCTGACCGTCTCTTGTAGCAACACACCCCGCTTCCATTGCCCAAAGAATACGACGAGGACTCGCTAATCCCCAGCAGCCCCGCCACAGAGACGTCGGACAACGTCAGCCCGGTGGCCAGCCCCATCCACACCGGGTGAGCGGGAAGATCCCTCCTGACCCCGCGAGCCTTGTCCAAGCTGGGGGTCCGGGACTCAAAGTCTGTCCCTCTCGCAGTTTCTTGGTCAGTTTCATGGTGGATGCTCGGGGAGGCTCCATGCGCGGCAGCAGGCACAACGGCCTGAGGGTCATCATACCCCCCCGGACCTGTGCGGCCCCCACCCGCATCACCTGCCGCCTGGTGAAGCCCCAGAAGCTGACCTGCCCCCCACCGCTGGTGGAGGGGGAGGGGCTGGCCAGCAGGATCATTTCTCTGGGCCCAGCAGGGATGCAGTTCTTGGGGTGAGGAAGTAGCTGAAACCTGTTAGAAATACATTTAATCGCATTTAATTACAAATAATTCAGACTCCTCATAAACACTGAAACTGGGAAAGATTGTGATGAATAGAATTTTAGGACTTGAGTTGCTATAGAAGAAAATATTAGAACACTTAAAAGTGATCATTTCAACTCGTCTTTCTAAATTTTTTAAACAGATTAATACAGCAGAAAAAAAACCTTTGCAGATATCTTCGACCCCACAATGCACAATAAACTAATTTAGCAGGAGTTGTGGATCTGAAAGCACCCGTGCTGAGCCAGAAGTCTCTTTTTCAGTTTGTGATTCCATCTGTGTTACAGACCGGTCATCGTGGAGATCCCCCACTTTGCCTCTCTGAGCCACGGTGACCGGGAACTCGTGGTGTTGAGGAGCGAGAACGGCTCGGTCTGGAAAGAGCACCGCAATCGCTACGGCGACGAGGTGCTAGAGACGATCCTTAATGGGATGGATGAGGGTCAGTCTTATCTCGCCTCGAGCTCGACCTCACTCCCGCGCTCAAGCGTTCCGTCTCGTTAAAAACGCGCCTCCTCTTCTCAGACTTAGAAAGTCAAGAGGAGCTCGGCAAGAAGAGAATCCGGCGCATCATCTCCACAGACTTCCCGCTCTACTTCGCCGTCGTCTCCCGGGTGCAGCAGGAGAGCGATCTGATCGGACCTGAGGGCGGCTTGCTGACCAGTAAACTGGTGCCAATGGTGCAGGCCACGTTTCCCGAGACGGCAGTCACCAAACGAGTTCGTCTGGGGCTGCAGGTGAGGCAGGACGATGAGGAGGAAGGAGACGAGAGACTGAACAGTTGACGTGTGTGTCGTCTGAATAAAAGCATGTTTGACCTGGAATGAGTCGGTTAAGTTGTCGTCATATTTTGCTTCTTCATCTTGAGAGGACCTTTTTAATTCACGCAGTGCATGCACACTTGGTGTTGATACTCTTCATCTCCACCGCTTGGCCTTTTTCATTTACGCCCCTGTACGTGTCGGCACAGCGGTCACGCCGGTCTTCTGAATTCTTGTGAAAGCCATGAACATGTTTGATGTCTGTCAGAAAAGGTCCCAAAAGGCGTCAGGAGAGGAGAGCGTTGGTGCCCCTGCGCTTACAGGCTCGATCTTTAGTCCCTTTATATTACCAGAACACACCAAAGACACACTCGCCTGCAGTAGGAGAGGACGCCCATGTCTGTTTGACATCAGATTTAATAGTTCTCTGTTCAGCTGTTCATCTAATACTGCATCATCTCATCAGGAATTAAATCCTCACTACTGGATTGCTGATCCTAAATATTTATTTTAACATTTATTTATTTCAAGATTATTGTCCTTTATTTTCTAATAATTCCATTCATAATTATTTTTCTTATCCATTCTTTTTCAGTTTTTTTTTGCATTCATTTGCATGTGTTTTGTTTCTGAAACCTGCATTTCGTTTAAAATCTGTTTTCAATTCCTCACCTTTGTTTTAAACTGGATTTGAGCTCAGAATATATTGCATGCATGCATGTCAGTAAAGTAAATGGAACACTAATTAAAGTGGAAAGGGACCTTTATTTTTGAGAGAGATGAATGAATATAACTTACATCTAAACGTGTTTAACCTGCAGTAGTGACTGTATCTGAATGTAAGATGAAGAAATTGCTCTTAGTGTTATTCTAATAATACCATTAGAAATGTATATTTAACTGAATTTGCAGCTGTAGAAATTAACTATCTATATATTATGACTGTAAGACCGATGGTAACATGTCGCATTTTGCAATAAAAATGTTTGTTTTAAATGTAAAGTTTTTAAGTCTCAATTTAATTCACTTTTCAATTTTTAAATTTTGTCTTTCTCTTCTCCCTCTTCCTTTTATTCTTACGCACCCCTTCATTTACCGCCACCTCTGTTTCTAATCCCAACACATCCGCCATGTTCCTGCACCCACACCCCCCCCCCCCATGTCCGCGCGCCCCCCGCCTCATCCGTTGTTTTTGAACCTCAGGCTCAGCCAGTTCCAGATGAGCTGGTTGCCAAGCTGCTGGGTAACCAAGCAAACTTTAGCCCCGTGGTCACCGTTGAGCCGCGGCGGCGCAAGTTCCACCGACCCATCGGGCTGCGCATCCCCCTGCCCCCCTCCTGGAGGGAGAGCCCGCGGGACTCTGGGGAGGGCGACACCACCAGCCTGCGTCTGCTCTGCTCCGTCATAGGTACAGCCGTGAGAGGTTTAAGGGGCCGGAGGATGTGGTGGTGAAAGCCCCCCCCCCCTCCTTGAAGACCCCTCTGAGGGGCTGCAGTAACGAGTGTGTCCCCCCCCACCCCCACCCCACTTCTGTAGGCGGAACAGCCCCGGCCCAGTGGGAGGACATCACCGGCACCACAAAGCTGTTGTACGCAAAGGACTGCGCCAGTTTCACAACCAACGTTTCAGCACGGTACATCGAGATCACACCCGGAGGAGGGAGGAGTGTGTGTGTGTGTGGGGGGGGTGGGTGGGGGGGGGGCAGCATCCTGATGTAACTGTCGATGCTCCCTCCCAGATTCTGGCTGGCCGACTGTCCCCGGACAGCGGAGGCCGTGGCCTTTGCCAACCTGCTGTACAGGGAGCTGTCGGCCGTGCCCTACATGGCCAAGTTCGTGGTCTTCGCCAAGATGAACGAGATGCGCGAGGGCCGCCTGCGCTGCTACTGCATGACCGACGACAAGATGGACAAGACCCTGGAGCAGCACGAGAACTTCACCGAGGTGGCCCGCAGCCGGGACATAGAGGTCAGCCCCGCGTTCCCCTCAGGGGGTGGTGGTACTCTTAGCCCCGCCCCCTCTTAACGGCTGCGCCCCGCCCTCCCAGGTGATGGAAGGCATGCCGCTTCACCTGGAGTGCTCGGGGAACCTCCTGCCGGTGAGGAAGGCCACGCAGCAGCCGCGCTGTTTCAGCTTCCAGGCCTTCAGAGACAACCGCCTGCCCGTCACTGTTAAGGTGAGACATCAGACACCCCCCACGCCACCGCCGCCTCGGCCTCTCTGACCCGCCGTTCCCGTGTGTTAAAGGTGAGGGACAGCAGCAAAGAGCCCGCCGCGCTGCTGTCGTTCCTCCGCAAGTCCACCAAGTACGAGGACAGCCAGCACGTGCTGTGTAACCTCAACATCACCATGCCCCCGTGCATCAAGGTGACGCATCGCCACGCACGCGCACACACACACACACACACACACACACACACACACAACACACACACACACACAGGAGGCGTCAGCGCTCTCTTGTCTGTGCAGATCATTGGCGGCGAGGACCGGCGGCGAACTCTGACCCCGCTGGCTTTGAGGGAGAGATACAGCGCCCTGAACGAGCCTGCCATGGGTACGAGTCCTGCACGCGTGTTTCAGGGTTGTGGGTTCAGATCCGGGAGGACGTTAAGCCCTTCTGCTTTGCGCAGCGTCCATGAGCGCCATGGAGCGGACGGAGCTGAAGATGGCCGTGATTGCCGAGCAGCTGGGGCTGAGCTGGGCCGGTGAGTGATCACCCCCCACACACACACACCACCACCACCCCCACCCCAAGTCTGTCAGCGATCTCTCGGTGTTGGCCCAGCTGATAGGCGATATTGGAGGGCTGCGGACGGCGCTCTGCTCTCGGGCCAGAGGCCAGCAGGTGGAGCTGAGGGTCGGCTCCACACCCTCCACTGGTTCAGAGTGGGGTTGAAAGTCGGTCAATCACAGCCTCAGAGAACTGGTACCCAACCACCGTCCAGCCAAGACTGTCCTCCTTTGGTCATTTGCCGTTCTAGGCCCTAAGCTGTGGAACTCTCTTCTCATTTACAATCTATCACCGAGCTCAAAGCTCAGTTAAAAACACATTTATTCAGGCTGGCATTTGCTACATAGCCACTGCTGCTCCTCTGTGGTACTTTTGTCTTTTAATTGTTTGACTATTCCTGCTTTTATTCTTGTTTTTACTCTGGAGAGCACCTTGTGCACCGTGTGGCTGTTGTAAGGCGCTAACTTGATTTGATTTGATTTACCGGGTGCTCTCTGGCTCGCCGTCCTCTCCCGCAGAGTTGGCGCGGGAGCTGCAGCTGAGCGTGGACGACATCAACAAGATCCGCGTGGAGAATCCCAACTCGCTGCTGGAGCAGAGCTCGGCGCTGCTCAACCTGTGGGCCACCCGGGAGGGCAAGAGGGCCAAGAGTGAGTCCCAACGCCTCCCCACCAGGGGCGTTTGGGTCTTTGATGACTTTTAACCGTCTCTCTCTCTCTCTCTCTCTCTCTCTCTCTCTCTATCTCTCTCTCTCTCCTGCAGTGGAGAGCTTGTACATGGCCCTGAAGAGCATCGACCGCATGGACATCGTCAACATGCTGGAGGGCCAGCCCCCTCAGACGGCGAGGCCGGGCCCCCGTGACCCCAGCAGGCGCCGGCACGAGAGGGAGCACCTCTCCCCTGGTATGACCAATGGTGAGTTCAGGCTCCCGTTCAGCACAGTTGCAGCCCGCGCCCACCTCCCTTTCCCCGTTTTTGCCACCGACCTTGAGAGACCTCTCTCTAGGGGCGGGGCCTCCCATCGCTCCGCCCACATGCAGACGGACTCAGGACACTCCTACTGAACTCAGCCTCTGCGGCGGCGCCATTGAACCTGAAAAACCAGAGTAGACGCAGCAGGAACACCCGACAACAAACACTCCCCACTGAGACACGCACACCCCCCCCCGGCGTTTCTCTCAGCGACACATTGATTTCTTACCCATTTAGGGTCGTTCAAAGGTGATGAGAGCGACGTTTAGCCTCTGACGAAGCTGTCATACATGACCAGTTCACATGAATCACACTTCCGACACACAAAAGCCGAACTGGTGGCGAGTCTTCAGTCCTTCCTCCTTTACTCATGGTTCATATCCTTCATCGTATTGACTCCATTTTCACCTCTGGGCCATTGTGAGCTCTGCGTTCATCTGGGACCGGTTTATCCCGGCCGCTCTCGAGGCCGCCGATGAATCAGCCTCAGCAGGTCGTGTGAAAACTGGAGCAATATTCACAGATGTTAAACTCCGCGCAGAGATACGACCATGAGGGCTAAAGGGCGAAAAGAGAGACGCTCAGATCACAGCGGCAGTGAATCTGATAACCGCAGACCTGCTGGCTTCCTGCCTGCTTTTATCTCTGCCATTAAATCAGCGTCCTGCTGCTGATACATTAAAAACTGTCTGCTGATGCTTTGATAGCTGGAATCTTTCTCACATATACAATAAATAAAAAAAAAAATCAGTATTACCATTAGTTCTCTGTATATTACATTTCCTTTTATTTATTCAAATGTTTTCAGGACAAATGTGGTATTATTTAATACTTAACACCCCCCTTTTAATATTTCATGTCGTATTTTGTTGACGTGAGTCTGTCATGAGCAAACTTAATGTTAGAGAAGCAGACATCTCCTTTTAGACCTCTGTAAGGGGACACTCCTGTCCTCGCTGCCTGTTGCTGCCTGGGGTCCTCGGGCTCCCCATGGGGGCCCATGTTGGTGCGTTTACGTTTACGTTTTCTTTCCCTGTGAGCCTGTCAATCTCCACGTGGGTTTCCTCCTGGATGTTCTCTGCAGCCTAGCCGTCCTCCTCTCCTCCTCCTTCTCGCTCCTCTCCGACCTCTGAGCTCATGCCGGCCTCGTGTTGGTCCTCGACCCGCATCTTTTTTTGCCAGTCGTTGTGCATTTTTCTTTGTTTTGAAAGCTCCACCTTCTTCAGTGTCTCCTCTGTGACTAAAGCTCTCACACAGACTGTGTGCTCAGCACCCACTGGGATGGGGGAGGTGACCCCCGCTCTCTCTCTCTCTGTCTCTGTCTCTGTCTCTCTCTCTCTCTCTCTCTCTGCACTTGCATGCGGCTCTGGCTGCCTCTCATTTGTGCGCCCTCCTGCGTGTTTTGCATGCGCACACTCGGCGAGGTGTAACACGACGACTCTGCTCTGTGCATGGTGTACGTTCTGAAAGCCCCCTCTGTCTGTCTGTGTCTCCCCACCTCTGATCTGATGCATGGGATGGTGAAAAAAAAGAGGCCATAATCCCTTTTATAATATGTCCCCTCTGTTCATGTATGAATGTTGTGATTGTGCTCAATAAATGTGACGACGGAGCCCATCCGATGGGTGATTTTGTGCGTATATGTTCCTGATATTTTTCTGTGATAGTCGGTTAAATGCTGCCTCAGTGTAAATCATCGGTTTAAGTTGTATACTCATGTATACTCTCGGTGTTTTGTGTCTCCCATGTCATGTCTGCGCAGTGTTTCAGTGCTTCCCGCAGAGATAATCATGTACTGTGTTTGCTCCACACTGACAGTACAGTCTTTGTTTTCTGTCTATTTTAAACTATTGTTTCCGGAGTCAGGCAATGTCAGTTTTCACGCCACTCACCAGATCTCCATTTGCCATTTCTAAATGTCGTTCTGTCCATCATTTTTCTCAAAAAAGAAAGAAAGTCTCTGACAGAAAAAGCCTACATCACGACCTCTGATGATGAGTTCATGCTCACACACTATTCCCGTGTTTTCAGCCTGTTCTCCTTAACCCCCAACTTTCCTTGCAAACATTACAACATTCCACCATAGTGAAGCGTATATAAGCAAAAACAAACAGGCAGAACTCTTTCCAGGGGCGGGCGGCGGTTGAAAGTAGCACCGGGGCAGTTTCCGCCCTGCCTGCCGTCACAAATATCTCCTGCAGCCTCAGCAGTATTTAACACAACTGCTAGTTGTGGCTCCGGTTACGGCCCGGCCTGTCGGTGCGTCCTGGAAGCAGGGAGTCGTGTTCGTTTCCTTTCTGCTGACGTTAGAGCGTCGCCCCCCCCCCCCCACCCCCCCGCTTCGGCCTCTGCAGGTCTGATGCAGGGACCGTCGGCTGGGGGAAGCTCCGGTTCAGGTTCCTGGACCAAAGCTGTGAAAGAGGAGTGTAGAAGGAGTGACCTGAGTCCTGGGCACAGCCACACGCGCTTCTAACACCAGCTCTGTGGAGGCAGCATCAAAGTTCGCATCCAGCAGCTCTCCGTGTCATTCTACGACTGCTGTCCGAGCTCCGTGGTTCCGATAAATATCTGTTTAAGTGTTGTGTGCGCTGGGCCGGAGGGAGCTGTCATGTTTGCGCACTAAAGGGGGGAGAATGAAGTTGCCTGCGTGCATGCATTTCCAGCCTGACAGCAAAATTAACCCGCCTGTTTTTTTTTTGGTTTTTGTTTTTCTTTCTTTCTGTTTGTTCGACTCCTTTCCTGAGCGCGTTTTGAGCGCATGAGCGTCATGAGCGTGGAGAGGGCGAGCGAGTGCGTTCCTGGCATGTACGTGTACCCCACTGGACCGGTTACGCTACCCCCAGGGGGGGGGGTAGCCGGTTCGGGGGTTGGGGGGGGGGGCGAAAAGCATTAACCCCTGTCCGTGTCCCTGCAGGTAGCAGCCAGCAGCGCAGCAGCAGTCAATGCCCGCTCTCATCCAACGCCGGCGTCAGCCTTGTCTCAGCCCGCCCGGCTTTGTCTGTTGCTGCCGCCGCTGCTGCTCGTGCCCATCAGCCCTGGCTGACAAACCCATCTTCTACACTCTGCTCTCCTGTTTAAAGCTTCTTGCACCTTTACTCCACCTGCTACCTGTTTTTGTCCCGCCCCCTTTCTTTCCTACTCCCACCTACCCCTCCTCCTCGAGATGCCCAGCTCCTGGGCGGGGGCGCTTACCCCCTCCCGGTTTCCCGGTGCTGTGGGGTGAGGTGTGGGGGCGAGGCGCGGGGCTGGGTGTCAGTGTGCCTCTCTCTGTCTCGCTCCAGGTTACGGTCTCGCGCAGGAAGAGCTGCTCTCGCCAGCATCCATGCAGTACAGCCTGCCCTCCCCACTGGGTTCTGAGCCTTACTGGCAGGAAGTCTCCAGTCTGGACTGTGCGCCCATTGCCACCACAGAAGAAGACACCCTCATGGAGATGTCTGATGTGCAGGTGTGGCCATCAGGCAACAGCCCCTCCTTGGTTCCCGTGGAGGACTCTTCACTGGAATGCAGCAATGCTGACGATTCCGAGGGTCTGCTCGGGCTGCCCTATGGAAGTCTGGGCAGGCCGGCCAGTCAGGCCAGCGCGGCCAGCGGTGGGGGCGGGTTGCTTAGTGGCTCCATTGAGCTACCTGAAGACGATTCAGAGATGGGCGTTGACTCGCTCAGCACTGCCACACCGGCTTCGCTTGGGGGTACCATCGCTGGGATGAATCTCAATGGGCTGAACAACGGTCAGGGGTCAGAGGCAAGTTCGGAGGCATCGGCATTCACCAGTACGCCTGGTGGA
Source organism: Lagocephalus sceleratus (assembly GCA_911728415.1). Lineage (NCBI taxonomy): Eukaryota > Metazoa > Chordata > Actinopteri > Tetraodontiformes > Tetraodontidae > Lagocephalus > Lagocephalus sceleratus. The sequence goes on along the minus strand of CAJVRN010000237.1, from coordinate 4,423,083 downwards.
GATGGAGGAGGAGGAGGAAGAGAAGGGATGGGCTCAGCGGAAGGGCTTTCTCTTGTTGCAGGACAACAGAGGGTATACGCTCGGCTCAGTGAGTCCCCCGGTCTGGGCTGTGTCGCAGATCGAAATGGTGACAGGTAAACAGGTCTTTGTTGCTTCTCCTTCAGTGTTATGAGAACTTTCCGAGCAATTACTGACGGGGAAGTTCTCCCAAAAGGTGATTGAAGGTGAAGATGTACCATATCCCAATTTCATCTGTCCTCTCCCTTCAGGTCAGGTAATGGTGGAAATGGTGGAGGGTCTCTGCTTTCCTACCTCCAGGAACAGACAGGCCAAGGATGGATCACAGAGCAGACACAGGCCTGGGCAGGCAGTCAGAATAAAACGAGGCAGGCCATGGACACCATGATGTCTTCGGTGTGCAACGCTATAGACGGAGAACAGATTCACATTTCCCAGGAGGCGTTGATTCAGCCCGTGAGGGACATGGGACACTCGGAGAGCTTACGAGGCCATTTCAGAGGGACCCAGCCCTTCGAGAAGGGATTGGGCTTCCCACACAGGGTCCCAGAGCTGAGAGGCTGGGATGACATGCGGCTCAAGGGCCAGGTAAGAACCAACACCTCAGGAATTTAACATACAACCAAACTACCCCTGAGAAGCTAGAGGTAGCTGCAGGGAAGGTTTAGAAATGTCAGCGTAGGCCAAAGGTCAAAGGTTTACATGGAAAAAGAAGTGTTAAAGTTTTGTGACGGATGCTAAAAGTATTCATAAATGATCCATCATAATCACCCTCAAACACAGAATAAGTTCTAAGATAGACACATGCAGCGCGCTGGTCCAAATATAGCAGGTATTCTCTCTGCCCTTCTCATGTTACATGATCCCTGTCCCACATGATGACTGGCACATCACCCACATCTCACTGTAAAGAATACTATTAGCTGTTTATGGTGCTTATTCTTTCCCACTATACATTCATGCTTTATTTAGGTCTTTAGGTTTGTGAATACTCGGTTATCGTCGGGTGGAATTTACATAACTATTTACATAAAATGGTTCTACGATGATAGCTTTGAGGGAAACCAGTGATTGCTGTGAAACCAGCGGGGGCAAAAGAAGCCCAGTGTTTGTACTCCAGCATCCGGGGCAAACTGGGGCAGTATTTAAAGCCCACTGGTCACATGACCGGAGAGAGAGAGGGGTGGTGAGAGCGAGGGGCGGGGGTGGGAATAGAGGCTCTGCAAGGATAGGTGGACATTCCTGACCTTAATGTAGGAAGGAGAAGAAATAGAGACCAGGGCGATGGGCCCAGGAAGGCAGCAGACAAGCGAAGGGCATCGGAGGCAGCGACAGGCCAGCAGCTGTTTCCTGTGAGGGCGGTGGTGACCGGCGCCGACATGTGGGCCCTGGTGACGGAGCTCCTCTTCAGCTTCATCCTGCTGGCCTTCCTGGTCATCAGCTGCCAGAACGTTCTCCACATTGCCAGCGGCTCCGTGCGCTCTGTGCTCAAGCACGTGCACGGTCGGCTGGACCGCGAGCTCGGCGAGGTCGAGGGGGTGTCCGACGAGGAGGAGAACGTCGCCACGCGGGTGGTCCGCCGTAGAGTCATCCTCAAGGTACAGAAAGGGAGAGGGGGCAGGAGGCGAGGGCGAGGTGGTTAGTGAGAGGTTACAGTAGCGCGGACTCATCCCGCTGGACAGAGACTCTGGGGTCTGAACCAACGTCCTTCTGTTCAGACGCTTATAGCCCGCCTCGGCCTCCTGTTCTATTAAAACTCCATGTGGACTCTGAGGCATGTCGGACTGCATCTGCCAGCTGAAGCGCAGAAGTTGGAAGTGTATGATTGGGCGACTGCTGTCCGGGCTTTGGGAATGTCTTTACGTTTATAAATAGCTGCGCGGCCTGGCATTGTCACGACCCTCCCGCCTGCATCGGTTCCACCCGTTTTCCCGACTGGGCTGCGGGTTTTCGAAATAGCCCGGCTCTCCCAATTAATCCGGGGTTCATTTCCCGCGCCATCCGACTGCTGCTCTGGTCGGGTACAAACGGAATCTTGTGTCCGCAGGGCGACGAGGTTGAAGACCTTCCCGGGGAGCATGTGACCGAGGAGCAGTTCGTGGACGAGCACGGAAACATCGTCACGAAAAAGGTCGGTCGCCTCCACCTGTTTGTACACTCTCCCCATCCCGCCTCAGCGCCGCTCCATGAAATGATTATTATCCTGATAATCATTTAAGAATCCACCACTCATGTTTTCACATCTGTATTATTTCCCCCCCCCCTCCACTTTATCTCCGCTGTGCCACCGCTCCCTCTCTCTCCGGGCCCCGCGGCAGGTTGTGCGTAAAGTTGTGCGCAGAGGGAAGGGCTCGGGGGAGGATGGGGTTCAGGAGATGAGCATGGAGGGTTCTCTGCAGGATCCCGGCGAGCTGGAGATGGACGCCGAGCAGTACATGAGCTACGCCGTCCTGGGGCGGGACGGCAGCAAGGTGGGCTTCTGGTCTGCAAACTAGTGCAGTGAGCAGGTAGCGAGTAGGCTAACCCAGGTTTAAACCTTAGTAATCTTGCACTGCGGCTGCCCTAAAACCTGGGGGAGGGGGGCTTTAGTGCAACATTTAGAGGGTTAATATTTTGGTTGCTGCACTGCTGATACGCCCCAAAATCCTCATCATCTGTTCATCAGTAGCTGAAGGTTCACTACATGACTCCACACTTTTAATTTCTTTGTATTTGTTTGTGCATTCATCTGTCTGGTTTTTTTTTTTTCCTTCATAAAACCCTAATCTTCATCAATGACTGGGGACTGTGTCACTGCTATTTTTGGGGATCAGGGGTTTGGACAATCCTGTCTTCCTATATCATTTTACCTCAAATGTTTTCATCTTAATATCAATAAATCAAATTGGAAAATATGTTTTCAAATATCATTGGAATCTTTCAGACTGCCTGTGTTTCTGATGCTTTGACTGTCTTTCCTGAATGTCACCCATCACTCCTGTCTTTGCTTTGCTGTTTATACATTTTTTTTCCTTCTTTTTCCCCACTCTCCTCCCCCTCTTTACATATTTGTCTGTTGAATCTTCTCTCCTGACACCCCTCCCCTCTCTCTCTATCATCTCTCTCGTCGTCCTTCATGTTTTCTGTTACTTTTGTTTTGCTCTCTCTGACTCACACGCCCTCGACCCTCCACTCTACCCATCCACATCCCTCACCTCCTTAACCCCCCCACCCCCATGTAGCCCGATTCTGTGGATGTGAAGAAAGGTGCTCAGATAGTGAAATGTGCCAGTCTGCGGAGAGTTAAGCAGTGATGCAGACTGAGCGCTGCGTCTCCGCAGGTATGGGACTGAGATGTGGACTCAACCATTTAATCCAATACCTCTGGATTAAATGCACCCAAATGTGGCATTTAGCACTAATGAGTGTGTAATACTTAAAAATAAATATTAATGTCAATGATCGTCTAGTCAGCGTTGATAGAGTCAAAGACTGTAACAACTAAAACCTGTAATTACATTAATTTACAAACGTTTACTGGGCCTTTTTTTGTCCCTGCACAGGGACTGGTACATAATGCTTTATCACTCTTTTCCATGCAGAGATTAGACGTCATGCATTAAATAATTTTGCCCAATTTCGTCCAGTCTGCAAGGCAAAGTAGACCAGTTAATCAAACTGTCAGCGGAGCCACAGTGGAGAGTGTGTACGTGCATGCGTGCGTGCGTGCGTAGATTTAGATTAGGCACAAGCCGTCTTTTGGTGTCTGCGCTGGTGTTTGTACGTGTGTAGGGTCCTCAGTTAGGGAACAGGCTCGTCTTGTGGTTACCAAATTTTCGCTCTAACTTCTAAGGTAAAGAGTAAAGTTTAGATTAGTTTTAGGTGAGAGTTTGCTCTTGGGTTCGGACATAAACATGAGACACGGACGACCGAAACCATCCTGCAGGGACAGCTGTGCAGGTTTGTGTGTGGCCCCTGGCGTGACCTCTGTAGGAGCCGTGACCTTCCCAGGAAGGACAATAATTCAGGGAACCCTCGCTGTGTTTGTGTGAATGATTGTGTAGATCTAACGTTTCACTGTTATAGACACAATCCTCAGTTAAAGAGAGAGCGTTTGCATTTGGGTGATCGGTGAATCGAAGAGAATCCATCCAATAACCGTGATCGACGTACTCTAATTTGCATGCGTTGCCGGTTGCGGTTAGGAAATGAAATATTCTTCTAAGCATTTGTGTTTTGCTCTGCCCACAGAGTCCGGCAAAGGATTTACCCACCTCACCAAAACCATCCTACATGGACACATGACAAGCAGCAGCTAGGAGGAGGAACGTCACAAATCCAGAAAAACACAAACAGAAAAGAGAGGCAACACACACCGATGCTATGGAAACGGTTACAGATGAATGACGGATTTACTTGTAATTTTTATTACTTTTTTTTAAAGGAAACAATTGAAAACATCTATTACTAGGCATGATTTCATATAAAACAAAAACCAAACCCAAACGGAAAAAAAAAAAACAGACAAAAAAAAAAAAAAGCAACCAAAAACGTGCTTCCTGTTATCTGTATCAGCATGAGTGACTGCTGCCGCATGGCCTGTCTTTAACTACAAACACCGAGGGGGGAGCAGGAGGGTCGTACGGGTCGGACGGATCCAGATACTACCGTCTGGGACAGGCATGCAGAGTGGGCCACGACCACACCCGTCTTCACAGAGTAAAGATAAACAGAACTCTAGGCAACAGGATTCTCCCGGTCTTCCCCGCCCTTCTCCCGCCGCTGAGATCACAAACGTGACCCCCGGGTGTCAGTGCTGTACATATTACTGTATGCACTACAATGCTCTTCTGTGACTGTGTGTTACGTGTGTGTTTTATGAGCTACGGTCCCTCCGCAACGCCACCGATGCTGCTGCTCTGGAATCGAGTGCGACCTCACCTGCTTCGTTGTTGTTTTTTGCTTTTCATTTGGTCTGAAAAAGTGTGTTTCCCCGTCGGCTTTGACATCTCTGTGGGCACCAGGGCCACGCAAATGTGGCCCCTGAGCTGATTTGCCTCCGGGGGGGGAGGGTGGCGCTGGAGATGTCGAGAGCGGATCTTTATCCCCGCTGAAGTTTTTGTGTCCGTGGAGACCGTGTCCCCGCAGCCGAGCCCCCTCTCCCCCCCCCACCTCCGTTCTTGCCCTACCTCCACCTCTCAGTGTAGATGTAGCAGTCCCGCCGGCGCCCAGCAGGGGCCGGGACACCGACCTCAGTCTGATCTCGTCTCCTCGCCAATGGTAGAAGATGCTGGGGTGGGTAGGGGGGAGGTAAAGTAGCTGAATTGCCGTTAACGATGTAGCACTGGTTTAACTGGGTTGGGGGTGGGTGGGTGGGGGGGGGTGAAGAGTCTGCTGGGTGGAGGCTGTGTCGAGCTCCGGTGATTGTCTTCTTGGGGGTTATTGTTAAGTGTAGCAAAGGCAGTCAGTCACGAATCACTGTGATGAGAAACTGTAACACCGACCCGTAACTGTGAGCCTGAACCCTCCCAGAATGCACCTCTTCTTTCAGCGCCTTTTAGTTGTCCGTTTTCTGTGAGCTGTACTTCTAAAGAAGCAATAAGCGCTTGTAGAAGGAACAGGTAGCTGGCGTGAATGCGTCTGACAGTATGATGAGTGACGAACACACACACACACACACACGCACACGCACACACACATACAAATACACAGAGGGTTTGGGAATTAAAGTCCATGTTCTTCCATTGCTCAGAAATGATGTCAATCTTTTTTTTTTCACGATCGTGCAAACACCAACATGGCTCCATGCTGTTGTTTGTTTCCACCCCCCCCCCACCCCCTCCCTCCCCATCTTGGAACGAAGGTGACCTCGACGACCTTGCGTGTGCACCCTGGCAGGAATCTTTTGTGCGTGCGTCCGTGTGCAATTTTAATATCATCCGTTCGGTCATGGATTTGAGGACGCCGAAGCTGCGATTATCTCGCACCGCGAGAGGCAGAGAGGCATTCTGACTCACCCATTTTTTATGTTTAAAATTGATTTACCTCAACAAGCGTGCCATCTCACTCGACTATCAGTACAAACTTATTTTAAATCTTGAATGCTTTATTATGGAAAATATATAATATATATCTATAAATGTCCCAAAAAGGTTGCAATAATCACCCATCAATAAATGTGTGTGTAGTCTGGCTGCGCAGCCGGAGATGAATGTAAGGTCTTGATATCCTGTAAGTCTTGTTACAAAGTAGTCATCTGTGTTGGATCTGTACTTTCTAAGTGATGCTGTGTCCTCTCTGTTGTTTCAACTCGATGTCAGCTGTTGACCATCCGCATTTATCCTAAACACACTGTACAAACAAGAAGAAAAAAAAAAGGTGAGGAGGGAGGAGGGGTTCAGAGAGGGAAGGGTTTGGGAACTGTTTGTTTTTTAACAATCACACTCTGAGATGTCACGCAGCAGTACGACGGTGTGTGTGCCCACCCACCCACCCCCCCCTTATGTTACAGTTTGATCAATAAGGGCTCACCATTCGTTTATGCTTTGGTTGGTTTCTGGAGCAGGAGCCGCTTATAACTTGATGTCAGGGTTGGGGGCGGGAGGGGAGGTGGTGGTGGGGGGGGGGTAGGGTCAAAGGTGGCTCGGGTGGTTCGGTGACAAGCATTCTTCCTCGACGCAGCCTCATTTGATCCCTACCCGCTCCAGATTTTAGACCGAGCCAGTTCTAAGGCTCTGTCTCTGTTGGCAAAGGAGGCGTCTGTGGCAAAGAGGACGGACAACCGGTCACATCAGAATAACCCAGCCTGCACGGAGGGACGACTGAGAAGACGCCATGTGTCAAGTTCATGCAAAAATATTAAATGTTGCAAAAACTAGAGAACATGTATATTCCTTTAGAATGGATTGAGAACATTTACGCAATAGCATATAACAAAAATAATAAGGAATGCAAATGCACACATGCACAGAAAATGTTTTTAACATAAAAGGCTATATATATATGTGAAATATATGAAATATATATATATTTACTTAGAATGCTATGCACCCTTACTTGTCAAATGGGATCCCAGTTATGTTATGGATGTACTTTTAGCATCATGCAGCTGTAGCTACCAAGAGACTGTTGAGTTCTGGGTAAAGCTTGCGACCTGGGGATAAAAATATGGGTCTCGTGGGTATTTTAACTTTTGGTTTGTTCTTTTTTTATTGTTGTTATGGAGAGTCAAACATGAATTTGAAAACGTAAATGTAAAAACCTTTTAATCCAATGGAATCCAAGGACATCTACTGACAATTTACTCTGTACACCAGCTCAACATTTACAAAATTAATAAAGAAATGAAATGGCTTTGTGTACAGTGTGTGTGTGTGTGTGTGTGTGTGTGTGTGTGTGTGTGTGTGTGTGTGTGTGTGTGTGTGTGTGTGTGTGTGTGTGCTTCGTGGAATACCACAGAGAGGTGTTTATTTGAATGTGTGTGATACACAAAATACATAAAACAGATATTTTAGCACACAGTCCATAAAATAATGACGCCACTGAACATGTACTTGTTTTATATCTTGAAGGTATGATCAGAGCTAGTCATGTAAAAATCCAGTTGAGGCTGTTTTTAATTTCATTTGCAGGGTGCTTGAGTTTGGGTCCGTTTAGCCTGCCGTGTTGTGTGCTTGGGTCCCCATAACACAGAATTATTTAAGTATTTTAATACCATCTGTCCTTTCTCCTGCACCGTTTTGACGGAGGTGTTAATTAAAGCGGACCACCTTCTGAAGATGACCCAACTTTAATCGCATTTTTAACCCGCTGGTGGAGCAACAGCGACGCCCAGCCGCCGCCTGCGGCACTGCGGCTGCTGGGTATGACGTAAGCGACAGATTGGCGACAGGGAAACGCTTAAAGTCTCGTCTATTAAACTCACAACGTTGCTTCTTGTGTTTCCTACTGCAAAGAAATCTACCGTTAAATCTATTATTGATAGTAGACCTGAATTTCTGCGGGTAGGTGGCTACAGAGGAACGTTGACTCGTGGTGCTGGTTGAGTGTCGCCGTTAAATAATCGTTCATTTTGACTCGCATGTCCACACAAAAGGTGCCAGGATCATCTGTGAACCAAAGTTTCTCCTCTGCAGACTCCTCTGCAGGCTCTGCCCTTCATTCTAGGGCCGAACAGTCCTCTCTGCAGAAGCCAGAAGGTTCCTAACAGAGAGGTTCTGATGAACAGAGTCCTCGGGGTACCTGAATGCACCATTGTCTGATGTTCAGGAATCTGTAGTGTGTATAAGATATAATAGTTCTGTTGTTCAGTTACATTTTAAAGTTGACTTTTGTTGGTCTTCTTTGGTCCTTTATTGTTTTGAAATTCTTAATATTTATGTACTTGATCTTGATGTATTTGTGTTGTTCTTTTTGAAGAATTGCAGTTTGAATTAGACATTTTTTCACCTTAATCTGACCGAGACACCGTAGACATTTATAGTTGTCACGTTGTTCACCAATCGTTCGGGGAATGTAACAGCAACATTATGTTTATCTGAGTTTTGGAACCAAATCAATTATCTGGAATGTAAAAAGATATTGAAACAAACACAATTTAAGCAAACAAGGCTGTTTTTTTGAAGCATTTCTGCATTAGTCACAAGTTTCATTCAGGTTCTCTAACATAGTTACTTCATGTAGTTTGGAGATCAGATTTGTATAGATGAGACATCACCCTAAATGCTTTGAACGTTGTCCTCCTCTGCTTCGGTGCAGTCGGTGGAATTCCTCGCTGTTCCCTGATAACCTCGGTGAGTGGACAGTATAAAGAAAGGTCAATAAACAGCAGGCAGAGACTCCCTCCTGTCAGTGTGCAACAGTCTAACGGCCATTTGTTGCCATGTGAATTTCAGATTCTGATGTGTGTTAGTCGGTTGACCTGAACTCACACCCAAACCTTTATGGGCAAAAAATAAAGTAAATCTCCACCTGAAGTTTTTAATTGTAGGAGACCAATTATGACTATCAAATCTGATGACAACCAGAAAGCTGCCACCGGCGGCCTACACACACACACACACACACACACACACATCATCGCTGATCACACACACTGTGTGAACTGGATGGAAACCCATCAGGTGAGTCCTGCTGCCGGTCTCCAGCTCCAGTCCTGCTGGTCTGGCCCCACCGGGGGTGTGGATTGGACAGTTTCGCTGATGGTTTCCAGTCCGCCCTGTCTTTCTTCTCCAGTAGCGTCAGCATCCAGACGGCGACTCCCTCCATTCCTGCTCTCTGTTTGTTTGAGGTCCAAACTCTCCTTGTCACCTCTGCTTCCTGACAACCCCCCCATGTAAACAAATGCTACTGCCCCCCTCCCACCGCTCAGCTAGTTCCGCTGAGCGTGTGTATTTGATCACAATCAACAAAAAGCAAAAAGGAACCAGGGCAGATAGACACTAATGGCCTCTGATGGTGTGGAATAGACCTGTACAGTTGTGTATTGTGTGTGTGTGTCGGTGGGGCGTCAAATTCATTACACAGTCCAGTCCTCCAGGGCCATAAACCATCCAGGTTTTCAGTCCTCCCAGGTGAGAAGGCCTTCACCAGTGTATTTTTGAACAGATTTCCACCTGGTGGATCAGAAAACCCGGCCAGATCATGACCCTTGAGGACTGGACTCTTTAGACCAGTGGTGCTGGGGTGAGGGCCAGGACCTTAAACTCATCGATCTGTTTCAGCCTCCACTGGTTCCCAGTCAGGGTGAGAGGCGCAAACACACCCAGACAGGTTTCAGTTCCATCACAGGACACACACACACACACACACACACACACACAAACTATGACTTCAACATCATTATTGTTTAATTATTGTTGATTCAGTTTAATAGATTGTTAATCTAAATAATGGGGAAGAAATGAATCACAGAGAGGAAAAGAGTCATGTGAAAAATAAAATGTTTAATATATACTTTTCATATTATATGTGCAAATATACAGTAGAATGTATAAATACTTGACATTTAAAAAAAAATGGCCTTATCATACAGCACCCAGTATGGATGAAATATTCAAGCTTAAATTATATCCTCTCACATGTAGAGTTTATTTTCTGAATGTTATTAATATCACTGATGTCTCTTTGGAGTGATGATGCCTTCACTGACAGCCGCACTCCTCCACTATCATGTCCTCGTGGTGCCGCAGGGTCAAATCGTCGCTCTCAAAGTACAGCATGGACAGCGGGCTGAGGCGCGTCGGCACGCACGACGGGCACGACACTCGGTGCGGGTGGTGATGTCGCAGGAGGCTCTGGAAAAAAACAAGCACGAGAGCGACGCGTGAGCAACGCGGCGGAGGTCTCGGGGGCCCGGGGGGGGGGTGGACACGCGCGGGCCTCTGACCTACCTGCATGTACGCGTGGTTGCTGGGGTTGAAGGACTCGTCCAGCGGCGCCGGGCACTCGCCCTCACACCGGTAAGCGTTGAAGCGCTTCGGGTGGATGATCCAGGCGTCCCAGCCGATGTGGTCGAAGTCCACCCACATGTCCACCCTGCGACACAGCGGCCTCTGGACCGGCTCTGCTGCCGCCGGGGCTCCCCCCTCCGCGTCTCTCAGCCGCTCCATCTTGTTCCTCTTGTGCCGTCGACCCTGACCGTCGCGATCCGCTCGGTCCGCCGTGTACTTGGACTCTCCCACGGCGTGCAAGAGGCTGTACCCCGCTTTGCCTTCCCGGGGGACGTGGTCTTTGGAGAAGACGACCATCACCACGCGGTTGCCGGTGGGATGCTGCACTCTCCTGGGGCTGCCCTGCTCCTCGGCGCCGCTGCCCTGGTCCCCCTCGGCCTCTCCCGAGGCCTCCTGGCCCGACGCCCGTCCTCCCCGGCGCAGCCAGGACTGCAACAGAGCCGTCACGTCGAACACCTCCCAGGAGGACGTGGAGCTGGCGGTGCCGGGGGACGCGCTGAAGCTGCCCAGGAACAGGCGCTCGTCCCGGCACGGAGCGCCCGCGCCGCAGCTCCGCTTCCTGGAGTGGTATAAATCAACGGTGGCCCCTCCGGAACCGGACAGAGCTGGCAGCCGGACCCGAAGCTCCGCTCGCTGGACGAGCTGGCTGGCGGGGACGGAGGACGCGTCGAAGGTGAGCGTCCACCGCTCGCCCAGCTGGTAGCAGCCTGAGGACGAGACATGACGGGACGGGTGAGCGCCGAGCCGCACAAAAGCAGGGACCAGGACCCCGGACAAATGTCAAAACACTGGGGTGGTGGGAGGCTGAACAGGACAGGATGTGTATTGAACCCCCCGGTGCAAGGACGTCTGAGGGCTAACACACACATACACACCCACGCACACACACACACACACACACACACCCTGTCACATAAAACACAGAGCGCCTTTAAAGCCGAATAAGCATTTTGACACTTGCAGGGCTGTAAAGAGGGCGGCTCTGATCACGCAGATAAGGCCCCAGCCAGAGGTCCTGGGGGTCCCACTGGGCAGAAACTCTTTGTATTAACAAGGAACGATGCCTCACTCACCTCTGGCCGTGAGGCTGAGCACCGAGTCGGAGCCCCGCCGCTGCCCGCCGCTGGCCTCCGGGGACGAATCGGCCGCCCTGAACGATCGGTACAGCTGCATCATGTAGAGAGGGTATCTAGCGCGGCTCTCCGAGACGTTGGCGGGCCCGGGGCCGGGGCCACGTCCGCGCTCCGCCCCGCAGGAGGCCGCTCCACAGAGGAGGAGGGTGTAGACAAGTCTCAGGATGCTGCCTTCCATCAGGACTGAGGGAGCAGAGGTCTCCTTCCTACCGCTGGTGGGACGATGCTGTGTGCAGGCAGGGGCCCCAGCCAGGCCCTTTTATAGTGGACAGCTGCCCTTTGATGACCCCTGACTGCTGGAGGCATCTGAACAGCCCCTCTGATCACCCGAGCACGTCACTGGGCCAGGGAGAAAGAAAACGTTTAGCCAAGGTCATTGTCCTTCCTGACTACCCACCTTTTGGAGGCGTGGAAATCCATTAACAGCCAGGACACAAAACACGAGGCAAAATGTTAGAAAAAAATAATTTATTTATTTTAAAAGGACACCGCATCTGATACCTGCTTTGGGAATGTAAAGACAGTGGACAATACTACCGGATTAATGATACAGTTTATGAGAATTGACAAAGAAATGTGAGAGAATCCAAAAAAAAAACCTCAGTGTAACAAGACATTAAACACACATGTAACTACACAAATAATATTTAAACCTTTACAGTAGTAAAATGTAACAATATCATTGAGATGTGATACAGATCAAACACAGTGCGCCTTTCATTCGACTGTACAGACTGTACCACAGATGTTGGGCTTTTTTTCACGACTGCTGCCGTCTGTTCCCCCTGCCGATGTTCATTTATAAAGAACTGAAGAAGTTCTTCAACTGAAGGAGGAGAACAGAAAGGTTATGAGAGGAGAGGGCTGGGCGTGCAGACAGCGCCCCCCCGTGGTCTCCCCCCGGTACCGACCTTCGACACAAACTGGTCCTGCACCACCGGGTCACTCTGAAACTCCACACTGGCGTCCAGCACCAAAACTGGGACACGCTTCAACTTGTCAAAGTGTATCCTGAGACGAGAGAGCAGATTACGGTATTAACGTATGGTTCTCTCTCACACACAGAAAACACCCTCTAATACAGGGGCGTCAAGCTGCTTCCCCAAAGGGCCGTGTGGCTGCAGGTTTTTGTTCCAACCAGTCCAGCTCACCCATTTTGACCAATCATCTGTCTGAGGACTCAGATGAGTTGATTAAGTGAGTCCAGTCTGGTGTGCTGCTGCTGGGTTGGAACAGAAACCTGCAGCCACACGGCCTTTTGTGGAACCGGTTTGACTACTACTATATTTGGTTACTTATCAGTAATTATTTGTGACTTCCAGACCGCACACTGGGGCCGTGTGGCTACAGAGAAGGGTGCCGTCACACTCACTGGGTGCTCTTCTCGACAAGCCACCTTTCATGCTGGGCATGCAGCTTTTCCAGATAGTCCAGTTTGACTCCTTCTTCTTCTGCCCGCCCACGGCGCTGCAGACGCTCCAGACAGGTCTGAAGGTCCAGAGAATTGTCACATTTGACATTTCGAAATAGGGTTGTTTTGTTGTTTAGTCCGTACCTCTGGGGAGGCTCTCAGGTAGATGATGCCCTCCACCTCCACCCGGTGACCAAACTCCTCCACCAGGAGGGAGTGCCAGTCCTGGTAGATGGACCACTCTGTGGCGCTGATGCAGCCCATCTCGAACATGTTCAGGGCAAAGATGTACCTGACAGGACACACCCAGGTTCAAGTCAAAGACTAAAAACATGTTCACCTGCGCCGGGCCGATGCTGCTTTGGAACCAGCGTGGACTGGGAGGACCACAGCGCCATCTACCCAGAGGTGACTGACCTGTCGCTGTAGACCGAGCGCTCATAAACCTGGACAGGAGTCCCCTGTGAGGTCAGCAGGCGTGGGGGGGGGGGCTGCAGCTGCGTCCTCATGCGGGTCATGCAGGCGTACGTCTGGAAGGTGTAGGACCAGCGCTGAGGGTCCTGGTACATCATCTGGAGCAGGTTAGTCACTGGGCTCTGAGGGGATCCCTGGGCTTCCTGCCAGAGAAACCAGTGGAGACGGTCAGGAAACCAGTCAGGACACCAGTGAGGAGGGTCAGGAAACCAGTCAGGACACCAGTGAGGAGGGTCAGTAGACCAGTAGGGTGGTCAGTAGACCAGTCAGTAGACCAGTGGGGATGGTCAGGAGACCAGTGGTACCAGCGTCAGTAGGAGTCCTGGTCAGTGTGGTGAACAGGTCGGTGCTCCACCTTAGAGTTCCCCGTCTGAACGTTCTGCCACATGCTGACTGGTTCCATCATCACCTCCCAGTCTGGACAAGCTGGCTGGAGGAGTCTGGCAAAGGTCGATTTTCCTACGGCTGTTTTTGAGGAACACACACACACACACACACACACACACACACACACACACACACACACACACACACACACATCTTCAATGACAACACTACCACCGTTAAACCTGACAGATCCTCTACTCACCGATGTTACCCTCAATGGAAACCCGTTTAATCCTGGCTGCAGCGTCTGCGGCTGAGCTACAATAACTGTGTTTCCCCAGCATGTTAGACTTATTAGACTTATTAGACTTGTTAGACTTGTGAGGGTTGTGAGGGTTGTTGTGGTTGTCGTCAGGGTCCATCCTCTTCTCTCCTCCTCTCAGGACGCTGCTGGACCAAAGTCTCACACACTTCTCTCTGTTTACCGTGGACACGCAGTTAAACAGCGCACATCGGTACATCGTTTCATAGGGCGGCCCCGATTATTACGGGATGTTCTACACGTTGCCGAGGATACCATGAATCACGTGGTCACCTCCGCTCCGGAATATGACAAATGCTAATGCTAACTATAACGGGTGCTGTTGTCTAACATGTGCAGCGGTTCTTTCCACGTGTAACGTATGTCGATTGATGTGCAGCTCAAGCGTTCCAGTAACTCACATGTCAAAATCTTTATAAAAAAGCAGATCTTAATTTATTACAAAAATATGCCGTCTATTGTTAAATCTACTTCCGGTTCACGTATCCGGTCTTTGGTCATTCACAATAAGAGTCTTTTGAAACGATCATATGCCAAATCTTTGACCCAATCCCGAAATAGTGTTTTTCATTGTAAATTATCTCCACAAATTATAATTTGTCACAAACTCAAAGATGTACCTTTCTGTGATACCCGATAACCTTATAAAAATGTAAACCTAAATACTGCTCATTTATTTAACAACATAATTATAATCATAAATTTCAATCATAAAACGCCACCAACATACATGAAACAAAAAAAACAAACTACACGCAAATTATAAAAATTTTATTAAATCTTTGTGAAGAGATTTACTTCTGAAACACACAATCAAGCTGATTCAGATCTAAAACATTTCTGACTAATCCAACAAACATAATAAAATCTCTGCATTTGTGTATACTGTGTACAAAATAACAATATTCAATTCAGTTAGAACATGCGCAGACACCTGTATTCGCACTTTAAAACTATGTGAATCATTTGAATTATGCTGGTGCTGGTGATTTAAGTGATTTAAAGTTGGAGAATGTGTGGTTAAAACCAAAGGAAAAAAAAAAGAGAAAACCATTGGACTGGCTTTGTGACTTCACATTCATCACTCAGTAACTTTTGTTCTGGATGGTGATCTTTTGAGCCTCCTCAATCTTGTAATCACTGGCACCTGAGGGAAAGCGCAATAATTGTTATCAACCAAAGCCAAAGTAGCTTTGTTAAGTGTTATTAAGACAACCAAAGTTAGATGAGAGCTGCAGACAGAATCTAAAAAAGTGACAAGTGTGTGCAAGTGAGTGCCCACCCTCAGTGAGTGCAGTGCCGTCAGATGAGAGGCTCCAGTATCTGCGATCGCTCTGCCTGGCCCGCTCTCCGTTCACCATGCTCAGGAAAGGTCCCCACAGGCTGGACTCTGTGTCAAACCTGCAAAACATCGTCAGACGCAAGATGGGGACGCCCCAAAAAAACATCAAAATCCTGCTAAGTGCATGCCTTTCCATCAGAAAGCACTCACGTGAACCCAACGCCTTTCTCTCCGAGTATCCCGAGGGCCTCCAGCAGGGTGCTGCCCTTGGGCACGTCCAAAGAATAAAGAGCAGTTACCCCGCTGGAAGGCACAACCTCCACCTTTAGGTTCACTTTGGTCTCACTCGGTATTTCCACCACTGGATCCGTGGGCCCCAGCACCAGCGAGTCTGCAGAAAGACACGCCATCACAACAGCGACTCACCGGCGTTACCTCACCTGCCCACAACGGGGAGCTGTAGCCCAGCCACCTACCATCCTCAAAGGAACACTGCTTGTTTTTCACGGTCAGGTAGGTCTTCAGGTGAAGAGCTGGTAGGACCTGAGACATGGCCATCGGGTTGTGATACGTGTTGCATCTGATGCTCGTCCTCATTGCTTCCATTGCGGCGGCGTACTCCGTTTCGGGGCTTCCCATCGCCAGCAAAGCCTGAAACACGTTCACACGAAGTGGACTTCCGCGTGAGGGTTTACCTTGAAGAAGGCTTCAAGCGGTTAAAAAAAATTGAAATAAAATCAGAACTCAGCAAAGAGAAGGAAGCAAGCGCTCACTTGGACCGCCAGGCCGGTGCTGAACTCGTTACCGATGTGACCGTCGGCCCTGCGAGAGGCCAAGAGCTTCTGCTTGATCTTGGCGAGAGCCGAGGTGAGCTCGGTGGCGCTGTGGAGGTGAAAGCCGGCGTTCTTCACGCACTGGAGGGCCATGCCTGCCATGGCATAGGTGTCTGCAGAGACAATTAACCACGCCTGAAGGAAACACGGGGGGGGGGGCGCGCCACACAGTCAGGAACAAAGGACTGATTCCCCCTGCGCACTAAAGCTGGGCACTCGCGGCTCCTACGAGTGTATTCCACGGACGGTGTAACCTGTTATGTGAGCAGGTTTTGCTCACCGATGCTTTCGACGTCTCCGTGCGTGAGGTGCTCGTGCTGCGCGGCCTTGATGAGCTTGTTGGTGACGTGGTTGTTGACCCTGACGCCGCTCACACACAGAGCGAGCACTCCCAGGGAGTACTGGTAGTAGTTGGTCAAAGGGCGATGGCTGACTGTGAAGAAAGGGATCAAATGACCTCTTTTTTTTTCTCCCCCTTTTCACGTCGAAACCCTTCCGGCACTTTCAAAGACTGCACGCCGGGAGTCAGGAAGGGAAGGCGGCCGACTCAGAACTCACAGGTGATGTGCTCCTTCTCCTGCTCCATCTGCCTCTTCAGGTGGGTCAGCAGCACCTCGCTCTTCTCCTCCACGGTGAAGCTGACGCTGCCGAGGTCGTAGCAGGAGGACTTCAGAGCCAGGGCGTACAGGGCCAAGAGGCCCGTCACCGGCCGGCGGCTAGAGAGGGAGCTGGGGGAGAACCAGAGAGAGTGAACCACGGCGAACGCTCGAACCAGGGCGCCGCGGCCGCAGGATCAGGCACCTCTGGATGTCGTTGTGCAAATTAGTTTTCAGACTGTTTAAGTGCTCGCTCTCCTTGGCCAGGTTGTGTTGGCTGGAAAGCCGCAGAGCCAAGTGGACGCTGGGATTTGGAAGCCCGTCCTGGGCCGCCAGGGAGGAGAGGAGATTTCTATTGAGTGACAGGAGCAGCTCATTGTGGTCTCCTTCGGTGTCTGGGTGAAAACATTCAGAGAGCAGCCCTCTCAGTGGGATCCAGCACTCTTAAACACTTCACACTTTCTGGCCTAGCGCGCATGAAGACAAAACTGCAGCATCAGCAGTGAAGCGAGAGTTGGAGTTTAGGGAAATTCGAGTATTGCAATGCCCCATGGAGTGTGCTTTAAAGCGAAATGTGAAGCAATGTGCGGGACAATTTAAAAGCACATGATTGCACAATCAGCAAAACGTCGATCTGTTTGTTTCGTGGCTTCAAAAATCAGTGAAGACAGTCAAACTTTTCCTGACGTCGATTCACAGACGAGAGAAACGACGGCAAAATAAACTTACCGCACTGCTTAGCGGAGGCGAACGCCAGCGAACTTATCACGAGCAAAAGCAGCATTGTGGAGGGGGAAAGAAGCTGTGGGACAAGACAAAGAATCAGGCGTCAAAACGGAGGGGCGTCCAGAGATGTCGACGCTGAGGTCGTTGTGTTCTGAATGCGGCGTTCGCCTTGCAAGCCGAAGAGGCGGGTGTACCTGCGGGGGAGGCTGCGGAGCGTCGAGGGGGCAGCAGAAGACTGACGCCTTTGGGTGCCACCGTCACGTGACCCCGAGGCGAGAGACTGCCTCTTCAGAATAAACGCGATCGGGGGCTTGTCTGTGGCAGGAAAGCAACCTGAAGGACCCCCCCCCCCCGCCGCACGCAAGACACGCGTCTTTACGCACACACACCCCTCTGATCAACTCATGATAAATAATGACAATATAAATAATAGCGATAAAATAACGTCACCCGGTGTCGACCACCGACTATTTATGTCAGTCGCACCGACTCGTGAATAAAAATCAGCTTGACAACTGGCCATTTGTTTTAAGTCGCTTTAAAGGTGTGAAAGTGACTGAACTACATTTCCCATGATCCCCCGCGCGCCAGGTTCTCGAATGTTGACGGCCGCTCGGCTCCGTCTGGAGAAGCCGACTCTCTAACGCCAGCCCGAATATCGAAGCGGCTCGTCCCGGAGGGGAGGGGGCGCGGCGAGGCGGCCCCGCGGCTTCAGGTGGGTGAGAGTCGGCCGGGAGGGAAGAGTCGCCGGGCGTAAAAGCGGGGGAATGTTCCCGAGGAGCGCCAGCCGCAGCCCCGGGTAGCATTAGCCAGCAAAACAAACAGCTACGTAGGTCCGTCTGTCAGCCTCAATAAACGCTTAATCTTCATCCAAAGAGGCCACCCTGCACAGGTGGGCACGTCTATGGGCGTCAAGGCGTGTTTAAATGGCATCAAAGCTGGTGCTGGCAGCGACGGCGCTTGGCTCGTTTGCAACGCGTGCGTCACAGCGCGTTAGCCGGGTGGTCTCGCTACTCTCCTCCCCTCATTCTTCCTCCTGTTCTTCTTCCTCGTCAGACCTGCCTCGTCGATCATGCATCAGTCTGCTCGGACCAGCAGCGGGCTGGGATTTCTGCCGGCCATGTACTCGTTCTCAGGCCCCACCGGCCTTCCGCAGTTTGACTTTGGAGCTGCGCGCACGTCTGACGAGCTGCAGAGATCCAGACATTCCCACGGGTATGTGACACACAAAATATGCACGTATGTACGTTTTTATAAATATGCGCATGTACACGCGTGTGTGTAATGAGGTGTCGACCGTCACAGCAGCTGGGAGACGCGATGTCTGAGGAAGCACAGGAGGAGAGCTGATGATGAGTGAGTGCACGCTCCAAAGGTCAGTGCGTAGGTCACGCTGATGTGTGAGTAACTTCTCCTTTCGATCTCCTCCCAGGGCATGCAGTGCCAAAAAGAGGAGGTTAACGACGGAGGCAGAAGCGGACTTCGCAGGGAGCTCATGCGGTAACCCCCGTTTTGACTGGCCCGCAGCAAACATGAGCCCTCCTCCGCTTCTGGACAAGCCCGGGCCTTTGTCGCCCGGGGCTTTGCCCAAACCCCAGAATTTGCTGCAGCCCCTCTGCGTCCTGGCCCGGCCCGAGACGGACGGCTCCTGCATGGAGGTAGAAGCGGCGCAGAGGAAGCTTCAGGAGATCGAAGACAGGTGCGGAATGGACGTGGCATGCAGAAGCTGCAGGTTCACAAACAAACATAAAACCACCAGCAAAGTAAAGTTAAATAAAGAAAGCCTCTTAACGCTCCGGGGCTGAGCTCCAGGCTTCATATGCAAGTGAAACAGCGACACCTGGCGGTCGACTGAAGTGTGCACTGAGCGCTTTTCTAGTTTGTATGTTGTTATTACATGTATTTTATGCTCCTTGAAGTGAATACTTTGGTATTCATGTATCACAGGATAACACTGGAGGACGACGACGAGGATGAAGATCTGGGCGTAGAGCTGGCGCAGAGGCGGCCGGTGCTGGTGATCTCAGACAGCCTAAGGGAGGGCCTGCAGCGCGGCATCACCGACATTTTACCACACACAGTAGCTCAGTCCGTGTACGTTGTATTCTTTTTCGTTGGCTGAACTAAAACATCTTATCCAGTGAGCCCCCCCCATTAAAACCCTTTTGCTCTGCTTTCCCAGGAGCCATTCCTGCATGGAGTTGGTTTTGTGGCGCCCACCGGACGAGCTGTTCTCTCGAAAGCAAAAGAACTCCATACAGAAACTACATAAGCAACAGCCAGCGGTGTCTCAACATCCACTAACTCCCTGCTCGTCTCCCAACCACCAGGGCCCCTCCAGCCCCCCTGCAGACACACGCTCTTGCCCGTACAGCTTCCCCCACAGCTCTGGAGAGGAGGACATGGAAATGTGAACCGGACCCGCAGAAGTCAGAGACTGCACGTGTGGATCCAGCAAAGGACTGAAGAGCATTTGGTCAGATGTCTGATTGAGATGAATGTCGTTTTTTGGGAAGTCGGCGTCGCGATCTCGCCGACTTGAAGTTTGCTGAAGAGCCTTATGTACAGACACGAACATTAAAAAGAGGACGTTGCAATGATAATTTCCATCGGTTGCCATGGTGATGAGTTGGGTTCTGTAAACACGACTCTGTGTCTGTTGAATATCCGTGTGCAGCACCTGGGTGTCGTATAGTTCGCTTGTGCAGCGTCCAGCCTCTGAGCGACGTTAACCAGATGTTCCGCGTTAACCAATCTGTGCTTTCGACTTTGCTTACAGTACAGTGTTGCTTTTTACGACACATTGTAGGTTTTTTCTACCTATGCATTACTTTCCAAGTCAGCTATGATCAGCTTTGAAGTGTTTAAATTGATTATTTTGTACCCTTTTTTTGTCACATTTTCATACAAATAAATCTACAGCTAGATATTAAGTGTTAAAAATTAAATAAATTCTTGCCAATGTAAAGAATCTGTGTCCTGGGTGTCTAGTTGTTTGGACACAGTTGGACATTCAGGAAATATGTGGGATTAATCTCAGTGGAACAACAGGGATCACAGGCTTTTTTGCACACAGAAAACCTAAAAAGGGTTTAGAGCCATTTATATTTTTATTAAGAAGTAATACTTTTGCACTTTGGGAGATGGATTCCTGATCTTAACCCCAACAATTCTTGTTTGGCTACAACTAACCCAGCGACAGGAGCGTACAGTAGCCAACCGGATCAGATGTCGGGGAGGTAAGCCTGATACTTTAAAGCGTTTTACGATGTTTAATGTAACTCTTTAGATTAACGTTACACAAGGGGTTCTTGCAGGACTGTGACCTTTACACGGGTCTCACATGATCTCCACTGAACTGTCAGGTCGTCACTCGGGCGGGCTTGAGGGAAATGTTGAGTCATAAAGTTTGATTTCACGCAGACGAACAGGAACGTCATGATGAAACTGCGCATTGTCACTGTGACCTGCCTGCCACGTACCTTATTTGTCTATCTTGTGCTCGTATAACCGTAAATGATTCATTTATGTGGCTACAAAAAAAAAAGACCTGAGCTGCCCAAGAATCAGCTTCTCATGCAGAAACTCCAGAGCAAAGTTTCCTGGTCTTAACTGGGGACTGATGAGCGGCTGTGACTCCCAGCAGGCCCTTTAGTGATCTAGAGAGGAAGACCAGGATGAGGAAGACGAGTGCTGAATGTTTAACCCATCCATTAAAGAACAAGAGTCCTTCCTACACACACTCTTGAGTGTGCTGGTTAGCTGTGGTTAAACCAACCGAGTGGAAGTTAATTATGAGCGAGCAGCTACCATCGATGGACTCACTGTTGTGGGATCAGGGCCCGACAAATCCGGGGGGACTGTGCCGCAGCCGAAGGTCTGGTTTTCCAAACGCAGCTGCCTGACTTTGTCCTGGAGGTAACGCAGGAGCCTGAAGGAAGCCACGTCCGAGGGGCCGTAGGACGCAGCGAGACGAGGAGCGGAGGAGCGAACCGTGGCCTGAGGGACCGATTAAACACAACATTAGTGACGCGTCGCTGGCTTGTCGGGAAGATAGGAAGTGTTTTATGTTCCAGGCCACACTGTGGTTTACCGTCTGGTCTTTATCCTTTTCAGACGTCTTCTCCTCACGACTTTCCGAGATTTTTCTGGAAAAGAGGAAAAGCTGCGTTTGAACTGTTGTTTGTTGCGAGTATTAACGTTATAACACGTGTGACAGCGCACAGGCGTAGTGAAGGGTCCATCTAAAGCAGAGGCGTTGAAACCCAGGCCTTGAGGGTCACACTCCCACCAGGTTTTCTCACCCCCTACTCTGTCACCTGCCCCACTTCACTCGGTGAAAGCAGTGCTCTGGACTGAGGCCTTCGAGGACCGGGTTTCGACACCCCTAAGCTGTAAGATAGACCCACACTGCTGTGAGTTAGGGTGAGCTCATGCACGTGACGCCAGACAGCGGGTTAGTGTGTCAGCGAGTTTTAGAGACTCTGACTCTGAAAGCAGTTACCTGCCTCTTAACAACTTTGTCTTGCACCTGTGGGACATCAAAGCTTATTTTAATGGTGCGACCCAAAGCTTGGATCCTGCTCCGTTGTGGGGTGGCGTTAGACGCGGGACGGTGACACTGACGCCTCGTCTTTGTGAAGCAGATACCTCTCTAACTCAGCCATCAGCTCCTCCTCATACTTGAAGGCCAGGCGAGCTGCCGTCTGCTCCTTCCACTGAGCCATTCTCCTCTGGACCTGCCTGAGCTCCGCGTCTTTGGCCTGCAGCTGTTTGCGAAGAGATGCCGCCGCTCCTCCTCCAGCCCCTCCAGCGTTTAAATGAGCCCAGTTCAAGCTGCTTAGCTCCTCGATGTGCTCCTGTGGAACCACAGTGGTGTGTTAGGGCGTCCTGGAGGGGGCATGCGGTGCGGGGATCACACCTGAATGAGGCGCTCCTTCACAGACTTCAAGGCCTGGTCTCTCTCGGTCCTCAGTCGCTTCATCTGGAGCCTCAGTTCTTGCTCCTGATAAATGCACGTTCAGATTGAGTGTGTTGTATTTGGGACCCTCACGTTGTGATCAGAACCCACGATAAACTGATACCATTCGTATTCTCATGCGCTCAGAGGTTTGTTTCTGAGACTCCAGCTGATGGTGCAGATGATCCAGCACGTTCTCCAGCTCCTCTCTTAGTACTCCCAGGTGCGTGAGGGCTTCTGGTACTGTGCAACTGCAAAGGTCAAAGGTCACAGGTAGGAGAAACTGTGCACTTCTCATCGTCACACACCACCTGGGCAGGAAATCAACTACCTGACTGGTAACTGCACAGATCTGTGTTTCTCTCCACTCCGGTCCAATAAGACGAGCAGGTTCTGACACTCTGCCTGCAGATTCTGGGCCCAGTGCTGCTGCTGCCGCTCCAGCCCAGATGTGATTTGGTTCCAGCTGCTCTCTTTTTCTTCCAGCGTCATTTGGAGTCGCTCTGACTCTTTCTGTGCCTGCTCCAGCCGCAGCATCACCTTCTGTTTTTCCTGCGACCATGAACCCCGTGAGGGTCAGCTTTTCGGACTACACCGAACCCCCCGGCCTCGTCTACAAACGGGGCGCTTGCTTTGTGTGTTTCTTGAACCTGTGTCATGTCTTTCTGCACCCTCTGGTGCTTGGCCTCGTGCTCCTCCTTCAGGGTTTGGCACACGGTCGCCAGCAAGGACTCCTGCTCCCTCTGTTGAGCACGGCTCTCACTCTCCATCTCCTGCACTCGCTTGAAGGAAGAAATCATCCGAAGACAGAGGCGCGTGTTCACCGCCCGTACTTACTGTGGCGATGTCATAAGGGAGTGGCCTTACTGTTTTCAGCTCCGCCACTTCCTGTCGCAGAGCGAGTGCTACGTTCCTCTCTCGCTGTATCCCGCTCCTCAAGCTTCCCAGTCTCTGTCTGATCTGGTCTTCCAGTATCCCACGATGGGCAAGCACAGCTTCCACTCTTTCTGCCTCGCTCCTCCTCCGCTGGTCCTCTACTGCCTCCCTCACCTGAAGAGAAATGTTGGAACATCTACTGCTCCTGTGTCGTGTATAACCGTGGACAATACGTAGAAGATCATGCGTGCCTGTTTGGAGGCTCCTGCCTGCAGCTCCGCCTCACGGCCCTTTGCCTCCTGTTTGTGTTGCTCCAGAGACTCTCTGAGCTTCTTCGTCTCTTCTTCTTTTTGCTGCCACACATAACATCAAGGTGGAGCTAAAACGTGTATCTAATTTACTGAGTAAAGCTGTTTCATAGCTCACCATCACTCTCTGGGTTTGTTCCTGTGCTTCCTTCAGTGCACTGCTGTGCTGACTCTTCAGGAGCTGTAGCGCCCCCCTCAGGCCGTCCCTTTCTGCGTACACAGCCACCTGCTGTCCCTGTAAATCCAGGAGCTGCAGCTCCTTCTGGGCCAGCGTCTGCTCCACGGCGTCTTTTCTTGTGGTGCATTCCCCCAGTTCACTCTGCAGCTTGTGTACATGAATCTCCGCCGCCTGATGAAGACACGGCGGATCCCGACAGAATATGATTGCACCGACAGTGTTTTCTTTCCATTAACACTTAATTGTACGAGGCGATGAGCTGTCACCTTAATCTTTTCCTTCTCCTCCTTTAGTTCCTCCTCCAAACAGGCACACTTGCTCCTCAGCAAACTCTCAGAGTCTGTGACAATCTGAAGGTGCTCGCAGGTCTCCTCCAATTTCTGCTCCGAGGACAAACAGATCATATTCTCTCCACAATAAATACAAGCCTCTCTGTTGCTCCACCAAACATCTGATTAAACACATACGCAATACAACTTCACTGCACTAACTGGTGTTGAATGTCCGTTCATGAGATTCTGTGAATTTGTTCTTGGAAAAGGAAAACAAATTCCTTCAGTAGAAAAACCCTTTGACATAAAGGACGTCCTTCATAATGTGTTTCGGTTACTGTTTCATTGTCACAGGTCTAAATATAGATACAGTACGTCTTGCATGGACTCGAGTTTCTCTCTGGAACGACGCTGTTCAGCAAACAGTTCTGTTTTGGCACAGTCCAGCTGTCTGTCCATCTCCTCCCTCTCCAGCACTGACACGACAACATTCTGCTGTGTGGGAACAAACCGTGTAGCATTCAAACATTCTAAATGCTTCATAATTCCATGATCTCAATTAACAACTCTTACCTCATGAATACACAATTGCCTCTCCTTCCTCTCCTTCTCTGAAGCCAGCCGTGTTAATTCTTGCAAAGCATGCTGGGATATAAAAATAAACTTTCGATATTAATGTATATTATGTTCAATCAAACTGTGGTACAAAAGCTGCTTTACCTTTCTTCTCTTTTGAAGTTCAGAGAGGGAGAGCTGAGCGTGTTTTATCTCAATCTGTTTGGACTTCAGTGTATCCTCTTCTTTCTTGCACTTCTAATCAGACAATCAGCCCACTTACATAATTTATACTGATATAAATAACATAATCACTTTAAAATTCAATCTCACTTGCTGGAGCGCCATGAGGTTATCTTTCATCTTGAACCACTCAGACTGCATCTTTTCCAGTGTCCTGTTAGGCATGCATGTCTTCATCTGCTGATCTGTTTCTTCATCTGCTTCCTTGTCTGTTGAACACACAACTCTGCACACAACCACACAGTGCAGAGTAAAATAATGAAGGTACATGCAAAGTTAATATTTTACAACTCTAGAAAGTGCAGAAGAAAAGGTGCTAAATTGTTAAGTGCTGGTATACTTGTTGGTTTCTATGTCGCTCCACTGGCCTCTGGTTTGTCCATTTCCAGAAGATTTCCTACCTTTGGGAAAAGAGAAAATCAAAATCTGCAATATTTCCTTCAAAGAATTACAGAAAATACACAACATTTGTGAGGAATACATCCGAGCTGCATGATGACACAGAACATTTGAATTTTTACAAATCTAGTAGTACTGTTAAAACATAGAGAGGAATATATTGTGATTTACCTGAAATATACTGAGCTTCATTTTCTTCTTGTTTGGGCGTATTGTCCTGGTTCATGTAGTCATGCCTGTCCTGATCAGACAGAAGGAAAGACCGCCAACCTGAGGGTCACACAATATTAACACTATTCATTTAAACACTCCCTTCATTTACTTCTTTTCCATATAATCATGTTTTCTGCACTCTCACCAGCCTGCCCATTGAGATGCTGCCTGATTTGCTCTGTGCAAACTGAGTCCAGCTCACTGTCGATGGACACAGAATCAAAACTCCACATAGGTACTCCTATAAAACATACAAACATAAACTAGCAGCGTATAATGATGAATTGACCTCCCCGTGCAGGCAAATGTCTGATGTACCCGCTAAAGTCTTGACCTTTGAAGAGTTGTTCTGCTGGAGGCGTTCATTTCCTATCACAGCTTCCATTCTGCAACACGCTGCAAAGGAAAAGAGATCTCACTGCAGCTCATGCCCTGTTTCTCTCCACACCATGGTGTTTATGGTAAAAATGTAGCTTTACTGTTTCTCTCAGGTGTTGCTGCTCCTTTTCCATCAACATTGAGACTCTGCCTATGATGCTTGTGGTATGATTCTTCTCTGTTATTTTGTTGCTGAACGTTTGTCTCCGGCAATGTTAAATCAACCATCTCATCTCTGAAGCGCCTGAGAAAGTCCTCGGTGCAGATGCTTTCTGAGGGAGGCTGTGCTTCTACTGTTATTTGTGCTCCATCACAGGTGTCTCCGAGTAGCTTCTTGAGCCTCCAGATGATCTGCTCCTTCTGAATTTCTCTCTCTGCTTCGCGTCTTCTCCTTGTGTCTGACTTCTCTTCAGTTTCTTGAGTTACACGATCATCTCAATGAAAGGAGAGAGCATGATTTTGCACAAATAGATATTGGGCAGAAATTCTTACTTATTTCACTTTTTGTAATTTCAGTAAGTAACGTGGCATGCAGTATAAAATTTTGCTAATAATATCATTTTGAAACATATGAAAAAAAAATAACAGCAGAAGCAGCTTGTAAGACATTGATATATTACCTGATGTATTTTTTCTCATTGGCGTATGCATCAAATCAAGAAAAGACATGGGAGCGTCATTTATCTGACTTGTACTTCCTAGACCTGTATCTTTGCTCAGAAATGAATTCCACCTCAGAGAAACTGGAAGTCAGAAAGATAGATCGCAGCCGGAATAACAACAGTGTGTTAAACAGTTGGTAATGTTCGGAATATTCACCCAAATCTCTGCAGTCAGACGCTTTCGGGATCTGCTTTGGTTTCTGAACATGGAATAGAATCCAAATGCAAATGCAGCATTTACATGCACAAATGTAGCACCGGAGTAAATCACAGACCTGCAGCTGCCCCGCCTGAGCGTCAATGAGGAGAACAGTCCTGGGGTCCCTGGGATCTGTCAGGCAGACACAGAGGTGTGTTTTGGTGTTTGTTCTACAGCGGGCTGTGGATGGACCCTGCGTGAAGGCTCAGACCAGAGCGGGGCGGCTCCTCCGGCTCCTCCTGGGTCCTGTCACGGCCTCGCTCAGCCATGGCCTGTCTGAGGCAACCTTCAGCTCAGCACCCTGGGGGGGGGACAGTCACGGTGGGCCGCTCGACACTTGTTGTCATGGAAACCAGCAAAGTTTGCGCTTGCTAGCAAATCAAACAAGCTTCTGATCTCAGCGACGACCAGACATTCCAACACGTCCCCATCTCATAAACAGACCGTTTTAAACATAACGTGTTGTTTCTCTCAGGCGAGCGGGTCAGTTTGTATTTGTTTTTATAATTTCTTATTATCAGCTGATTATTATTATCAGTTGAAGACTAACGCCAGCATTATTTTTGTCAATGAAGACGCTTTCTGTCGGTAGGCGAACCCGAACCACGTTAGTTAGAGACAAAGAGCTCAACCCCCAGTTATAATTAAGACTGTTTATCACAAAAGAAGCGAACTTTACTCACTTTTCAGGAGCCGACGTTCACGCTTCCGCGCTGAGGCTCACGCGGTGATCAACGCGGGGCTTTGATTGGCAGGAGCGCGTTCCTGCTGGTTGCCACGGAAACGTCAAACACCTCGCGACCGGGGGGCCGTCGCAGGCGCTCTATTGCCGGAAGTAGCCGGTTGATTTAGCAGGAATTGATTTATTTTTATTATTTTTCAAATAAATGAAGTTTTCACAGGTGAATGAGCGCAGCCCCCCACAGCCACGTCTGTCTGATAAGTATTAAATGCGGCACGCATCTGGAGCAGCTGCAAGAGGAAGTCATCCTCTTGCTCAAAGGCACTTCGGCAGCTGTGGTTTAAAACACATTTACTGATTTATGTCTCGACATTCTTCACATTATCCTGCAGGTTTGACTGAGCATATCATAACAGCTGCTTCAGTAACAAAACCGACATCCGTTACATTACCATGGTGACCGTAGAAAACAACTTACTATGGAATTGATTCAAAATCAACCATTTTTAAATGAATTTTTATAAAGTGGATGTTAATATTTACAGGAACAACATTGACAGATTATTTTGATATTTGTTCATCCGTGTTTTTTTTAAATATACCTTTGATTTATACTCACCTTTTTTTTGGTTTCATGTTGATTTTAATATTTCTTTTCATCTTTCTTCACACGGTGTGGCTCTGTGGAGAAACGTGCCTACCTCGATGGCTCAGGAGCCGCCTGACAGCAAAAACCCAAGATTTGTCCACCGTTCTGACCAATGTGGATAATTTAAGAGAGGTCATGCAAGAGGTCAGTAACAGACTTTTCTAGTGAGTTTTTTCTGCTGTGTTATGAAGAAATGCATATGGAAAGTTTGTAAGTGCGTCTTTTAATTAAAAGCAATGTGTGCATATACATTTTACACATAAAACTAACATCTCAAAATACACTTTGCCATCGCTCCAAACAACCGTATCATTAAACAAATAAAGGCAATATCTTAATCGTCGCTCTCGTTGTCATGGCAACCTATAAACGACACAATATGGCGTCCACTACAGAAAGACGGTCCTCAGTGCAAATCTGTTAATAAATCGGGTTGTACATTTATTTGCGTGTTCTTACTGTGCTATGCCCAAACACTCCATCAAATACTCCCGGTCCGGCCCCTATGTCAAATTTTAGAACCCATCGTGGCCCGCTGGGACAAAAAGTTTGCCCACCCCTGCGCCAGATCCTCCAGACAGATAGACAATACAAGCAGACATATTCAGTGTCAACATTAACAACTTTATTATCATCTCTGTTCATCTTTACGTCTGTTAAAATCAAAAATGAGCATACAGTTTTTTAAGAAAAATCAGATAAAAAAAAAAAATCAGAGTCCAGATTCTCCTGATCTTCACCAGTTCACTGTTGTGTCAAAACAGTGAATTAGTGTGCCACGCATCAAATCCAGCTGGTTATGGAGAAAAACTGAATGAAAACAGAAGAGCAATGGCACTGAAGAGAAGGTAGAAATCAGAACAGAGAACAAAGTCATAAAATTAAAGCTCAAAACACACCAATGCAAGATGAACTGAACCCTGTGAGATAGGGAAGGCAGAAGATGTTGGGCAATAATATTGTGTTTTTATAGCATCTCCCTTCACCGGTGGATTCAAACAATCAAGATGCAACTGAAGTATCGCAGTGTGTTTGTGTTATTACCAGGAATTACAACCATTTTATGCAAAGTAGATCAAATTTTCAGGGGCTGAAGTAGCAGCTAAATGTGTCCAGTTCTCCATTTTCTGCAGTGAAGCAGATAAAAGTGCTGGTTTTCAACTATATTCCAATTATTTTATTCCAACCTCACTCTGATGGTACATGAATGGAAAAATAATAAGAAGAAATGTGTCATTGTTTAAATAAATGTATAGGACACAGATAATATGACCTTAAACCTATGAAACCTCTATCAAAACTCTTTGTGTTTGCCTAAAAAGCAGTAATTATTCATTTAAAAGGCATAGAAGAAACTTACGGAAAGTCAGTTCAGAAGATCAAACCTCAAAAATTCAACAAATCCACAAGTTTTTTTTTGTTTTTTTTTTAAGTGTGAACAAAGCCGAAATCAGTCCAAACAAACATGGACTGCATATTTTATTTTATCTTTTTGGTTTTGCCGTGAACCGTCAACTCATTTCCTTGAAAAACAGTTTTAAAACTTTTGAAGGATAAACGAACCAATCGCTGCTCCCATCATATCACACTAAAGCTTGGATGGACAGATTTCTGATCATCACCACGCCACATTGTTTAAAAAAAAAAAAAAAAAAAAAGAATTCTGTCAGGATTTAAAAAAAAAAAATAAAATAAATCATTCACGTTCTCTTTCAGATTTTTACAACAGCAATAGATAAATTTGTACTCAGGTTAGTATAGTTATTCTTCATTGTACAATATTATTTATCACAAAATATTCACACAAATAGACTAGATGGTACATACAAAGCCTCCAACCTTGAGTTTTTACATTCTGAGCAGTAGAGTAACACTAACAGGGTTTCAAATCTCGTGTCCTCAGAGACGTGTTGTGTACAGATCAGGAGATTCTTTGTGTCTGACACTCAAAGGCAAAAAATAAAGTGTCTCTGCGAGCTGATCACGGGTCAGCGTGCCACCAGACTTCCCGAGGGGATCACTGTCTGATGCCAACAGCGGCTCAGTGGTACAGGAACCAGCCCTGTCTGCCACTGTAACCTTCTGCCAGCGGGACTCCCCGGGGAAACAAAGGAAACGTGAAAACTGGATCTACTGGAAACCAGTGGCGAGTGAGATGGAGGCTGTGGAGCTAGTGTGCACTACAGAAACCACCACGACGCACTAGATGCACCGTCCAGAATAATGTTTTCACTGAGAATGGCCAGCGAGGATATGAAGCGGCGCGTTGCTATGGGAACGCACCCGCTAAAGAACACACACACACACACACAAATACGCATTACAGTCGGCTATGGTCTACCACAGTGAGAGGGGTGCATTCAGTTTTTCCTATTCAAGGAGTAACGTGTGAAGCTAAACCACAGAATTACTCATCAGAAACACAAAAACATGATGCTCCCTTGCAGGTTTGGCTAAAACGGGCTTAGGTTAATGGGATTTATGTTCAAAATCTGAAATCACCTCTACTACAATCTAACTACCTACTTCACTATTTTGCAGACAGAGCGGGGAACGCTGGCGCTCTGCACTGCTGCATATTTCATTAATTCCCAGGAAGGAGCCTCTGTGCAGGACAGAGGAGTGGACAACAGCTCTGAGGGAGGAATCAATGAAACTTTATGCAGCAAAGGGTCAGAGTAATGATGAGAGTGCAGAAAAGAATGCAGCACATTATAAAAAAAACACAGCGCATGAGGATTATTAGATGTTGTACTGCCCTTTTTTTTAACATGTTCAAGTCCAGCTTTACCTTTTACTAACAAAGCCTTCCCAGTGGTTTGTGTTAGTGACACTTCCACATGACTGTGGAAACGTCTTTGTTTTGATAAGAAAGAAACTTCTATCTAAATTAACCTGATGTGTATTGTATTATTTGTCTTTGAGAACGTCAAATTAAACACTTTTCTCAGCCTTGTCGGCAGTAAAATCTAATTTTCAGGCTTTCTTTCTGAAACAACTAAAACGGTTGAATGATGAGCAGTGAGGTCATTCCTGTGGTGACGGTCCTGATGAGGAATGATGCTGTAACCTCTGGGTGGCTGCTTCCATGCAGCTCACTCTCTCTGTTAAAACTCTTGGATGGGCTGAACCCAGAAGAAAGGCTGCGTGAACAGAATTTAGAAAGCCTCCCGATTCCTTTCTGTGTAAAGGCCTCCGGAATCCCCCCCCCCACATACACACATAATTTCACTGCTGATTCACTCTAGAGTGAGGGAATGGCCCCTTCTTCCCCCGCAGCAAAAACGAAACCAGAGTGCTCACTCGGAGGTCCAGTTTGATCTGAGTGTTACAATCTCACGCTCACGTCAAGTCCACATGAAGCCAGCCGTGCCCCAGCACGTGAGGCCTGGAGGCCTGTCTGAAGAGGTCAACAGAGATCACAGATGAGCAGCAGGGCTAGAAGATGTCAGGGCACACGCTCCAGTCCTGCCTTTCCTTTGTCTCCCAGTAACCTCCCTTGTACACAAAGCTCTTCTCTCCGGTGACAGAGTCCCTCCTTTGGTGAAACCACAGTGGCTGGTAGCCTTCGTATTCTCTGCCTGCAGGACCAAACACAGGCCTTACTCAATGTTCACCAGAGATCTCACCGAGCCTTCACACACCTATATGAGAGCCTATCGACAGTGTGTACTGCTTCAAATGTAAACACAGATTGTGGGCAAATTGAAATAAAAGGAAAGCATAAATTGACAGTGTTGAACAGAATAATTCATCAATATCTCCAATATCAGGAGATTATAGCTTCATCTATTCAATCAAGATGTAAAAAGATTAAAAAGGTTGTTTTTTTTTTTCCAGGAATCAAGTTTTTTTAACTAAAATTAAAACCTAATGTAGAATTATCTAACCCTAGTACTAACAGAAAGTGCCCGAAAAATGACAATGAAATACAAGTTTAAGAGTTGTGGGTTCATGCGATATTTCCTGAGGCTAGCTGTAGATGAAAATGTCACATGTATGCAGGAAAATGTGGTTTTTCCTGAGTCATCACGTGGAGACGCTGACATGAGAGGGCTATCATGCAGTTTCCACACAGAGGCAGAGCACATAAAAGATGGTGCATGTGTGTGTGTGTGACTGTGTGTGTGTGTGTGTGTGGTTGCATGGGTGACTAAGGTGATGGGCAATAGAGTGTTGCAGGGCAACCTCCACTCACCAGAGTCATAATCACACTCTGACATCCAACAGAGGGAGGAGAAGAAAGATAAGTCACTTGTACATCAAATATAGTCTTATACACACACATACATACACACATACACACACATACACTCACACACAAAACACTTGTGCTCCCTTTCCACCTCCTCCAGACCCCGCCCTTCCTGTCCTTTGGCCTACCATCATTGATAGCGTCCGAGGCCTCAGCTTCTCTCCTCCTCCTGACGGCCCTCTGTTTCTCCTCCAGCCTCTGCTTTTCAGCGTTGGCCTCGTCCCACCGTCCTTCCTCCATCAGCCTCTGGTCTGGTCTCAGGCGGCTGTCGGTGTGTCCCACTCCGTCCTCCGGCTCATTCAGGGTCAGCGCCAGAGCAGAGAAGTAGTACATGTTCTCAGCATTGTCACTGGGAGAATGAGGGGACATGGACAACAGTTTAAACATTGCAAAATTCAGTCATATATGGACATGCCCTGTCGGATGAGTCTTACGGGAGGGGATATTTCTTCCACAGCAGCTTTGGTGGCAGCGTCTGATAGACAGTCTTCTGTTTGCCCTCTGACCCACCGCCCCCTCGGCTGCTCTGAATAATCTTGGCACTCTCTATTTTATCATCCCATGTACCCGAGAGAATGTAGTTAGCCTGGCCTCCGCTGTCTGCCACCACACCTGTTACCTGGACGCAAAAGAAATAAATAGGACTTAGAAACAGGAGAAGATCAAAATGACTTTTCTGTAAATGCAGCAACTAGTTAACGTCACACATTCAAATCAGGACAACACAACTGTCCTCTTGTCATAGCCCAGATAAATCCGCGCCAGGAGGCAGGAATATGTCCCACTTTCAGGGCAGAGTAATTGGTGCAACTCCGAGGCAAATTATCTCGGTGAAGGGCGACCTCAACTTCACTCATTTGAGACGAGAGTTCCATCTCTCTCCAGCAGGTGGCAGCGTCACACAAATTCAGGTATGTCATGTATGACATCATGACGGCGCCAGGCATCAATGTGGAGGCGTTTACCTTTCGTGGAACGTCCTTGGAGAAATAACTGTACGGAGAGAACTTGAGCTGGCAGGTGTCCCTGGTCCTGTGATTCACAATCTCAATGTCTCCTGACTGCACAAATACAAACACACCGTGAGTGAGGATGACGAATACGGACGAATGCAATACTCTTATTTGTTACAACACGTGTACTTTTTATCCTGGTTGACTACAATGTGATATTCCAACACAAAAGCCAACAGTAAGTCCATGATCCCTGTACATAAGGCAGCCAAATCCATGTTTCCATTGCTCTGAGTGGAGTATTACAGAAGGGGCAGAGTCATGCATGAGGAGGTTGTTAGTGAGCAAGAAAAGCAATAAAAAATGTGCAAATACTGTGACAAATTTTACATTTCGAATTAAGTTGAAAATTAGAACTGGGTCCACAATGGAGCGCAGTGTTTTCTAGAATATTATTTACAAATTAACCTGCCGATAGGTGAGTAATCTTCACCCTGTGGGGCCGCGCTAGAAGAAATCGACAATATCCCGTAGAGTACAAAAATCTACACTGTCGAGGTTACGTAACCATGAATAACAATACTGTGTTTTTAATGAATGAGTGAAAAGGGAATGCTATGTTGTCCAATGAAAACGTAAGGAGTCATACACGGAAATACAAGAAACAGAGGGGCAGAGGCAGACAGGCAGATGTAAAGCCTGTTATCTCCTCACACACAGAAGTGGGCCATCTGACAGAAGGAGGAGGTTGTTATTTTAGGGTGTTATTAGAGATCAAAGCGGGAGATAAATCCTTGGAGATTTGAATCTTCTTATTCATGGAGAGGGCTTTGCTCCGATTCCCGTTCTGCTTACACAGTGCACTACTGCCAACGTACTCGGCAAAATCAGAGGCGTTACGCCTGGCTGCTCGGTTCAACGCCGCAATGTAAGAGTGGTGATGATATAAAGTCAGACCTGGTCAATCCACAGCTTGCCCACAATGATGTTGTGCACAGTGGAGGTGACCTTTCTCCAGACATAGTGATTCCCGCTGGAGTGGAACTGCAGGTGAATGGCACCTGGGGAGGCAACAGCATCAAAAAACCAAAAGAAAGAAAGAAAGAGAAATTTTACAGCTGCACTACCATTGACTATTAACTGCAGACATAAAAGCATGGTTTTACAGTGTAGGCTTGCTTTTATTATGCTAAATAAAAGGTCCGATCCCGCACACAGACTGTAACCTCAGAGGGGAGGGAGGTAGCGGCGACCCAAAAGACCCCTCTGGATTCTAACTCTGCATTTGTATGTATCAATCCGTTTACCCTGCACACAGCTGCCTTTATACGCATGCTTGTGTTTAGCTGAGGTCAGGTTTTGTGCCGCCCTGCACAGTCAGTTTGTTGTTGTGACACGATGGGCACGTCTCACCCAGAGGCATTATGGAGAGGTATTTGCCACGGAACTTGCTGGCGATGGTGATTTCCTGCCACAGGGTCCAGCCTCGCTGGGAAATCACATGATGAGCAGCTGCAGGCGGGTGATGGCTCACCTTGGAAGTGAAATATACGTTAGTGCAGAATACAGATACAGGTGGGAATACCAACAAAGGGGGGTAATGACAATCAATGCTTTTGCAGTTAGGAAAAGAAATGTCTTGTTCAGTGGACGACATAAAAATGTTTCTCCTGTGTATTTATTTGCTACTCCCCCGTGTGTACATGCGGCAGTGCCATTACCTGCTCACACAGTGAGCGGTAGCCAAACTCCTCCAGGCGATCGAGCTCATAGGTCTCACCCAGGAGGGGGTTGAAGGGCTTTGCCGTCCGATGGACTGTGGTGGAATAGGACGAGACAGAGAAGGCAGCAACCAGGCACATCTGCTCCAGGGAGGAGTCACAGCGAGCCGCCTTGTCCAAGAGCTCGTGATACTCCAAGTCTTCGGAGAGTCGCTGCAGCATCGACAAAGGCTCGTTGAAGTTCACCTGGGCGGAGCGGTGAAGAAAACATGAGACGCACAGATTCAGTCCATCAGTGACACAAGTGGCTCAAACACCTACAGGCATGGGGATTTTGGAGAGCTCCTTCCCGATGCAGTTCTTCATGATGCTCCACAGATTGAGGGAGTAGTTGGGCTTGTCTGGGATGTGAGTGCGCCTCCGTCTGCGGGGCTGCAGCTCTTTCCCCGACACGTCATTACAACTCGGTGACATCTGCGGATGAAGCCAGGGGAGAAGGAGGATGAAAGCATGGCACAAAATAGGGTTTTTTTTTTGGCTGAAAATCACCAGGTGGTGAAAGAGTGGTAGAGCACACAAAAAGAGAAGAAAGCAGGCAGAGCCGAGGGAAGAAAGGCAGATGTTCATGGGTGGTAATTAAGATTTAGTGAAATGAAGCAGCTGTGAGAACTCAAGCAGGTGTTGGATAAGTTAGTCAAAATTATGAATATATACTAACGAAATATATAACACAAGGTAATAAGTAACTTTTTATTTATGATTAATTTTAAAGTCACTGTAGTTTTCACTTACTGAGCAATCAGCTATGTTCATTAAAAAGAGTTTGGTTCTTGTCAGGATCACTGCGATAGCTGGCTTTAATCATAATAAATGTTTCTCTGCTCTGCGATGTTTAGAAATAAGTAAGTAAAGTAATGACTTTCTTCATGTTCCCTTAATATATGGCCCTGCTCTGGAAGAAGAATGTTACTCATATGTCAATAAATCCATTATTGTAATTCTGAAAGATTAGTAGCACAACCATGGTTTTGCAGCCTGAGGAAAAAAAAATAACAAAACCTCCCTCAACACTTAGTTTAGCCATTGAGCCTGCTAATACTCAGATGTAAATATTATATAACAGCATAGTTAAATAAATACAAATCTAGGATATTAAACTCAGAGAAGCAGTACCAGTACCAGTACATGGCCAGACTGGAGACTATAATCTCTTGTTTGAGGAAAAAGTAATAATAACTACTCAAACTGGCTGTGTGTGTGTGTGTGTGTGTGTGTGTGTGTGTGTGTGTGTGTGTGTGTGTGTGTGTGTGTGTGTGTGTGTGTGCTTGCCCGTGTAAACTTTCTAGCAACAGAAATTAATCTATATGAGCTTGAAAAGATCAAGAGTGTTCACAAATCTCATTCTTGGTACAAGGCCACTTACATGGTCGTCCTGGTTCCAGTCACTGGGTTGACCTCCACTCGCTCCACTCAAATTACTCTGAGATCTCCTGAAATATGACAAGGATATTTTCTATGATGAACACTGACACGCACAGCTTTCATTATTCTTAACTAAAATGCTGACTAAGACTAAAGGAACCAAAAAAAAAAAAAAATCCCAGTAAGGGGTAAATACATTGGTCCAGTAACAATAATCGAAAGAATGCTTGGATGTCAAAAGTCACTTTTGTGAGAAATTAACACGAACAAAAAAAGCCTTCCACAGTTACACAGATTTGTCTAATCCTCTGTTACTTCCCTGAATCCCTGAGAGCGAGCGAGCGAGTGACCAACCTGTGCTGACTGTTCTCAGTGGCAGTCACTGTTATAAAGGCAGGGGAATCCTCCATGGCATCAAAGAACTCAGTGTCCTCATCTTCATCACTTGCCTCTTCTTTGTGTAGTCTCT
Organism: Lagocephalus sceleratus; assembly: GCA_911728415.1. Taxonomy (NCBI): domain Eukaryota; kingdom Metazoa; phylum Chordata; class Actinopteri; order Tetraodontiformes; family Tetraodontidae; genus Lagocephalus; species Lagocephalus sceleratus. Next base: position 4,386,137 of record CAJVRN010000237.1, on the reverse strand, counting down.
CACTCCCTTCTGCCAAAAAACACAAATTCTTCTGTGAATGCGAACAGCGTTCATGACCAGCACAGCTGCTGTGGGACAGCATAGCAGTGAAAGGAGAACAGATAATCACACACGCATGGCGATCAATCAAGGAATAATCAGATTGTTCCCCTTGACTAACCAGTCGGAATGATGTAAGTGACTTGGGTGTGTTTGTAAGGTTCCGTGTCTACCAGCAAGGCTTCCAAGATAGAATCTAAACCATCTTTACATCGTATGTAACATGACCAGAGCAACCTTCTTTTTAACTGGACCATACTTAGAAGGCAGATAAGTAACCACACTTGGCCACTTACTGTAGCAAATTTAAACTCCACCTGAAATATTAAGTCAAGATTTTAAAAAAGTTCGTTTGACAGCCTGTTTTTTTATAATATTAATGTTAATCAGCTGTTAAAAAAACACATCTTTTGCTGCACATTTAGAAGCTTGCAGCACAGTTGCATGTGATTCCCAGGTCTGGGCTGAAAAAATAGATTTAATGTGACTAATTCTTGGTAACCCACACTATGTACTGCATTATAACATAGAAAACAACCTTGCTGTTGTCTATTTAGCGTTGTAATAAACTAAAAATATACGTGTATCACAATGTCCAAAGGATGGCTGCCTCGGGACCACAACCACACGGACTGGATGTATGTAAAAATAAGACCTTGTGATTATGTAATTATTTTACGCTTTTGTAAAATTGATATATCAACGAAATGATCAAAGATTAAGGAACGTGGCTTTAAACAAATACACGCAGGAAACACAAAATTATTTTGAAAATACGGCAATCACGACAGCTAAATAAACATCTATTCATCTGATTATCAAATTACTAAGCACGTAATGAGCCGTCTTGTTTTTAATGAAACGGTCAAGTGGTTAATAACGGTGATTCAGCTGAAATGTCATGAAATGGAGTTATAGTTATTTCTATGAATTGATTTAACTAAACACAATTTATTTCATTGTAGTAACAAGCAACAATAATTACATTCCAAACTCTGCTGCTCTTCCATGTGAAAAGTGTCTGTGGTGCCTGAGGTCATGCCTAACTTCGGTCAGAAAAGTAAAGTGTGCTCGGACTCAGACTCACCCTGGGTGCTGGTAGCAGCGCTGGGTGTGGAGGACGCGAGCGTGGGTGCTTCTCTCCACGCTCGCTCTAGGCTGTTGTGCTGCTTGGCGAGCTGCTCAATGGTTTCCTCGAGGTGAGTGCGCTGCTCCCTCTCATACTGCAGCGCCCGCTGCCATCTTCTGCTGTGAGTCTCAGCCAGGTCCAAGAAGTCTCGACAGGCCTGGGGAGAGAGAAGAGGTGAAAAATAAACTTCCACCAGTGTGAAAAATGGGCTTTGGGTCCCGAAAAAAGGCACAAGACACTTTACAGGTATTCATCAGGGGCTCAGAGAAGTTCTGCTTGAGTTATTAAAATGAACTTATTTCAAGCCGTAAATGACAGAACTCACAAACCAGTGCCACTCTGTACTGCTCAGTTCATTACCAGAGGTGCAAAAGTGTTTATCTAGAAGTAGTCAGGGCCATTTTTCACCTATAAATATGGAAAGTTAATCATCTGTCTATTGTTTTAATCACCCTGCTGTATGAAATGAGCCGCCGAGCACATAATTAGCACAAAAGTCATCCCTGACTGATGAGCCAGGGGTTGAACCTCTGATTGGATCTGAGTCATCATAGCCAATGCAGACAAAAAGGTTACTTCAGTTCAAACAAGCTTCTCATGTCAGCACTTACTCCATCATATGTCTGACAGTATGTGAGGCCAAAGGCCAATGAACCGACATGACAGCGCGTACCTGACAGAAGCCATGATGAAACGGTCATGTGACGCTGAGCTGGCTCACAAATTCAGCAGTTTGGAGGATTTTGTGGTGGCCAGCCATTCTTTTTTTTTGGCTCTGTTGTAATTATTGTACACGTTGGACTATTGTCTTCCTATCATTGCATGAGAGCCAAGGGCACTGTTAAGAGTTATCTTGAACAGCTTCAACAAACTCCTGTCTTCAGGTGGGATGAGTCTCTCACACAGAGAGCTCAGCCCTGTCCCTACTGCTGCTGGGTTTAAAAGCAGAAAGTCTCTGTTCTTAGGTGGATAACATCGAAAACATCTTGTAAAACTTAACTCCGTCCTGATTTCTCTCTTCTAACAAATTCTCTCTCACCAGGTTAACAAAACTAGTTTTATCATCTTTCTTAAATGAGACTATGAACAAGTCTCATTTAAGAAAATGTCAGAAAATCTCTTCAACATTACTACTACTGATAACAATATGATAATGATGATAATAAATTACAGCACTATGTGGTTGTACAATTCAAATAGGACAAAGTTAAATCATCAATCCAATAAATGAATCCATTACCTTCAGGGTTGCGTCCAGTCTCTGGACATCAGCATCTGAACCTCTGTTTAAATGGTAGAATTGCATGTGATGTCGTGGTGCACTTCCTCAGACGTAGCTATGATGTGAAACTTGGACATACTCGGAAGAAGCCACAACAGTTCCACATTTTTGTGCTGAGTGTCTCATACAACTGCAGACTGCACGTGACTTATTTCTGAAGGGGAATCTGGTTGCACTTGGTTGTGTGAGTAGCCCGGAGAGGAAATCATTGAATGCACTTCGCGTGATGGTTGGAATTGTCACAATCACACACACGTATACACTTCTATCTTTGGACGGACTCTCGTTGACATAATGCGTACCAAAGTCGTGAGGACGAGCCAACACGTTGTCACTTTGCCAGTGAAATGCATCTTCTGGCCCTCACTGAGCTGCACACACAAGGGCACACGCTCACACACGGGCAAGACCCCCAGATTAAATAACACATGTGCAAAGTTACATCACCAGCGGGTGCACTAATGCAACCTTCTCATCAGGCCAGGCCACAGAGAACCTGCAGTCCTACTTTGCTATCATGGCTTCCTCCCTTCAGACCTTCATTCTTCATCTCACTCAGTCCCTCTTTTATTATAGTTTCTTTGTAAAAGAAAAATTAAAAATGTACATGTATAGGCCCAGGTACACCTATACAGTGCTTAAAATGCTACTGAAATCAATATTTCTGTAGTCTGCAGGCAGCCATTTATATCCTCTCCAGGAAATCACTACAGAGTTTGCAACAGCACTTCTTCCTCATTAGAAGAACTGCACAGCATTCAAAAACGAATAGCACTTTAATGAGTTTGGTACAGCCGTCCTAAATGTCCAATAAGTCAGTGTCCCCCTCTAATTAAAGGAAAATACCGTATATAACAGACAGGGTGGTGGGGCTTGTTATGGTTAAAAGGCCATGGTCCGTGTCTTTGAAGAGGTTATATTAGTGCATATTTCAGCCTGTGTTACTATTCCATACAGCTCAATTTCAGAGCTAATTCGAAGGTTAGAAAAAGCTTAATTCAACTCAACTTAAGCCAAATAACAACCCCCCACCACTCTTAAAAACAGCATGCATAATTAGGCCTAAAGACAATAAAGAGACAAACCTTGAGCTACTGACTGGTTTTAGTCACGGCAGATCTGTCTGTCCGACTGTGGTCAAATTCTACACCAGACACACAGAGAAGTAGGGAGTCTGACTTGGGGGGGGGGGCTTTGGGGGGGATAGGGACTATTCCTGTCCACTCACACCCATCCACTCTCAGATTTAGTATCAGTCCCACAGGACCTTAACTCTCACTGAACTCTGGTCCACCACTAACACGCTGCAAAGCTGATGGGCTTTAAAGGGGAGCTGAATGGAACGCAGCCACACAGTAGGACATTTCTGGAATCGATGCTGGGAATCAAAGCCAGTGTAGTGGCGATGGTAACTATGGGTGTTTGTTAGCACACACTGGCATTTGTAACCTTGGCGACATTAGCCTGGTCGGCTCGGGCTGTACTTACATTTATCATAGCATTCGAAGTTATGCGGAAGAGGGTAGCTCTTTCATTGACGGCCTTAATCTTCTCACCACCCTCCAGAGGAATTTTCAGACCCTCGAGTTCGCTCAGGGACCGCTGGAGGGCTGCGCCGTGCTTGGCGATCAGGTCGTTGCATGTGCTGAGGTCGTCTAGCTTGCTGACGAGTATCTTGAGAGTGCCCTGAATCTCGCTCCGATCTGACTGGGCTGCGGGCTCCTCGTCCCCGGAGTCATCTGGAAGGGAGAGATCAGAAATCACCAAACATGCTCATACTTCTACAGTGACCCCCCCACAGACAGGCATCATTACAGCTAATTCAATATTCAGAAGAAACAGAAAGAAATGCTTGATGCACTCGTGTGGGTGTGCAAAGCTGCACAATGGTGAGTTTAATAGATGGTTTCACATGAATATTACCGTTAGACATCCTTAATATGACCGACAGTGACTGCAGGAACTCCTCTGAAGCTTGTCAGATGCAAACATAATCTCCATCTGTCCACTTCAGTAAAAATACGTCTCCCGTTCCTGTGGTCTTGACAGCAGCAGCTGCTTTTCTTGCGTCACTAAAGATCACTTCCTCGAGCACGAGAACAATGCTAACTGTAATCTGCTGAACCCTTGTGTTTAGAGCTGTCAAAGAAGGTATTGGTGGGGGGGGGGTCACCATGGCTACGCTCTTTACCAAGAATGTGGCAGCTAGCTGTAACTTCACAGTTGGACAGATTATCACATCTTTCATGTCTTTTCATCATGCAAATGTAACACCCTGGTAGCCTGACCACTCAAGAGGGAAACCGCATTATCAAAACATTTCGGACATTTTTGCATATTGGTCCATGAAACTGAAGAACGGAAACATCTGTTGGTCATGTTAAGATTTTAGTAAAAGGAAGGACACATTTTATATCAATATCATGCTCTGAAACTGAGCAGCAGACTGATAGAAAGGGAATATTAGAGGCTGACACACAGATCCTCTAAATAAAAATAGAAACAAGATGACTTTCTGTTCGGATGGAGAAGTAAGGTTACTGAATGGCAACTTCGCGTTTGAACTCCAGTAAACTGAACCCCGGATGCTGCATTAGACCCATATTTGAAAGTGTGAAATTACAGAGCGTGGTCTGGATAATATTAGAAAAATATGCACTCTGGTATCAGAGGGTCAGCCGGAGGCTTTTCGAGAATTCAGACGTGAAGTGAAAGAGCTCATGTTCAGATCAGGTGAATGAGCTCCAGTACATGAGCATATACTCTGTTAAACTGTTTAAAAATAATTTTAATGCATGATTGTGCAGGCCAAAGGCACTTTTGCAGCCTTGCCTTTAATTATTCAGTTGTCAAATTAGCAACACACATGCGCAGGCGGTGAATGCAGTGTGTTTATAACTGGCTTGCACAGTTTGTTCCATGATGATGTAAATGTGACATTCTGACTTGGAAGATGATTTGGATGATCATACGGGAGAAGGAACAAACTCAAAATTCAAAGGTCACTGAGCTCCGTATGTGGATACCACCTCTGGTTATTCAGCAAGCCACAGCAAATGGACAAAAAAAAATACTTCTGTGATGTTGATAATACACTGACAAAAGGTTTAAATAATGGAGAAAGGGTTTATGAAACCTGAACTGATCCTACTGTGTGTATATCACAAAAATGAATGTGAAGACAATCAATACTGAACAGCGACATCAGCCATCCAAGCTCTTTGCTCCTGAGCGCAGACACAGATGAATGTCTCACCGGAACAAAGTCGACAACGCAAGGCAAGGCCAGGAGCCCATTACGAAACCGATCATGCCTCAAGGTCGCACCACTTGCCCCTCCCCCCCAACCAGCCTCTCACCTCTGAGGTGTTGATGTAAAAGCGAGCCTGCCTCCGCAGCGTCTCACCTGAACCCATGCTGGGAAAAAAAGGCCAATATGGTTTAAACAAAAGCGTTTATGCGCAAAGCTCAGAAGTGGGTACGACCCGTCAAAATGCAATGCTTGCTCCTTAATGGTTTCCCCTCGCCACCACGTTAAGGGTGGGGGGGTGGGGGCGGAGAGGGAGCGAAAGCAGGGGATGGAGGCCAAAGTAATTGGGAGAGCGGTCATCTCGCTGTCTCTCTCTCTTGTCCCCGAGGACAGGCTGCCAGATCAGTGGAGTCCAGCTTTTGGCTGACAAGATGTCACCCTGTGGTGAAATGATGTGCTCGTGCAGCCATTATGCACTGCGGGGAAAAAAAACATAAAGCCTCCATGGATTAAAGATGGCATTTAAACACAGCGACAAGCCAAATTAAACAGCAGTGTACTTGTTACACATGCTAAAATACAGCCCCATTTTCAAATAATCATTTTAATTAGCTCACCGTAAAGACAATCTAAAGACCATATTTCTAGCAAGTAAGTTGAATAGCAGTCAGCGGCAGAGGAAGGGTGATTATAGACTGTATGAGAGCAAGATTATAGGAAAGAACAAGCGAGAAAAAAAAAGTGAGGATCTGTCCCAGAGGACAGGACTGTAATCCTGGCCAGTAATTGCTGAATGGCTGCACATACCTCTGAGATATATCAACCAGAGGACACAGCAGGTTAAAGCCACTCAGCTCTCCAGGAGCGATGCAGAAACAGAGATGTGAAGCTCCCTGAAGCCTCGCGGCACAGCAAAACACAAAGACCGAGAAGAGCAGAATGTGCAGCGACAGCGGCCATTAGCCACCGATCCCCGTTTGCCTGACTCTGAACCAGCCACATATGACGACGCTGTTTTAGCACAATCTGCGTGTTGAAAGGGATTGGCGAGGACATAACCAACTGCCTTTGTAATGTAGAATGTAACATAAAAAACATTCCTGATCAAAATGAAAACATTTTGACTGCTGAAAGGAAAAAAGAGTTCATGAAACCTCTTCTATGTATTTAAATACCTGATTTGCAAAAGTGGCATGACAAAATACATGAACGGTTTATTTGCATGTAGCTGCACAGGCTGTGAAATGAACATCTGTCTGCACCTGGTTCATATAAAACAAGGCTGGTATTTAAAAAAAAAAAAAAAAAAAGATTTAAATATGTTCCTCGCTCTATACAGCGACTATATAGAGACAGTGACTTCAGAGAGAATGATAAATGGTGGCGGTACACAATACTGGAACACCACAGGGCCAACCTTTGCTCCTAGTGGAAATAAAATGTTTAAAATCTTTTCAGTGGATGCACAATGAAGAACTTCATCTAGTTCCAACTCTGCATTGTCATAACAAGGAAATCAGAGCCGAATGTAACCTTAAAGATCACCAATGTACAGGATAGAAGAGAATTCCGCAACATAAACTGAGCTGCCAAAAACATGAACTTAAAGAAAAAAATACGTCTTTGCTATGTATTTTTAATTTATTTTCATCAGAGATACAACTGGAGCAGCAAATGGCCATAAATCAGACACATCGATCGTTTTTGTAGGAACATCAATATCAATGTCATCTGTGCTACCTATATTGTCAAGCACCACCAGAGCTTTGGCTCCGCTCTGCTCTGATCTGCCAGGAGGATTTCAATCTGTTAAATAAATGTTCTGAACCGTGATGCCCTTCTTCTGACTGGTGGTTTGAGCGTTTCCCTGCTTTCCATCAGTTGACAGTGGAGCCTTAAAACAACATGGCCAGAACCCGCATTTGCCAAACTAATTAAAGTGAGCAGACACACGGAGAGCCCAGGGCTCAAGAGCACATCTGTTCATTTCTTCACTCCAGGCAAGACGAGTGGAGAGGCAGGAGGAGACGAGGAGAGGAGATGTGAAATGCAAAACGCTTCTTTATTGGATGTCTAATGAGTGGAAAACGTGAATACAGTATGTGAATCAACTTATAGTAAAGATGGGGTTCATTTCAAATACACACACTATTAAAATTTGTGGAGTCTGGAATGAATTCTTCTCTCCACACACACACACACACACACACACACAGAGGCACATCAACCTATCCAGATGCAAATGCGAGGCGAAATAGATGCAAAGAAAAGCACAGAAACGAGCACGGATGGTACGGAAAGAAGAGAGGATAAGTTTCTCTTTCACAGCATCAGCTGCTGCATTCGAAAGAAATGCAAGCATCCATTGGGATGAATGACGGCTACCTTTCAGGAATTGCCAAGGAGGCGAACCGGATGAGAACGGTTTTGTCGCTGAATAGATGGATGGGAGCGTGACGGCCTATCTTCTGTACTGACCCTGGTTGAGCTGGTTCAGACAGCCTGAGTTGCAGAGGGAGCAAAGCGTTCCCGGCTCCAGGCAGCTCCGGCCCTTCATCCCGCTCTCTGCAGGCCTGGTTTCATTCCAGGCTCCATGAAACGCAGCGCTGCCACCAGCCAATACATAATCGTGGCCAAGGGGTGGCAAGGCAGCAAATTCCCCTGCTCAGCACTTCAGAGAGCACAAACACGCAGACAGCACACGGACAGCAGAGCGGCGCAGCCCCCCCCCGCCTCGTGACTCCTCTCTCCTCACTTCCATTGCTTCACCTCTGGGTCCTGGACGCACACGTTCACGAAGCTGCACTTTACATTTCCCCTCCACATGCAGAGACTGGAGAGGAGGGTGGGTGGGTGGGAAAGGTGGGGGGGTGCAGAGAGGAGACAGGACGCAGAAGTCATCAAGGTAGACCTGGACCCACCCACCACCTGCACCCCCTCCTCTTCTCCCCTTGACAGACTATTCCAGGAAAGGTAAATGACAGAGCTGGTATTAAATAAAGGCTCTGCAGCTTAAAGATGACACCATGGTTTTAGATTCAGTTCTGACATTAACTCAAGGTGACTAGACCAATTATATCAAGCATTTATATACTCTTAAGAGAAGCATAAACCCTTTCAAGGTCCAAGCTTTAACCAAAATGTATATTTATACAGACGAGGAGTCACATTTAGTCTAAATCAAAGCTCATGATTCCATTCCATTGCACATCATTTAATTAATAATGTTTGAATAAATGAAATACTGCAAAACTGCTTCATTATGAAACATTTCTGTGTTTCCTCCCATTAAGGACTCTCCTAACATACCCAGAATCCCACTGGACACTCCACTAAGAGCTGACTATAAAGGTATTTATTTTCCAAAATCACAATATATAATATATCCTTTCAATAAGAGGCAACTGCAACTAAACTGAGTTTTTCATGGTAAGTTTAATGTTGTTTTCCAACATTTACAGGAGGTCTTAGATCACGACCAGTTAACTGTTCTGTCTCATGCTGAAGCTAATTTAGAACAACCATCGTGTTTATTAGACTACAGAATTGAGAGCTTTGATGAGAGAAACACTGTATTATAGTTTTATAATATCCAACTGGCAGCACTTACAACAAAACCACATCGGGCCCACTGAGGCAGGCTGCAGAGCTGCGGGGAAATCAGCAAAAATCGGCATTAAGAGGCATCAAAAGAGCAAGATCAAAAAGTCACAATGAAAAAAAAAAATCCACTCACATTAAAAAAATGCTTTTAAAAAAATAGAAAAAAGAAAATCACCTTTGTTGCATCAGCACTCTCACAGTGAAATTACACCGAGCAGAGAAGAAAAAGAAGGTGTGAGAATGGACTTGGACACAATGTGAGCTCAACAATGAGCTCGGGATTTCCTGCCGCACACAGGAGGACATTGGTCACACTTGAAACAGAGCAGACAAATCCCAGTCCAACAAAGGAAGTAACAAGAACACCAGCAGATTAGATTGTGTAACACTGCAGCAGTGAGTGTGAGGACCCCAGGTTAACTGGATCCAGCCACGATCTGCGAACTGAAAAAAAACAGCAAATCAATATTTTACTGTTCTATATAGACTACAACAAAAGCTGATTTGGTTTAAAAAAAAAAAAAAAAAAAACACAACAAGATGATTGAAAAATGAAAAATACCTCAAATGACAAAGGCTGGCCTTAAACCCGTTTTCATTTAAAACACATTGATAAAATATTTGGTGTTCTTGTTGTGGGGCAAAATGTTCCATTCTAACCTCTGAAACCACTTCTGTAGCATAATAACAGGAAAAGGAAGATCCCTGATGAGGAGCCACCATCGGACGTGCTGGTTTAGTGATTCAACATCAGAGGGAGAAAGCCTGTGGTCTGCCTCGGGTCCAGCCTACAGAGCCTCCTTTAGTGCGTCGGCCCAATAAGACAGGAGCGATCTCTGTCCAGGCAGAGCAGATTAAAAGAAGACATTGTTTGACTATCGTGACCACAAATGACAATGACAGAGGCTTTCCAGTAAGTCCGTCTTTTTGAAATGTGCAGCAGATACTCTACCACCAGCAGCGAAGGCACATTTAAGAGTTTGTTCTCACATATTGTTACTATGGGGGGGTCAGAGGATGGATTTTTGGCAGGCTGACTCCTTGGACAGAAACACTCTGATTGAAGAGCTTAACTTGATCTGGCAGCGGTGTTTGTTATCTTCCTGGACCGAGACTGTCTCCAGCAAACTGACCTCTGTCGCCGCGTGCTTCGGTCCAAGACAAACAAGGACGGCAAATTCAATAAGCAGTCACTGTACGAGCAATCGATGACAGAGAGAAACGCGCTGGATATTTCATAACCTTCATTTATGCGCTCACGAAGTAGTGCGGAAGACAAGAACACAGCACTTCAGTCCTACATAACACCATCGTCAGAGTCCTGAAGAAATACGGGTTCATGTATAAACAGATGCATCTGTGAGCCTTTTCTGTGAACTGAACATCTAACACCTTACTGTTGCAATTAAACCCAGTCAGTACATTAGCAGAATCATAAAAAAAGTGATCAGTGTATTCACTGCCAATGGAGAGATGCTGGATTATCCTGGAAATATGCGTTTGCAGTTTGTCTCTAGAACCTTTTCCTCAGGGAGATGTTGATTAAAAAAAACAGATATGCTTAAAAATTCACAACTAAACAACCAATATTTGCCAAACAATGCCTCATTTGACTGAGTCTTTACAGCTAGAAGACACGCGGTTCCAAGAAGACTGTAAATGTAAGGAAATGTCAATACTTACAAAAGCCCCCACAGATCTTTAGCTTTCTTAACCAGTGTGGATCTTTCAGGAAAGCAGCAAAGTCCAAAACAAATACAAAGGAACAGAGAAAACAGGCAGTGATCCCATATTCCATAAAACCCAGTGGATGCAAAGCAGCGTAAATGGCTCACCGAGAGGGAGGAGGAGAGGGAGAGAGAGGGAGGGGATGGGAAAACCAGGCAGCCAGTGAGAGTGTGACTGGAAGAGAGGAAGTGTGAGTTGAGGAGCCAGTGAAGGAGAAAACACGGACCAAGAAATAAAATGAAGGCGGGATGTGGATATAAAAAAATGCAGGTAACATGTCCACGTGCCGTTTCAGGACCGTGGACAGAGAGTTTATTACTGGTAAAAGATAAGAACAAGAGAAAAATGGAAATAAAGCAAAACATACACACACCAGGAAAGGAACTAGCAGCACAAAGAAGCCAGGGTGTCTTTAATGGTGATAGACTGGACAGATGAGCCTGCAGCAGTTCTTCTCCTGCCTAACCCAATCGCTTCTGGATTCCACCAGACTCACCAAAAACACAACACTGGCCGACTGGTTCCAGCTACCATAGGTCAAACTGAAGTCCAGGGAAACACTGCCACCTTCTGAGAACAGGGCCCCACGCTACACGCCACGGTCCTGGCAGGCTGTTAGGGATTTGTTCCAAGGTTGTGAACAAGACGCACTCGTGGAAAGACAGGCAATTTACAGGAGTGGGATGGGAGAGGCTGCAGATGTGACGTGAGTAGTAATGAGAAATCCAGAACATTGATTTAAGTGTTCAGGTCGTTTTACAGCTCACAAAGACAGAATTGAGTTTCACTGTGTACCAACAGGCTTGTGGCGAATTGCCACATTTCATCTATAAGACTGGAAATAAATAATAAAATAAATACAAACAATCGGACATTCAAAGTGTTATAACGCATAATATTCACACAAAATAATCTACAATGTTATGGAAATGTCACCCGTTTCTGAGAATGGAATAAAAAAGAAATTGCGCTGATGATAATTGCTTCACTTGTCATTCAATTAGCTGGCAATTGCTGTTGCTTTAATGTTGAAACACTATAAAAACTCAAACGAACGAGTTTTCTGTTTTAAATATTTGTATCTATATTCAGCACTTCAAGCATCATCTGGGTTGGGAAGTCAAGTGTCACAAATGTGTAAAGAAAGAGGGCTGCTGCCGCTGCTGGGTCCAAACATTTTCTAAATTCAAATACATAAGTGGTGAGGGAAGAAAAAGCTCTTACAGTCTACCCAAGCTATTTTGGGGGGAGGGGGGGGTCAGACTTTTAAATGTAGGCCAGTAGAATATACAGCCTGTCTGCAAACACTTGGGAAGCAAGGCTCTGGGATGAATGCCAGGATGAACTGGGAAACAAATGCAGTCACCACCAGCATTTCCCACAACCTTAGGCCAAGGTCCCCTTGGACAGGAGGTGTTCTCTTGTCCTGAGGACACGGGGAAGTTGTTGCAGGCTCATTAACATGCAGATGCTGCCTTGTTTTTGTGCTAGAAATGTTCAGACAGTGCTGCCCTCTGCTGGCTCAGTTAAAACAGGGAGGGTAAACATTGCTGGACACACCTTTGAGAATCAACGAGACACTCTTGTATGTTTGCCAAAACCCAGCCAAGCCTGCTTATCAGGAGGAAATCCGGGATTCTTTTGCAGCACTGCCTCCTGGGAGTGACGTGCCCTTACCTGACTGGTCGTTCATCATGCGGATGGCTTTGGCTTTGGCCAGCTCCAGGGCCGTCACCCATCTCTGCCGCTCCACCTCTGTGCTGGCCTTCAAATGATACGTGCGCCCGCCGCTGCTCAGCACAATGTTGCAGGCGTCCTCCGTGTCGATGTGAGCGGTGGCCAAGTTGATAGTTCCACGGCACGTGTGGGCCATCTCCGCCTGTGTCCTGCAGCACATGAGTGGGAAGAAAAAAAAAAAAAAGGGAGTAATTTAGCTTCATTCAAGAATTACTGCCTGCGCAGGCTTTGAAGGGACCGGAAAGAAAAAATCACTTTGAGATATGTGGTACAGTACTTTGGTTTGGTTGTTTCTACCAGTTTCTATTAGAAGAGACCCAATTTCCATTTTATTTCAAAATTGATGCAAATAAAGACTAATAAATTGAAGAAAGAGATAGACAACACAGGCAATTTTGCAATACTTATTTGATCCCCTCCTAACTGATTCATGTCAATATTAAAACAATCTGCACAGTTGTGACCCCATCGTTCAGGAAAAAAGAAGAAAAAACTATTAGAAAAAAAGAAGAAACCTGCATGATTAACACAAGGAAAAGCTCATGTTCATTTACAACTGATAAACTGAAGCAACTGGGCTGGGCTGTCAAGGTCAGAATAGACCGTCTGCAACCATCAGACGCTGGCAAATGCGAGTCTCCGCTGGAGAAACGGGGGGGGGGCTGATTATGCTGATCGACGCTCTTGGGCCGGCGGCAGCAGCTAATCAGTGAAATCACATGTTCCGAGGACGTCTCAACCATTACCCCAGCCCTCGGCATCACGCGGCCTCGCAGTCACACGTCGCTCACACACGTCCGCTCAGCTCTTCCCGAGGCGGTCCTCGCTGCCAGCCGCAGCTGCCGTCCAGCACCCGCAGACTCTTCCCTGGGTGATGCTGACAGCATGGTTGACAACATGGTCGCTCGGTCATGTCACACACCCCCCCCCCCCTCACTGCCTCTGCTGGATGAAAGAATCTCTTGTTAGACTGCCAATCCAGGACAAGCACTGGCTGTGTTCCGCTCCTCTGTGTGCGTCAACTGGACGGATGAGAGCGCACGGGCGCTGCGTGGAGCCAAGTGGAACCCGGGCGGGGGTGCTGGTCGGCCCATTTTCATCCAGGCTCTGCTGCTGAGACCTGGCCGGACGCGGGCCAATAAGGTGAACACGCAGCAGAGTAAGATGAGACTCCTGTTGATTCCTTCTGCCCCGCGGCAAGGTGAACCGATCCTTTACGTGGTTAAAGAGATGAGTAAAAAGAGCTGGGGAAGGAGAGGCTGCGGGGGGGCATTAAGGCACCAGCTGGGGAGGAGGCAGAGGTGAACGGGTGCAGCTGTGGGTGAGGAGGAAGGTCCTGCGTGTTTACCAAGCCAGCGTTTGCCTTTCAGCCTTCTGAGCTCACGTCACGATAAAACAATACTCCGTAGCCCTGGAGCGCGTGATGACGAGGACAGCCAGGGAACGGCAGAGAACCTGCTGTCGAAGGGAAAAACAGAAGGAGGAAATAAGACATCATTCCCACACCCTGAACGTAGGTTTGGTTTAGGCAGTAGGCTGAAACACGATGAGACAGACACCGGGGAACTTGCTGTGCTGAACACAGAAGAGCAATATAGCAAAGCAAATGGACTTTGATAGGCCAAGACCCGCTGAAGGACTGAACCGGAGGGCGTTATGAGAGCGTGGCCTCCCTGCCCTCCTCAAAAATCACACTCTTGTTCTTGCCTTCACACTGCAATAAAAGATAACTTGCTGCTCTAGAAGGTTCAGTTCCCAGGGCAACTCACCCTTTTGAAATTGGAAGTAAACCTGAAAACACTTGGTGTAGACCTCAAAAGAGCAGTATGTGCAGGAAAGCCCAGGAATCTCACAGAATTTGGAAACTTTTGTAAGGATGAATGGATGAAAATCCCCCAAACAAGAGGTGAAAGACTCTTGGCTGCTACAAAAGTGTTTATAAGCTGTGGCTGCGACTAGGTCCTAACTGAACAGGGTGTCCAAACTTGTGCTGCAGGTCATTTTCCTTTTCTGTTAACTTTATTTGAAGATGAAGATTTAAAAAAAAGCAATATTGTTTAAACTGTCACTGCAGTGGCCACCATCTTTTGACAAAACACTCCCTTAAACAGTAAACATGAATGCTACACTGGTGAAACTCAGATAAATATCAGGGAAGAAAATGTTGCCAAGCACTTATAAGGGGAAAATCGGTTTCAGCACAACAGCACATCAACCTTTCAGTCACCATAAAGCTGTAGTAGCGGCACCATTCTGAGGCAAATACATTGAGATTTTTCAACAGTAACTACAAAAAAAACCCCCAAGTTTCACACACTTTTTTTCTCGCCACAAAGAAATATAGTAATGCAGCAATTTCAGCAGTTTTCTTTTTCCAGTGACAGAAGAAGCACCGGAACAGTAAAGCAGGGGTTATGAAGGAAACTGGATCATAAACCCCAGCATCCTTTCGCTCCAGTTGCTCTGCTGATAAACAGGGCTCAAACCCAGCTCAACGTTCCAGCTGGACCCAGGCTCGGACACCTCGCCGCCTATCCTCAGCTCCTCTCTGCCCTCCCGTGACCCCGCAGTTGCCAGCGGTAACGCCACAACTCGACACTCCGAAACAGCAGAAAAGGGTCCGAACCCCCACCGAGCACTTAAACCGATGCTATCCAGTTACCTTCCTGCAGCTGAGAGCAAACATTGCATACGGACTGCCACTAAAGACGGCCGGCAGCTCCAGTTGCACTTAATGCTTTAATGCCCTGTAATCTTTCCAAAAGCAACGAGCCAGACTTTCTCTAGACGTGAATAACTGGCTTCAAGGGTATTAAAAATGGAGGAAAGTCAGCTGTGAAATGAAAAATGAATGATGCTCTGTGCCAGATGAAGGTTGCCTGTCCTGGTGAGAGAGGCATAACGACATTAAGAAAAACACACAAGGATAATGGATTAACCTGAGGAAAAAGAATTACGCACAAACTACAAGGCATCAGGGTAATAGCGCACGTTCGGATGCAACGCAAGTGCCTGTAGGTGCATCTGCTCCTGTCAGTTTAATCCACTTTGAAAGGATCAAATTGCTGTTAAAAAATAAATAAATAAATAAAATACAAGGCGACATCCTCAAACCCATAAAAAGCAAGGTCTACGGGGTTCTTACTTTATTCTGGGTGACAAATAATGACAGCATTATGGGATGAAAAGCAATGCATTACCATGACAATCTCCAACTACCATCCATCCCCTTTTCATTATTTTTGTTTTGTCTGGAAACCTCTAGAAAGGCATGACGAGGACGTGGTGAATCTGCTTTTAAGAAATGAAATTCAAGTTTACGGTTTAAAGAGCCCGATTACGACGGCTGGAGACACACTTAGTCGTTTTGACCCGGGGCAACATGCCCAAGGGTCTTTTTGAGGGAGGCGGTAAATCTCGTCATGCTTCCCAGATGACTTTCCAAGTGACTGAAATGATCACACGGCTCGCCGTTATTATTGGAAACAATCGCAGCTGGCACAACAGGTCAAACTGGATCACAGGTTCTTAGTCCTTATTCCTCCTGGCAGTGACTGTGGGCAGACAGACAACAAGCCCCCCCCACCCATTTATTCCCTCTGAAACACATTTTGTCTGACATGGCGCGCAAAGGTCATCTACGCTGCACCGAGGGTCAGATCTACTAAAGTGACATTCAAAGCTGCATAAAAATAAATGACGTTTATTATTTTCCTCCACTCAGAGGTAAACACCCCCCTCCATCAGGAGACACCTGACCTCCAGCTGTGTGAGCCTTTAAATGGAGAAACTGCGTTTTAAGATCGAAGACTAATGATGTGACGAGTGCCTCCCGCTGCATGAGGTCCGGGCGGCTAATAAATATACATTTATTATTTATGGACATACATTTATAATTCACAAATGTCCTGTTATAGTCGCCGGACTCGGCTAGCCGACTAGCTCGGTTAGCGCTGCTGGGGGGCACCCCCCCGCGGGGGGGGGCTCCGGTCTCCGGGGCCTCCGCCGGAGCCTCCGCGCTCGAACCGGCCGCACAGGCGGTCCGATGCGTCCCGGGTGACGTCGCCTCGAGCCGGGGGGGGCGAGAGAGAGCCCGCCGCGGCGCTAGCCTGCTGCTAACCAGCTGCGGAGTCCAGCTGTGGTGACACGTCGTCACCCCCCCCTTAAAAAGGTGTCTTCGCGGAGGGATTTTACCTGTAATACGACAGCAGGCCGTTGCTGAGGACGAACCACCGCCGCTGGTAGCCCTTCAGGTAGTTAGTCCACTTGAAGAGCCAGCCTTTGTAGGTGTCTGACCCCGGGGCCGGGGGGGCCGCCGAGCCCTTCCCTTGCTCGCTCATCCTCCGGGAGGACCCGACCGCAGACGGGGGGTGGGGGGGCTTCCGGGGAGGGGTGCGGGGCGACGACGGGACCCGGCCCGGGCAGCGGGACGAGGAGAGCGGGGGGAGCAGGGCGGGGGCGCTCCCCCCGCTACATGGTGGGAGGAGGCGAACCGACGCCCGGAAAAACACGCCCCCCCGCTCCTCCTGCCCTCCTTCACGGGTCTGTCGAGCTGTCACCGCGCCGGCAGGGAGCTACATGGCGGCCGGGGCCGGGGCGGCGGCGGCGGCGGCGGCGGCGGGGGTGCGTCTGTCGGGGCCGCCGTCGGGGCGGCTGTGGCGGCGGAGGAGACGCGGAGCCCAAGAAATGGCCGCGGTCCGCGCTCGCGCCCCCGCACCACGTGACGCCGCGCCATCAAAACAATCCGGAGCGCCTGACACGTGGTTCTGGCGGTGACGTCAGAGGCCCCACCGCGCTACGAGGCGGTCCGTCAAAGTGTGTGACCCCGAGTTTGTCGCGACGTGCGGGGGGGGTGAATAAATGAATACATACGAGGGGGGGGGCAGCGTCCGTCCCAGAGACTGCGCTCGGAAGACCTGCAGGAGAGCGCTTCACGCACCCAGAACGAGCGATAAACCCGCTTAATGACCCAGCCATTGTTTTCATAACAGGTCATTAGTTTCATTGCTCCCCGGCGCCCTGTCACCCCAAAAGATTGTGTCCTTTCAAATACGCCTTGTAATTGTCTAAAATTAAACACAACGCTTTGGCCAGAAGGTGGCAATGTTGTCAAAATGATGTTAATGTGTAATTACAGGTTTGGGAGTGACCAGTGTGAGTGTGCTTTTCTCAGATTCATTTAATTCTGCATAAATAAATAAAAAGGAGAGAATCGCAGCACTAACACGGGGAAAAGAAATGAAATAATGCGTTCCGATAAAAAAAGAGTAGCCCTTTTTATTTGGAAACACACAGCAGACAAACTCATTAGAACTCATGCTACACACAGTTGCTTTTCTAGTGTATCGCTGCTACATATGTTGTTTTTAAGCTAGAAAAACTACACACAACCCTCTGCCCTGATAGAAAGGTTCAACACTACATTTGGACCAGAACCGTGAACACGAGCTCTCATGCCAGTGGGATGAGGGAGGGGGTTAAATGAGCACATTCACTTCACTCAGCTGCTCGTGA
The DNA here is from genome assembly GCA_911728415.1 of Lagocephalus sceleratus. Classification (NCBI taxonomy): domain Eukaryota; kingdom Metazoa; phylum Chordata; class Actinopteri; order Tetraodontiformes; family Tetraodontidae; genus Lagocephalus; species Lagocephalus sceleratus. The sequence continues at coordinate 4,367,855 of CAJVRN010000237.1, read as the reverse complement.
CAGTCAGAAATCCATGAAGGAAAAAAAAGAAATAATCAAACACAATATCGAATTTTAACATCAGTGCAATTAAAACCTGACCCATCAGCTCTATCAACAAAAGCATGCAAGCCAATAACTCTATGAATCACTCTTATGTACAGTGGATCAGCTCTCTTTTGCTGCAACCATATTCCTAATCTATCTAGCAGCTACGTCTAATCAAGTCAAAACTATTAATCTCACAATATTACCAATTGGATACTAGATGCTGATGTGGCAGCTTCATCGTGTGCACTCTTGGGGTGCTTGTGGAATCTGTACCTTATTGTTTCTACAGGATATCTGAAGGGAAGAGCGTGTCAGCCGTGTTTTTGTTATGAGCTGTACATAGAGTCAGTCGGGACGTGCATGATTTTATTGCTCCTTATCCGAGCAGCGACATTTATCTCGCGTTATCTTCTCGCCACTGTCCTTTACTTGTGTGAATGTCAGTTATCAAAGCTGCCTCTCCCCACCCGCCTCCCCCCTTTAACACGAATATGCGCCACATGCTCGGCTGTTCCAGCCCCTGCTCCAGGCCTTCTGTTTACCTGGATTTAATGTGTTCGTGAAAAACCATTAACTGAGGCGAGGGAGACTGTAACGCCACACAGCACATCACGATAAGGGCTGCAGCATTTCCGCTGCAAGAAAACCCTCAAAACCTTCTCTTCTGAACAAATGAGACCATAGAAACAATGGGGGGGGGGGCACAAGATACTTCTCAGGACTCTCTATCTCTACATGTACATGTTAAGGAAATCTGCTGTTCTAAGTGTTCTATCTAATTAACTTGTTAGCCGCTCGGGGAAATATGTGAAGGTCGGGGCTCACAAATTTGGAAGGAAGACTCAATGATATTGCTGACTTTCTGGTTTGAGTCTCATATACACAGTCCCCCCCCCCCCCCCCGTCCTGTCAGCCCAAAGGTCAACACCTGACGCTGCTGGGAAGAGCCCTGCATGTCTGTCGGGCCGATGGGAAAATAACTGTGCTGTCTTATCCACGTTCTCCGACCTCGCTCCAAAGTTGCGATATATTTGGCAGAATCTGAGTATGAAGTGGTTGGATGACCACGTGTCTTTTACAGCGCAGTAAACCTCATTATGAAAAATCAGCTCAGTAAAGCAGGAGGCCACAGGGTATATTTCCAGTCATTTAGATAAGAAGTCCTTTTTTTATCCGCTCCTGAGGTGGGCCGGGTGGAGGGAGCTCTCCGGGTCACATGATGGTGCAGCGGTTCCTCTGCAGAGCCCCCTGCAGGCGGATGGAGGTGTGGTTCTGGCGCATGCCCCGTGCCACGGCGATGCCCAGCAGCTCTTTGAAGAGCAGCACGACATGCCAGTTGAATTTGGCCGAGCACTCCACGTAGCCGCACTTCCACGTCTTCTTCACGAGGACCGACACCGCCCTGCGGGGCATGAAGCGCTGCCGCTGCAGATCCCGCTTGTTGCCCACCACCAGGATTGGCACCTCATTGCTGTTGCACTCCCTGCAGGGGTGGGAGGGATGAGGGGGGTGGGGGTGGGGGTGGGGGGTGGGGGGGGGGTGTGGGGGGTGCACATAAGAGATGTGAGAGGAAAATGAATAAACGGACACAGCAGAGCGGTTTGGAAATCACAGTCGTGTCAGATCGGTGTCACAGTTGCCGGGGCGTGCGCAAGATGCCTGCGAGCAGTTTTTCCCTTCGATCTGAGGTGCGCGGGGGCGGACGAGAGGATTACAGCTCGCACACTCGAGGGGCCTCCCACCACACGCTGCAGCGACTGCTCTACAGCATTATTATGAGCGTAAACCGCAAGCCAGTAATATGCATGGACGAGAGATCCAAGAATCAAGGCGTCAGTTCCAACCACATCCAGTGTGACAGTCTGAAAGGGCCCCCGTGGGACGTGGCCGTGGAAAAGAGACTGTAATGGAGAACAGTGGGTGTATTAAGCAGATTTTTAAGAAGGAATCAAGGTTTGGAGGCTTTCCTTGATTTCCAGAGTCAGTGATGACAGCTGATTTTGTGGCGTGTTTTCCGCGTACGTGATATCCGAAGCTCAACAGAGCCGCCGAGCGGCTTAAGCATCAAGTGTTGAAGCATCTGTGTGAACGAGGCGTCTCCTCCCTTAACAACAACAGTAGCGTGGTTGTGCATATTTGGATGTCTCCCTCGGCAGATGGGCCGCTCAACGCAGAGGGGCCGAACAAGTGTACAGCCCGGCTTTCGAAGCCTCGAGGTGAAGGTCTTCGGAGAGCACAGGGCTGACAGATACACGGCAGTAATCAATCTCACGCCGCTACCTCGGGCTCAGACTGCCTGCATGTGTGATCGAGCTGGAGAGTTTTATGAGCATCAGAATCAGAGTGAGTGCACATAGTGAGAACTATCTCTTTCTACATTTTAAATAATTGAACTTTAATGGACTGTTATAGGTTGAGGTGAGGATTGTGTTTAGGTCAGGTTTAGGGTCAGGGGGTTAACTTGGGATGGTTAGGGTGAGGGGCTGGGTAATACATTATATCTATGAAGGTCCTAGCAAAGATGGAAGTACAAGGGTATGTGTGTGTATGTGTGTGTGCGGGCTTAGAAAATGATGAGGGAAAACAAGGTCATGTTTTCCTCATTTTAAGCATTTTATCAAACAAACTATTTGAGCAGGCTGCACGCTGCGCCCGTCTCCTCGTCCTCTCCTCCTTCCTTCCCCGCTGCAGCCTGTTTTCCATTCCTGGTGCATCCACCCTTTCTTCACCAGGTGATGGTGATAATGGCTTTTCTGTCACGGGCCATAAGCAGTCACGGCTACACATCTGTAACCGCAGGAAGGTCAAAATGTTCCGGGTGGCGGACCGGCGTCAGCGTGGAGAACAAACGAGGCCACTCGTCGCACCTTTCTGTATGTAAATGTATGCAGAACCAGCAGCAACAGTGACGGAGCAGACTGGTCTGCGTTTCCCCGCGTCCCGGCTCTCGCCTTGTTTCAAAGTCATATCTTTAGCTCATTTTCTCGAATCGTAGTTGGCTACCGCGCAACAAAGGAGGAAGAGTCTAAAAATAGTCCCTCTGATGCACAACCCATAGTAGTGAATGTCACTACTAAACCGTCGGCACGCCGGGAGGATTAAGAAACGTCATCAGGGAATATCTGTCAGCGTCACGCCCTCGAAGGCGCGCGCAAATATCTAGGGTGGGGGTCAGGGCGGCCGGCCGTACCTGTGCTCCACGATCTGCTGCCTGATCATCTTGACGTATTCGAAGCTCTCCACGCAGCAGATGTCGTACACCAGGATGTAGGCGTTGGCGTTCCGAACCCCCCTGCAGCGCAGATCCAACCACTCCTAAAAGACGGCAGCAGAGAGAAGGAAGCGTCTCGCAAGTACAGCACATGTGGAAATACGCGTCAGGTCAAAGGTCATTCATCCGCCGCCAGTGTTTATGGTAAATATGTGCAGCGGGGAATTAGTTTCAGGTGCTTGGCAAGCAAATGGACTGTAATTACGCAGCACTCCGCGAGCATCTTGACCTCTGAAAGCGCTTTAAACTCCAATTAAATGCATTCGCTGGGAGCTGTCGTGGGTTTAGTGCCTTGCTCAAGGACACTACGATAGATTGCAGAGTGCAGAGATTAAGCGCTTAAATCTTCCCCTCGCAGGAAGAGGACGCGACAGACCCGAGCCGCAGCGCATCCCGTGTTACAGCGCCGCGGCGATCTCTGGAGCTGGGGCTTTTGAGTGTGTTTTACAACGCTTTGTTGTCTTCACCCGCTCATCTGGAGCTCTGAAGCAGCAGGGCCTCTCCCGCGGGGGAGCCCCACGCCCCGGAGCTGAACCCGGGGGGGGGCACCGGGCACGGCATTAACCCTTTCTACCAGGATTTCAGCCTTTATAGTCCCAGCCTGTTTGTTGGGGGGGGGGGCTCCTGCTCGATGCCGATCCTGAGTTTTGGGGGTCAACAGAGGGGAGCTGGACCCGCGTGTGTCCACACGCTGCTGCTTTTAATTCTCTTTTTTTTACTGCACTTAATAGTCCAAACACTTCACACCGCAGGCCAACGCCCTCGGATGTTCTGACAGACTTTGGCAGGACATCACGATCCACCTGCCTCTGCCGCTTCACCTCAGAGGAAGCACGCAGAGTAGGTAGATCCGGTCCCAAGAACTGCCTGGCTTCGGGGGGGGGGGGCTTCATAAAACATGATGAGAACTGAAAGCTGCAGAGCCCAAGGACAAAGAGGGCAAAGAGCAAAGAGTGAAGCCATCTGTCAGGAGAAGAAACATCAAGACTTAGACGTCTGACTTTCATTCCAGCTCTGTTAAGTCACGCCAAAGAGCATGTGCGGAGGAACTCGCTGACCTCGCCGATCCTGCCCGCAACAGAAATCTGTCGGTTCTGCGCTCGCCACGGCTGTCAGAGTGCTGACCAGCCGCGTACCGCCGCAAACGAAATCTGCGAGCTTAAGAGTGTTTGATCAGGCTTACAGAAGAGGGAGGAAGAGCCCGGGTCAGCAGGTGGGGGGGGGAGAAAAGACCCGCCGAGGGAGGGAATGAGACAGCTACGGGCCAGAGGAAGTGGCAGGATGAAAACACAGCAGTGGAGATGACAGAGGCGCTGGATGCACGTGCACACACACACACACACGCAGGCGCATGCACACTTTGATGAAAGGTCATATGTTCAGGTTAAAATATATCTGAGTGAGGAAAGCGTGTAAGGAGCAGCGATGTGCAGCGTGCAGGAAAGGCTGCAGGGAAGGCTACGAGTCAGGATTTAACCGTTTGTTGGGATGATCTATTTTTAGACCAATACCAGCGCAGAACCTGCGCCAGGGTCGAAGCAGCAGCAAATGCATCGCCGGCACCCAGCGTCTACCAGATTCACCTCAGGGTTGGTGTAGGTTTTTGCTGCTTTTTCACACCAGGATAATCCAGGACACTCGGTTTGATTGGGTGGGGAATGCAGAAACATGCCTGAAGGTGATCACAGACCAGGACCACGACCAAGAAAATGAAAATCTACCCTCCTTCAGCCAAGAATATGATATAATCTGTGCTATATATGATCCTCTGACCATATATTAACTAGTGTCTGCACCTCCTCACTACTCTGTGCTTCCTCGCTTCCTCTCTTTGGTCCAGTGATAGTCCATTTGCATGTACATTGTAAGCAAACATCACCAAGGTTCATTTGCAAAGGAAGCACACTTTGGTCCACATCAGAGTTCAGATGAGGATTCACTCCTGCCCAAACAAAAATAAAAACAAAAATAACAACAACAACAAAAAAATGCCACCTCATGGCCCATCCTGCTGGTGATCTCCCACAAATATCGCTTTTCCAGTGTAAGGACCAGCTGCATCCAGGAGAAAGCAGGGCACACCCCTGAGACCGGGCTACCGCTGCCTCTATTTCTGGGGGTATTTCTGAAATATGAATATTTATATCCTCCGTTCAGAATCTTAAAAAGCACATTCTCTATCTGTGCAACATCTGCAAAACTTGCTGAGGTAGATATTTCATAGTCAGATGCAAACAGTTTTCACCACTGTGAAGTTGCCAGGCAACCAGCAGAAAAAAAACAAGATCATAATAGCCAAGAAGATGAACATGTCTAAGATGAATCATTTCAGCTATTTACAAAAAATATAAACGCATATTTATTTAATGATTTCACCGAATATATTTGTTTGCCTCAGAGCTATTCAGCTGTTTTCTGTGCAGAGACTTCTTCGCCAATATGATCTGGCAGTGCTGATTATGAAACCATTTTTAAAAAAATGATTTTAATGCTGCTTATTAGCAGTAATAATGTTATGTATCAGGAGTAATACGACGCAGCTTGTCCACAGCTGTGCTCGCCTCACAAGCTGATTCTGGATGCTGTGAACAGTTTAAGTAACTTGGATGGAAAGGTGGGGGTGGAGGAAACGCACTCTTCACATCAACACATTTAGAGGAAGTCCACAAAACAAGATCAGCTGATGATGCGTGAGAACACACACACACACACACACACACACACACACACACACACATATACCTCTGCGCAATTTGGAGCAGTTTAAGGGTGTGTTTCCAAGAAGAGAGAGAGAGAGAGAGAGAGAGAGAGAGAGAGAGAGAGTGTGTGTGTGTGTGTGTGTGTGTGTGTGTGTTTGCGGAAAAAGAACACAGATCAGCACACCAGCCGGGGATTGATGTGGGCCTGGAGGAAACGCCGCCGTGGAGAGATGAAACAGGAAACCGCAGAACGGAGAGTTGTGGAAAAACTGGGTAAACACAGCCCGACGGAGGAAGTCTAACTCTTCAAACGTCACCGCAAGCAGGCAACCCCCCCCCCCCACCACCACCCTTTTTATTTATTTAATTATTTAATTTTTAAATCCTCCCAACATTTCATCACACCTCCAGCCTGTTCTGCAACCAGAGCCAAATGAGGATGGGAGATGCGCGCACCGGCGTCGGTGCAGCCTCACATCAATGCGGCGCTAAAAATAGCAGCTTGTGTTCTCGTCTCATTGCTCTTTGTCATCCAACTCCTGCTTTCTCTTTCTCTTTTTTTTTGGTGGACGAGGAGGAGCTCCAAACAACGACAACAGCATTTGTGTAAACAGGCGGGCGGCCAGCGGCATCCAGCGTTTAAAAGGCTCCTGCTGGGGGGGGTACTGCCGGGGGGGTTATTGCCGGGGGGGGGCATCAGGAGCCAAAGAGCGACGTGCAAACAGCATCCAACCCTTGATTCCCAGCGGCAGGCTGAGCTGTTATGTCTGTCATTGTCGGAGACGTCTTAGCCGAGAGTCCTGATGCTGGATCGATGCTCGGGACAGCTGGAGGGTCTGCTGGGGGGGGCTGAAAATGGCCGGAGACTGAAAATGAGCTTTTGTCTTTTTGCATGTGGGGATTCAGAAGCGTGTTTCAGTCCTGCCCTGTCTCCGCTCATGCCTTTGACCTCTCCCACAGCTGGAGCAGGACGATCCTTTATCACATTACGAATAAGGAATTGTTACCTAATGGGGAGTAATAAAGGAATAACTAATGGTTCCATCCGTCCATCCATCCATCCATCCATCCATCCATCCATTCCACCTCCTCACTACATCCATCCACTCCCTTAACTCGTCTCGGAGTCTCCATTCCACCTGATGTGGATGCGTGTGGAGGAACCAGTGCCAGACCTTGAAAACCCAGAGAAGACAGCCCCCCCCCCCCCCACACACACACACACACTCACACACACACACACACACACTGCAGGGCGTCCGTGCTGCCCACGATGGCACCTCGCTCCATGGCAACAGCAAACGCCGATGGCTGCCATCGCATGAGGGAAGCAGTTGCGTGAGTGTGCGGGAGCCTCGGTGCAGGACCGCGCTTCGGAACAGCCAACCTTTTTTTATTCCTTTCTTTTTTTTGTAAAAGATGGATCGTCAAGTGGGTAGATAGGTTTTGTTATCTTTAGACTGACCTGAGCCAGCGCCGAGCTCTCCAGAAAACGGTGTCAGTGTTCTCCCCGGAATCACACCAGGGATGCAAATGAGCAACTGTGTGATTGGTGACACACAGCTTCATATTTAAAGCGTCAGTGACTGGGTGAAGTGGCCCCAAGACCAGAGCTTGTCTTATGGGCACCTCTCCCTGCGGGTGATGTCAACACTTCCTCTGCAGGAAGTTCACATTCCGGCTGAATCAGCAACAGTCGCAATTACGCAACCGGGGGCGGGGGGGGGGGGTTGGTGGTCGTTTCTGTGAAACTGGAGGAATGAAAACTGCGACAGGGAACTGAGCAGGAGCTGAGAAGCCGTAAACTCCTCGGTAAACCCGACTGTCATCGCATCCGCTCGCAGAGACTGACAGATGCTCCCTAAACTCGATGAGCCGAGCGGCGGACAGGCACGGTACGAGACAAGCAAGCCCCTAAACGGACACAGACTAGCGCTCACGCAACGCGGTCACACGCGGAGGGAGATTAGAGAAGTAAAATTAAATTTAAAAAAAAAGCGGGGACACTGGCAACCAAAAACCTCCTCTAACAGATTTGGAATGAGAAAATAGACGCGCTGTGGAAGCCTGGAGGCGCACTGACTCACCCCCCCCCCCACACACACACACACACACACACACACACACACCCACACACCACCCCCCCCCCCCCCGTTCCTGAGGACGCCAGTAAACTCGAACTCTTTGTTTCTGTCCATTAAACTCTGTGCAACCTTAATAATTAACTGCGGCGATCTCCGACCGTCTCCCACAGTCATCTTTTATTTCCCGCAGTACTCCAGCAGGGAGGCAAACTTTAATTCAATCTGCAAATAGCAGTCAATGGAGCCCCCCTCCCCTCCCCTCCCCTCCCCCCCCCCCCCCTCCGCGCCGGCTACTTCTCTCCGTCTGCGGAGACGAAAGAGCCTCCACGCGTAATAACTGGAGAAGAACAGCAGGAGGGTGACCTCTGGGGGGGGGTCACAGCGGGAGCAGGGGAGGCAGCATGGGATCGGTCTGAGGCAGGGATGACTTGGCGATGCTTCGCCGCGCCACGCGTGGAACGATGGGACGCGCGCTCCCGCTCACGCACGCCCGGCTCTCACATCTGCTTTCCGCGCACACCTGCGGAGGCGCTCTCTAATGGAGGCTAACCCAAGACGGATGGAACTCAATCGCTCCTGATGGAGGGTCTCTGCAGACAGCCAACGCCCCCCGAGGGGCTCTTAGTGGAGGAACGTGTTTAACCTGCACACCAGCTATATGTAATTCTGGGGGGGGGGGGGGGGTCCACTGTGGCCTGTTGCCTGTCAGATGCCGTCTCCTCTCCAGCTCTCCAGGCCGGGCTGACAACAGGGGCCTCTTCCCGGGAGATGCGCTGGAGGAATGTGTGTGTGTGTGTGTGTGTGTGTGTGTGTGTGTGTGTGTGTGTGTGTGTGGGGGTGTTGGGGGTGGCGACCTTGGAGGTCTCGGTCTGGGAGAGGCTTCCTGTCAAGGCTGCGACAGACAGCCCCCCCCCCAAAAGCACGCACTTCTCCTCAAGAGCGGCCGGGACGCCGCTTTGATCGACAAACGCTGAATCCGCGCGACCGCTTTCATCTTCCGCTCCAGAGCGCCACTGCCCTCTAACGCCACACGCTGGGACGAGTGGAACGCGTCCGCGGACGCAGGGAGGAGATTGGCGCGTACGGCGACACCAAACCTCTTTGCATCAGCAGCAGCCCCAGCGTGACCCCCCCCAACCCCGAACCCCAACCCTGTGACGTCATGTCCTCCTGATGATGAGGTGTGGCACATGACCTGTGGCCACCGGCGAAAGGGCAGCCTGCTCTATTCTCCCGTCGGGCTGGGCCAGGTGCGGTGCTGGGCGTCTGCACCATCACGCCGCCCTGACGCGCACGCACACCCGGCTCCTCGGCGGCGTCCCGAGGAGCCGGGTGTGCGTGCGTAAAATAACGACGAGGGCACAGGAAGTAGCAGCTGCACCCCCCCTCCGTCTTCTGAGCGGCACCTTTGCGGCAGGAGACCCGTCGGCGCATGTTCATAAAGACGCACACCTACTGTCCCTCTTTTGAGGGACGAGAGCGAGAGGTTTTCTTTCTAAAGTGTGGCTCTGAGGCTTTAAATGAGTTGAGTCTCCATAGCAACTACAATAGGAACATCTTAAAGTGATGGAAGAATAAATAAATTGTGTGTATTGGGGAGAGAGAGAGAGAGAGAGAGAGAGAGAGAGAGGGAGAGAGAGAGAGAGGGACGGAGGGAGATGGATGCTAATCAAATAATCACGAATGGTAGTTTTAAACTGATTCTGATGAAGTTGAGATGTTCCTGCGCAGCCATTATACCTGACTGGAGCTGGACGGGAAGGAGGAGATTGGCGGGACGTCCAAAATCTTCAGTTCATACATGTTCCCGTTCAGGATGACGGAGGGTCTGTACACATATCTGGTCCTGGTCGGCGTGTACACCTCCGAGAAGTCGTTGTAGATGAACTGGCGGATGACAGAAGTTTTGCCCACTCCGGGAGCGCCGATGACAGCGATGCTCAGCGTCTCCACCATTCCTGGAGCCCGGGCTCAGCAGCATGGACAGCGGCAACGGGCGCGGGCGGGACGCTCCGGACGCGCGGCTGGAATCGAGGCGGCCGCACGCGTCTGAGCCAGCGGCCGCTAGATCAACTTCACTGCGCCCTGGCGAAGAGACGGAGCAAAACATCCATTTGCGCCCGGCTGGAGCGTGACAGGAAAACAAGCGCGCTGTGTCGGGGGTTGGTGGTGGTGGGGGTGTTGGTGGGGGTGGTGAGGGGGGTGGGGGGGGGGGGTGTCAGAAACCGAGCTCAACCATGATCATGCCGATGGAAGCGTTTTCTGCGCCTCTGCGATTCGACGCGCGTAGAGAAAGTCTTGCTTTTCAAGGGACATCCCCGAGCCACCTCGTCCCCCGAGGGGAAGCGTAAAAGTCCACCCTTGCCGCCTCCACATGGACATAATCTCATTCAGCCTATTCTCTGACCTTGTCCAGGCGCAGCCGAGCCCTCGGTGTCTTCATTGATTATTTGCCCGGTGCCTCTCAGTCATTCCAGCCGATGCACCACCGCAACCGCCGCCGCGCTCCTCCATCACAGGGAGGACGGGCGCACGCTCGACAGCCTCGTAAATAAGCTCTCCACGTGTTCGAAGGACGCACGCAACCCCATAATCTTCTTTGTTTTAAGCGGACCCGCACGGGAGTCGGCGTGGGAGGAGGAGAGGAGAAGCCCACAGCCCGCAGACGTGCGTTTCCTGTAAAGGTATGTGGAGGCTCTGAGAGATCACCGAGCGTCTGCCGCTGAAGGGAGACGAGCTGCCGAGGACTGCTCTCCCTCTCTCCCCTCCTCCTTCATCCCTCGCTTTATCCACCGCACTGCTCATCCAATGGGGAGGTGTTGTGCGCAAGGCTCCCACACGCTGCGCACAAATGGCAAAGGCGCATGGCTGCGATCTCCATCTGCGGGTGAGGGTCACAGAGGAGCGCGTCAGACCCCCCCCCCCCCCCCTCCGCTCCCCCCGCCCCTTCTTTCCAGTCCTGGGGCAGGGACGGGGTCGATGATGAGTCCCATCAATCACCGGGGGTCGACAGCCACAAATCCACTTAGGAGCGGGGATGCAGGCGAGGAGCACAATTCAGTTTGTCTTCCTCTGGTGTGAGAGCGCCGGGCGCGCTTCAGAGCGGCCCCTGCAGATTCATTTACGCTTAGATGCGTCACTCCATCATTAAACGGTGAACCCTTGGGTAAAAAGATTCTCCTCGCAACGTTGCTGGGTAACCTGACTCCCGCTGGACCCGTAACTAACAACGCCCCAAACCGATGGGGAAATACAATAATGTGACCCTTAAATCTATTGACTTGATTTTTACCCGCTACAAAAATGGCTGCACTCAGGTAACCTGAAAAGGTAAAAAAAAAAAAAAAAAAAAACCCCACTACATTCACGGGGCTGCAAGTCAGTGGCCATTCTTTCAAAAGGCAGAGGCTCCAGAAGCGGTGCGACAGCGCCCCCTGTCGCGACACGTAAACGACGCGGAATCAATATTATAGATCTCGCATTAATAGGAAGCACTATCAGCCCGCGCTGCTGTGGATTACCGACTCCTCTCTGCTGAGTAAATCTGCAGCAGTCTTTTACACCGCCACCAGATTCGTCTTTCCCCCCATTAGGACCTTAATAAACTCACTTTGCTCGGAGAGCTGTGAGCCTCGTCTGATGTAGAACCCCCCCCCACGTCCCAAAAGGTCACAGCTGGATTCTCTAGAGCGCACATGTGAAGCCACTTCGGGCCGCCATTTACGTCAGGAGACGTAGAAACGTGAACTTTGCAGCACGCACAAATGAGATAATGTATCAGTCTGTGACAGCAGCGCAACAACTCCTCTGAATACTAATTTGTTTCCTTTTCCAATCAAATCTGTGAGGGGGGGGGAGAAAAAAAAGCTTCAAAATGATTCATCAAGATGTTTAATATACTTTTAAATGATGTACACACAATGAACAAATCAAAAGCATTTGATTAAATTTTGATTTCGTAATAATCAATCTCTCTAACACACGCACACACACGCACACTCACACACACACCACAGCCACCTCTGTTGTAGTGCACACATCCAGTGCAGCCGTCTTAAAAAGGCTTCAGTGAAATGACTCAGAAATAATCCAATTAATCAAAAGTCTGCAATTGTAACAGACTAGATTTTCAAGTCGTCTTACAGCTTACACACACACACTTAAAAGACCTTGAACGATGACATCTTGGGCTTAATTCCAGAGAGCTGTAGCGCACAGATTTACAGGCAGGATTTCAGCTCAGGTGCAGCCTGAACCCTCATTTCAACATTATCAAGAAGGTGGTTGTATCTCTTCACACAGAAGGGGCCGTGTGGCTTCGAAGTCTTTTTTGTCCAATCAGAAGAAAAAAATAACCTCCTAATGGTGAGGTTGGGAACAGAGTAAAAACTGATTTGAGACTCAACGTGCTGCTCTAATCCGAGTTAATCTGAGTTGGTGGCCAGGGGACTCCGTCGGGTCACACAAACGGGAGGATGGTGGAGAGCCAGACTGTTACCGAAGCTGGGGGAGCAACTCCACGCCCGAGGCTCCCCACAGACACACGCACGCGCACACACACACACGCACACACACACACACACACACACACACACGCCACGAACACAAACACAAAAGAAAGAGGAATGCCTTCAGTACGACAGCGGGCGGAGCTGTTGCTTTAAGTGTCCGCATATTTGATGAAATCAAAGAAAAATACTAACAAACACAGACGTTCTTCTGACAGCTGGGTGGCAGAACCCTCTCCTGCCTTCAGACGCTAAAGCAAACATCTACGACATGACAACAAAAATGTAGTTTGTGAAGATTTGTGCAAGCATCAGTCACCGTCTGTTTCAGACAGGAGGAGCGAGAGCTTCCTGATGCCTTTAAATCCATGCAACCTAAACCAAACGTTGACAATGAGGGCGGAAGCTAAACACCCTAATTTGCACACAGCTTCGCGCAGAGGAAGCAGAAACAGCAGGGGATCGGTAAAGATGAGATGGCTCGTGACCTGAAACTATCTGGTATCAACAAAGAGGGAAACAGAATTAAAAGAGCTGATTGACGCACAGGAGCGCAGGCGCAGCCGGAGCTGCAGCGCGGCGCCCCCTCGGCTGATTGAAGCGGGCTGTCGCTCGGGTGAAGGAGAGCAGGTCGGTCTCTGAAGGCAGTGGCTGGGTCCAAGCACGGGAGCTCTTTCTTCAGTTCTTCAGTATGGCCTCGTAGCTCTGGAACACACACTGGGAAACCTCCGGGGCTCTGCATTTCAGAGAGACCTGAGGGAGCAAAGCGACAGGAAATCAATCAGCAAGCCTGGTTCGGGCTCCACCCGCACGCACAAATATCTCAGTTTTAAAACTCAAAACCAACGGGAACTTTTGTCAACACCCTCCGGTTCGGTGTTGTGAGAGTGTATTTTAGCATCAAAAGAGGCGCTGGTGTGGTGGACGCTCTTAACCAACTGGACAACAGAGGAGTGAAGCCATTATTTTCCAAAGCTCCTGAAGTGTTGTCTCTGCGTGCCTGGTACTATTTAACTAATGCATGCTGCTGCTGCTGCTCCCGGCATGGTTTAGAGTCGTTGTTCTCCTGTGTAGAAGCTGCTTTTTAGACAGGTGCAAACACAGGTGCTCATCTTAGCGCACACTGCCAGATTATGAGCATTACCGTGCAGATGATTACAAATAAGAGAGGGGCACAATAAACCTTGAAGCTGTTGGAACCGTGTGCCTGGTTGACCTGAGATGAACTGCCTCCCTCTGTTTCAGCATTTAAGGCATAAATACATAAAATAACTAAGTGACTCGAACATCTGTTCACATACAAAACAAACATTAAATATGTGATCTAGCCACAGCCGTGCGTGTCTGGATGCCTCGTGACAAGTCTCCTACGCTGTCGCTATGACAACCAGCCGCTTGATGAAGTCCGAGCAAGGACCAAAACCAAGCAGAGCCGGGGTGAACCGAGCGAGCCCTCTGCCACGTTAAATCAGTTGAAAGGCACATTTGATCTGGTGTGTCAGCAGCCCAAACACTAAAACTGCACACTTTGTGTCCAGCGGCAGCGGGAACACGCCGAGCTGAAATCCAGATGAAGGCCCACGACCAAGACGAGTAAGGAAAATCAGCCAACATTACGGATGGCATTGTTGCCATGGGGACAGATGGCAGATAAGAACTTCATGCTTCTGGCTAAACAAGTGCCCCAATTCTCCGCTGCAAAAACTATAAATAACACATGAGCTCCGGCGAGTCAGCCAAATGAATTATAAAAACTACTGGGAAGTTTTGGATTTTTAAAAAATTAAAAGCTCAGATGTGACCCGTAGGAATGCTGATCGGAACAGACTGACTGGAAAAAGAACTTTTGATGGGAAACGGCCCAGAAATATGACCAAATTGGTTTTTGCAGACGGACGTAAAATATCGACTTTTGAGCAACCAGAATTACCCGGCCTGACAACCAGCTGATGAATGACTGTTTTTAATGTCTTGTCTCGAGAAGCAGGTTGCATTTCAGAACAAAAAAAAAAAACAAAAAACCAGACAACAAGGCAGCGGCGGCCGGCTTCTAAAATTAGCCGCAGACAAAGGACTTTGGCAGCCTGGTTTCAGTGTTGCTTGCCAACGAAGAGGAGGGACCGAGCGGCAGTTCAGAGACGGAGCAACGTTGCGCGACAAAGGGCAGCGCGCTCGAACGTGGAAGTCGAGACTTCGCTAAAAGCGGCACGTCTCAGACACATATGTCGCGCGGCACCCACCATGTAGTTTGGGTTCCCCGCCTGCACCTTCAGCTCAGCCAGCACCCAGATGCCGTTTGTGAGTTTCATGGACTGGTACAGCATGTCCTGACTGTCCACGGTGCGCTTGGCGATGGTGAACACGTTGCTTGCTTGTAGTTTGTTGGAAGCCACATCTGTCAAAAGGGACATAATTGAAAATTAAACAGCGCATTCAGCAGTTACGTGAGCTGTATAAGACATTCCTCATAATTAATTCAATCATAATACACTTAATTGCAATTCCCCCAGTCATCCTTTTTTAATTAGATGACAGTACAGCTGAGCATTACATTTGTGGCCTCTAATTTGAAGTAATCTCTTAAACCTGTCCTGCTGTTGCAGGATATGAAGTCCATCTTTATGTAGCAAAATTAAATCTGTCATTTAGGATTCCTGTCACTTCAGCTGCTAAACCCCTCAACTGTGTCACGTAAAAAGGCCGATTCCATTTATGAGTAACGATCAGACGATTTCACAGACAGAAATACTGCAACCGCTACCTGAGTTGAGATGGCAGTCTTTGACCTGAAACTGTGACTCGTTGTCATTGGGAATGTCTTTCCATGTGGCGAGGAACACTTGCCGGTCTGTGGGACACAAAAACAGCGTAAACTGAAAGTAGATTCTAACGGAAACACTCTGATTTAAAAGCTGCGTGATACGCTGATGCCAGCGAGGCGATGCAAAGAACACATAGCTGCGCCCTCCTGTGTTAATTTTCCCTGGATCAAAGCCACAGATGAGGGGGAAAAACTGTCTATTTTTGTTATGCGGCGCTTGATCAGACCAAAGCTCTGTCATTGTTCCTGATGAATCATTTCGGGAGAATGGAGACGATTTGTTTTTTGTAATGAGACAATCGGGGTGGTGCACAAAAGGGAATAGAAATAAATCCCCAAAGTGCACTTGATGTGTATTATGTGCAACCAATTGTGTTGCCTAAATCAGATGAACAAGCTCAGCAGGGCAGACGGTCACTCGCACACACATCTACTTTGAAATTTCCCCGAAGCGCATAATGAGTCCTTGTTGAGAGGCCGACGTCTGCATAATCTGCTGACGTCGGAAATTTTTTTTTTGTTTTTTTTTTAAGGGCTTTTTGTGAAGCGATTCATAGACAGGAGAGACACTCACCCATCTTTCCATCTTCTACAAACAGCAAGCTGATGGGGTACTGGCAGCTGAAGTAAAACACGTCAATGTTGTTCTTAATGGCAACCTGTGAGAGTCATTACAATCAGGGGAAGGCATAGAGGACAGGATGAGGAGGAGCAGAGAGCAATATGGTTCATTACTTCTCAAGCGCCCTGAGGACACACACGCCATTTCCTGTGCTAATAGAACAACAGGGCTGTGGTCCTCAGAATACTGTCACAAATGTACATACACAATTTAGATAAACATACATATATTTACTAGATTGTCCTACAGTAAAGTTTATCAATGATTGGCTCCTCTTTGCCTGTGCATGCAGAACCTCTGATGAAACAACATTGGTCTATTAAAAGCCAATGAAAGAACAGGCTGCGAAACCACAGGCTGCTCGGCAACAAAGTGCTGAGGGAATCACAATGAGACGGACCCGAGAAAAACAGAAGACCAGCCTGTAAATAAATGATTCATGGCAGTGACGGGGTTTTATTTCCAGGTGGAATGCAGGGGTGAAGATAACATGGTGAATTCTAGTGTGCGCCTGGGACAAATTAGCCGTGTGGTCAGATATGGAAGAGGAAATACAAAAACAGCTATAATTAATCCCTCGAGGACACAGAAAATCATTAGCTCAGAGTTTATTGTGGGTCGAATGATAATTTGAGATGATCATTTTATCTTTTTTCACAAAAATATATAATGGGGCAACTAATCTCCTCCTCCAGTAGAACAGATATTCCATACACCTTATATATATCCCTACATATATCCTCCCTATATTCACCTCACACATTAACCATGACTGCTGACAGCCAAAGAAATTAACTATATATTTTTTAAAATAAATGCAGAACTCGCAGGCAGTACAGTAAAAAGGTGAGAGCGGCCACTGCAGCCACCAGAAACAAAAGAATCATGTCTGGTGTCACCCCAACCGCCATAACCACCCCCCCCTCCCATTACTCTTATCTTCTCTCTCCAGCTGCCCCCTCCACCGTTCTGCCCACTTAAAAGAAATATCCTGATCAAAAACAGCTAACCGTGGCTACTCCTTTATTCAGTCTAATGCTGTGGCTCTGAAGGATCTTTTTTCATGTGCTGTCACAGCAACTGAAAAAAGGAGCAGAAAGCCTCTTGAAAGCGTGATGACAAGGTTAAAGTAAAATTTGAGTTCTAGTCTCTGTTTGATATAAAAATAAGCTCTGGGACAAAGTTACATCACTGTCATCAAGTGTAAACTTACAAAAACATTCAGCGTAAGGATTTAAGAAAATAGAACTGACAAGGTTACCTGTAAGTTGGTGAGAGGTTCCATCTTCATGACTGGTCCCACATTACTGAGGGGAAGAGTTGCTTCAACCGTCTGGTTCGGGCTCAGAGGAGTTAGAACCTGGAGAGGACCGGCTGGACTGAGACCGAAGCTACAGACGACAGACAGGAGAGAGAAAAGTTACAAGGGAGACCTAAATATATTCATATGCCATTAGCTGCAAATGTTCCCACCTGTTTTTGTTAAACTGGATGGCAAAATCCGTCATTACACTCATGGCTTTATTAGTGAGGGTCATTTCCATCTGGATCACCCCCGAACGGCGAGAAAACGTGCCAGATATTTCCAGACCTTTAGCCTTCATGGCTGGAAGCCAAACCTTTTTGGAAGGAAGAAGAACAATGCTGTTCTTGGGGGCGATGTTCCTTTTATATATTATTTAATATATAAAAGGAACATACAGGCTCCGGCTGTATCAAAACTCACTGTTTTTGGAGGGCTGTACGCTCCCATGGGCATGCCAACTCCACCTCCAAGGTCAAAGAGGTCATCCAGACCTCCGCTCACAGGGGCACTGAAAGCGGGGGGCACTGCAGCTGGTGGAGCACCAAAGCCAGCCCCCATCTACAGATAAGCAGGCAACATGTTGACTGTTGGACCTCGCAAAGTAACAAGCATAAATGAATAAACTTGAGGACATTACTTACAGCAGGGCTTCCTCCAAGATCCCCACCAAGCTGGGTTAAAAAGAGGGGAGAAAATTCAGAGATTAATCAATAATTTCATTATTCTGTGATATGGATTTAAAACAAGACAGATTACGAAGAATTAAATCCTACAACCTAATTTAAAATCACACTGAGGATTAGGTTAAATTAGGTTAAGGTTACATTTTTCATACACCAACCGTTCAGTGTTCCTGCAAATGTGAATCAGTGGCTTTTGAAATCCCACTTTTACTGCTTTGTGCAAATACTGAATTACATTTGTAGTTGGCAGAATATTTTGGGTACAGTGCCCAACAAATATAGAATCTAAACAAAGACAGAGTTGAACAGCTGTCCAAAAAGTGAATGACCACAAATCCTCATCTAAATGGAGTGAGAAACAAACATGTAATAAGGGGAGGGAACGGGGGGGTGGACTACTGCAGGGACAGAGCTAGTGCAGTACAGTGGGAGGAGGGGCAAGGGTTTGGACTGATGCTGGCCTTTGCTGGTCTAGCACGGTCCCTTGGACCAACCTCCGTGGGGCTGTAATCTGTGGCCGATGGGGACTGATGAAAGAACTGAGGTGACTGGGGAGTGTCCGTCCTCAGGGGAACAGGTGGCTGATTCAAACATGAGAGAAATCAAAGAGCCGGGACAAGAAAAGAAAGGGATTTGAGGATTTAACTGCATGCTGAATATCAAATGATGACAAATGATGAACCAACATTTCAGAAAGAAGAATGGGAACAGAATTGGCTGAATGAATTATTAACTATGGCCTGAGTCTCTAAATGTGCCCCCTCCCACCATGTAGTTACCGGTTCAGATTCATCTCCCATCTGTAGGTGCAGCATTAGACAAAGAAAACACACAGGAGTCAAAGAAAAAAAAAGAAAAGAAAAAGCACCACACAAAAGCCAGGGGGAAAGTTTTAAACAAACATTATTGTAACCAGCTGCCAGTTGTCTACAGTGCAATTGTAGCTCAAATGTATTTTATTAGAGACCATTCAGGAAGAATAACAAATTAAATGTCATGTGAGACCGGAGGCCTTTATCAGTGATGGTAATCATCATGATCATTCAAGGATTTATCTAGTGCTTAGTCATTTCATCCATGTGACTCAGTTTTATTGTATTAATTTAGATAATGAACCGCTTGTCCAGTCATGTGACATTTTGCTGGTGTGTGGGATAGACCGTTTTTACCAGTTTAAGACAGTGTGAAACAGGCACACACTGGAGTGTGAGAGACCTACCAGGCTGTCCAGTCCCCCTCCAAGAAGGTCTACAGCCCCCATCTGTATCCCAGAGGTGGGGGCTGGTACGGTAGCAGGAGGTGTCAGGTCCAGATTAAGCAGATCTCCCAGAAGGTCACCCTGGGATGGGATGACAGCGGGCGGCGCCTCAGAAACTCCAGCTGTTGAACCCGTCTCTGGGCTGTCAACACTCTCCCCACTTAAGAGGACAGAAACTCATTACTGCCTTCATCTCCTTTTAACTTTATCAGAAGACGACGCACACTTACGATCCACCACTGGCAGGAAGTCGTTTGTGCTGAACACCACGGCTGCCCTCAACAAAGGCACTGGGGGGCTTGTGGTAGACAGAGGCCAGAGTACCAATATGGCAGATTAGCTCCTCCAGGAGTGTGGGTTCAATCAGATCCGTCTCTTCTGAAATCAGAGGCTTCTCAGCCAGAACCACCTCTTTAGCAGCCACGGGGTCTGTGGACAGCAGACGCCAATAGATGTACCCACGGTCCCGGAGGTCCGGGTTATCCGAGTCCTGAGGAGGTCAATTGGGAAGTTTTCATTGAGTCATGTTGAGTTTTTCTTCTGCCTGTTAGTGGCTGTACTGAGCATCCTCAAATGTCTGAACAGCGATGGCTTTTCTTACCTGTGTGGCCAGGCTCAACACCTGCTGCACTAGTTCCTGGGTCTCAGTGGGTTTTTTCAGGAACAGTTTGACAATTGCCGTCAGAAGCTGCAGCTGCACCTATGAGATGAAAATAACACTGAATTAAACTCAATGGATTTAGTGATAGATGTCCAGGACCATCTTGACATAAATCATTCAAGGACAAACCCGTCATTCCCTCAAACCCACTTGAGTGCTTTCGTCATGGAAACCCTCCAAAAAGCTCTCCAGCAGTTCATCAGCATTGTCGATGCGCTCCGCATACTCTCCCACGATCCAGATCATGGCAGCACGTGCCTCTGGTTCATCCAGGGAGTCCAGGTTTTCACACAGAGTGGCGATCACACTCTCGTACCTGAACGGTGACACAAAAACAACATTTATTGTAGTTAGTTAGACACAATATCAATGCCTGCTTCTACACATAAAAATTCACATTGAGATGCTGCCGTTTCCCCTCCTCCCCTCTCTCAGCACGTCATCAGAGATGACCCTGTGCACTAGTCATCACAATTGTCTCTCTGATGGGACTTACTTATTAGGGTACTTTCTGAAGATGTCCTTGATGACAACAATGGCCTCCTGCACCACATAGTTGACTTTGGTTTGGATGAGGTCTAGAAGTGTGCTAACACAGCGCTCCGCTGATTGCTTTTGAATAAAAAAGTAAATGAAGAAAAGACGACTCAGTAACTAGAGTGTAGCAATTCCAAACAGACCACTCAGGTCATCATCAGAACATCTTGAAATGACATTATGTTTTTTTCTCATTATGCCACATAGATGTCTCAAGCCTTTCCACTCACCTCTACTTTGATTGCGCAGCGACCGATGGCTCTGACCGCTTTGCGGACGAAATCCACATCTACTTCTGTTGCGTACTCCTTCAACTCAGCCAAGACCTAAAACAGATCAACGGTAGAATTAGAGCCGACTGTTGTCGACAGATTACCATGGAGAGGATGATTCTTCCCAACTTGGTATTAACTACCTGGGCAATGTTCGCTTGAGATGCTAAGCGAATCATGATGTCCAACTTCTCCAGTTTCACATAGATGGGGTCGTTGTACTTTACAAAGAAAACCTTCATTTCGTGTTTCAGGATCTCAGGGCTGAAAAGAGAAATTGTTTTGTTAATGAGTCGGTAAACCAAGGTCATCAAATTATAAATAAACCAAAGAAAGAAAGAACGAGGGAAAGAAAATTGAATCCCGCTGTAAAGCACCATGCAATCATCATTATAATCAGAATGGGACGTGCACAGGCAATCCAAAATAAACCCTCAGCAGAATGATGTGTCCATTTTTACCGTCTCTGTACGATGAGGTTGATGTTTCTCAGGGCCACATACTGCAGTTCTGGCTCAGCGGACAGCAGCGTGACCAGAGGGGGGGCCAGCTTCTTCAGCAAGGTGCCATAATAGTCCAAATCTTTAGGGAGCATCTCCATGAACTTCATTAACACCTTAACAGCTGACAACACCACCGCAGAGTTGGCATGTGAGAGCCGAGGGGTCACTCGTTCACAGATGCTGGAAGATATCAGGAGCAAAACCACTTACACTTGGGCTCTGCAGCATTCTGCACTATCTGAGAATATTAATAAAGTATTTTCTCACACCTTTGGGACTCACGGTCATCACGAGGTGTGTAATTTGCTAGGCAGTCGAGAATGAATATCTGTCCCCACTCGGTACACTCATTTAAAGCTGTCAGCAACTTGTTGATGGTCTGAGGGTTCAGGTCCAGCAGATTACTGTTGGGGTGAGACTCTGCTATCTCAGAGAGAGCTGCCACCGCATTTGCTACGACCTAAAGATGACGAGTGGAGATACATTTGAGAACAGCACACCGCTGAACACTTTTGTACCGAAAACTTTTGAAAGACTCCAAACCCAGCGGTTACCCTGCCCAAAAGAGTCGTACCATGGGGTTGGAGTCAGAGATGAGGTCTTTGAGGGTGTCCAGGAAGCCTTGGTCCTCCACCAGCTGAGCATTGATATCATGCAGCTTTGCTACGCACACGGCGGCGGTCTTCCTCACATACGGATCTTCATCTTTCAAACATTTCCTCAGGGGTTCACACAGATACTCTGTTATCTTATCTACACGGATGCAGCCCATCGTACGAACAGCCAAGGCTCGGATTAGAGGATTAGGGTCTTCACAGTCCTACAAATGTGGTTCAGAGAGGTTTATATTACATGTTTGGCCACAAAGTCTGATTCAGTTGTGTAGTGTACAGTTTCTCTAAATGCATCTAAATGTAAAACTGGTTCAAGTTGGGTATAAATTGTATTTAGCCTTTAAAGGGGTGTGAAATGTGGCTTCAAAATGTAAAATAATTTCATATTTATAAGAGAAACTTTACTTTTAGGGACAGAATGTTACCTTTACAAAGGTATTCACAGCCATGATGGCCATGTCAGGCTGACTCTTGGCGTAGTTCATCAGGTACAGATAGACCAGCTTTTTCAGTTCCAAGTTGTCCGTCTGCATGCAGTTCACGACGTCGGGGAACAGAGCACTGCACAAGGGACAGAGAATTATGTGACCACTGTCGCCAAACTGAAGGTGATTTATGACAGTGCAGTCTGACAGCAATTTCCCCCGGTTCACCTAACATCTTTGCCAACTGTCATCGATGCGATGACCTTCTTCACAGCCTCCTTCTTCTTCTCTTTCTTATCGCTATTCAGCTCGGCCTTGAGCTCAAATATTTCCCCTGTGCAGAAAAGATGGAATCAGACTCTGTTAAGCATCGGTGATAAATAAAATAAAGGTCTATGCTATTATATAACAATGTCGAGTTACGTTAATATTAACTATTCATGTTCAGAAAGTAAAAAGAGTGAGGTGATGAATCTGGTCAGGGTCTTTTATTGCTGAAAAGGACATAAAAAAGGCTAAAGAACGGCAGGGAGCAGTTTCTCTTCCTGATTTAATATACAAACAGCTCTGCAGTGAGGCAGCTGGCTTCTGTTAAAGACGTTTCCCTGAATTTTGCTGATGTTCGAGATTATCAGACCAATTGTCTGTGTCTCAGCGGCACACGTCTGCCCTCTCTCACTGTGGACTGATCCAACTTTAAACAAGAGTAGCTGTTATGAGTCTGTTTATTCCAACGAAGAGCAGAAAGGCAGCAGACTAAAAGCTTCTGCACATCAACCAGACGACCAGCGAACTGGTCTTGATGGGAGTAGAGCTTGCTGCATAATATCAGGGAAAAACACACAATGTGCGTATCCATATCATGGGTTGCAGGCAGAGTAACGTAATTTGTGCATGTATGAATTCTTATCAAAGTGCCCCTTCAAAGGAATTATCAACTCCAACATATGCTGAAAGGTAGTGGTGATGGGTACCAGAATTTCACCATCCTCTTTGACAAGTGGCATCACAGCAGTGATGTCTGAAAAAAGGATTGCGACCATGTACTGCACACTGCTTTGTTTTAAGGCTGTGTTTAACATTTATATAACACAAACTGACTAACCCCTAAGGAATCTGCATACACATACAGCAAGTATGTTTTTACATTAAAGCATTATGATGTCATGTGACTGTTAAATAAACAGTATTATATTAATGGAAACTAAAAAGATGTACAACATCAGCATACAGACTGGTCTTAACTTTGAGTCTCTGTAGTTGTAGAGAAACTATAAGTAAGAAGCATCTGTAAAATACTAAGTGGCAACTTAGTGGCAACAAAGCACACAAGCCTCTATTGGGCATATAAAATTAGAAAGCATACACTGACAAACCAACAAGCGTAATCTAACTGCATAAATACAGAAGGAGGGCAGCACAATGAATACAAATCAGAGAAGTAATGCTCAAGGTGTCTAATATGATCAATAATATAACCCAGAGTTACTATGTATGTGGTCACAGTTTATTAAATTTCCCATCCACACAGCTTATGATTGTTTATAGTACTTATACACAGTATAATTACAGTTCTTACAGTACCAAAAAATCCTATGACTGGAATATATTAACAAAGAGACCTCATCACTGAGTTATCTTCATTATTTATCTTAAGACCTAATAATAGGAAGCAAGCATACCTTTCTTGGTGGTGGTGAAGTACTTGGAATCTGTCATTTTGGATCCAAATTGTCGATTCTCCTGTGGAGGATAAAGAACGTGAGAGTGTCTTTCTTCTCTCTGTGGAAGCGTGGAGGCTCACAACAGGAAATACTCAAAAGTGCAAGCACCAGGAAACAAAAGGAATTCCGGTCTTCTGCTGAACAAACAGCCGAGCTATCGCAAAAATGAAAACAATGGATTTGGCAGAAGAGGCATTTTATCTCTTTTTTTTTTTATTATTTTTTGCACCAATCGTCTCAATCAGCATCAGTAGCCAGCCCTTACATTTTCAGACAACAAATGATTTATAATTTTATTCAAGTGTCCGTGTTTCCAAGTGGCACATTACATTGTTGTGTGGTTACCATGGAAAATAATATTGACAAATGGCAATCAACCCGATTAAAGCAGTGCATTTTTCACCTAAAATTGTGTAACTTTATAATCATAACAAGGATTGGCGTGTTCTGAAAAACACTTCAAAAAAAGAAAGAAAAAAAGAGAAGAACACTGCACAGATGCAACAACTTTTTTTTACGAAAGTTATGAATGAAGTGATCTCCATTTTCAGGAGAAGGTAATGCAGTGAGAAGTACCTTATATTAACACATCACCTTGAGCATAATCGTGTCGTAACGAGGAAATAAACAATAAAAAAGGAACTAGTAATGTGACCATTACTAACATGAACATTATTGGTGCACCCTCGAACAAGTGTAGCTTAATCAAACAACAAAGACTTTTCGAGTTGTCCTCATCCCTCTCTTAAACAACAGCGTGTATGTAAAGATAGTGTATGTTAAAGAGGCTGATTATCCGTAAATAAACAGTAGTAATGAGCTTCAACCTGGTGACAGCTTGTTTGACAAGTTAACCGACGCCGACAGGTAGCACGCCTCACACTTTTGTTTGACCTTCTCCACCTAAAGCCGGCACTAAAGCCAAGCCATGGCCAACTATATTGCGGGATAACGAAGCCGGGAGGTCCACGCAAGTTAAATCTGAATTAAAATCCCAATTTATCCAGAGTTTGGACGGCTGTTAGCGGGCTAGCGTCAGGCTAACTGGAGGCTAGCGTCGAGCGCCAAGACGCCGACGACGAGGCGTGCAAAAACACCACTTTTTGACGATGGCGACGGCTCAATCTGACGACCACGGAGATCCCTGCGACCCCGTTACTCACGCATAACTGATTGGCCCATTCCTGCATGGTTAGAGGAGCTGTGGTTAACTGAACGAGGCTAGTGCTAAAGGCTAGCGCCCCCGGTGTAGCGCTCCCGTTGGTGAGAAGTGACCTTCTTAAGCACAGGCTCAGGGAGCCCTTCTACCGCCGCGCTTAATCCCTTAATCTGCCAGCCTGGCTCCAGACCAGACCTGGTGGAATTAGCGTACCTTCTGGAGGTTAAAATGAGCCGCGCCACGCCGTGAATTAGGAGAGAAATCTGCCCAGGAATCTTACCGTGAGCGGTGACGGCCTCCAGGCTCCTCCCACTTCGGCCACTTCGGCTATTTCCGCCGTCCGCCGAAGAAACCCGAGCGCCCTGATTCAGTGACGTCACATGGCTTCACTCATGAAGGAAAGCACGAATTATCACACACGCACACACACATCTAAATACATTTCTAAACTCTTAACGGCACGGCTGCGTCGGTTGCATGTTTCAATATTTCCAGTTGCACCTTCAGATTATCTGTCAGCCGCATGCGCAATAAAAGGACTTTAAATAACTCATTCAACTGCAAACATTTATGCATGATTTTTTTTTATTAACTGTGAAATTTCAGAGGAAAAGGTTATTACAAGAAAACTCTGACAGCATTTTCAACCTCGGAAAACAGAGAACTGAAAGAGGATTGCCATTTCATACATATAAAATCCACAGTTTCAAGCATTCTGTACATTTAACTTAAAAATTTAGTGAAAATAACCATTAAAAGAAGACACGGTCCGATCACAAACATTCAAATTTTGCAGTATCACATGATTTGTGTTGTCTCTAAATGATTGGCAAACAGATGTAATGGCGTGCGTGTACGAAGTTGATGCAAGTGGGAGGTTTTTAAAACACATTTTACTCCAAAATGCAAATAAAGCAAAGCAAAAACAAAACCTTATAACACTTAAAATTCATTTAAAAGTAGTGTAAGTGACTAGCTTCATATGCTTCTTATGTAGCACTTGTGATCCTGATACATTGTCAATCATTTTCAGCAATGAGGAACACTAAACCAAATATCTTACCAGAACACTTTGACTGTGGGATCATACTAGTTATAAAACATAAATCATGTCTCAGCTCATTAATCTCTTTACGGTACATTGTTGAGAGAAATGGACCATATTGCATTCTTTTAAACACTCAGCTCTCGGAACAATACCAGCAACACACATCTCAGGTTACTTCAGCCTAAAGATGCTTCTGGTAAATAAATAAATTAGACCAACCAACCAATCAGCTCACTCATCCCTCTTCACATCAGCTCTGTACATGTCATATATGAACACAATGTATGTACACTCTTCTCCGGCCTTTCCTCATGTCAGCGCTGAAACAGCTCTTTCCCCTCCTTTTTTTGCTGATATTATTCGCCCCGTCATAAAATACATATACCGCAGGTCGGTAACACTGCCCTTCTCGTGTTTTCAGTGCCAAATCACAAAATCAATGTCAGTTAAACATGGAAAACAAAATACAGAAGGTGGCTTGAGTCTGGCCTTTTTCAGCTGGTGCTACAGTTTCACAAGAGAACATATCCAGTTACAGTATATTATTCATGCACTGTCAAACACATGTCAAAACTACCCGGCGTCCATCAAATCCACCTTCTAATGCACTGTCATTGGCTCTTTTCAGCATTCGGATGCATGTCATTCCGAAAGAAAAGATGGTTTTCCTATCAGGAAAATAACGTCTCTTTATCAGCGGATGAATATCTCATCTCCGCCACTAGGTGACGCTGTCGGTCTCATAAATCCGTTCTCGAGTTTGAGAGCAGCTATTCTTGTAAAATTAAGATTAAATAAATAATATAATTTTTATAATGAATTGTACACCTGAATCAAGTATAGGTTTTAACTCAAATTGGCAACTTTCCTCACAACATTCACACAGAAATGTTCCTATTATCATCAACATTTATGTCAGGTCTGTGTTATCAAACAGTTCTTAGTAATGATGAGAAAAAACATTCAAAAAATTAAATTAAACTTGTAAGGCAGAGGGAATTGTCAAGGCATTTTTCAACCAACACCAACGTTGCATAGCTAAGGCAACACAGAACTGATTAAAATGACTGTACATTAAACTACTATTATACAAAATGCCCACATCAGTCAGTGAGCAAACACGCATCTGTACACTTTCATTCTTCTAAGTAACTGACTTCTGCACGTGTCTGTGTGTGACATTATATTTGCAGGGTGTAGCATGATAGGAGAAAGTTAGTTTGACAATGGTGCAACGTAAAACAGCTTCACTGATCCTCGTGTTTTTACATTTAACCCACCAATTAGTAGAAGTAAATTTAAAATACTTCACTGCGTAAAATCTATTGCTGAATCCATGGAATACACGTGCAACCAATTGTTTGGTTGCACGTGTAATTTAGACAAAATCAGAAGAATGGAGTTTTTCATTCTTATCTATTTATCTATAGGTACAGTTTAAATATGGTTATTGTGATTTATGTGTCAGGACCACCCATAATCAGAGGAAAAAGTTCAGTATATTGACTATCAAGGCAAGAGATTGTGCGGCTAACCACAAGATGGAGCCGTTCTGTGTGACCAAAGGTTCACTGTCATGCTTGCAGTGTTTATAGAGATGCAGCTTTAAATCCCTGGCACTTCACCACGCCCTCAACGAAGCTGCACACATGCTCGGATTCTCTCTATCAACAAAGTCAACTTCACAAGTGCTCTGGCTTTTTTAAAAAAGGAAAAAGATAAATCTAACTTATGGCAAAATTAACATTAAAGACTATTCCTTTGGTAATAAATAATTTGGTTTGAGTGCAAATTAAACTCAACACAGAACCCTAGGATATATTTGGGGAGGGATGAGTGTTAAACATGCAGTAAAATGAGTATAAAGCCCAGTCTTGACTTGTTTTAGTAGTCAAGTAGTGTTTACGTTCATTTGTGCTACAGCCAGGCATCAGTTCCAAGGCTCCCTGACTTTCCAGGGTACGAACGGTCTTTGTTGCCTAAGGCCGGGGAGCGTGTCTGGGGGTGGATCATATCCGCGAAGGCCGGGTGCAGGATCTTGCACGTGGTCGTGCGGGCGGAGGGGCGCGAGCACTGCGGGGACAGTGGCGGGGTGCAGGACGGGGAGAGGGTCCCGTGGACCTGCAGGTCTCTGTAGCTGACCGGCGTGGGGATGCGCGTGGGGCAGTTCTCTGGCCTGTTGTCGATGCGAGGCCTGATTTTGGCTCGAGGTTTGTGCTTTGTGAGGGAGTCTAACTTGTCTCCCTTCTTCGGCCCTTTCTTAGCGGACAGCGCTTCCCCGTGAGCGTCTCCGTTGGTCACTGGCGACGACGGCTGGGGGGATTCCGAGTGGGACTCGCTGAGGCTGAAGCACATGGAAGAGCTTTCGCTGGAGGAGTCTTGGAAGGAGCAGTCCTCCGAGGGGGGAAAGGGCACGGGCGACGGGCAAGCTTCAGGCGGCGGTAGATCGTCGCCGTTTTCTACGTCATAAGGTGAGATCTTCTGGTGATTCTCCAGAGGAACATCTCCTACGGGCTCGGAGCCCCAGTCAAGTTTACTCTCGTTTGTAATCCCCGCTTTAGCAGTTAAAACCTCATGGTCTCCGTTCATGTTCCGACAGTCTACAGCAGGTTGTGACGGGGCCTGGTTCATCAAGTCGGACTCTGACAGGTAAGACGAAAGTTCTCTCTCTTCTATGGAGCTGGAGATGGCCGGGAGCTTCTTCAGGCCCCCTCTGCAGTCGCGCCACTGCTCCCCCTGGACGAAGTGGTGCGGCCCTCCAAAGCTGTTACCGTACAGTACGTGCAAGGGGTCGTCGAGCGGGAGGTGATTGGGGTTAGTTCGCTTGGATTCCCTGAGGTCTGGCAGAGTCCCCATCTTCGCCCCCACGTTCAGGGAGGAGGTGGAGGAGTTGGAGGAGGAGTACGCGGAGTCTGTGACGCTGGAATTGGCGGGAGCCGGAGCAGGAGGCGGTCCGGAACTGGCCGGAGTCCCCTGTAGGGTCACTCCTGCGGGGGCTCGGTTCAGCGCCCCTCGGGCCTGTTGCGTGTTGGCCAGAAATTCGGCCTCGAAGCTGCGATACAGGTCCTGCTCCCTCTGGGGGTCTATCGTCGGCAGCATCTGGAAGCCAGGGTTCCCGTCGCCTTCCTCGGGCTCCTGGTGTTCCGGCCCCGCCCAGTTCCGGTGCTGGCCACGCCCGATGGAGCGGGGGCCCTGTAAAGTCCGAGCTGCACGTACGGGGTGATGGTGAGAGTTGCGGGGAGACGAGTGCGGCGAACGTCGGCCTCCTGAGGTGACGGGTGGAAGTAATCTGTTCTTTCCTAAGGAGGGGGGGCGGGGCGCTGGTGGTCTGGGGGTTGTGATGGTCTTCTTGCTGGGGCTGCTGTTGTTGTTGTTGTTGTGGGTGCCTTTAATAGGAGAGTTGGTGCATGAGGACGACTGCCTCTTGCTGAACCCACCGCCTAATCTGGGGGAGGATGGGGGCGCCTGCTTGGCCCGAAGGTCCTCTTTTCTGTCAGAGGGAGGGGGTTGAGGCTCTCTAAAGCAAGAAGCAGGTCCCGGGCTGGCATCGTTTGACCGTGACGACAGTTTACTCTGGCTGTGTGAACGCGGTGCGTGGAATCTCCTCGGGCCATCGTTTCCGAGCGAGCGCCCCCTCTCCGTGCGGGACGTCCGGGACCCGTCGGAGGAACCCTGGGGCGGGTTTGGTTTGAGGACTGGAGCGAGCGCCGAACGTTCCCGGGACTGGCTGCGTGCGCGGGGAATGCTGGGGCGCAGGGATGGAGCTTGACTCCCGCCTCCCGCTCTCTCGATCATATGCTTCCCCTCCTTGCGACTGACAAGCAGAACTACCTCGTCAGAGCGCCGTGAAGCTCCGCCTAAGGAGTGCCGTCCTCCTCCTCCTCCTCCACCTCCTCCTCCTCCCTTCGATGAGGCTGTAGAGGAGTCGCTATCTCCAGACAGACGTCTTGACAATGGTAACATTGTCTCCTTATTCCTTCAATATAAAGAGACATGGGATCAGTTATATAACACAAATAAACACACACTAAGTGGTCAAATACACTTCTAAACCCAGAACACCACAACCCTTTCACACACTGGTAGGAGCACCAAGATTACATGCACAATCATTTACAGGAAGAAATAAACTCCGTCTAATTCAATGAGTACAATCTAGGCTGCATGGTAAAAATTTAAATATACAGTCGTGGATTGTTTTCCTATTCAAATTTCACATGTAGCTACAGAATTATGCATATTTAAACTGTCCAAACATCCATTAGAAACGACTGTGAGCTGAACATGTTCGCTCCCTGTGATGGAGGCTGGGGTACGCCCAACTCAACCACTTTGACAATGCAAAAACGGTATCTGTGCCCAGAGAATAATTTCCATGATTTGACTTAATGAGTTACTCCATCTTTTGTCAGGAGTGTAAAAGGCAATAAAGCAGAACACCCTTCATTCTTAAAAAGCAGGTGGGCGGGAGCAGGAAGGTCTCCCTTGAGAGGCGGCGGTGGATGTCCACCTGTTTCGGCACATGAAAAAGTTATTTTATTTAATTTTAATGCATTTTTGGGTCCTTCTGTGGTCTATGTCCACCATGGTCTACGTGACAATCTGAGTGTGTATGCTCTCTTGATCATACACCTTTAAAATGCATTAAAATGCCTGACCTGTGACTCAAAACCTTATTTACATGGACTGAGTGCACATAAGTGAATTTGGCATCATCACATTGTGTTGAAATCACAGCCAGAAATAGAGTTTGAACACATTCAGGCATGTTTTCTGCCGGTGGAGACCCCACCTGTTGACCTACATTCCCATCTAACCGTGAACAGTTGTCTGGGGATAGTTGCCAGATTAGCCCTTATCTGGTCTGGGGCCCCACCTATGCGGGGTTAATTAGAATGAGCCGCGAGTTCTGAGCCATCACTGATCCACATATTAACAGCGCACCAAAGTAAACCACCGCTCGGCTCCAGGACAACGACTCATTAGCCCACCTAAGACTCACGGCCAGATAAACTCCTGACCAACCTCGCAAAAATCGGCAGCGGGGGGTATTGATCACGCGCGTACCCGACGGCGAGCGCCGCGAGTTGGCCTCCGCGTGTCGGGAGTCGAGCGATGGCTGACATTTCATTCCGCGGCGAGCTCAAAAGGCTGGACACTAATTCACGCCATCTGTTTGCCGTGGCAGGAAAACAAAGGCTCGGGAAACTAGCTCACGTGGAAACGCCGCCATCTGGCAGAGGTCTTATCGAGTTAACAGAGGTAAATAAGAGAGGAGCAGCGAGGAAGAGTGCAGGAATGTCCTGCCTGACACAGCGCGCACAAGCGCTACGACAGGGTGGCCCCGCCGGGTTTATCCGGGCAATGTCACCTGAGATTAGATAAATCTGCTCCAGGCTAATCCATGGTTTCCTGGCACGCATATTGTATATAATTCAAGTTATTTGTGCCTGTCGGATTTCTCTTTGCCCGCCCGTCGGCGCTACGATCCCCGGGGGCGTGGCTGCGCTCATGCGCTCTCACCTGAGCGGATTAAAGTGGCGGGGCTCCGAGCGGTCCCGCGGCGGCTGCGGGAGCAAGGTGCGGTGCGAGGAGTGTTCGAGCTCGGAGGAGCTGGACGGGTTCCGGGATCGTCCCCGGGCGCGTGGAGGAAGTAGGGGCGCAGGAGGCGGAGGAGGGCTCCAGGGAGCGTCTGTCGGGGGGCTTGTAAGGGGCGACGGCGTCGTTCCTCCAGAGCGGACCCGGACTGGTGGAGCGGGACGAGTGCGCGCTCGAGGACTTGCTGTGGCCTCCCTGACCTTGGCCGCTGGCTTTGGCCTGGTGGTATCGGTGGGCTGGGGACACAGGTGGATAAAGAGGGAACGCTGTTATCCCATTCAACACTAATGCAACACTAAAATTGTTCATCCCTCCCTCGGACGCAGCCGATATCGCAAATCTGACTCCATAAGCCAGATCAACAGGGCCTCCGCCGGCCAAACCAGAGGGTTTGCCCCCAACGTTACGGTTCCAGTTAAGTGGGATCGTCCCACACCAGCGTGGATTTGAAGTTGCAAGTAGGCTCAGGCCCTGTCACGATGACCAGAAAAAAGGGGCTCTTTCAGGATGAGTTCTAATCCCACAGAGAGTGACTCATCATCTTCCTGGCTGGAAATATTTTTAGGCTGCTTTTTCTGATGGAAAACAGACCAAGTTTCTGGTCGTAACAAAGCCAAAATAGAACTTAGCGGGGACATAAGCCACCCTTACTGGTGTAAACTGGAATTAGTACCTCAGAAGTGATCAGCAGACGTATTCTGAGTATTGTCTTGCCGGCGAAACGCTACAAAGAAGCTGTTTTGTAAGGAGATGAGCGATGAGAGATGGGAAATGATCTCACCAAAAGCAGCACAGCGACATGGGTCATGCTTGTCCAAGTAGTGCTCCAGCGTGTCCCAGCCCCCTCCGACACGCACCATCACATGAGTTCGAAGGACCTGAGGGTCGGACAGAGAAAAACCATGGCCTCAATAGCTCCATAAACAGCCAGCGCACAAATGAATTGGTTAAAGTTTTGGATACACAGTACTACCACACACGGTGCCCTCGCAATAGATATGCAAATGACAAAGTGGGGCCTTTGGTGTTGTGTAACATTCTGACGCAGTCCTGCCAGCGCCCCCGTTTCCACCCTCCCCCTGTATTCTTTCTCTCGCATCACCCCCCAGCTGCTGCCATTATGGGGAGTGTTCATCGCCATGCCAACTCACAATTAGAGCATCACAAGGACAGTAAAAGACACTTTTTAGGCATTTCTCTTTACTGTGTTGGAGCCCACATCCCCGTGCTTTCATCAGGGGTGGGTGGGGGGGGAGATTAGCATGGCAACAGTGCACCCCTGCTGTGCTCGGTAACTGAAATCTCTGAAGAGAGGGGAGGGGGGGGGCTTTGCAGAGCTACAGGGGGCAACGGTTATGTCAGTTCCTACTCTCTGTTCCTTGAGACTCACATCCGTGAGATCAGACCAAAGAGCCTCTCTTCCTCCAGGCAGAGGCTGCCATCAGTGCAGCAGCACAATGCCACTAATGTGAGAGAGCATCCAGGATGGAGTCCCCCCCCCCCCCCCTCCGCCCTGGGCTGTGGAGCAGGCCCCCCCCGACACACGCTTCAGAGGTAAGGCATGGGCTGCCACAGCCTCACCTTGGGGTCCCCCGGCCATGGTCACACAGAGGCCACAGACCTGACACGTGCATTAACATCAGACCCCCCCCACACACACACACACACACACACACACACACGCACACACACACACACGCACGCACCACCTTCCCTGTAACACAATCCCTGCCAATCCGCTACAAGTCGTTTCATCGGCCTTCTCCCCTACGAGATCAAATCCGTCAAAACAGCTGAGCTGCTTATCTCATATCAGACCTGAGAGCAGGCTGTAAACTGCTTACTCTGCTCTGCCACGGCGTTATGTCAGTGACAGGTTGACCGTTGGATATTACATCACCATCGTGTCCCCACAGAAGAAATTGAATCAAACCACGCTCGGACCAGCAAATTTCTCCTGAGCGCGATGGTTGAAGGAGAGACCCACTCTCAACTCTGACCCTGCTATCGCTTTCACTTGTGGCGCAGGCCTCCGGAACGCTCGCCACTGGCAGAGAGGATGCTGATGTGGCATTAATTTATCTCACGCCGAATTTAGCTGCGCGGAGGAGGAGAAGCGGTCATGTTTGAAACAGCCACTGGGAGAAAACAGAGCTGATTTCTAAATGGGGGCTGAGATAATTGCCTAACAAATTTGTCAGGGGGATATTAAAATGCTAATTGCGCAACTTTATAAACGAATGTCTCATTAATGCTGTTTTTTTTTTATTATCTCACCACAGACTGTGATCGGAGCATCAGCAGAAATAAACACACATAATTGTGTGTTTAATTGTGCACCTTAACCTACTTTGGGGTTGATATTTGCAGGAACTGCATAACTTTAATCATGCCGGGACAAAGTGAAATCCTGGTCTATTTGCATTCTGCGCAGATGGCTCATTTCCACATTAAACGCCCTTTTATGTTAATATTTACACATATTTGCTGCAACAGTCCTGTTTCTGAGTGTTATGGGATCGTGTTCCACTTAAGATGCGCAGCTCAGCTGCCCAATTTCCCCACCACCGAAGGGGTATCACAGTTACCCACAGCTCAGCGAGACCCAGGCCTGTTTCTATGGCAACAGTGAACAGAAAGACATCTCGAGATTGTGGGGGAGTGTCGAACCCATTTGTTATTAAAGCTTGGTCGTAAAAAGAAAAAAAAACGAGGGTCCCGGGGTCTAGCTGTCGCGTCCCACCACTGACGGCATCCTCTCCCTGCAAAGACTAACCTCGATGGGGGGGGTGGAGGGGGGCAGTGCCTTTATTAACTCCCGCTACCATCCCAGCGTTGGGCTGAGATCATTGTCAGAGCTTTGGCAACTGAATAGAAGTCTGTTGGCTTTGAGAGCGGGTGTCTGATTCCTCCCCTCAGAAGAATACGAGAAGTGTGTGGACACACTTGTAGCTGCTGGGACACACGCATAATTACCCCCCCCCCATGAGGCATTAGAGGAGGGCGGAGATGGTGTGAACAGGGCTAAACTGACACAAAGACCACCACTCTCATCCCAAACAGGCACATTTCACTCAAATACAGGATCAAACATCACCTGATATATATGTATCTTTTCTGCTATAGAAAGTATAATTTCTTCATAATAGAAATTTATATGTAACTTTTATTCAGGATTCCTGTTTTTAATTCTGTCATTTCAGTTTTAAGTACCTTTCAGTTTTACACACCAGTTTATTAGTCAATATTTGTTTCAGGTTCAGGTCATATGTCTAATGTGGGTGATTTTGCCTCCCTTTGTTTTTTTTACACTGAAGGCTAATCTCTGTCTACCTCTGCTACTTTCACAAATATTTCACAGTTAGTGCGAGTAAATGCACCTTCACGGGGAAGGTGGGAGGAAAATCTTTCATCATGTGTTTTTGTCTGGACGAGCGGAAACACTGGCATTACTGCCGGTAAGAGAGGCCTGTAATGTAAATGCAGACGACCTGGAACGCCACCGAAAGAGTCAATCAGTCTGGTTCTGAGGATACATTTTAGGTAAGTGAAACCAAATCGATCCCTCTTATCCGCCCCTCTCCCTACCCGGTCCTACGAACTGATGGGGGGGTCCAGCGGCCGCCCTGAAACCTAATCTGGGACAAACACTCCCGCAGAAACCGGCCGTGGCTGAGATAAGGCGCGGGCCAGGAAATGACCTAAAGCTCTAATTGCGTCTCAGAGGGGTAAAAGTACGGTCTCTGGGCCGAGCTGAGATGGATGCGGCGTGTAAACACTGACATCAGACGGAGAAATCAGAGCGCTCTGCAGCTTTGCTGGTGCTCTGGCAGCTGAGGGTCTGCTGTTACAACATGTGACGCCATACGCCGACACCGTGTGGGTCCATGCAATCATCATATGCATCGCAGTCTTCTGAGCTTTGTGCCAGGTTAACCTATACACAGGTATGTCTGTGTGTTACTGACATCCAAACTACTCCTCTGTCCACTGCTGACATTGCTTTGCTCCAGAATCTGACGTTATACTGACAGAAATGATGTTTTTGAGTCATGAAAGGGTTTGCACCTACCCTGATGAAGATCAGCGCGCTGGAATCTCCCACTTTGTACTTCCCCTCCGACACCTTGATCATGGGAAACTGGGCGGGACAGGAGCACTGGCCCAGAATCTCCCGCACCTGGGGAAGACAGAAGTGATCAAACAAGTCCCGGGAGCTGGGCCTCATCCCGTTCTCCCAGGTTTCTGGAGGTCCCGGGAGCTGTGGGCTAGCAATAACACGGGCCGGCGGTGGCAGGAATGAGGGTACGGCTGCCTCAGACCAGGATATTGTTTACCGCAAAGTCCCAAAAACATGCCCGCATGTTAATGAATACATGCACTTCTCCTTTTGCACGGTAACACTTCTGCCCGTGACATCATAATCCGGGAATAGAAAGACCTCGGTAAACAGGCCGGGGGTGGTGGTGGTGATGTCAGCGGGCCCTTGCTCCCAGCTGGGCTTTGATTCGGGACTCAGAGCTGGTGCCGCTGCTGCGGTCACGGGTGCTTATTAGGCAACTGGAGTCAGACAGAAGGGTGGGGCCAGATGTGTCTGCGCTGCACAGGCCTGGATTAGACAACTTTGCTGTTTTTCTTGGCCTCCCCGCAGATAAAAAAAAGGCGTATGCCCGCTCGGCCGACCACAATGGAGAGAAAGTAGAGCCGCACGCGGGAGAGAGCAGGAAGGCTGGAAGAATACCTGCTCCGGGGCCGTGCGAGCAAGGGCGTCATTAAACAAGGGAGGGGTAGATTGCATCGATACGGGGGGGCAAACGACAGAGTAAAGGAAACTGTCCCTCCCACTGGCTGTTTACAGGACCTTTGATGGAGCGTCCGGGGCTGATAGGACCTGCGTGTGTCTCTCCCTCCTTCATTATGGCGTATCCAGAAGATTAAGCTTGTTATTTCCTTGGAACGACACCCTCATTTCATCCCACTAATTAAAGAGCCTGGATTCAGGGATAAGCCTCAGCATCTCACCTGCCTCTCTCTTGTCTCCCTCACTTGCTTTATCGTCTCCCGGCCTTTCGTTTTCAGACCCAAATCTCCACGCACCTCCTTTGTTTTGCTTACATTTCGACTTTTCTGCCCCCCCCCCCACACACACACACACACACACACACACACTTCTTTCTTTCCGCTCTGTCACTCATTTCATTTCTGTCACTGGCTGAACGAGCCCTGTTTGGAAAAACCCCAGCCGGTGAGTTCATGGAAAGATTGCTAGGGCAACAGACACACACGTAACCTTTCCCTTCCCTTTTTTAACCGTACACTTTGTCATCTTTTTTTTTTTTAACATTTTCTCCTCCAGTCTTGCTGCAACGAAGCCGTTCTCTCACACCAAACCTCCCCCGCATCGGTTCAGCTGGGGTGATTCCTCTCTCTCCGGAGGTGAAACCAACTAACGCGCATCAGTTGGAACTCCCGCTCCCTTAATAAAGGAGATAATCAACAGCAGCCACGGCATCTGAAGCATTCAGTCTGCGGAATGTTGGATGAGACATGTGCGCTTCCCATGTCAACAAAGCGTGTGCGCGCGGAACAAACACGGCTCTGGCGCGGGAGAGCGAGGCAGCATGGGGGCAGAGGGCGACCGGGTCGCGCTGGAAGCACGCGGAAGCGGCGCTACGCTGCGAGGAGAGCCGTGGAATGAATTATGGATGCGTGCTGGTCAAATCAGAGGTGCCTCGAGAAACAGCTGCAGATGTTTAAGAAGGAAAAGAGGAAGAAAAAAGGCAAAAAAAAAAAAAAGGAGAAACGAAGAAGCGTGTCCCGATGAGGACTATCTGCTGTCTTCAGACGGGAATGCAGATATGTTTTCGCATCGAACCCGGGAGGAACGTTTCCAGCGTTTGAACTGGAAATTAGAGCTGAAAGGCTTTGTATCAGCTAAGAGTGACTCAACGACTTCTTCAGGCCTTTCCTTCCTGCACACAGCTGAAGGGCGACTCATAGAGGAGACAGTCCAGGACGGAGGGCTGGACAAACCCTGGGGACGAGGAGAGGAAATGGGAGGAGACAGATCGAGACTTTATTCTCCATTTTCTTTTCCTTAGAATGCTGTGTGACTCTCCCCTGTTTGAGTACGCCAGGCAGGCGGAAACGTAAAAAGACGCCATTGTTCTTTGTTGTTGCTGTTACGTAACGGTGCAACAGTTCTAGTTATGTTTGAGGTTTATAGTCAATTTCCTGTATCGTGAATGCACTGCAGGCAGTCAGGGGACCATTTCAATGTTTGTCAGTCCTCCCCGGGAATAAACACTGAGTAACTACACAGTTCGCAGAAGTGAGCGCGTCAGACCTCGGTGTGCCAGGTCCATGACAGCGCTCCTGCTCATGAGCGCAGTAATAATCGCTGGCAATCCCCGACAATAAAAACTGAACATTACGACAATTCACTAAGCAGGAATTTACAGCAGGGTGTATCCAGATTGGCGGGTATGAATGCACTCTTCTTTCCAGAGGAAATTGAACCATTGAAGCAGATTACAGGGCGCACATGAGATTTATTTTACTTTTACTGTCACGCCTTTGGGATCGGCCTCGCCATCGCATAAACATGAAGACGGGGAAAAAAGCAGCCACTGGGGGTGCCTGCTGGGCAGGAGGGGCGCACTCTAGATCCCGGTGGAATATTGCTGACAGTGAACATTCCTGAAGCATGTGAATACACGCTCCGATACTGAAATATTCCCATACAAGAGTGTAGCCTCTGTTAAAACCGATGACCGCGTGCGTAGACGGCGTCTTGTAAACGGGAGGTTTGCTTCAAACAAATCAGGCCTTTATTCGACCTGCAGGGAGGATGACAGAGACATGACGGAAGGCACGACGGTTAATCTGGGCCTGGCGCCCTGAGGAAGAGGCTACAATACTGGTGGAACTGGCCGGACTAGCTGAGGCAAGATGGTGGAAAAGTACCTCGGGTCAGTTCAGGAGTCACAGGTTGGTCTGCACAAAGATGAACTCCAAAGCAGCGTGTGGGGATTAGTGAAAACCCCGCTTCATGAACCAGCCTTTACATGTAACACATGTGTCGTTATCCAGACCCACAGCCCTGAACTATAAAAAACTAACAAACCCAACAACTGGGAAGGCTCCATCTTATTGCTAGTATACCGGTATACTAGTGGGCAAACGTGACTGATTCAATCATTTAGTCAGCGTTAAACTACACTAAACTGAGCACAAGCTTAGACATGAGAGTTGAAACTCAACATAGGACAACTTGTGTGCTGTATGCTTTGGTCATGGCGCGGAGCAGAGAAATCACACAAACATCCTCTATTTGAACCGGACCATTCTCTGAGAATCAACGCTTATCATCAGGCCACATGACAAAGTGCCCGCTGGAGGACAGAAGTCAAACGCTGCAAGGTGAACAACTCTCTCATTCATGAGCCGGCTGCGTAGTGATCTACTACAGGACGGTCCGAATGCTGTGGATGACGAAGAAGGCGACTTTACACTCGGTAAAATCATGCAAACGATCAGCTGATGCAAATAAATCTGACGGCATTTAAATTGTTTCCACGTCTGGGGGGGGGCGGGCAACGGCAGAGCCGAGTGAGACGCCGTCTTTTAACATATCTACAAAGTCTGTTGGGTCCGAAAAAAAAGAAGCAGAAAATGTTGAAATATTCAAGTCCTGGAGGCAGGAAAGTGTGATAGAAGAGGGGAAACACACTGAAGGATGCCTCGCTCTCCCAGCGAAGTGTGCATGACTGTGATCCAGCGCGGAGCGCGCTGACCTACTTTTTACACTCTAGCTCACTCTCCACTGTAGCTCGCCATCCCACAGTAGCATCTACCCAGTCAGGTTTAACAGAGTGTACAGTAAAGTCACTGTGGGCGCAGCACCCTCCCGTCTCCCTCCCTTTTGTTTACTCCCTGAGTGCACCGACAGAACCATGGGTTCAGCGGAGCAGACGGCCTGCGTGGGCGCCGCGCTCTCCGCGCTGACCCCCTTCCTCCCGCTGCCGCCGGCGCCTCCATTGAGAGGACCCGGGGTCGGCCTTTGATTACCTGCCTGTGAAGCGTGCGCCTCACATCTTTCTCTTTCAAGGCCAGCAGGAAGACAAACGACGCTGCTCTCGGCTTCATCGTGTCTGTGGTGGTGGTGTGTGTGTGTGTGTGTGTGTGTGGGGGGGGGGTCGTATATGAACTACAGGACGAGCCCGGAGTGAGAAGAGACATGAACCAGTTTACGTGGCTCTGAGCAGCTCCAAGAAAGAGAAAAAAAAAAAAGAGAGAGAGGGAGAGAGGGGCCAGTACGTGCTGCGAGCATATGGAAGGGTGAGTGTTAAGGGGTCAGCAGCCGCCATCTTGATGAGTAAACGGGCCCGAGGTTCTTTCTTTGCGGCATGAAGCGGCTCCAGCGATCCCCGTGAAAGGCGACGCGGAGGTTGCGGGCACAAACACGGAGCAGCCGACTCAGAGAGAAGCGTCAACGAGGGGCAGGAAACGGGAACATTTTAGAAATGACTCAGGCGGTGCTGAAGTATACGAGCGCCGGCCACTTCCTCAACTCTGCGGTGGAAGTGGACCTTTACAGGGGGAATGAGCGGCCGTCCTTACAGCAGCTCTGCTTTGTGCAACGCTCCTCACGAGCCCTGTGAGCGCCGTGAACGTCCCCCCCCGCCATCCTACACACACACACACACACACACACACACACACACACACATCTGAAGAATCACCAGCTTTGTCATCCATCCAGGCCGCCACTCGTCTGTCCTGACGACGGCGTCCTGGCGAGCTCAGGCACCGGCGGTCGATCCGAACCGAGCTCACGAATCCATCAGGGGGCCGCCGTTCCGACAGAAGACGGACGACGGGGTCGCTCACGGTGGGGGGGGGGGGGGTCCGCGTTTTAAGTGAGGCTAACATCCACTGGAGGTCATGGGTTGAAAAGGTGTGAGGTTCAGTCTATCTGCGGCTGAAAGTCACATCTGCATCACTGAGGGCGACAGACGCAGCTGTCTGCGTGAGCGCGCACACACACACACACACACACACACACACACACACTGTCATTCACGGGCGCTGTAGGATGAAGCCGGGGGCTTTCTCTGCAACAACTGCAGCTCTTCCAGTGTGAAAACATTCAAACGCGATTCTGCGTAACTGTGGGTGTCTGAACCGGTTTCCGTGCAAACATCCGTGTTGTCAGAGGGGGTGGAGGAGATGCCACTTCCCGGATCAGCCAGCGAGGGCCGGACACATCCGTCTGTCTGACGATGGGAGCGTCAGCGCGACGGAGAGGGCAAAGGGGATGACTCGGCAAAGGTCGACCGGAGCGAAAGCGGGCGGACGGTGGAAATCCCACAGTGCGACGGTCCTCCCCTCCTCCCTCACGTCGCTCCCTCGTGGCTCCCGTCACCAGCGTGAACCCGCCCCACCCCAGGCATGTGTTGTGCCAGCCAGGCCGTCGTCTCGTTAGCGGGGGGGTGCTTCCCAGCCAAGGTCAGCCGGCCCCACACAGGTGATGGTTCCAATCCCAAGGGGAGAGGGAAGGTCCGGGGATTCTCCTGCGGATTTTAGTGCTTTTCCCACAGACCTGAGGGGGGGGGGTTAACAGTGTGGTACAGCAACACAACCCCCCACCACAGGGGATTTATCAGGTATCTATCATTTTCCTGCTACTCTCAGCTGGTTCTCCTTTGTTGACACATTCCTGCAGGAGACCTTGAGCCGTTGCAGCACCAGACAAAACACACCGAATATCACTGAGCTCTGGTGGAAGACAAAAGGTTGTGCTTCCCCTCAGGAGACCCCTCCCCATCATTAAAAAAAAAAAAAAAAGAATATAACACACATGCTGCAGCTGTTGCACATCCGACCTGCTGATTGGGTTTACAGCTGTTAGTCTTGATGGTCTCCAACTCACCAGTTCGTCCAGATTCCGCATGTCACACAGGACCCTCTTCTGCTGCCAGATGAAGGGCTCCGGGTCCGGCTCCTCCTCGTCGTCCACCCGCTTCCTGCTCTCCTTCCCGCTGAAGCGCCTGCTCGGCGGGCTCTGCTCGGCCTGCACCTCCGTGTCGATCCGCTGGCACTCCTGGTCCCGGATCTCCTCCTCGATCTCCTCCTCCAGCTGGATCAACATGGGGGCCAGCATGCCGAACTTGGAGCCGCGTCGCGCCACCTCGAGCAGGCAGAGCACGAAATTCTTCTCGTTGCATCTCTCCACCAGGTCGTTGGTCTCGAACATGAGCACGTCCTTGATCCAGAGCTCCTGCCGGCACCAGCTGATGAAATTGGAGACGTTGTCCCGGGCCAGGAAGGAGCCGGAGACGACGTTGCGCGACTGAAACACAACATCTTTGGACGGCACCTTCATGGAGTGCGCAGCCTCCGGGTACTCCAGCTGGAAGTCCTGCGCGGCGCGGTTCACGTTGTTGGCGTGCCGACAGAGGGCACAGCCCGTCTCCAGCGCGTCCATGAAGGTGTCCGCAGTGATATCTAGGTCGTACAGGGTGTTCAACCATTCTGCCAGATCCTCCTTCATGGCATACAGGTACTCTTCGCTGGATTTAAAAGGCCTGATACTCTTGGAGGCGGCGGATTGAATGTTGCTCTGATCAGCCATATTGTCGAAATCTGCAGCCTTGTCAATAAAGTCTACTTAATAATTCCCGATAGTCTCATTGCGCGACCGCGCTCCAAAGCCTCACCCGTGAATGCGGTGACATAACCGCGTTGACGCACCCATTCCGATCCAGGGGAACCGGGCTTTGTGTTGTCAGAGGCGCATCAGGATGCGGAGAGGTCG
This sequence comes from Lagocephalus sceleratus, assembly GCA_911728415.1. NCBI lineage: Eukaryota > Metazoa > Chordata > Actinopteri > Tetraodontiformes > Tetraodontidae > Lagocephalus > Lagocephalus sceleratus. Next base: position 4,325,213 of record CAJVRN010000237.1, on the reverse strand, counting down.
CGGCGCACGGACGCGTTTTCCGGTCGTCTCTGGCGGAGCCGATCCATTTGCAGGGCGCATCGCAGGGTCCTGGGGAAAGGGAGGGAAGGGCGGGTGGAGGGGGGGGGGTAGCGGAGAATGGGTGTGGGGAGGTCGTGGTTAATCCCACCGGTGGTCGTCGGGTCCTCTCGCCCAGGAAAATTCACGTGTCACCATTTCTGTGCGGGAGCTCGGCTCCGCATCGACGCGATCACGACGACTGGAGCTGCAGCGAGTCCGCAGCTCAGCCTCCCCGCAGGAAAGACCCGCCCCCCCCCCGCATGAATATGTTGACCTGCTCAGCGCTCAGCGACTTGGTGGCACATCCCATTATGAAGGATCAACGCTCGACAGAGAGGAGGAGAACTTAACCCCATGTTTACCGACTCATTTAGATCATTGGGTTTTTTATTTTGGATTACTTTGAAGAGAGACGGGGGGGCATCACAGTGAGATTCAAATGCCTTCTTCCTCCTGAAAGGTCTATTTTTAGCGGTCTGCGTCATTTGAGACAACTGTGTTTTTTGGGGGATTCTCCATCGGACAGCAGACTTACTGTAAATTCAAACTTCTCTCCACAGTGAGGTCTTTGTCCGCCCTTCAGTAATGCCTGAAGTGAAACGCGTGCACGTCAGCATCATGAGACAAAAAAAAAAACAACAAAAAAAATCCCCCTATCGCCACAGGGTGTAATCGAGGTCATTTCAGGAAGCGTGGCATCACCTTTGAATGGCTTTATCGAGACACGTCGCCGGCTGTCGCAATAAATGCTGATGCGCGCAATGACGCGCCAGGCCCGGTGGCGCGCACAGCGACTGGGAACCAGTGGGATTCAGGAAGGGTGATCTAGTCAAGATTGGTGTCAGGAGGTGGGGGCCCCCGAGAACAGTGGTGCTGATAGCAGCCCTCAGAGCCGAGGCTGGGATCTGGGTGACTCCGGGGTCTGGGAACATTATCTTTAGTTGTGCAACTGAGGTAAAAAAGAAAACAAAAAAAAGGCAGAGGTCAGGCCGAGGGTCGTGCACTCAGAACTGGAGAGGCAACTTTAGACTTCAGTGGATTGAAGAAGGTGAAACAGCCTGTAAGGAAAAAAAAAAAAACAGTCCCAGGCCGTCCTATTGGAGAGGCTCATGTGGTCATCTGATGTTTGAATGTAAGCAGAGCACGGCTGCCAAGAAGGGGAAGGGGGTGGGCTTGTTTTCCTTTAAAAAGTGGGTGAGAAAGGGAGGGAAGAGAGAGAGAGAGAGAGAGAGCGAGAGAGAGAGAGAAGAGGGGGGGCGTTGATGAGATCACTTTCTGGATGAATCAGCTTTTCAGTCAGTCGAGTCTTCCACATTCCTTTAATGTACACCAACAGCTGGCCAGCTGCTGGGGACCCCTCTCACCCTGTCCGGGATCATGAGGTCACGCAAAGACCCCCCCCCCAGAATGAGTTCGAGTCCCACAGACTAAACCAAGCGCGCTTATTTTTAAACAAAATCCCGCAGATCGAAATATAAAGCGGTAACCGAATAGGTGTTATGAAGCATAATAGACTTAAACTGGGGTTAAGACCCAGATGTTCCCCAGATGTTGCGTAAAAGGACAAGCAATGACATCTGCGGTCAATAAAACCGGGTTGATTTCCTTAAAGGAAACAGTGTGTTTGAAATGGGTTTATGGGTGAAGGTTCTTCGGCTGGTGTGCCGCGTCTCAGGCGAGGACTTTATGGATTAAAGTAACATGAGAGAATCTATGAAGTCATCGATACGCCTTTCAGAGCAGGAAAAAGCCGCAGGCAGGGCCGGAGGGCGCCATCTAGTGGAAGAACGGAGCAGCGACACCCAGAGACCCCGAAACAAACCGGGGCGAAAACCTCTGGATTTGAACCTCCCCTGGGTTCAAAGACGTTTGACTGCAGCAAAACGCGAGGGTCAATATCAAATCAGTAAAATTTTATTTCCCAAATTTGTAGCCATACAAGTGTCACTAACGTGGGAAAAGAAAACATGTTAATAAGTGGAAATGTTTGTACAATACAAACCTAATTTTGGATGTAAAAAAAAAGCAACAAAAATAATCTGCACAATACAAGATAAAGCTTAAACACGTAACTAAAATAAAAAAAAAAAAAAAACGTTAAATGAAACTGCATGGCATGTCTGAATGCAGTTTGGTAACCATCAAAATATGGAATTATAAATTAAAATTAAAAAATAATCTTAAAAATTCCACAATAGGGATAGTCGTGAAGTTTAGTAGGGCCGATCTCTGCGGTCCTGGCGATGGTCCCTGCAGGAACACAAACGTCGTTACTGCGACTCTCGCGCCGATATTTTTAAACTCACTCATCTCAGAACATTCCCAGTTGTGTTTCACCTCATATCCATCTTTCCACCCGGTGGGCCCATTCCTCTTCCACCCCTGCTGCCCATCCGGTCCATCGGGGGGCCCCCCTCGTCCAGCGCCGCGGAAGCCTCCCCTGTCCATCCCTCCGCGTCCTCTGAACCCACCGCGGTCTCCGCCCCAGCCACCCCGGAAGCCGCCGGGACCCCCCGGGCCGCCGGCACCTGCCGGCCCACCGCGGTCCATCCCTCTGCCGCCGCGCATTCCCATCCCGCCTCGGCCTCGGTCTCCTACGGGCGGGAACGGGGGGCCGCCGCCGAGCCCCTCCGGCTTGGGCGCCTTGCACTGGTTGCACTCCAGCCTCCAGCTGAAGTTCTGGTTGCCGCAACCCCTGGGAACAGGACGACGGCAGGTAAGCCACGGACGCGCTCAGACTGAGACGCCGCCGACGTGCACGTACGGATTGGGACACTCCCAGTCTCCGGCTCTCTGCTGCATGTTGCCCCCGTGGGGCCGCCTCTGCCCATCCCGCGAGGGCCGCCGCGGGGGCCGAACCCGCCGCGCTCGCCTCCGCGGCCCATCATACCTGCGGCAGAGGGACACCGAGTTCAGGAAGACGTGCGGTGCGCACGCAAGCAGCTTGTTGCCTACTGACCTCCACGGCCCATCATACCATCTCTCATGGGCATGCCCCCTCTCATGCCGCCCATCATGGGGCGACGGCGAGCCATCGATACCTTGAGCCTCTGGCCTTGGAACTCCTTACCTGTGTGTGGAAGCAGATTACGTTTTCCACCGAGGTCATCAGCACATTTAAGGGGGAAAAAAAGCTGGAATTAAACGCACCGTCGAAATGCTCCACAGCAGCTTTAGCACAGATAGGCTCCTCGTAGGACAGGGTGGCGAAGCCCTTGATCTTCCCTGCGTCGTCTTTGTAGATGTTGATAGCGGGCAGGCCGAGTCTGCGGTTCATCTGAGAACGCCAGGGCCGTTTGTCAAAACCTCAAGTCCATCCCCGATGTGCTCTTTTAATCCTTTTAGCGACGTTTACTTACCCTGATTGGACCGACATGTTTGAAGAACTCTGCCATCTCCTCCACCTTGGCCTTCTCGGTCAGCCCTGTGATGTATATGGTGCTGTTCTCAGAGTCATCCTGCTCTTCAGGACGTCCTGCACACGAACACAAACACCATCAACATGCTGTCAATACATCTTTCACACACTGAAGCCATCAGCACCAGAACCTGTACTCACCCATATCACGCTCGTCTGCGCCCATTGGTCCTGTGATCCGGTTATTGGAGATAGACAAAAGGGAAAAAGTCAGTGTGTGAACCCGAGGCAACACCCGAGGAGTACTACAAAGACAATCCCGACACTCCCTCATAAACACTGAGCCATATTGGGAAGGTGAAAATGGCACCTTATTGTTCCATCACAATTTCACGTTATACTTTGAATAGAAAACTGACCATTTCCGACCTGGTAAATACGGTTAAAGCCTCTAAGACCAGTTTGTAAATCCTCAAAAATACACGTATTCACTCGTTAATGAAACACACAGCTGTACAAAACTTGTCATTTACCTTTTTGTTTAAAAAAAACCTCAAACCGTAAGAGATTGAATTAAAACAGTACCCCAAAGAAAAATGGTCTCAGGCATCGGGGGGAGGGAAACAAAAACCGAAACCATTCCCAATAGCATTTAAGATTTAAGTGGAATAATTCCAAACCAGAATGTAAGACACATGAATACTGAATGATATTTGCTTAAAGTTTAAGGCTGTAAAGGACTAACCAGTGTAATACTCGTAACTTACCACCAGGCTTACTGAAGCCACCTCTGTCTCCAGCGCTGCTATGGAAGAATAAATGGAGATATGAAGGCCATTTCTCTTTAACAGCCACTTCCTTGGAGCGACCAAAGTGGCTTGATTGAGGGAGTAATAAACACATTCCAACTATATTTACAGAAACTAAAACTCCCTAAAATTATAAACACATCGTCTGAGGGGATAAGAGTGTTAGCTTTTTACCATTCTTTGGTTATCGGGGAAAAACTTAGTGACAGTTTCAGTGGTGGGTACATTGGTGGGAATATATGAAGCACTAACATTTCCAAAGTCTTGGGTGAAAACAAAGCAACAGAATCAAATAACCCAACATCATATACAAGTATTAATATTTCAGATGCACTGATAATTACGCAGACACCCTGATTTCAATTAGGGATGCTTTTATCTCAAACCATTTTATAGTAAAGTATTTAATGTAAACACTCGGCTTAAAGTTGTATAAATATGTAAGTTTAATGCCTTAGAGGTGTACTTTGACTTTTAGTTTAAGGTCTGTCGAGGTTTATCAGCAGAGAAACGCTGCTTTATAGACTGAATACAGACCAATCTCTAGTTATGATACACAAGCTGAAGTTAAAACCCATATGTTCATGTATAAACAATGCATCTGAAATTTAACAGGATGATCAAGTGCTCACATCGAGCAAAAAAAACAAAAAACAAAACAAAAAAAAACTGAAACTTTCTTTAACAGAACATGCTTTTGAGAGGATACTCAAAAAAATGACAGCGTTACCACATTTACTTTAACTTAAAACAAAAGTGTTGTCAGTTAATAAACCCAACATGCTTAAAAACACCATCCACAGCTCTTGGAAAAAAGGTAGACCCCGAATCTTTGTTTAAGCTCCCTCCTGCTGCTTAAGCTGGCGGCTCTGTGCTGAGTACACATACTTTTAAGAGAATAGATGATTTTAAATGGGTCTCACTGCTACCTGTGCGGTATAAACGTGACAAAGCATGTTAAAAAATGGACAAAAGAACATTTGCATTCCAAACCACAAGAACAGTCGTACATATTAAACAATAACCCCACCCCAAGAAAACCCATGCAAAACTAAAATGACCCTAAAATAAAATACTGAACTTATTCAGAATAGCTTCAACTCTTGGCAGGCTCTATTTTGGTCAACAAGTCCTTTTGTTTAAATCCTTTGTCATATAAAGCTATTTACATCTCTCTGCTTTCATGTCATTTATGACCAGTAAAAAAAGGACCCGAACACTAGAAGACTGAAAGATGACCGCGCAAGACAGATTGTATCGTCATGGAGACGCATGGCTTCCTGTGTGACATACGCAACACCAGATATGCATTTTAAAATGTCAGTTTTAGACTAAATAACAAATCCAACATCTGTTCCATGTGAAACACTCTGCCTCAGACACTAAATGTTTAGATCTTTTTTTTCTTGACTCAACAATGTCTGGCTAAAATGGACCGTCTCGGACCCGTATGAGAATCTTCAACTATTATGGGGGCAGCAACAGCATTTTTGGCATTTCAATGAAGGTACCACAAGTTCAAGTTTCAACATCGTGAAAGCCATAAAAGATCCCAATAAAAAGAAAGAATAAAGATAGAAAAACTGCAGTAACATGCAGTTGTTCGATATATTGTCCAGTGTTCCGACACTTATAAAAAAAAAACACAAAAACAAAACCCTGGAGACGATCACATGTTTAGGTGGAATTTGACCCATTTTTGGTTAAATGACTGTTTGAAATACACACTCGTAACTCACTTGTCACCAACTGACCATCAACATGTACAAAGTATCAAATGCCCACGTGAAAGCTACGATCGTCACCTTTTCCACTGCACGTTACTCCTACTTAAGTACTCTGTCACAGTAAACACAGGGGCAGCCTTCGGGCTACAGCAATTGTTGACCGTTTTGATCAGTCTCTATTTTGGTGAAGACACACATATCCCCTTTAGTGTTATAAGTACAACTCCCCAGTCCACATTTCAAAATAGTGGAAAGAATACAAAAATAAACCAGACATTTGAGTCACTGATTAATCTATAAATAAACAGTTTTATTGATGAACCACTATATTAAAATTTGACCTGAGAGTTAACATTTTACAATATTCCCACATTGTTAGGGAAGAAAAAAAACACCAGTTGTATTCTTGAGGAGAGTCAACTTGGGTGCCTGCATATATTCAGCTCTCAAAGCGCTTCTTTACCACAACTTTCCATTTGAGGAACCTCTTTATCTTTTGGGTTGACCCATTGGAAATATCCATTTGCTTGGTTAGAACCAGACAAATTACCAGGCACTAGTGAGAATGGACCAGTGAGGAGAGCTGGGCAGATACCATGCAGTGGAAAAGTATTAACTGCTCCCCACTCTGATGTGAAAGCATACTGCTAACTTTCGGATTTTATTTAAGGTCATATTGATGCTGTTTTTTTTTCAGACATACGTGTGCATATACACACACGTATATGTACAATTTAATTCATTCATTCTATCTCAATGTGTTCAACCAAAAAGGGCTGTTAAGGAGTTTGACTGTTAAACTGAATCACACGGTGCCACCTGAGTCTTGGGTTGGTTTAAACCTTGGGCCATATTTTTGTTCATAGACATGCACCGACATCACTGAAGCCTCTTAATTTAAATTGTATACACAAAATGCTGCCGTAACATGGCAAGAAAGCAAAACCTGGACAAATTGATAATATGATCAAAATCCACCAACATCGGCTTTGTTGTTGTAAAGAAACAAATCCATATACCACTAGTAATATTTTGGGAAAGGCTTGATAAATATTGAAAAAAAATAAGGAATTTATAGTATTTATCTAGCCATATCTGGTGTATTAAAAGCTGCATGCTTTTTTTGCATGAATGAGTGCAGATTTAATCCCACAACAAAAGCATATCACCCAGAAAATGAAAGTGGATGCATCTCGAGGTATAAAGGATAAAGTCTCATAGAAGAAACAGTCACCTAAACCAGACCTTTATGCATCAGTGCAGCTGAAATGGAAAAGAATGCGCTGCTTGTATCCCGACTTATGAAGAAATTAACACAATGTAAGTGTTTGAGGTCTGCAGGATGCATTAACTTTTGCTGAGGACCAGAGTACTGCAATAAAATACAGAGTCATCCGAGTTCTTATATCTCACTCGACATAAAATGAACCGTTGAGAGAAACTGACTTGGTACCTTCCCTCGGAATGCCTAGTTAAGTTTTGGTATAAAATTAATAAAGACGCCCGTTCAAACCAAACCTATCACATTCCCTGACCAATACTGCAGAAAGTTTTTGTGTAAACTTTGATATTGGCTTCTTAACCGTTAATGCACAAATAAAGCAGACCAACCTCATCCTTACCTTTGGCCAATTGAGAGGCGGGGCTGAGAATGGAGGAGAACTAAGTGCCATTTGATAGACCCCCATCCAATGACATTCATAGCCAATTACTTTCACTTGTGGCACCAATAAATGTTTTCAATGAAAACTTTGTAAGTGTAATGGTTTATCTCAGCCCCATCTCCCTGTGGCCACAGCATCTGTTGATTAAAAAAATGTGATTAAGGGTTAAGGAAAGACACTTACCCCATACCACGGCCCATGCCTCCACGGACACGATGCATCATTCCACCTCGATCAAACCCGTCTCTGCTGGGACCCCTACTGTCCCCTGCCCCTGGATACCTTGACTCAGCACCAGAGTATCCAGAACCTCCACCCTGGACATCCTGTCTGTAATTATCTGCAAAATCAAAGTGAGGCAATATTTTATGAAAAAAAAAAAAAAAAATCATAACATGAAAATGTATAATGCATACGAGCCATGAATCAGGCTTACTGTAATGGTTGGACTGGTTGTAGTTGGGTGGTCCACCTGACTGGCTATATTGGTTAGATGGAGGCTGGCCATAGGAACCAGCACCCTGGGGTGGGTAAGCAGGTGGAGCTTGTTGCTGCTGGCTTTGTTGCGGATATCCTTGCTGCTGGCTGTAGCTGCTCTGTTGAGACTGGTAACCTGGCTGTTGTTGGCCATAGGCTGCTGGCTGGGAGTAATTATTCTGACTGTAACTGGATGGCTGGCTGTTGGCACTGTAACTGATGCAGACAAAGCACAATCAGTATAAAGCATTAACAGAAAAAAAAGTACGTTACACAAATAGGTGGGAGCGTACGCCTGTGGTGCAGTGGGAGCAGCTTGCTGGCCGTATCCAGGGTAAGCAGTCTGAGCTGTATAAGCAGACTGACTACCATAAGACTGAGAAGCAGCCGGAGTAGCAGCAGAAGGAGCAGTGTCGTATCCACTGGCTCCATAACCCTGGGTTGATTGGGAATAGCTTTGTGTGGACGTTTGGGCAGCAGGATAGCCAGCTGCATGGAAGGAAAAAAATGAGAGTATACAATTTGGCAGTGGTTGTGACAGTTCAGGTTATGAAAAGTCCTTTAGAATCCCCACATCAATATGCCAAATTCTAATAACTGACCTGAGGCCTGTTGGCCATAAGAGGAACCATACTGCTGTTGCTGCTGTGGGTAACCTCCAGTAGCAGGTGTTGTCTGGCTGTAAGTCCCATCAGCAGGAGTGGCAGGTTGGGCATAGGAACCATAATTCTGTTGGCCATAATTCTGCTAAAATTAAAATACAACTTATTTTAAAACAATAATAAATGTCAATAAAAGAAATCCTATCTAAATGTTGTTATGCATGTTATCAAAGAGCCAGCTGTCAATGCTACACACTTACAAGTCCTAAGTTATAGTGACACATTTGGCAGAATATGTTGCCATCTCTATGTAAGATAGTACATTATGAATATCTGGAACGCAATAAAAAAAAACAACAACTCTCACCTGTGCAGACTGCCCATAACTTTGAGATGGCTGGCCAGCATAAGAAGCATACCTGTTACATAAAAAAGTAGAAGCCAGTTGGAATTGTTGTTTTCCAAATTGGACACTGATGGACCCCCCCCTCCGTAGTTTTATTACAATGAGGCCATGAGACTATGAGATTCAAAGAAAGTATGTAAAGTCAAGATACAATGGCTCTTGGATAGCTCCATTTAAAACACTCTGCACTGGTCGCATTATCTTGGTAATGAACAGAGGACCGAACATGATGAATAAACAAGGAAAAACGAGTCAATTGCACAAACTTTCAGATATTCCACAATTTCTTTTTTTCTTTTTTTTAAATGATCCTTAGTGAAAGGCCGTCTAACGCGGGCGAAGCCTTACCCTTGCTGGGTGCTGGCCTGAGTGTAGGAGCTGTAATCTGGAGACACAGAAAGTCAAATCCGTTAACAAAAGGCGGAGCCGCCATGTTTGCGCGCGCTAGCGGGCTAGCTCCGTTCGCGCCGGCCGGGCCCCCCCGGACCCCCCCGGCCGGGCCCGAAGCTTCCCCCGCCACCAGGAGGGCGTCCGGGGAGCGCAGGGACCGCGTGTGCGCCCTCTCGGTACTCAGTCGAGAACCCATCCGAGGAAAAGAGGAAGAACCCGCGCCCCCCCCCCGGAGCTAGCGCCGCAGGCCTCGACCCGGGCGGCAGCGGCCGGGCCCGGTTCGGCCCAAATCGACCTGCTCATGCGCGCCCCACCGCGCTTATCCGGAGCAGAACCGACGGATCTGTCGTTTAGAAACGCCCGCGGCGACGTGTGAAAGGACTCGGCGGACGAGAGGGGACTCACCCGGAGCAGACGCCATTTCGGTGTGCGCAGGACGACGGGACGGAGCTGCCGACCTCCCAACAACGAGCGCTGCGATTGGCCGAGCGCAAAGACGCTCGCGCCAATTCGACGGTGTGACGTCGTTTGCGTTATTTAACGTGATTTTTTTGAAAAGAGCGAACAAAAAGTGTCATTTAAAAGACTGCACCATAAGTATGTTGTGAACCGCAAAAATTATTCTGTTGATTCTGTGTTTTTTTTAGTCATTGAAATGGCTGTCTTAAATGCTTTTTGTTTTTTTTAATAAATCCACATACAGTTTTGTGACACTAAGTAAATTATGTATGTGAAATGTTCTAACTAAAATGTTGCAATTTGTGAGGTGGAATTTGTGTGGAGAGAGAGGGCTGCACCGGCAATTAATTAAGGAGCGTACATTATATCAACACGATTATTTTAGATGTTCTATTTACCTCCGTGCAGCCCACTACACACAGGAATTGCCATTATCGAGTGACATGTTTTGTGCACCTTGCATTTCATGCAGAGGAAAAAAATCTGTCTTTTGTCTTCTTTCTGTAGTGGCTGACTGTGTTTGAAGTCGATCCATCCCACTGCGATAGTGGGAAGTTGTGATACAATGTAACATATCTGCAATATAACAGGTTGGGTTGAATAAAAGCTCCTTTTTTACTTTTGAATGGTCAAATGTCCAAACTTAATCGATCTTTTGCAGAGAGATGGGATCAGTCGAACATCAAGTCTTAAAGTGACACTTAAAAAAAAAAAGAAGACAAAAGTCTTAACAACACAGGCACCCTCGGACCCATAAACTACACACCTCACTGTCTATTCATTTAATTTCTCTTCAGTTATTTCGATCAGTTACTTTGTTGAGATGGATTTATTGTGCCGTCCTTGTGTCCACAGGGGGCTCTCTCACCTTTTTTATTTTACTTCAGTAAAGAAGAAGATCGCCATCGTGACGTATGGCGGAAGTATTGAACTGGCTGTCTCGAGTATTTTGTGGCTAAGATGCGAAATAAACAAGAATCCGGTTCGGTTCGAAGGTTATCCCAGTTATCCAGAAGCCAGGGTTCCAGGTCGGGGCACAGCCGTTCACGTTGAGGCAGCAACATCTGCAGCTCCGGGCCGGGGGGGGTCGATGACAGGGGGCTCCTGAGCGTCCACGATGCTTCACAGTCTCTCGGGCTGGTTTTGGAACCCGTCGGACCGCCGAGGCTTTTGCCTGGGGACGTGTTTGCTGGCGGGCCTCGTCCTCTCCCTGTACAGCCTGGGCGTCCAGGCCAGCCTGACCGTGGGTCCGGGGGGAGACCTTCCAGGGCTGTCCGGTAACTCCTGCAGAACCCACACACACACACACACACACACACACACACACACACACACACACACACACACACACACACACACACCCACCTACCTACACACACCCACCCACCCACCTACACACACACACCCACCCACCTACCTACACACACTCACCCACCTACCTACACACACACCCACCCACCTACATACACACACCCACCCACCTACCTACACACACACCCACCCACCTACACACACCACCTACCTACACACACACCCACCCACCTACACACACACCCACCCACCCACCTACACACACACCCACCCACCTACACACACACCCACCCACCTACCTACACACACACACACCCACTTGGTGCTCCTGCATCTGGTGCATTCTCTCTCTCTCTCTCTCTCTCTCTCTCTCTCTCTCCCCCTCTCCCTCTCCCAGATGTGCTCCTGTACGCCTTCAGCCACGACGAGCCGTGGGCCCTGCTGCTGAGCCTGGCCGGGCTGCTGTGCGCGGGGCCCCGCCAGGAGCGCCTGTGGGGGACCGTCCCCTTCGTGGCCCTGGGGGCCCTCACCGCCGCCGCCCTGCCTCTCCTCTACACCCTGCTCCTCTTCGTGGGCGGCGGCGAGGCCACCAGGATCTGCGGCCACTCGGCCGTCCAGCTGAGCCTGCTGACGGCCCAGTGTCGCCATGCGGCCCGGAGGAGGCCGAGGAGGTGGCCCCCGGTCTGGGGCCTCCCCTGGCTCCTGCTGCTGATGGGGGGCCTGCTGCTGCCAGGGACCCCCGTCCTGCTTCACTTCTGCTCAATATGCATTGGACACAACTGTATCCTTTTCTCTTTCATCAGCCACGTATGCACACGTGTATATTAACCACAAACACAAGGAAAAGATCACCTTCTTATCCAGGGATGATCACAGAATTCCCATTTGCCCAACTTTAATTCTGTTGATTATGATTACAACCTTCTTAAGTGTGGACGATAAAAGCAGAATATAGTGTTTTGTTTTACATGAAATATGGGTAACTCCCCTCCTTAAGAATTAATAGATGTAAGCTGGAGTTCTGTATAAACAACTGAACCCTTCTCGCTACTGGTTATTTTTGTTAATATAGCGTCCTTTTCAGATTACACGTCTTTCATTCAGACGTTACAGGAGCTTGAAGAGGTCATTCCTCTTCATTTACTTCCTCACTGGGCATATGTCCCCTCCTCCTCGCGGGTCAGATTGCCCACCTACGTTAACCCTCACAGGCAAGATCTCTTTCTTTTTTCCTGCCCGTCTCAACGAGTCTCCGCACAAGTATGACACCAGCAGATATGTCTTGTCTCGTCACAGTTCCAGCTCACTCGCCGATCAGGCAGCCGCGTCCTCCGCAAGGGATGCATCGATCGCAAATCCCAACGCCTCAGGAACAGCCTCCGCCTGGATGATGGACGCCTCCTCTGACCTTTCTGAGACACAGCTGCTGGAAGAACAGCTGCTGAGAGCAGGGATTCTGGCCTCTTTAAGGGACGCTCCCGATAACGTTGATGTAAAAGTGGAAGTGCCCAAATCATCCGTGTCCTCTCTGCGGTGAGTGACACGTCCATCACACATCTAGTGCCGTCAGAAGTACTCCACACTTGGCTCAAACAAAAGTAGTGGTTGAAGGTTGAACAGCAGCCACATCAGCAGTACTTCAGCAAACCTAAAATAGTTGAATGCTTTTATCAAAAGTACATATAAATGATGACCAGAGGTGTTGTCAGCTTTGTTAAGTAGCTGATCACTTTCATTTAGTTTTGTTACCTCCGCCAAGGAGGTTATGTTTGTCTGTTTGTCTGTCTTTTAGCAACAACACTCAAAAAGTTATGGACAGATTTTGATGAGATTTTCAGGATTTATTGGAAATGTGAAAAGGAATAATTGCTTTCATTTTGGGGGTGATCCGCAAGAAATCCTGGATTCTGGATCACTTTGAAATTTTTGTTAACATTGTGGTAAATAGGGGCCAAAAAATTGGTTTCCCAATATCTCGGTTAATTATTGACCAAACCCCATGAGACTTGACTCAAGGATGGACAATGGGATCCTCGGTCATATTCCAAAGGCTGATCTGGATCTGATCCAGAAGACGGATTTTATTGCAATGTATATAAACTTGGCAGAGGTCTGCGCTCTCCGAGTGCTTTCTAGTTTTAATTAAAAATCTAGTGGCAGCTTTAGTATATTTTTCGTTATATTTTAAAAATCTGTTTTCCATAAATTAGTCCACCATAACTTGGTGACTGAGGCAACACGAGGTCTGCTTTGTGCTCACCCTCAACAAACGTAAGAGGAAGCACAGACGAGTACCCCTTACATCATCACAACTGCTGTTTTTATCCTGACACTGTGGCTGGATCACTCATGTTTTAATCACAACACATTTTCGCACAGCTGTAATTTGGACCCTTTCTTTGCCGTCAGGCTGCAGCAGCTCGAGAAGATGGGATTCTCCACAGAGAAGGCCGTCGTTGCACTGGCGGCCTCCAAGCAGCTCGATGGCGCCATTTCTCTGCTGGTGGACGACAGCGTCGGAGGGCACGCCGTGGTGGTGTCAAAAGGGAAGAGTCCCCCCTCATCCTGAACCACCTCGACCTCCCCGACTGTGTCTGCAGATGAACTAACATTATTTTACTATGCTTGGATTTTGCTGAGCTACAATAAATATTTCCCTTTCGGGTTACTTGTGAAGCTTTTTCTCAAGTATGAGTGGAATATATTTGCTTTTGGGAATCATAGAATGTACAGTGGGAGTAATTTATTTATGTTGTAACAATATTTAATCAGAACTGTTGCAAAATAAGACAGGTGACATTTAAAAAAAAAAATCAACACCATTTTATTACACCAATTGTCTAAACTGGACTATCTCAACAGTAACACATTTTCATAGAAAAAAGAACTATAAAATGGATACACGAGAGCATACAAGATAAACTACAACTGATCATTTTAAATAGTTTCACAATAAGATCGATATAATATGGAAAAACAAGTATTTTCATCAGAACAATTTAAGTGATAAAACATGTTCAAGTTGCATTAACTCATTTTTTTTATTCCCACAATGTTTCATTAGTTTACATATTACCAAAGAAAATGCAATATTTAATTGCACATTTACATGTCAATAAACTGTTGTATATTAAATCACTGCATCGTTCTATATTTTAGAGGGAGATAACGCAACTGAAATGTAACTGATAAATATCTAAGTAGAGCTGGTTTGATCTTTTAGTGCACTACATAACAAAACTTGATAGATTTATAACTAGAGTGAATACTAGAAAGAAGAGGTTTGGTTACTTGTGTCCGGCAAACTGTACATGCACAATATATTTAAATAGTGGAATCTTTTCAAGTTGTAGTTAAGACTGAAAGCAACACAAAGTGAAACGCAGTTCATTTCCTGACTTCACTTTCAATTGATTATTCTATCAACAACCCTTATGATCCAGAACTGTTTGAGCACCATACAGATTTTCTTTTATTTTTAAATACATCAACACCTCCACTCAGAGTCTTTTGCTCTTTAGCTACAATAGTGAAATAAAGATGGAGCTGCAGATGTGTATATACTCATAGTGATGAATGCCTCTGTGTGTGTGTGTGTGTGTGTGTGTGTGTGTGTGTGTGTGTGTGTGTGTGTGTGTTGTGTTTGTGCATGTGAAGGGGTGGGGGGTCAGACTAGTTCTCAGGTTCCCGATACAGTAAGCCCCCGTGCAGTAAGTGTTTCCCTGAAGTGTCCCCCTCCATTTAAAATCTGCTGGCAAAGCCCAGAGAAGGCCTCAGATAAAGTCTAAACTGGTTGCCGATGACACCTACAGGAGGGGAGGAATCAACCCAGCCTGTGATCCTCTGGGTAAGCAGAGTGTGTGGGGGGGGGGCTACTTCCCTTGAACCTTGGTGTCGGAGGACAGAGGAGAAGAAAGTCGATATGGACGAGCACCTGCTCGCTTATCTCTGTAGAAACTAGGGGAGGCTGTGCCAAACGGTCCATCCCCAGACCCTAGATCAGGCTCTGTTGAAGAAAGACAGCAGTTGGAACCAAGCCTCGCTGTCCAGCAGTGTGTATGTGTATGTGTGTGTGTGTGTGTGTGTGTGTGTGTGTGTGTGTGTGTGTGTGGGCAGGTCAGTGACAGAGGTTTCTGAAGTGGACTTCTGGTTTCATACCATTATGGATCACAAACTATCCAGAATATTCTGCACATCTACAGCACAACAGGTGTGTAAGGCTGCAATCACGTTTTCTTTAATGAATAGCTATTAAAGAAAAGAACCATGTAAAATAAAAATGAGTTATAATTTCTTAATATGCAAATATGTTGATTTTTTTAGCACATTTCTGCAACAACTGTTATTAAAGCGTGATCATTTTATACTTAACTAGCTTCCTATTGCATATACATGTATAAATGTGACCTATTTGTGTCTCATTGTGCCAAAAATGACATAATAAACAAGGGAAAACAAAGGAGATGAATACTTTTTTCAACATAAAAGATGAATGGTACAGGATGAGTTTCAAAATACTAGTGTTCTGATATGATCATGAAGATGTTTTTTGGTTGCTTTATCTTCCAACATTTATAAATAATGTTGGAATATAAAAGAAAAATAATGTTGTAAATAATAATGATAATAACTGAGAGTGAATTATTGCAGCCCTACAGTCCTGGCATGACTGTCTTGATTCATTAAGATCCAAATCACAATAATTAAAGCTTGAAATGTTTTCGTACCAACATCGACTATATGATGAGAGTGTGTTAAAGCTTCAGACATTGAGTTTAGTTTCACACTCCAAAACCTCAGTGTCTGCAGGACTGTGTTTGATGAGTTATTCCCATCAGGTTTATAATATTCCGTGTACTCATCCTTTAAAGCCCCACCCACTGGAAAAAGCAGAAGCACACTGATAAACCTAAACATGAGCCTCAGCGCCTCAATTAAAAGACTAACTGTGCCGAAATGATGACATCCATCACAATTTATGCAGCGTACATCAGCAAAGCAGTTTTCAGCAGCTCTGGAACAAAATGTTTCACTGAAATTTTCTAATACTCGAGCAAGATTTCCTAGATTTTTTTTTTTCACCCAAAAGAATCATCAGTGAGTTCTGGCGGAGCTGTGGGTGAGGATGTCTCAGCGTTACCTGGCCAGATGATCGCCTCCAGCAGCGTCACCCTGCGAGCAAGAAGCTCAAGGTCTGCCTGCAAGTCGTGGAACATCTGCAAACTAACGTCCTATCAGAGAGCAACAAGGGGACTGTGTGAGGGTGGGGGGAGTGGGTGGGTGGGTGGAGACACCAGGCCGAGTCCCGGGGCTGCTCGTGACTGTTCCCACTCCCTGTTCCAGCAGGGAGGTACGGTGGGAGCGTGAAGCGCTCCCACCTTTGACCCCTGCCTAAAGCTGACCCTGCCTCAGGCCTCCTACTCACCATGAATACCGATCATAGTCTCAAGGATTAAAACCCTCTCGGCTAAGATCTTCAGCGCTTCTCTGATCTGATGTATTCCGTCCCCCTGTGAAGATAGATACAGCTGTCAAGGTAAAGAGAACAAGCCAAGGAAACTGTTCGCCAAGATGCAAGACGCTTTTTTTTTTTCTTTTTTTTTTTTTTTGTGTCTCTCTCGACAAAGGTCAGCCGTTAGCGGGGTTAAGACAGTCCGCGGGTCCACCCAGCACTCATATCTGATCCCTGGATCTCTCTGGGGTCCCTCGCTCTCCGGCCATGCCGCTTCATCAGGTCAGCCTCTGCCATGCTGGACTGATCGGCATGCACGTTACACGCCAGCATCACACAGCTGGGAACACACTCTGAGGGCTTTCAACATGCCTTCTGCAGCCATTAAAGGAAAAGGTGGGGGGGGTCAGCGCAAAGTCGCGGCTGAAATCTAACTTCTGTCTGTCTTTTGTTAAAATCGGAGGCAGCGACGTCATGACTCACACATTCAATGTTAGCGGAGAAAAAAAAAAAGAGACATGAAGCAGACAGAGACCATGCGGACAGGAACTCAAACAGCGTGCAGCACGGGTGATTAATACATCGATTACTCATGATCAGTTTATGTCAAAGGGAAAAAAGGCAAAGCTGGACTCATGTGGGTCACTGCGGTGGTGTTTGGTTTCGCACCCCTCGAGGTACGCCAAGCGAACCAACTGGAATCGCGACGCTGAAGGGCCAAATCAAAGTCACCCCGCCTTGTTTCCTTTTAAAAAGCAGTGTTATGTCATTAGGGCTTCACACTCAGAATGGGTGCGTATGGGGTGGGGGTGGGGGGGGGGGGTATTATATGATGCGGTGCTGAGATGAACGCATGCATGGTGGGATGAAAGAGCTGTATCCACTCACATCAGAGTACAACATCTCTAACCCAAACAGGAACCACCACTGACACAAATGGAGTTATTTGGCATATACATTTCACATTTTTAAATGGGCATTTCACATTTGCTTTTTTTTTTTAACCTGTAAAGTCAAATGACATGACGGAGGACAGCAGATTGAAATTAAAACTTGTTTGAAATGCTGTGATGATTTTTCTTTCTTTCTTTTTTTTTGGAATCTTACATGTATATGCCAAATTAAGATGCTGAAAAAGGTGACTGTGAAAGGTAGCCATGGGAACAACAGCTGGCAGAGGGAGTCAGACAGCTCTGGGGTCAAGAGGACAGTGTCGCGACAGGGGTCAGCAGTCCAGAGCGCACCCCAAGGACCCAAACAAAACACATGAGCACCTGAAGGCTTCACACACAAAAAAAATCAGACAGATTACACACGCTCAAACACAGATAACAACGCGATACAGACGCCTCTTGGCCGGGGAGGACGGGAGGACTACGGGAGGGGAAACGGATGCAGCTGAGAGCCACCGAGTGGCCAATCACAGCCAAGAACACGGTGAGCATAAAGAGGTCACAGTAAGTTGAGATGTGGGTCACGGTGAGACTGGACTTGGGTTACGGACTCACTGCATTTCAAAGTGAACGGGCGATGACAGAAATAAAAGTATCTTACATTGAGATTGTTCTTGTAAAATGAGAAGGAGGTAAAAGAAAAATACGGGTTAGACAGACGGAGAGGAAAAAAAAAAACATTTGGTAATCAAACAGAGGAATCTTGAGAAACCCTCCGCGTTCGGGCCGTGTCTGAAACGCCACCAGCGACTCTCTTACCGGCAAGCCCTTCTCTCCCGGCTCTCCCTTCGGCCCCGGCGCTCCCTGGGAGAAAAGAAGTCGGACTTTAACGCCGTGGTGAGAGCGGCGCAGCAGCCTTCCTGGGTCAGCGTAGCGCTGCTGCTCAGCGTAGTTTACGGGAATCTAACCAGCTATGACATGTGTTGATGTTTCCTCCGTGCACTCATTTATTCCATAATCCTCAGAGTGGAGGTGGCTTACCGGCTCGCCTCTGATGCCCCTCTCTCCTGGGTAACCCAGAGGACCCTGAAAAGGCGCAGAGACGTTTCAGAGTGTTTCCTTTCAGGATGTAGGACAAACGTAGACAATCTTGAGCATTTTAGCAAGCACTCACTCTCTCCCCACGCTCTCCCTTCGGCCCCACTGGGCCCTGTGTTCCAGGGGCTCCGGGTTTACCCTGAGTTCAAGAGACGCAATTCACCGAACCGAACCGATCATTTCAGCAGCAACAACTTTGAAAAGGTCGTTTATCTTACATTTTGTCCCGACGGACCGGGAGGTCCCACTGGACCTTTAGGACCTGGAGGACCTATAGGATGTGAAAATCCACATTAACACCAAGAACCCTCATCTGGTGCCGGTTTGTAACTGTTTCTCATCTGTTTTTGATCACAAAGTTAACAATATTCGCACTAGGCTAAAAACACCTACAAAAGTAACTGCAGACATGTCCATTAAGCGTGTTAAACTCTCACCAACAGGTCCGGGGGGCCCCTGAGGCCCAGGTATAGGCGCCCCTCGTGCGTCATGGAAAATATTGGTGAAGAATGGGTCTTTTCCACGACCTGGAATTGAAACAAAATGCGCACTTGTTAAAGAGGAATTTTTGATTCCCCCGACATCGTCCACGTGCATCTGTCTCCCTATTCCTGGTGACTGCCGTTTCAGCCCATTCCCGTTAAGCCGACTGGGATTTCTGCACGTCACCGACGTTGTTTTTAAAGGATTCATCACCGCTCACTGACTTTAAATAAGTGCAGGGCGACGGTGTGGTGGTTACCACGGCTTGCTTCTCTTGGTTCTCTCTGTGCGGGTTTCCTCCAGGTATTCTGGTTTCCCACAGACCAACATGAGTTTGACTGAAGTTTCTAAGTTGCTTCAAGATGTGTGTGTTTGTGTGTGTGTGTGTGTGTGTGTGCGTTAACAGTGCATGCATTCTGCAATGGAACATGTAGGGTTAGTGTGATTTAAAGTGACCCTGGTTATTTAATGACCCATACGGTTGGTTTTATGCTGTTGATTCATAATTAGATAAGTAAAAAACCTCTAGAGGGCGCACTCACCTAAGTAACACATCTGGCTGCAAAATAATATGTGAAACAATATAATACATAACGATGTGATTTAAATGATTAAAAAAAAAAAACCCTCCGTGCTGCGACTAATATATACTTTAAAGAGGGAAAAGAAGAGGATGAGGATGAATATGATGAAGTCAGTGGGTCACAGGAAACATAGATCCAATCCCAGCACGAGACTGGTGAAGCCTCAGATGGAGAAAGGATGACATCCTCCAGAAGTGATATCCAAAACTCTTTCCCTTATTCTACGTCTACACACTCTTCATTTTCTTATTATACTTGTCTGGATATTCTCCTCGCTTGCTGCTGGTTCAGGAACTCTCTCTCTCCCGTCCTGCAGAAGGGAATTCTAACCGTGTGTTGCAGACGTAAAAGCCAAACAAGCCAATGTTTTTCAAAGGAAGCTCAGCACAGAACCCCCCCCCCTCCTCTTCTCTCCCGCCCCCTACTGTTACTTTGATATGGAAGAAATGGAACACGGCCACAGCACACGTCGTCATGCCAACCCTCGGCGTACCCGGGAAACCAAGGCGAACGGACCGGTCGAGCTGGAGGAGCCATGCTGACCAACATCTGTCACTCACCCCTGCGCACATAAACACACAGCTGTCGAGCGCCTGCCCACATCTGGAAGCTGTTGAGTGACAAACTCTGGTCCCAGCATGTGAAGTGTGTGAGCGTCAGACTATTGCCTTCATTTTATACGCTTTGATTCTACTTGGCCGGCCGACAGGAGAATCTAGTAGCGTTTATAGAATTAGCGACATCCTGCCTGTTTCTGGTTCTCCCTGCTCCTTTTGTTTTCCATTAGTCCTCGAGTCTGCGAGGGATGCGGCAGGGGAGGACTTGTCTGTTCTAAAGCAGCTAAAAACACATTAACCACAGATGTTTTAAAGGTGCAACCTGCAGGATTCTTGCCATGAACCAAATTCCAGATTACTTTTTTAAACGGGCAAATATCCTGAACGTTGTTTTTGTACGAGCGACAAATTGGTAAAGTATTAAACTAAACGGAAACATGAAGCCGCAGACCGTCCAAGTTTCCTGTCAATACAGTTACAATAGAAAACTAATCAAAACCACCTTTCCCAGTCACATCTGCGGCTCCAAAGAAAATTCTTAATTCACCAAGAAAAATGTCTTTCGTAAATGTCCAGCTCTGTTCTGCTGCAGGCTTCGGGAGATTATTCTTTCCGTGCTTTTAAGAATGAAAACAGGACTAAAATGAAGTTACACGGTCGCAGACAGACAGCCCTCCTGGCCTGCGTGTGCATGTCAGTTCAAAGGAGAGTGATTTCCTCCTCAGATTTAAACAACATGATTGTTCTATATGCAGGCATTCTCACAAGGTCTGCATGTCAGCCGTGGAAAGTTCTGATTTGAAAAAAAATCATGTGTGAGGGATTCTGTTGCTCCACGGGGATTTGAGAAAACGTAACGAATTCCCTTAAGTGGTGATTAATATCAAAATATATACATACAAATTATGTTATACTCTGTAAAACATTTGATGCAACTGTGTGGGCAGCCATCATGTGTGGAAGGAGTCTTACTGTGGTCTGGTTCAGGGATACGGGCACTGGCTGGTGCTGGGGGTCCAGGTGGTCCGGGAGGGCCCGGGAGGCCCCTCTCTCCAGGGATTCCTGGTGGGCCTTGGGGGCCTGGGAGGAAACCGGGACAGAATTATCACTGCGGTGACACAGCTCAAAAATGAAACGCTTCCCTCCGAAAATGATCAGAACGGTTGCCCACGGCTGACGTGAAGGGGGGGATAAACGTCGACAAATCCCAGAGAGGAGACGGATCAGGTGAAGTGTTGATTGATGCAACAGTGTGTGTCTGTGTGGGCCTGGGAGTGTGTGCGTGTGTCTGTGTGTGCGATTGTGTGTGTGTGTGTGTGCGCATGCACGTTCGCATGTTGCCGCCTCTGCAGCTGGAGGGAGGAGGAAGACGCATGTGTCTATGTAATTACCAGGAGGAGAGTGTTTAATGGTGTGGTAGTGGGAACTCACTCAGAGGCATGGGAAAACTCAAATAAACACCATCCACCTCTGCAAAGTGTTCCTGGCACCGGATCGCAGCAAATTACACCTTCCCTGCATGCTAACTGCTAAGTTTTACACAGCCTGTAGTTGTCAGTGCCCCCTCCTCCTCCCTTTTACGAAGGTGGAAAAAAAACACACCACCACTCTTACACCTGACCTCCCCCCACAAAAGACCCAAACTCAGCGCGTGTATGTCCCGGCAGTCCTGACCATCCGACCCCTGCGCTGGGACCTGATTGGACGCCTCTGTGGTAAACGCTGCAGCCCGATTGGCTGCGTGCGGCTCGAGCAGCCGGAGTCCAGAAGATCGGAAAACGTCTCCGGGATAACACCCCCCCCCTCCTCCTCCGAGGAGGAGGCTGCATCTCAATATGATTTAAAGCTCTCAATGCAACCTCGCTGCAACTTGTCATCTTTTGCACCATTGTTCCTGTTGTCTCGGTAACACGCTCGCCTACGTCTGGCCACGTTCCAAGGCCGTGTTGATCTTTCTCTGTGCAAAATGAGAAGCGGCACAATAAGGAAACCATACCTCAGGATGCAAGGCTGGGTTTGACTTCTTATGAAGTAATGGAGATAGAAAAACAATAACACCGCAGGCATATGGAAACCATAAGGCCGTGGGATTTGTGTATATATAGCCGGTGTTTACTCGAGAGTGAAGTCACACGGTGCTTCGCAGAAGGTGGGTTTGCCGTTTAACTTTTGCTCTAAATGTCATCTTTAGCCAGCAGCAGGCACAGAGCGGATGGGGTCACATGTTAGTTGGCCACTCCCTCCGTGATCCAGCGCAGAGCGTGGCGAGCAGAGCGGAGCCAAAGCAGACGCTGAAAACGCCAGATCCTCCGTGTTACAGCTGCTCGGGTCCTTTTCTGCGAGAGGCCTTTCCTTTTTTTCGCCCATAACCAAAGAGGTCTGGACAGATTCATGACTGAGCGTCAAGCAGAGTTCAGTGAAGGAACTGAAAACAGACGGCTTCTGGAAGACTCAGAGACACCTGATTCTACGGCCAAATGTATAAAGTGTGTCTAGGAAGTCTAGTTAAGGGTCTGCAGGGCGATGGAGTGGTGTAAGGGAAGACACTGGTGGTGGACACTGATCAGACTGGTTGAAGGAGGAGCAGATACAATAAATTGGCCTTCATCACCCGACGACAGCAGAGGGCTGTGTTTAGTGTGAAGATCTGTTTCTGTCCTGTACGATGGTGCATCTTTCCTGTCCTACACTCACCTGCAGGTCCTGCAGGTCCCCTTGAACCTGGAGCCCCGGATGGGCCCCTCGTTCCAGCGTCACCCCGAGGCCCCGTAGGCCCAGGCAGTCCACGAGACCCTGGGTTCCCTGTGAGGAAGAACCAGGTTAATCCCCCACTTCAGCGCCACCAACAGTTTTTCCACAGGCTTTATGTTTCAGGTGACTTTGGCTTCATCAGCAGCAAATAAAGCTGACAGCTGCACCCTGAACACGTTCCTTCACATGTGATCACTGCATACTCAAGGGCAGCGAGAGGTGGGGGTGGGGGGTCATTAACCCCACCCAAAGAGCACCGTTTGCCCTCTGGCCTCCACGGAAGACGAGTTCCTGCTGCCTCAGCTCTCAAAGCCCCAGAACACCTGTCCACCCTGGTGACCTCCAGTACATCGCTTTTATAGACGCCGTAATCTAAATAACAACAGTCAGGTCCAGTTACCGTCTTTGCCAGGAAGCCCGTCTCTCCCTTTTTCACCTTGAGGACCTGTGACGAAACAGAAAGATACTTTAGTTGTATTTAACTTTTTTATTTTATAAAAACCGTTGCAATTTCACCAATCTGCGCAATAACAGAATCATAACTTACCCTGCACAGTGGTGTGCGTGGTTAAGCTTAGTAATATTTCTAATATATGTCTCATCAACCAGCGTCTCTTTCTCATATATTTTAGAAGGCGATGTTATTCTTCTGGCTTTTAAGACTGAACTGTGAGTGAGGGAGAGATTTCTGACCGCAAACACCGCCTATTTTAACAGGGATTGTGATAATCCCAGTGAAAGTACGCAGCAGGGGTGAACCCTTGGCTGCACTGTTGTGTTTGACTCCAGGACGGGAGAGAACCTTCAAGTGAGCAACGCAGACGAATCGCTTCTGCTAAAGGAAATGAGCGCATGGTGGAGGAAAGAGTATACGAGTAGAGGTGGGTGGAGACGGGAGGGGGCAAAAGACGTGTCTGCCTGCTGAGTGAAGTCTGACACATGACTGCCGCCTAATTTAAAGGTGCACTTCTCAAAGCTGTATACCTGGAGGACCCTGCTCACCAGGAGCGCCCTGGGCGGGCGCGGATCCCATCAGCAGTGAAGCCTCCGGGAGAGTTCCTCCTTTGCCCTGGAGGTGGCGATGTGATACGGAGGCGGGAGCGGCGAGCGACTGGACCTGGCACAGACGGACAGAAAACAAGCATGAGAAAACAGAAGATGAATTTACTTTGAGATCCAGCCCGAGTGGCTGCGCGAGCGGGGTCCGTACTTTTGCCTCTAGCGAGTTGAGCCTGTCACTCAGATCTGCGATCCGACTGCAGTTCAGGCAATCTGCAAGAAAAAAGACGGAGGGGGGAGTTCTTGTATGTCTACGGGTTCGTGCATACCGCTGTGTTGTCGATGCACAGCCAGACGGAGAAACACGGTCACTGTTCGTACTGGACGAGGGCTCTCCGGTGCGTGCAGACGGGCGGCGCTGAAGGGACGGTTTCCTCACCGCCTCCTGAGCCACGAGCTGGTTTCCTGCATCTGCAACACAACAGAAACAACTGCAGTGACTCTGCCTTCCCGTGCGTCCTACTGAACTCAGTCCAGCAGATTTAATCAGAACAAATTCAAACTGCGTTGATACGATATAAACAAACTGCGCTGTAATGATTCGTGTAATTGTGGCTCAAGTGTCTCCAATACCAATTCATTCTCCGTTCATTCCCAACAACCACACATTCTTGCAGTAAAGGTGCAGTAAAGGAGGGAACTGTCACACTTTAACACACTTTAAAAGGACAGTCTTTCAGTTTGGCGATTGTTGGCGACTCGGGACTTTCATTCTTCTGAAGGTGAGTTTACGCTCCCACTGTTGGGGCCGACAAAAACCTAGCGACTGATAAGGAACGCTCCGGACAATCCCAGCGTTGGTCTCTTTGTCAAGTTCCACAGCTTCTTTGCAGAGTGTAAAATCACAAAGCCTGGAAAAGAGGGCTTGTAAAGTCAGACAATAGTGTCTTTCCGCGGGCGGAATGGGTTGTTTCGGCTCACATTCTCTCCCGACTTCATTTTATGAAGTGTGGGAGTTTTGAATGGGCAGACTTTTGTGGGAATGCTGCTCTCATTTGTCTGGCCTGGTCTGTGTCCGTTCAGGCCAGGTGCTCCAGATAAAAAAAAAAAAAAAAAAAAAAAAAGGAGAAGAAAAAAAGAAAGTGACCCGTAGTCACGCTCGACAGCCTGTTCCTCCCTAAAGGACGCCTCAGAAGAGCACCTGCAGCTCTGCAGCATCCCTCACACCGTCAGAGGATCCGTCAGAGCCAGGAAAGCAAAACCGAGAGGTTTTTGTCTTAAAGGAAAATAAACACTTGGGAACTTAAGACAGGAAAACATAACAGCTTTCGTGATGACCCGAAGGAAGAGAGAAAAGTCCACAGAACACACGATTTTGGGTAAATTGAGATCCTCGCATTAATCCCTCCACCACAAAACTCGCTCATTACTCCAATGTTATGGGTTCGGGGTTTTACTCCCAGGATTATGAGTGTAGATGGATTTGAAACATGTAGGACCTGGAAATGAAATGTTATGGCATGTGCTGCAGACTGCAGAAGCCTACCCCTCAATACCACATTAATAGAAACATCTCAGCAACACCGGGAGGAGGCACGGCTCGATCTGCTCCCGAAGTGTGTGTCGGTGTGCATGCAGGAGATATTTTCTCTGGAGCTCAGCTCGTGTGCATGGCTGCGTTCAATTACGAAGAAAAGGGGGCTCTGGATGGGAAACCCAGCTCAGAAACCCTGACAGAACCTCCTCTCCCTCTAGAGGGGAGATCTCTGTAGCGCCAGGATCTCCTCGCCCACGCTCACACACGCTGCACGAAGCATTAAACCAGCTTTGGCGCGCCGACAACTATTCCGTTCACAACAAAAAATCTCAATCCTCGTCCCCTGGGCCGACCGGGACGCCCGCAGAGTGTGCGCTCATGCGGGACTTTGGTGACTCCGGTGGTGCCTCTGATGTGATCCGTCTCCCGCTCGGCCAACAATAACATCATCGCGGTTAATGAACGTTGGGACGCGGCTCATTGGAGCCGCAGTTGGTCTTTGGTTGGCTAATTGCCCCGGCGGAGAGGGGGTTTGTGTGTGTGTGTGTGTGTGTGTGTGTGTGAAAGTAATGTGTGAATGTATTTGACCCGCTGCCCTCGTTTTGCACTGGGTCACAATGAGTGACTGAGTCAGAGGTCTTCGTTCGAGGGATACCCCCGGAGAGAGTTCAACGGGCCAGAGGCTGTCCTGACATCAGCTGTCTCTCATTCCACCACACACACACGCACGCGCGCGCGTATGCACACGCACACGCACACACAGTTTACAAAATGCCTATAAAAATGTGTTAAAAGGGTTCAGGCATTACGGCCAGACAATGAAATGAACTGGCCAGCAAAAGGTGTCGGGCCTCTGCGACAGGGAGCTTTATTCAAACAACTAATCAGATTTTGTAGAACAACCACTTTCAGACAGAACTGATCTAAATTAAAGTTTATCGTGGAGCGCTGCCAAGAGAAGCTTTGCAGCTTTCGCAGGATTTCTGTGCCTGCAGCGGAGGGCTAAGGTTAGACAGACCGGTGTAGACGTTTGCCAGAATCCGAGCAATTGGTCTGCGAAGCCACACACCCACCCACACACTCACGCACACACGCACACGCACACAGACACACAACCCCAGGCCTCAGAAAACCTGACAGAACCCCCCTCCCTCCCTTTCTCCCTCCCTCCCTCCTGTGTTTGAAGGTAACGCGAGCGCGGGCCTGTCAAATTATAGGACAACATTACCACATCAGGGGAGAGTTGTCTGGTTCGGTTTCATCGGGAATCTCGTCAAAATTAGAGTTCCTGAACCAGCCAGGACAAACTGCAGCCTAAATCGAGTTATGATTAATGACTCAGCCTAATCTGTGCTTTCATACTAATGTTGGATTGGCGTTATGGGGAAAACGTACGTGTTGACAGACCTGGGATCTTTTTTGTTGACAGATTTGGGATTTACGAAGAGGATAAGATGTCAAATTAAACAGCGTGGTAACAGACACTGGGTCAACACAGGTACGTCCTGGCCAGGACTTCACTGAGCTAAGAAAGAGTTTATTTAATCCTGATCCGTAATATCATGTTCTGTTTTTATAGCTCTATTCCAGCCCTGTTATTGTTGGACCCGCGCGCCACCACTTAGAGCTTCACCAGTGCGACCAGTATGAGCAGCGTGGCACCGGTTTGCAGCCACAGCTCAAAGTCCACAAATTAACTTCGGCTTCACCGACGTGGGATCCTCCGGGCCAAGTTCTCCTTCACCTGTTTGTTCTGTCTTCAGAAGGCTTGTCCAGACGGGGGGGCGGTGGTGGTGGGTAAATGATGACACGCTTGAAAGCCGACATGTTGGACAACAAACAGAGGGCTCGCCCGCCTTCCCCTCCCTCTGAGCGCGTTATCTCTGACGGGGGAGAACGGCCTGGAACCTGGCCTCTGATGCAAACACTAACACACACGCACACACACACACACTTGTGTGCACACGGGCAACGGAGCGGTCCCGATTCGACTCCGTCGGCCCAATTAGCTGAGCTCAGCGCGGCGGCGTCATTAGTGTCCCGGGCGCCGACAGCCAGACCAGGGCAGGCGCTTGTCTCCGTCTGAGCGTTACAGATGGAGAAAGAAGGAATGACGCTGACTGAACGCTTTCTTTGTCTGTCTTTAAACCTTTAAGTGATAAACCGAGGCGATCCTCGTGTCTACCTTCCCCATTTTCTCCCCTGTGTTCTCTCTCTTTTTGTTAACATCCAGACTGGGATGCTCGCCTGGATCCACTACAGACGTAGATTAGGCCTATTTGCATGAAATTTAACGTATGTAAAAAAGGCCTTTTGTCTGAAGCTTAGCACATTTTCCTTTTTCCCGAGCAGCAGAACAGATCAAACGCCTTGGCGTTTGAATCAGACGGTGGGGGTGGAAACGGGCTGCGAAGGGGCCCGCGGTAGGCGGAAGGTAGCGGAGAACCGGTGCTCCTGCGCCAGAGCTACCAGTCGGATCCAAAGAAAAAGAATTAGCTGAGCCATCAGCTGACACCGGCTATCTCTGAGATCAGCTGATGCGGCGGGGGCCGGGAGCGGAGAGTCAATTTGATGGGCCAAAACCAGCCCGCTCGATTTGTTGTCTATCTGAATGAGGATTAGCGCGCCGTGGCTGCACGTAGAGGGCTTTACAGAGGGGAGAGGATCCAACCAGACCGCCTCCCACACGGAGCAAACCTGCTTCGGATCCCCGGGGTTTGCATTCCCAGGGTCTCAGCTCGCTTTTATTGGGTGACTGGTTTAAACACACTTCATCACGCCACCCCCCCCCATCACATTCACGGTGGGTCGGCTCACACGCCAGCCACGCTCAGCTGCGAACGCAGGTGAGAAGGAAGCGCGGCTTCGCTTTCACAGCTAATCACGCCGTTGATCCTGGAGAGAGGGGGGCCAGCTGAACCAGGCCAACAGCCCCCCCCACCCCCCGGCAGCTGAGCAGCACCAGCTCGGTACAGGCTGGACGTTGGAGTGATCTGCTGTAACTGGGAAGCCTGGTCCAGGCGCTGGGGGCCCTGGGGCCAGAGCAGCCGGGGTTGGGGGGGGGGGTCGCCCCCATGCATGCACACATCACACCTCATCAGTCAGCCACGACAGTAAACAACGGCCACCTGAGCCGCACCCTCCCCACAGCCCGACCCCCCATCGAGATGAAGTGCACTTCACTGACAATAGGTCGTTTGATTGATGTGGATGAACCCCCCCCCAAACACCCTGCAAACACACGCTCACTTGATCCTGGTTCTGTGGGCTCCCACGTCAGTCCTTTCCATCCAGATGTGCTTTCACACACAAGGTCTCTAATTTCTCACAGGAAGGAGGAGGAGGTGGAGGAGGGTCTCCCGCCCCCCTCACCCCGCCCCACCCCCCAGTCCCAGACGGAGGCATCTCTCCCTCTCACTCTCTCCCTCCCCGTCTTTCCCACTCTCTCTGTTTTGCGCCTGATGGGGTCTGCATCTACGTCTGTACCCACCCCCCACACACACACACACCCCTCCAATCGTGGGTCTGGAGCAGCATGGCCTGACCAGTGGGTTGACCGCGGTCTGCTGGCAGAGGTGTTTGTGTGCCCTAAAGACACGTGCTCCTGTTGGCAAAGCGGGGGGGGTAGAGGAGACAAGCCTCGGTGGGCACCGACAGCTGCGGGGTGGTCCCCTCCACACAGGATGCAGCACTCACCTTCCATGACCCCCCCCCGCAACCTCTTCCCATCGAACTTCCTACATGTCCTGGAGGTTTTACCAGCTACACAGGGATTTGTTCCAGACTGCCGAGAACACCTCCAGGGCACCCACACGTACAAATTAGAGGTGGCGGGGGCTGCCTTTTGTTTGGTAACCTCTGCCTCCGTAACGACGGAGCGGGCCAGGACGGCGCCCGCCGTCCGTCTGACACTTGTTCCGCGTCCTCCTTCCCCGTCATGCGGCCACGCCGAACGCGTCATTTTGGCGATCTCAGCAGGCGGGGCCGTCTGGATTCAAAGCCACACAGTTGGGAGACAGTCTGAAATTGGGGGCTATAAAAAGAAAATAAAAAAGCCACGACGCAGAAGTAAATCAGCCTTTAAAGGCCGCTGTCGAAGGACAAACAAACAAAAGGAGGCGCGCGGCAGAACTTGAGCAATTTTCCCCACACAATGAGGCGAAACAACAAACCTGCGGTCGTGCGAGTGTCTAAGTGCTCGCCTGGTCACGCGCGCGGCGGCGTGTTTTTTGGATGGCGCGCGGCTCGGGGCGCCGCGATTGCACTTGCCTAAATGATTCCTGCGAGCGGGAGCTGCAGATGTCTAATAAAAGCCTGCGGCAGAGGCCGCCGTCGCCCCCTCACTGTTATTAAGGGAGACACAATAACACGGAGGGCCGATAAAGCGCCGCTCCTCCCTCGTGAATGTGCCTGGCCCAAATGAAAGCTGCTTTGTAAACTTTTCCCGGGCGCCTCTCCTGTGCGGCGACCTTGGGCGGCACGTTGGCCGATGGCGAGCGGCTTTTTCTGCCCTTGCTGCCCCCAGAGTCGCAGACACGGGACGGAGCCCTCCCCGCACTCCCGTCACGTCTGTATAAAATATCGCCTTCACATTATAGCGATTAAACTCCTAAAGCTAGTGAAGCAGAATCTCCCTCTCCCTCGTGCACAAGCACACACACACACACACACACACACACACACACACACACACACACACACACACACACACACACACACACACACACACACACACACACACACACACACACACACACACACACACACACACACACACAGCTAAAAGGACCAGTCCCTTCGTACCATCTTCCTGTTTTGGTGAGACCAACCAAAAATAGCAGCATGTTTTTTTTTCAGATTCCGTTCATGTGTGCAGCGCTCTTTCTGATGCCGTTTATTTGTATAGGTTCGCTCCTTTTACAGCGGGACCTGCCAAACGGATTTTCATTGTCTTTTTCCATTTCTTTTAAAACA
This sequence comes from Lagocephalus sceleratus, assembly GCA_911728415.1. NCBI lineage: Eukaryota > Metazoa > Chordata > Actinopteri > Tetraodontiformes > Tetraodontidae > Lagocephalus > Lagocephalus sceleratus. Next base: position 4,294,643 of record CAJVRN010000237.1, on the reverse strand, counting down.
ATAACAGTAAACCTCTCTTGATGTGGCACAATAATGAATATCATGTGGTGGTGGGGGGGCGGGGGTGGTGGAAACTGTCATCTCAAACTACAGTTTACACATTGCTTCTCAAGAAATACGAGTCTGACCTTCTTTGTGACCGCATGGAGGCTGAAAACTGCTGCGGCTCTCTGGCAGTCCGCAAACCACACGCGCACACACGCACACACACACACACACACACACAGACACACACCCCAGTGAGCTCACACACCCTCATGCTGTTGACATCTTCAGCCCGGGAAGAGCGTCCGCACGTGTCCAAAGCCTCGTCGCCACAGCAGCGGCGTTCTGAGAACCAAGATATTTATTCAGCGACATTTATTCCACCATCCAACAGTCAAAACAATCCGGTCCCGTTCCGACAAACCGGCAGCGGTTCCCATGGCAACCAAACACTGAAATGAATTTAACAACGGAAGACGGTGCCTGCGGCCTTCCAGGCTGCGGCAGTTTAATCTCCCTTTAGGAAGTCTCAACCTGCCTGTGTGCGGCGCTGCGGCACGGACGACCCTTCTTAGGGACCGCTTCGGCTCTCCACGCGCGTCAGGCCCTCTCTCAAAACCCGTTTCAACCGCCGGAACAAATGTTTTATTTATTCCTCCCTCCCCACCCCAGCCTCCTTTGGGGACGTCTCGTGGAACTAAGTGATCTCCATTTTACCCTCGTGCGTTTGGATCAGGGAGCCGGAGAGATGTTCTCAGGGGAGAAGAGCATGCAGGGAGGAACGTGCTGCAACAGTCGTCGTTTATAAATGATGCAGGATGGTCATTAAACACGTCCTTTACTTTCAACAGCTCCTCTGACGGCTCCCTCGTCACTGTCACGCGTGCCTGTCAGGGTTTTAAAACAAGTCTGTGTTTCTGCAGAATTTAAAGGAGTTTATTTTCATTTGGAACCGCTGCCTTGTGCGAAATGATGTAAGTTTAAAACGGCTTCACGATCCCAGAGGGGTGATATGAAATTACTCAATATTATCCTTTAATATTAAAGAAAACAGAAAAGACATCAAAGTTCAAAGGTCCAGTGTGAGAGATTAAATTCATTAGAAAGACAGACATGCTTTTAATAGCATAGACGACCTCATCATATCACCATCTATCTACAGCAGCAAATCTGCTGAATGTTTCATAGTTCACATTATGATGGTTTAAAGGAGCATTAAAGGGCTTTAAAATGTTGCACTCAAGGTTGAAACTCCTGTTTTCAAGATGTTGGGAGTTTGCATGAAAGCTTTTGCTAATTTCTGAGAGAAGCTTGTAAATTTAAAAGACACGTCTTGGAAATAATAAGACGTTTTCAGCAACCTCTCCTCAAAGATGACGTTGTGATTTCAGGCCAAAACAAGTTTTTGCTTGTTTTTACTGAAACATCACAATTTCTTCCTCATAAATTTAATTATTTCACCCCAAAAAAAAGATCAAATGTTAACGAATTTGTGATGTTTTGTTCTTGGAAGATTTGTGACATTAACCTTGAATAATCGGAGCGTTACAAATGCACCACACCCACAGTGAGCGAGGGGGGCTGAGTCATCAATTGGAATAAAAGAATAACGAATAAAAATATGAAATAAACACAAGGCCATCCTCAGTGAGTCTCTGCAGATTCCGTCAGAACAGAAAACCACGACGGAGGCCACCTCACGCACACTATTTTCCACTCAAAGCTCCACTTTAGGCTGGATTTGACAATCCGTAGGACAACTCGTGTCCCGTTGTTGAGTAAAAATCCACGTTTCTTGACCGAGCCCAAGCTCACAGAAGAGAAGGGGGGTTACCGAAAACAGAGAGGAGGTACAAAACTGCACACGGGCTCATATGAAACACTCCGTCACTACATTACATTCGCACATGGTGGAAGTGTCAAAGCAATGGCAGCAGGCCAGGGTCAACACCCCCCCCCCCAGACGTGTGGCGTAGGATTGATGAGTCCACCGCAACCCTTCGCCTTTGCGGCGAGCGTCGCTCCGGGTTCGCGCGCACCTGTTAAAACACGGGCGATGCGCACACGTGACACCGCCGCCCATCATTCACCCGACGGCCCCCGGATCCCGGCGCGCTGACAGACGCCGTCTCCCCCGGCGACGCTCGCGGCAGAAAGAGATCACGAACAGGCGCGAAGTTTCCAGCTCGGGGGTTTCTCCCTCGAGTGGAGTATTAAAAAAAAAAAAAAAAAAGAAGGAAAAAAAACAACAAAAAAAAAACAAATCACTTTGGGCTGCTGATTCCTGCGTTCCAGATGTTTATGTTCCAAGTTCCAGACTGACAAATGAGCAAACAGATATTTCATTAAACTGGGATTAATCGCAGACGCAGGTTTATGTTTCGGCTCCTAATTAAAAGCGTTTGGCAGCACCAGCAGCTGAGCGAGACCCTAATAATCTCCTAACAGCCATATTTCAGAAATTCCTTGCCCCGTATCGAATAAACATGTAACCGTTTTACACGTGTTTTGGGACGATTTGTTTATTACGCGTGCTTTTATTCGCACACAATGGAAATAACAATGGGCTTCGGGTTCTCAGGGAAATCCTATATGAATATTTTAAACACACTTTTTCCTGGATGACATTGCAGGCTGGGCCTCTTTTACTGGCGCTCTCTGAGACACAGATGGCTGGAAAAAAAAAAGGGAAATATGGAGTAAATAAAACTCATAAGGAGACGAGCTGCCCACCTTCAGACTGCACCGATCTCTCCTTTATGACTGACGAATCCTGCCGGTTAGTACTCAAACCCGATATGGACGTATGGTTTTCTGGCAAAATCCTTTTAAAGGGGAAGATTAATTGGGTCAAACCGCTGTATGCGGGCCTGCTGTACTGCATTTGCATGTCTATGTGCTCACAAACGCACACGCACACACACACACACTCCAAGCCCCCATGTATCTGCTCACATGGAGTGGGTGGAGTAAATGGCTGAGTGAAGTTGAGCTCCTCTCAATCTAATCCCCAGGTGAATGGTCTGCTGTGTGCCAGGCATTCCTCTGTGTCTTTCTAAGGCTTTTTTGTGGATTAGAGCCCACTTACTTCCAGGGGCCGCGGGGTGGGATCAGAGCTGATTGAGTGTTTTTTTTTTGGGCTAGGGTGTGTGTGTGTGTGTGTGTGTGTGTGTGTGTGGGGGGTGATAGCGTGCAGAACGATGAGCCTCTCCTCAGGTGGACCCGATGCTGAGAAGGAAACCACAGCAGAGAGGTGCTACGGTGACATGGGTCACACACACACACACACACACACACACATACACACACGCGCGCTCAAGGGCTGTGGGTCAAAGTTGATGGGATCCACCAGCAAACACCAACTCGGCACTAAATTCTAATTTTCTCATGAGGAAATGATGGATTTAGCTGAGGTCATGTTCAAACCACCAGCTGCTTCATTTTGATGGGAATCTCTCATGACGGGGGTGAATGTGCGCGATGCAGACCCTTAATCGCTCGCACAGCGCCACGGGCTTAACGCCGGCTAAACTGACATCCAGCAACAAAGACAAGACAAAGCAAACACGCGCGGTGGCCTCGGAACACCTCCATGTACAGCGTCTGACCTCTGACCTCTGGGGGGGAGAACAGGGGGTCTTTAATCCGCGAAAGACAACAAAGGACAAGGAGAGGAAGTCTACATCATGAAACGTGGCGAGCAAAGCGTTTTAATTCCCAAAACAGCCCGGAGCGACACGGATACACGGAAAAGACGGAGGGCTCAGAGGCGGCCTCCTGTCCAAGCCCAAACAGAAGGATTATTCCGGAGACCCTCTGTGTCCCTGGAAAATGGATCCATCTTATCCCCAAATATACCGAATCAGTGGAAACAAGTGTGTTTGTGTGTGAAAGGCACGACACAGGAGGTGCACGCAGACACGGAGCTAATTACAGGAATTTCAAAGGCTAATCCGAGCAGATCCGGAGCTATCTGCAGCATCTCGATCCGACAAACACTCCGTAACATGTTTTGGAATCGTCGCGGGAAGTAAACAAAACGACCTTGAGAGGATTTCAGCGGTCCGCAGATAAGCGCAATCACGACAGGAGGGGACCGGCAAACAAAACACCATGATTGTCCGCGGCGCGCCCGGGCTCCTAACTTTGTTATCTGACGGCGGGCTATTAGTCACGACGGCTCTGCTTTTACGTGCGGCGAGATCTTTAACCCGCTGAGCTCCGAAGGCAGCCAAGTGGGATCCAGCTGCAGTCAAGCATTCCGCTCCGTCTAGCCTCCGCTCCCTTTACGGGGAGAAGTAGAACGGACCGCTGAGCTCAGCGGAGGTGTGTTTGCGTTTTGCGTGATTGGACGACAAGTGTGTGTGTGTGTGTGCGTGTGTGTGTGTGCGTTTGCACAAAACGATGAGCTGAAGAGAGGGAGGTGGTGGGGGTGGGGGGCCTTTAGAGGTCACGACCCCTTTAACATTCTGGACACAGTTCAGGAAGGTATCAGTGACATCCTGCAGAAATCTAATGGTGATATTTATTAGGATAACAGGATCAGAGTTTTGTGTTGCTCAGCTTTTGGCTCAGGCCCACCTGTGTGTGTGTGTGTGTGTGTGTGTGTGTGTGGGTGTGGGTGTGGGTGTGGGTGTATGTGGGGGGGGGAAGGGGTTATGGAATGATTCACGCGAGGAAGGCTCTTAGCGATGCACGCTTCAGTTCATGCTCTGCTTTGCGTCCAGTCATGGATGCTGAGGGGCTTCGAGGGCCAACGGAATGGAGTGTTTACCAGGTTTTCCGCCGCGGATCCAGAGAGAAACGAAATAAAAGGAACTACAACAGGAGCAAAGGTCGTAGGGAGGGCGAGGGCTCTTTCATTCACAGCGTTTCCACCCTCTCCCATCAGGGAACCTTCCTGTCTTTACACCAGAATGAGGGTCTTATCATCGAAAAAAGAACTTCAGGACAACATGCCCACAGGCATGAAAGGCTGGATCAAAGCGTGTAGGCATACGGGGGGGGGGTGTGGAGGCAGATAACAGGATCAAGGGAGGAAGCAAGGAAACGCCCCGGACTTGCAGGAACAGCCATGACGCTACAGCCAGGCGCAGCAGCTCTCCAAATGACACATGGGCTGTTCAGATCCGTCAACCAGAGCGCCTCCAGTCAGCCAATAAACAAACGATGTCATGGCAGGTTCGGGGTCAACCGCGGGTCCACGACTGTGCGGGGGCTCTGGCGGGGGCTGCCGAGGTGGATGGTTCTTATCTCAGCGCCACATTACAAAGGCTCTCCCGTCGGACTCCTCCCTGCTGGAACGCACCAAGTTTTTCATCAACACACTTGCCAGCACTCCCTTCGCACCACAACGCCGCGATAAAAACGCTGATGGAGGAAAAGGAGGAGAAAAAAAAAAAAAACACAAAACAAAACAAAACAAAACAAAAAAACAGCAGTGAACAATTATGACTCATTTAAAAAGATCCACAACCCCCGTGGGGCTCTGGCACCGCCGCGGTTTACCACGTCACATTTTCATGGCGGTCGCGCGTCCGACTGACAAATTTTACCATCACCGACGCACAAACGTTGCATCACACCGCATCTGCTTGATTAATCACAGGATTCGCAAGAATATGTTTGCAATCAGAGGTATTTAAGAAGATATAATGAATCTAAACAAGGACACACACAGATGATTTAAGAGGTCCTTCAGATGGTGTAAATATAAATATATTACAGCTACACTGGGACTGATATATTTAGGTCACCACTCAGATGAATTTAACTATAAATTATGTAAACTTTTCCTCTTTAGATTTTTGAATCCACTTCATGACAAGTTACAAAACGTGAGTCATGGTTGCAGCATAAAAAGGAAAAGTAATTTAGGGGTGAGTGGTGATATTTAGACAATCAGTGAGGTGAAGAAAACTTTTCTTTATCAAATTCCAGAAGGAGAGTCTTGAGGGACAAGTCACACTTTCAAAGTTACGGTCTATTGGACCTTTGGGGCCTTTCAAGTGTAAATCAGAGACAGGAGAGATCTGTAAATATGCGCACGCACACACACACACACACGCAGTCGTTATTGTGTAATTCATCAGAGCGGTCCTTCTCTTTGCACTCGTGGGCTTCCAGTTCCAGAGATTAACACTCATCTGTCAGAGGGAGCAGAGCCACACATACCGACATGAAACATCTGGCTGGTGTGTGTGTGTGAGTGTGTGTCCTCCTAGTCTTCCCTATTGGTTGCTGTTATCTGGCAGCATGACTCTGCTCTGAGACAGACCTGGGGGTCTTGGCTGAGGTGGACCTGAGCTCTCCAAACATTTAAAGCTGCAGTAAACAGGGATGAAAGTTTCACGCTGTGTGACTCTAATCTAGAATGCTGATGTATGTCAAACTCTATCAGCCGCTACCCCCTTACACACATGCGTTGTAATCCCCGGGGTTGCACACCGAGGTGCTGCATTAAGACAAGCACAGTTTCTGACCACGAATCAGTGCTGTTGCCGTATAATTGATCTATTTTCATGTGTGATCCATGTCTAATCTCTGGGCCTGCTCAAGGCTTCTCCCTGTTAAAAGGTAGTTTTCCCTTGAAACTCTTCCTCGTGGGGGATCAGGTGCTGGGTTTCTGTAAAGTGTCTCGATGAACTAGATTGAACGCACCGACACCGGAGCGATAGTGTTTAAATCTTTGTAAAAGCTTCAGAATTACACATAAGGTCACACTGCAGTGAGATAGATAAACCAAAAGGCGCGAGTCAAGTGGGAAATGAAACAAATTTATAGCGTTCCACTCCTATCTCGAGCACTTATGAGGGAGAGAGCCGAGACTTTTCATAACTTGCACATGAGATCAAACTGTGGAGACTTTAGAGCTTATTTCATTGTGACAGAGTTCACCGATGATTATTGGATGAGTCATGCGGATGACACTTCTGCGACTCCCAGAGCTTTGTGACCTTAAACCCTTTTTCCGTTTGCACTCGCGGCAGAGTCACAGAGGACGGGGGGGGGGGGGGGGTGCAGGCCGTGTCTGCAAAAAAAAAAAAAAAATTCAGGGGAAGGGATGAGACATATTTTATGGCAACAAAGACGCATCTGTCCCGCATCAAGGAGCAGACATGTACGCCAATGAAAGCCCCTTTATGTGCACAGGTGCCGCGGTTCTGAACACCGTCTGAGAACGGTGGGAGGGGCCAGGCCCAACGTGAGGCAGGTGGCTTTAATGCTGCGTCTGACCAGCGCGAATGAAGACCGCAATCAGGCTCCGACTCATCGCAATTTCCACGCTTCCTCTGAGGCGGCCGCCTCCGCTCCAGGTAGGACGCAGCGAGCGGCTGAACGCCGCCGCATTCCTTCCCCGAACAGTTGTTTTAGATCTTCATGCGCAGCCTGGACTATAAGAGGCTGACTGACATATTTGGAGAAGGCGATGACGCCGACAAACATACACTTTCCATCAAAAACGCCACGATTAAGCAACCTCTCCGGGGACTTTTTCTTATTGTGGAAAATGGAAGAGAATTTATTTAGCCCATGGCAGGAGCCCGGCTTTCTGAAACGGCTGCTTATTCCGCGGCCAACGGACAAATTCTTCGCCAATCAAATGTACCACATTATACCACTGCCTGTCAACGGTCCCAACCCAACTTTCCCTCAAACAGCATTAGAGAGGAGAGCGGAGCCGAGAGCACCGTCGATAGCCATCTGCAGCCGCCGGACGGCCTCTCAGGCCGAGCGGGCCGACTGCTGCTGACAGAAGCAGCCTTGCTGAAAAAAAAAAAAAAAAAAAAAAAAGGAAAAGCCTGAAATGCTGGAGCTAATTCAGCTGCGCTTTTTGGAGCGGGGCTGAAAGGGAGGCAGCCCGGGCTAAAGTTTCTGCACTGTCAGGTGCAGCCAGGGGAAAGGAATTCCTGCTTGGCAAAAAAAAAAAAAAAAAAAAAAAAAAACGAGCTGCTCTGATTGATGAAGGATCCCGACCAGCGTTTGTAATTCAACTACCGCCGTGCCCTCCCCCGTCTCGGTACGGGCCGGGGAGTGTGTTATGCCTTCATCACCATTATACTGTACATCCATTAGTCTGAAACGAGACTATACGACGAGCCTTTCCAGCTCTGGTTTCTGAATCAGCGTCGGGGCCGCTTCTATAGAGTGGCTGACGAGGAACACGGCAAACAAAAGGCAGAAAGAAATAGAATACCACGTCAGCCCCGTTTAACATCTCTGGATTTTAAGCAATTCAGCGGCGTGTGACGGGCCTTCCCCACCCCACGATTCTGGGAAATCTGAGACGGACATTAAAGGATCCGGCGCCGTTAGAGGACTAATTGCCGTTATTTTGCAGGAAGTACAAAAGCAGCACCCTCCGACTCTCGTTTCGCCCTCTGAGGCCCAGACGCCGGCGCGTTCGCACCCAGAGCTCGCTGATGCGTGCAGCGCGAGTCAGACGGAATAGTCAAACACACCAAAGTCTCGGCTACGGATATAACCTTTATATACGAGAAGATAAATCACCGAATAGTACACCGTGGTTATGGCTCATAAAGAAAAGAAGATGCTGCCTGGGCTATTATTGGTTCAATATGTTTTTTTTGATCTAAAACATGAGCAGGCCTTTCTAATTTAGAAGAAAACCCCGTGGTTTCCCTTTTGTCTCCCTGCTCTGGTGTCTCTCCTTTGTTTGGCTTGAAAGAACGATTCCTCTCCCTTTCTTTTTCAATCGTCCGTCTGTGGTAACGGCGCAAGGATGTGCTTCTCCCCGCTGCTTCCTGTACCTGGCGGCGCTCGGGGGGGAAGCGTGTCCCGCTGGAGCCGCGCCACCTCCATTCACGCTTCGCGCACGAAACTGGAGGATATCGGGGCGGCGACCAGACACCGACGGTAGGTTCGGTTGCGCACTTGACCCCGGGTCCAGAAGACATCTGGCCTGCAGATTTGGTAACACGGCCGCTGTGGGACCCTCTGAAAGTGGCTCGGTTCATGCAGGAGACTGAGAATAATCCAGCCGGCCTTTTTGTAAACGGGCTATGATTGAGCATGTACATTTTGGGGGGAAAAAGAAAAAAAAAAAAAAAAGAAAGAAAAGAATCTGGCCAAAAAAGGGATTTATCAAATAATCGTTCACATTTGACCACTTTAAGAGAACAGCAAAAACACACGGATGAAAAAAACAAAAAAACAAAAAGACTGCACGTACTGTGAGCATCTTAACACTCCATTTTCCTGAGTTCTGTGAAATTAGAAGCACATGCCACTGGACGGATGATTTTATTGAAGGAAACTCGCAGAAATGTGCGCAGGGGCCTGCACACATTTCTGCGTTAGTTATCCACATGAGACCTGAAATGCTTTTATTTATTGCTCTTCATTAAGGTGCTTCGGGGGAAGCCAAGGAACCTCTGCACATGTGCTATCGCTGCAGCCGTTGTTTCTGTCCTTGGTCATATCTGACAGTTGTGATTTCACTACTTTGCAAACGTTTCTGGTCAGTGAAAGGTTAAAAAGACAAACGGGTATGTAAAATATTAATTGGGGACAGTGTTTATTTTTTTTACTGTTTTCTTTGTTGATGTTTTTAGTGGTTTTTTAGTGTCTTCTACTTACTTCTAGAGAGACAGAGAGGAAAAACCAGTTTATAAAGTTGTACATTTGGTTGTTTTGATGACTGTCAGCCTTCATGGCTCCACGAAGCCAAGCAGACACGGTCTCTGGGGACCGAGCACGGGTGGGATGGAGCCCTTTAAGAAGACAGCGGGGAGGGGGGCCAACAGAAATACAAGTGCCGTGACATCATCTTCTGTCCCTCAGTCAATGACAGCAGCAGACCAAGCAGAGCAGGCTCAGACTCTGGCACAGTAGCAATTTCTGATTTATTCCCCCGTCGGTTTATTTGTCATCCAGCACACATGCAACTGATAGACATTGTGTGTGTGCGTGCATAAATAGAGCGATATGGAGCAAGTACGTGTCCATTTGCTGCACAAAGTTCACGGACCGCCGCAGCTTGGCGAGCCGAGCTCGCTTCTCTGATGTTTGTCAGAGTCATCTGAGGGGAGCAGCTCTGCATACGACTTTGGCCCGAGTTCGTTCACCTGTGCACACAAACCTGATCCGCTGCGGCAGGTGTGTGTGTGTGTGTGTGCCCCTGAGGAAGCGTGCTCCTCCGCCCCGAGCTCGGCGCGAAAATGAGCCGTGAACACCTGAGAAAGCAGAACCGCACAGCCGCCCGCTTCATTTGTGGACCCAGTCGGGGCTGGGTGGTTGGGAGGTGTGTGTGTGTGTGTGGGGGGGGGTCGGCTCCGACTGTGGCCACGGTCCAACCAAAACACCGGGGCTGTTAAAGCCCCCTTGGATGAGTCCCAGGGGGCAGTGAGCGGACGGAATGCAGACCTGGGTTTAAAGGTTCAGGGGTGCGTCCTGTTGTTGATGAGATCAACCCGCTGGGCCTCTCCGCCTCCGAGGGCCTGAAGGTGCCCCTGTCAGCCGCAGCTCCGAACCAGGGCGTTCCGGAAAGGCGTGACAAGCCCGCCCGTCACCGAGCGCCCACGAGGACGGAGAATCCCAAACATGTCTAGCAGAAGGACGGGCTTCTGACGGAATGGATCTCACGACCCCCCCCCACCCTCTCCCCAGAACTGCTACTCCAGAACTAATCCCAACCATCGGCGCCGCTCCCCCCTTATCCCCACCGAGTATCACCCACATGAGAAAATGGAAATATGTGCAAAGACTCCTGAGGTCATGATGTTTGGGGACCGAGAAACTGGGGGGCTGCGCCGCACACGGCCATAAATGATGTCACCGCAGCGCGCCATGGCGAGTGCTCTGTCATGTGGTTCAGTAAACACGGGGGCGGAGGGTCGGCGCCACCCTCGAAACCACAACATTTGAGCCTCTCTTATGTGGCGTTGTGTTTATGAACTTATAACAAGTGTGAGAAACCAGCAACGAGGTCATTAAGACTACTGGGAGCACAGAAACCACAGTCATGCTGTAAAAAAAAAAAAAAAAAAAGAAAAAAAAAAAAGAATAGCTCCTAAATTTTAAAGCAAAAGGCCTCATTTGATTTTTTGTTGTTTGATTCATATTTGAAAGGTTAAAATATTTTAGAGTACAATTTAGAGCATAGAGTTGCTCCAAAAAGGATGGAGTAATTTAACAGCCTCGTCGAGCTAAAACAGATATTCGCTTAAATAAATAATAAAGAGGGTTTAAAGGTCCCATGTTTATCTTCTTTCATGCTAAATTTATCAGCAGCCTCCTCCCTCATCTTAACCAGCAACTCCTGGGCTCCTAAAGGTGACTTTTTCTGGGTCGCCCGCTCAGTCAGACGACTGGATCGCGTCAGCTCCCGAGAATCGCTGCGGCACACACAGGGGACGGCGAAGAGCTCGGGCGTGTGTGTGCCGGCGTGCGCGTCTATTTCCATCCCATCGCCGCTGACTCGCCCCACTTTATATCTGTCAGACAGCATCAAAAACTGTTTTCAGCGCCGCTCCCGGCGGGACGCCTTAAAATATAAATAAAATATTAAGCGGAAGCTCTGACATGAAAGTGAACTGAGATTCAAGGATAACTGGATATATGTATTAAAAAAGACCGATCCAAAGAGCGCAGCTGTATGTCTGACATTCCTTTTATATAGCAACGCGCTATAGACACTAAACGACGCAGCTAAAATAAAAAAAAAAGAAGTTGTGAGTGTGAAACCAGCTGTGGTTTTTCCCGAGTCTATCAAAGAAATAAAACTGACAGTACAATACATCAAATTTATAATCACACCACCAATAATTCCAGATAAACCTGGCCGTACGACGAAATACGATTCTCACATTACAGGTCAAACACCGCCGGTGAAGGCTATTTAATATCCCCCGCTGAGCCTGAACCCTCTGTGGGTTTGTGTGGAAAGTTTTATAATAATTTCATCATGTTGTCGTCAGTGTTATTCCACTTTAAATGCCCCAACAGCCCAATTGAGGCCAATTATGGAAATTTTCATAAACCTGACACACACATTCACACACACACAGAAAAAGGCCGGATAAAGAACTGATATGTCAACAGCAGCAGGCGAGATGAGGGAGAGCTTCCCCATCTGTTACCGTCTTCCCGTGTTCGGGTGGTGGTGGTGGGGGTGGTGGGGGGGGTGTCTGGCCGACATTTTCGGCAGCGTTGTTTGTAAATTAACGACCATTATAACAATCCTCCCGGGTGGAGCGCTTTGGGCTGAAATGGTTGGACGCTCCCATGTTTAATCTCATCTGGGGCCCCCGGCCCAGTTTACCTTCACGTCAGCTGCTTCCAATTTGGGTTCAGCGCTCGTACAGCTCCGACCATTTACATAAACCCGCGCATCAGCTGCCGCGGCCCCCTTCGGAGTCCGCCGCCCTCTCTCTCTCCCTCTCCCTGCGACTGCCGAAAACACCTGCTGATGCGCGCGGAGGCGACAGGAGGAATGTAGAATCGGCCAGAACGCTCGCCCCTAATTGCATTAATCTGCGAGGGGCGGGAGCTCGGGTCACCTGCTCTTACTCGGCTCCCTCCACGCCGGCCCTCCTCCTCCTCCTCCTCCTCCTCCACGCGGGGCCCTTAAACTCTGCCACAATTAAAGCACCTAATCACACCAAACAGCTGCATCCTCTGCTCGACAAATCCTCGGTGCCTCGCTCTCCCGCCCGCCCGCGCAGACGCCCAGACACGCGCGCACGTTCAAGAGTCGGTGCGCTCCCGCTCCTCCTCTCCCGACGGCAATCTGGAACCGGCTGATGCGGACGGCTTTAGCGTGGGGGCCCGCGATAAGCCACGCTGAGCTGTGAAAACACAGATTACATTTCTGCGGCTTATTACAGACAGACGCGCCTCCGCCTCGCAGCCGTAACTGCGACCCAAAAACCGCAGCCTCCGCTTGGCTGCGAGATACCGCTTGATGGGGGACCCTGCGGCAGAGCTTTGACAGCCATGGTAATTCACGTCTGCACCCCCCCCCCCATATGTTTTGCCTGCACAGTGGCCCCCCTCCTGCGATAAGCTGCAGCATATTTCTTTGAAAGCGCAGACCTCTGGAAGTTAAATCAAGTCGGAGCTATCAGCTGCACTCCATTAGCGTCCTCGTCACACTCCGAGGACTCTATTAAAACGAGCAGATACGCACAAAAACGACCAAATACCAGGAATTAGACTGGTTCCCATGACTGTGACTCTACCTTTGGATTCCTGTTCTGCGTGTCGTTGCAGTCATGGCGGGCGCCTCTAACGAGATAAAGCCCCATGCATCACGCGTTTTACATTATCATTACATTTCCCGTAATTTTGATATTTAGCTTTACGTCTCACGTCTGAAAACGAGCAAAAAAAAAAAAAAAACAGCAAAAAAACCCAAAACACGGGTACATTGAATCAGCTTTTGGCACACTATGAAAGTGTCTCCATCTGCTAATACTTTGTCTATTTCTCTTCTCTGGCTTTAATCAGAGATAAAGACCACGGAGGTCCAGATCCAAGTCAGACAATATCTCCCAGACCTTACAGAAAAACAATTAGGAAGCAGCCGTTACACCACCGGCCTGGTGAGAGCAGAGGTGTGACGACCCCGCGCTCGTCTGCTGCTTCGGCTTGTACAAACAAAAAAGGTGATCGCGTGACCTTTAACCTAAACAGAAACATCTTATCTGCAGACTTGATGATTTATTTACACCGAGCCACGGAGAGGTGGCCGAAAGGGTGGGAACCGGGGGCGTGACGGAGAACGACCCTGCTCTCCAGATTAATGAGTGGCCCCCAGTAACTCATCTGAGGGTAAAGGGGACCTTACGGGGATCCGCAGCCATGCAGACTGAGCTTTGGGAATCAGACACGGCTGGATGCCTACGGTGGGGGGGGGTTTGGGTGAGAAAATACGGGATCATACACATTCTCCAGTCTGTAAGAAGCAGACAATAAAGGAAAATGGTAAAGAAATGGGATTAGTCCCTTCCTGAGATCAAAAATAAGAAATGTCCGACCGAGAGTCAGAGCTTTAATTAAAACCTGCACTTGACATTTTTCTTTTTCTAAGTCTTTACATCACAGAGAAACTTAATGTACTTAAGCACAAGTCAAATGAGTGCTAAAGAGGTGTATAGAAATCCACCAAGAAATGTGTGGAGATTAGCAGACCGGGCCACACGCAGGTATTAGGGGGACAGATTTAAAAGTTGCACCCGCTGAACTGTAAGCGCAGCTTAAACTTTCACTTTTGGAGGCCCCGCGACGTCAGGCTTAAGCCCGGAGCGGCCTCCAGCTTTAACCGGGCGGCGGGCTTTCATTACTCGGGGAGTATCGGGTTCCCCTCACACGGCGGTGCCACAGAGGAAAGCACCCCCCGCCCTCTTCCCATCAATAGGACCTGTCACTTCCACTCAGCGCCGCCTGTGATCCAAGCCACCCGAAACGACGCTCAGATAAGTGGCTAATCCCGGGATCCCCCACAGCACCCCCAACCCCCCCCCACCACGACAACCCGGAGGGGAATCTCTTCCAGCAACAGCTTAATTGGATCGTTTCCTCCCCCCACTTTGATGGGCAGCTCTTCGGCTTTTGTCAAGTCGAACCCGGGAAGTCTGAGTCTGACAGCGGCGAAAGTCAAACAAGCAAAATATTTGGGGTATTTTCAGGTCCGCCGTGTGTACGAGGGAGGAGGGAGGGGGCCTGGAGTAGCTGCAGCAGACTGGAGGACCCTGAGAGGGCTCTTATTTCACCTGGGAGGGGGGGGGGCATCGTGGAGGAAACTCACCAGGAGTTGGACTACCACAAAAAAAAAAAAAAAAAAAGAACATTTATTGTGCTTTGTGCCACAAAGTGCGACAATTTATCTGAGGCCCCGCCCCCCCCCCAGGCCTCCGCCCAAACAGTCCACCCTTCTCGGCAGACTGCAGGGACACGGCAGACCAGGAGAAGTCATTATGCACTTGTGGCACGCGGTGGTCAGCTACCGTGGCTGAAAAAAAAACAAAAAAAAACTGAAACGTCAGCGCTTCCACGTGCCCGCGGAGAAGGGACGAAGGCCGATTTTCCAGCTGGGCCGTCGGGCGTCACTTCGCACAGGAGAAGGCGACCGCATTGAGACCATGAAAGCCGCTTCATAAATGATAATAGACGCCTTAAGAGTGGGGGTGCAGCGCCTGACTCACCCCGAGGAGGCTGGAGGGTTTTATTTCAGGCAGAGCCGCTCTTATATAACCCTGATGGAAACCGCTCCACGCTCAAACTCACCTTCCTCGCAGGCGGCGCCGCTGTATCCCGGACAGCACCTCCATTCCAGGGATGTCACGGTCCGGTACACCACCTTGTAGGAGGGCCTGACCACGGTCTTGTAGCTGGAAAGCACACACAGGCCTTTGAACCTCGGTAGGTGTGTGGGGGGGGGGGGTCACCAGCGGTAATGGACCTCCTCTTCCTCCTCCTCCTCCTCCTCCTCCTCACCTGCCTCCAGAGCATCCCTGCGGCCAGCGGCATGACTGGTAGACCCGCTGCAAGACCGTCCCGTTCTGCACCTGACACGTCACCGTCTTGGTGACGGTGTGAGGACACCAGTTCCTGGAGAGACGAACAACGAGGGACAGGAGTCACAAACAGGGGTGTGTTTGTGGGGGGGGGGGGGCTTGTGGACACATTTAAGGCAAAGCGGTGCATGAAGAATTGCGTTGATGCTCCCCTCCCCCTCGCTGGGTTTAAAACCACAGTGTTGACATGGTTTTAATGGGCCAAGAGATTTTGGGGGGGGCATTTACACATGCATTGGCATTCAGAAGAAAGAGGAGGAGGAGGAGACCCTCAGGAGAGAAGAGGAAGAAGTGATCCCTGAGTGTGGTCGACCTTGGTGTGACCTGCCTGAACACTAAAGGTACATTTTTATTATTAAAGACGACGCCCCCATAAGACTGTTAAAACACCACGTCAAAACACAGGCCAAGAGGGTCGCCCTCGAGGTCGAGTCGAAGGGAGGAACGAGCGAAGGCTCTCTTCAGCTGCGGCGCTGCGAGAACGACAAAGGGGGAGCACGGTGTGTGTGTGTTCTGCTGCCAACAGGGTTGTAATAAATGGGGAGGAATTGTGGGGGCTGGTGTGTGTGTGTGTGTGTGTGTGTGTGTGTGTGTGTGTGGGGGGGGTGTTATTTCCCACCAATCTCTGTTTGTCAATATGTGAAACCATATGTTTGTGTGTGTAAGAGGGGGTTTACACAAAGGAAAGTGCCGAGGGCGTAGGATACGCAGCAGCCCAGGTTCCATTAACGATCCCCACATGTTGTGGCGGCTGCGCTCGCTTCTCCTCCTCCGTTCATGAACCGGGGTCGTTCTTCATTTCTACCTTTTCCTTTTCCATTATTTAACCATTTCCACAACACTTTAATCAACCGTAAATCAGACCTACGCGTCCCAATCAGCTGCAAGGCCACAGAAACCGTGATTGCCCTACCTCAGCTGGAAATGTTGCGCTAATCACTGGGGGGGGGTCACGGAAGGTGCTGCGGTCAGGTAGAGGCAGGGGTGCAGAGCCTGGCTCCGCCCCCCTCCACTTATCTTCCAGAGCTAACAGACAAACATCTGCATTTCCCAGGCTGAGAGGAGGATTTACCTGGGAACAGCAAAGAGTGTCACCAGGGGGTGAGGGAGGGGGCAGCTTTTACAGCCCCCCCCCCCTCCTGAGCTGTCTTTGCTTTTCATTCATGTGATTACGCAGAGGAAATGCCAGCCACGGTGAATTAAACAACAAAAGTATGGTTTATGACTTCCCAAAGGTACCAAAAGCACGAAAGCTTTAAATCAAAACGTCGACAGCCGTCGATCTACAGAACAACGCTCCGCTGAAATGCATCATTTGGGGCGCAGCCTGGCTGAAATGTTTCATACTCAGCACCCCCCCCCACCACCCCTTGCCTGGGGGTGCCGTCGTGTCAGGGAAGCGCGAAACCAACGCGCGTTGCTCCGTTTCACTGGCAAAGGCGCCGAGAGGGCCCTCAGAGCGCCGAGCCAGGAGCTAAATAAATCATCACACGTCTCTCTCTCTCTCTCTCTCTCTGGCAGTCGCACGGCCGACAGCAGAGACAGAAATCTGTGACTTTGACGGAGGAATCGCAGCTTCGCTCCATCTGTTCCCCGACACATCAAACGCGACGACAGTGAAGCGGCGGCGGAGGCCCGGGCGCCTGCGAGCGCTCACGGGAACCTCACAAACTTGACAGGAAAGCTTAGAGGCTGTATTCTTGTTGACATGAGTGCCCAGCGTGAGCCGTGATTTATGATCACATGAGCGGACTGAGGGAAAGCTCTCGGTAGGGTGCGTGTCTCTGTACACACACAGACACACACACACACACACACACACACACACACACGCACACACAGAGCTATCTGTGCAGGGGTTACGCTGTATTCATGTGTACAGCCCGGCCCAAACTTGTTGAAATTTCTTTTAATTCTTCAAACCTTACACCATGAAGCCTGTGAGGAGAGGGATGAAACGTCGGAGACAACGTGGTGTTCTTTCTGTAACAAGATAGCAGCTAATTCAGATGAACCGGCGAGATGGTCGTGGGGGAAAACACAATGCACAATGGGAGGAGGAGGTGCGCGCACACACACACACACACACACACACACACACACACGGAAAAGCCGTCAATGCAACATAGCTACAAATCTCACGGAATTCCTTGGGAGCTTCATCTGTGGGAAGAAAAATTTTGAAAGGACAAGAGGGGAGGAAGAGGAAGAGAGGAAAGGAAGAGAGGAGAGGAAGAGAGGAGAGGAAGAGAGGAGATGAAGAGAGGAGAGGAAGAGAGGAGAGGAAGGGAGAAGAGGTCATTTCACAAGGGTCACTTCCGATGGGAAGGAAGGGCAATTATGAAGTGCTGTTGGTCCCCTGAGAAAATGTAGAGGAGGAAGATGAATGTGGAGCCAGGAAACAGGAGAGCGTGCAGTTGTGATCAACAGAGAAGGAAAACAGTTCCTGGAGTCACACCACAGCTTCCCAGAGTCAAAGCACGAAACACAGAACCAGGGTGGTTAGTGAGGAGGCCAGCTGTGAACGGTAGAACAACACGGTGGGGGGGGGGCACCACGTTGCAGTTTCAGAGCGCCTTTCCCACATGCAGAAGACAGTCGCGATCATCAAAGCACCGGCGGTCAGATGCGAAGCGGCTCTTGGAGGAAGACCGTCATCTATCTGCCCCCGTCTGCTTTGAGTTTTCGGGTCCGGACACCTGCGAGCTCTCAGCGCGTCGGCGTCAACGTGTGATGATCCATCACGTAAAGCCCCTCTTTAATAAAAATAAAATCACCCTCTTTTTTTTTTCGTAAATCACCAGCGCGCGTTATTCCCGACAGCCATATCTGCATCCATGTCCATAGCATGAAGTCCTTTAATCCCTGCTTAAAGCAACGCGGCGTTCATCCTGATGGAATGTCTGTCATCTTCTTTCCCATGCTTAAAGAAAATGTGGTTACGGTTAAGACGGTGGAGAGCGAGGAGGGTGTGTGTGTGTGTGTGTGTGTGTTGGGGGGGGCAGGAGTTCCAGACTGCCTGTCAGACCACGGCGAACCCGAGCGGGCGAGACGAGGAGGAAAGAGGCGGTGACCTCCTTGACCCCTGGGGGCTCCGAGTTCGCGCAGCCCGTCCTGAACGTCGAGGGTGAGCGAACTCTTTATCAGCCCCTCCGCGGATAGACGTCACCGGTCACGGAATAACTCAAGAGCTTCTAATCCCCCAGGTTCGAGTAATCTCTGTGAAGAGGGCCTGCGTGGGAAGACTCTGTGACAGAAACCTTCCCCGTGCAGGAATTAAATACCTGCCTTTCGCTTTTTTTTTTTTTCCTCTCTTTTTGCTGCTATTTCTCCCAATTCCGATCAGGCTTCCTCTCACCGACGGACCCTTCCGAGACCTCACCTCCTGCCGCTCCGGCGGCGGTCGCGTCGACTCCCCTGGGGGCTCCCGTTTCTGCGCTGCAGGTGGAACGACTCGGAGTCCCCTCAAACCCGCTGACCCCTGCCTCCCTCCGTCTGTCTGTCTGTCTGGCCCTCCACTTAGAACCAGCAGCAACACTGAGTCATCCCCCTCTTCCTTGAAGAATCTCACTCGCAGCGGAGTTCCAGCTGCTCGTGTTTAGTAAACACGTCCGTAAATTCTGCTTTTTTTTTTTTTTAGTGGGGCTGGGGGGGTAGTGGTGGTGGCGGCGAGTGACAACGCGAGCCAGCGGAGCGAGACTGGGGGGGGGGGGGCTAAAGGGCCACCTGGATGCACCCGTGGAAGAAAAGGCCTGATGGGAGACGAGGGGTCTCAACCTCTGGCAGCATTCAGCCAACACACACACACACACACACACACACACACACACACCCAGAAGAGATAAATATTTGTAGGAAGAGAACGGTCCTCTCATCATTAGCATTAGTTTGTCTCTTAGGTAAACAGCGACTCTGATTTGGAGGGAATCGGAGTCGCTCAGTGGTCTTGGCTGTGTGTTTAGTCTATTGTCAATCCTTCAGACTAAACTCAATCAGTCCAGACACCATCGTGCCCCCCCCCCCCTTTTTTTTTCCTTCTCCTCTCGGCCTCTTATTTGGGATGCCCCCTGCCTTCCACAAATAAAAGGAGCTTCACACCGAGTAATCTGAGGACTAAAGATGGGCGGTGGAGGACACACGTCTCCAACTGCAGACACACACACACACACACACACACACAATGCATAGAGGCACGGGAGACGCACGGGGAGAAGCTGGGTGAGCTCTGACATGTGCACGTCAGCCCAGCAGAGTGTGTGTGCTGCCAGCACAGGAAAAAGGAAACCAACTGTCAGGAAGACAATGGGACCCGCTAGATGAATGGTGTAGGTGTAGGTGCAGGCGAGACACCAACAGTAGAAAGGCGAGGTTGGAAAACAAAAAACATAAAAACAACAGAGTGCAAGACACGAATCATCACAATTACGCACTGGAATGAGAGTGTTGCTTACTTTCTCTGGTAAACCGAGGTGTGAGAGGCTGCTGCCTGCTCTCTGTTCAGATGCGTCCCGGAGTAGGTTTTGTAAAGTCCCGTCTTCCAGGTCCCGTGTGCACAGTTGGTCAGCCAGAGGAGCAGCACAGTCCGAAGCAAACTTTTCCTGCAAAGCGCAGACACGCTCTCACGTTGGCGCGCCCCCATTTCCGTGGCATGAAAAGTACGGCCGGAGACGCTTTGAATGAGCCCAACTTTCCACCGGGTTTAGGACGCGCACCGGGGGACGAGGAGACGCAGCTCGGGACGACGGGGGCCCTGGATGTGTCAAACGGCAGCGGGTCGGCTGGAAAGGACGCGCATCCTACTCACCCACGGCGCAAATACGCACTAAGAAAAAAAAAACAAAACGATGCCGACACTCGTCTTTCTGTAAAATAGTCATAAAAATCTCAAATGCTCTAAAGAAAACCAGCCTCTCGTAAACTCCTCGTTACCCGCGACAGACGCAGTCACAAACCTTTAAAAAGAAAGTGCGTCGTTAAGTGTCTTTTGTCCCCCTTTCCCCCGGTGAGCTCGGTCTGCCTGCGCGCACATCGAGCGGAGTCTTTACTGCAGCGGGCATGAAACCACTTTTATAGTCTCCCCGGGTCTTTAAAGCGCAGCCTGCTGGGTCTTTTCCACCCTGCCCCGTTTCCAGCTCCCACAGAGGACAATGCGCGCTGAAGGCGGCACCATATTACGCATTGTTTCTCTTCTAAATGAGTTATGGGCTGCTGCTGTTTCTCCCCTGAAAATCGGCGGAGTGGTGTGGATGGATAGTAAAGCAGGCCATATTAAGTAGAGCATCAAAAGTATATTTGCTTTTTTTTTTTTTTATACCTGACGTTCGTGTTTTTAGTAGAGCATGCGCGTTTTCAGAGGGTCCAACCTGGTACTGCACCAGCCACAGATATGAGCGAAAGGGGCACAAATCTCTCAACTTAAGTGGTCTTATATCGATTTAAACAAACATCTCATCTGTGTCAGTATTTAAGTTATATCGTGCATCATGTAAAACTCCTGTGTGAGACAATTTCGAGGTTTAGTCTAGTTTTTTATTGTTGTTTTGTTGTTGTTTTTTGTTTTTTTTTTACGCGGTGCGCGTTTCACATGAGTCAGATTGGCCCCAACACCTCCACTCACCTGCTCTCAATCAGAGCAGGCGGAAAGAGTCTGGGAGGGTGGGAGCTTTGGGAAAGGCTGGTAAAAACAAGAATGTGTCAGAGCCTTTGTTTCAGGATCAACGCGATATTTTACGATGCCACCCCGTCTGTCAGGGACCGGAACGGTTTAAGGTGATTTGTTAAAATAGTTTTGAAGTCTGAGGGTGGATATTGGGGGCGGGGTCACTGTCTAATCTCACTTTTTAGTAAATAATGTTAAATAATAAAATAATAGTAAATAATAAAAATAAAAATGAAGCGCGCTGATCCTCCACAATAAATTGTCTGATCAGCTTTTTTTTTTCTCTTTTAAATGAAACGGTAGTCCTTCACTCCTAAGAACAGACCCGGTTGACCTCTGACCTCTAGGTCTTCTGCACACACGCAGTGACAGGACACGCTGGACCGATGGGCAGGTTCAGGGCACGTGGCAGGTTTCATGTTTTCGGTTATTTGCCTCATGATGATTTCCATCTATTGCTCATCACAGCTGAACAGCACACGCTGATCTACAGCTGCAGGCTCCCACTTCAGGATAAATGATGTCGGCGGGACGTGTCCTGGCTCCGAACTCGGGCCGTTTAAAATTCACTTCCACAACCAGACAGGCAGAGCAGCTACCTGCCAGATCCCCACTTTTACACTAAAGTTGATCTGTTTTTTTTTTCCTGTTTTTCCCACGCTGACTCTGTTTGTGATGCATATTTATTGCCTGCCCGCGTGAAATCAGCAGAATCACCACCTTTTTTTGGCACACAGAGCACGATGGGATTCCTGCCCATAGGGGTAGGAAGAACAATCTGAATGAAGTTGATACGTTGATTCATAAACAATAAGCGCCAAAGGTCTTCAGATCTACGCCCCCTGCAGAGGACCCTGCGTTTGGAACAGCTATTAACCAGTCGGGAGGACAGCGCTGCTCTTTGCTGCCACCTAACGACGGTTCACTGAGGGATCAGATATATTTATTTATTGAGGCCGAGAATTAAGTTCCAGCAACAGTCTAGGGAACAGCGTGGAAGACACATAAGACATTCATAACAGCACACATAATAACAAAAACAAGCCGGAACAGAAAAAAGAGAGATAATAAATAAACACAAGGGCCTGTAGTCGGGGTAACAGAGAAGTGATGTGTTCTGGAGGTCTTATAGTCTAGGTAGTTAAAGGTAAAGGTAGTTAAATTCCTGTAAAGCTGCTTTGGCTGCTCCCTTTGGCTGTGAGGGGCAGCAGTTCTGTCTGGTACTTTTAAGTCATACAACAGGGTGAAATTTCAAATTTATGATGGGCACGTGAACTTTAAATGAAAGCAGCAGCCAACAGTAGCCATTTCCCATATCTCTGCTTCGTTGATGCATGATGGGAGGAAGTATTACTGCGTCGATCTTTATTTGACGTTAACGTTCCCACCTATCCATTCTGCAGCCAGTGCTGCATTTAGAGGAGTATCTCCAAGCTGAGACTCAGCGGCTCTGCTCCCTTGATTTTTAGTCAGCGTTGAGGCATAAACAGACTCCTTGGATTACCCAGTGGGAGATGTGCTTGGTGGTGAACAAGTCAGCCTCAAACACCAACCCCACACCCATTGCATTCCTCCTCAGTGAGGTGGTGTACACTGGAGTTCGCAGTGTATTCTGCAGCAATAAACAGGCAAAATAGAGAGTTGAACACTGCAGAAATGCTGAAGTTAAAACAGTATTTCATTAAAAAATAAACATTGATACTATGCCCCTGTCCAGTTAAACCATCGGTCCCACTATAACCCACCCAGCCAACCCTTCTCATTATAACCAATATCACGTGTGCCCTCACCTGTAAATTCAAGTTGTGAGACTCCGTAGGGATAACTTTGAGGATGGGGAGTTGAACAACCAGAACCTTTGGTCTGCTCTTCACCAGGCAGCTGTTCTCCATGTCCCATTCTGCTCCCTCCAGGTACAGGCCCGAGATGAAGCAACCTGCGCGGAACAGCGCCGTGGTATATCACCCGTCATCTTAACTGATCCAGTGTGCATTGTTACCTTTCCCCGGTCTGTCAGTGATTTCGTCCTCGCTGCTGTACTGGGTCACCTGTGTGTACAGCGTGGACAGGTCCAGAGGCCAACCGTTTTTCCTGCAAGCCGCTTGGACCAGCGCGGTCAGGTAGGATTCTGGGATATGCAGCCCTGACAGCCACATGACCTTTGGCTCTCCGTTACCCACCTACAGGACACACGCTCCCTTTAATCAACGGTTCCAGAATGCCAAACAACATAGGACATATGAGGTGACTGTGGGCGCGCAGCCTCACCCAGTCGCTGTACTGTTCGTAGCGCCTCTTAAAATGGCTCATCCAGTTCCCCAGAGACTTCAGAGTGTCGGGCGCCAGCTTTTTCCATATGGCAGGAATCTGACCGTTAAAAAGTGCTCGAGCCACCTCGTCCAGCTCGCTGCTCATCCCCACCTCACCAGCCAGGGCCTGGGGAAACGAGCAGAGCAGAAGACATCAGACACCTCCACATCTCCCCCGTCTCTTTTCTTTTCATCCCTCCCTCCTCCTCACCCGCTGGAGCTCGGCCAGAGAGCGCTGCATGCGGACCACAAGCTTGTTGAAGCGCTCCAATTCCTGAAGCAGCACCACTGTGGTCGGAGATATGTCAATGCCCAATTCTTTGCGGATCACATCTAAGTCAAATATCTTTGGCAGCTTCTCCTGAATGTCCTGCGCCACCTGGCAGATATAGTCATCCCTACTTATGCTTCCTCCGGAGTCCCCTATGAAAAAAGAAAATGTCAGGGTCATGGGGACACTTCACACAGGAGCACAGAAACAAACATGTTATCCATAAGAACAATAAAATATCTTCTTTTAAAAAACATTTAGACACAAAATAAAGAGGAAAAGATTAAAAAAAAAAGACACCTGTCTGAGGTTGGAGGTCTATCAGGTGATGCCACATGTCTTTAGCAGCCTGTGTGTAATATCCGATCTCTGCATTGGAATGAAGACCCATCACCTCCGGTGTGTTTGCCAGTGGGAGGCTCTCAATCTCCTCTACAACAGATAACTGAAGTGAATCCTGGGATGGTGGAGAGACTGTGAAAGATGGCGCATTATGAAATAAACAGCAACTGACCAACGTATATGTTCTTGGTTCCATGTGGAGGGATCTTGTAATCAACGTCTTTGTTTTGGAAGAAATGGAACTGCCGGTACGTGTAGAAGAGGAAATCTCCAAAATACTCATCCATGTAGGAAGTCAGGATCCTTCGGTCAAAGCTATCTATGACCCGCCCCCCGTACATCACCTGTCAAACATTATTGAAAGAAAATGAGCACACAGCATCAGAAAATAAAGAAATGACTTCATAGATACTTTCACAAATCACTGAGATGCTTCAACCCAACCTACCTCCCCAAGAAGGTATTTTAGGCTTTCCCAGGGAACATTTTCCCCTTTGTTGTAAGCTCCAGTCAGGTAGGTATCCAGGATCTTCATACACACCTAAGGACACATTTTCATAGATTAAACCTTTAAAAAGTGGAATTTTGTATAACTTTAATCCAAACAATACATTTTCCAAAACTTCCAGCACTCACAAGGAAGTCTGACTCGTTGAAGTCATACGGAACATTCCAGCCAATTTTGCCATACTTGCGTCGCTCTTGCACCACAGCATGGAAGAAGGTGAGCACATAGACCAGACTGCAGAAGGCAGGGTGTGGACAGGCAGTCAAGCTCTCAGAGGAGATCTTTGAGTAGGTGGCTCTCATGTTGAGTTTGAGACCATTGGGAGGCTCTGTCACCACCTGCACACAACCATGTCCATGTCAAATATTATCACATCGTAGGGGAAAAAAAGCTATAGGTAAAAATAAAACCAGTTTTACCTTCAGGGACTTTTGCAGTATTCCGATAGGGAAATCCCCAATGGGATTGGTTGTGATCCACAAACGGAAACTGGGGTTGGGTTTAGTGATCCTCTCTAAGGACTTCTCCAGGTCCTTGAGCCACTTCACTAACAGATGGCAGTTCTGCAGCAGTAACCAGTGACCATGGGAGGCTGCCCTGTCCAACAAGCGCAGAGCCACCTGATCACAGAAGATGATATAGGAAGATGATATAGCAACTCTCTGCTTAAGGATTCCTGCACCCCATTCACTTAACCACAACCAAACCTGCATAGTGTCAGATTACCTTCTCTTGGCCTTGACCCATAGCAAGGAACTGGAATTTCTCTCCAAACCCAGACCTCTCTGCTAATTTCATAAGGTCATTTGTTGGATCAGAACCAGGGCTCAGGATAAATATGATGGGGGAGAAAGGTGTGCTCTGCTCATAAATAGCATCAAAGTTGATAACAGGTGGCTGGACATACCTGAGCAGACAGAAGAAGGAGCAGTGATTGTCTGATGTTATTGATCGCAAATATTCATTCTTTAAACTTGGTCTCATGAATGCGCTGTGTCAACTGTAATGTCAAAAGTCACTATTTCTACAGAAAGTCTCACTTCTCGTCCATGGCAACAGTTATGTAGTCAGTCACGGCTCTGTAGACCCGATCGACGCGGAAGCAGCGCAGCAGCAGCAGCTTCTGAAAGGGTGACAGGGTCTCTGAGTACTTCATGGGGAACGGAACTTGTTCTGGTCCATCGAGGTCATACCACTGATGAGACAACGGAGGAGGGTTAAACTCTTAAATGATACATTTCAGTTCATATGATTCTTTCCACTGTTGTGGCTTACAGATTCCCATTCAGAGCCATTCCTCTCTACATCATCTGGCAGTGAGCTGAACAGGTCTGGAAAAAGCTCCGCAAGTTTAACCAAGTCCTCCCATCCCTGATCTGGAAGCCAGTCAAAAGGCTTTTTACGCTTGCTCTTCTCCAGGGACAGATTACCTGAACAGATGAGGTATAAACAGGAAATATACTTGCAATACCAGACTATAACTCTAAACCAGAGTTATAGTCACCATAAATGCTGACATATTTATAGTGTTTTATGTTTTATTTTACCCTTAATGAAAAACTCTAACTCCTCCTGAGGTACCCTCTCTGATGCCTGCTCAATCTTGATAGTCATGTTGAAGGAAAAGAGTAGTTTGTGTCTTTCAAACAGGCCTAAATAAATGAATCAAGAAGGAAGTTAAAATATGTACAGTCATCCTAGATATGGAGGCTCAGCCTGGGCGTTACCTGTGCAGCCATAATTGTAAACACTGTATGTCAGAGTGTGCATGATGTTGCTCAGTCTCTGACTCAGGACAGAATCCGGCAGAGATTTCCTCAGTGAATATTCAAACACTTCCAGGTAAGAAGCTAGAGAAAACTGATACATGCTGTTTACCAGTGCCATCTCTGTCAAGACAAAAAACAGGATGGCACCGCGCTTGGCTGCAGGTCGGTATCCATTTCTGAGTCTATCGATGTCCACAGCTGTCTTCTGGGCCAGCTTTAACTTCTCAAACACCTGATGTTCACAACAAGCAAAATGAGCGACTCCAGTTGAAGCCTCATGGTTTTATTATCTCAGTGCTTTATACTGCAGCCCAACTTACCTCGGCAGCTTTGGACTTTGTTTCCTCCAGTGTGTCCACCAGCTCTGTATTATCTAACATGTTGCCTGTAGATGTGGCCAACTCTCTGAGCAGGGAGTCTGCAAGGTTTTTCAGGAGCTTTTTGTTGTCACTTGTTTCTTGGATCAGACGCTCCCGCTGCTCCTCCAGCTCTTTTTTCTCAAAGCCCATGATGACGCTCAGCAGTTGGTCCTCCAGACCATTAAGAGTCACTATTTTCAGTTTTAAAAAAAACATTTAAAGACTTGCAAAACATTTCAAATATGGTGTTCACATATAGTGGGAAATGAAAGCTGAAATGTGAATAAAAAGATATTACCAGTATAATTAATGACCATGGATTTTCCAAAGATGGATGGGCTGTATTTGGGATTTGCCAGTTTGGTGTTGAGGTAGAGTTTAAAGTTGGGATCATATTCAACCTCCTTATCACCCAGCACAATGACCTGTCTGCCCTCTGCTCCTTTGACATTCTTTTCCAGGACATTGTCAATCACAGGGTCAATATATTCATCCACATCTTGGAAGAGGAACGGAATGCCAAATTTGATGGCCATTTCCAGCTGCTTCAGGAAATCAGGATCATTAAATGAGGAGATCTGAAAAGCAAAATATATATATTCATCAGTGCCACAGGCTGAGCCACTTTCTACAGGGCTGATCAGATTCATGATTATTAATAACTTAATAACACTTGTATAAGAATGTGACTGACTGTACCTTAAGTTTGTTTTTTTCTTCCTTTTTCTTCACCCAGTTTAACGCTTGCTGTTGTGGATCAATACAGAGGGGAAATCGGCTCCCTCTGGTTGTGAGGATACCATTCTGCACTGACAGCTCATCTGGAGGCAAGCCCTCTGAACCCCATCTATTACAGAGCACACAAGCAGTAGTTGATGCAGCCTTTTTTAAATCCTGTCATCAGTTCCACTCATTCCACCTCACCTGCAAATTTCTACTTCATCAGTCAGCAGATACTCCAGCTTGAATGGCTGGCTCATAGGGATGGACCTGCTCAGAACATCATTTACCCATATTTCAGATATCATTTCTTTCCTAAAGTCTGAGCTGAAGGCTCCTGCATAGCTCAAGAAAGCTGCAGCGATGAGACAGTCACCCAGGAGATACACACGCCTCTGCTTCAACTCCTCCAAATCTTGTGTCCACCTGAGGTGAGATTGAACAGCAGACAGATTATTAACACTAACCAGTTAAGACACCAAGTGGTGAGTAAAAGGAAACAAGTTGGCACCGTTCATTTTCAGAACTCAGGCCAGAGATGAGTTTGTCAGCAGCTATCAAGCGTCTCTCCATAAGCTCAGCCTCCTCTTGTAATTGCTGTTTCTCTGTGATTGCAGTTTGGTACTTGTCTCCAAGTGCTTTCAGCTCCGCCTGGATACTGGTTAGCTCACTCTGAATGCGCTCCAACTCTTGCTTACTTTGAAAGAAGTTCTTCTCTAGGCGCGCCACCTTAAATAATAATATCCAAGCAATTTATTTTGTTATGTATAATGTAGAGTCAAAGTGCAAACAAAGGTTACATTACCTTATCTCTTTTGGGCTTTATCTCTCTGGCAACATCACAGTAACCTATGATAGCCTCGACAAACTTGAACATTCCAGCACCAGCCCTGCTGATGCCCTGCATCTCTGCAAAGCTTGTTTTTAAGTTCCTCAGAAAGCCTTGCCAAAGGAAAATGTAAAAACCCAATGATGTCATCAACAGTATTTTACTCTTTCACTGCGTATGTGTGTCTATTCACATTTCTCAACTGTTTAATATCAAGAGGGTAAAAGAATTTGGGTCAACCTATCTACAGCTACCACCATCCTTGGGGAACTTATGTTTTTTTTGTAAATAAAAAAGATATATTGACACAGATACCCTGGTGTAATATTTCAGAGTAAAGGCCTTCTTAGATTAAAGAGAGTTTTACACATTTTAATTAATTCTAAATTACCAGCACAATTGACATTAAACCTTTATTGATAGATTCCTTAGAATATAATAGCCTGCTTACCTTTTACAGTAGTGACCTGACTGTTGGTTATGATATCACAATCCATCTCCATCAGTGAGCGCAGGAAATTAGCCTCTGACATCATCCCCTTAGCTGAAATCCAACTGATGTCTTTGTAGCCACGCAACACCAGTATACTCTCACAGATCACCTGCACCTGTTTGGGTGGCTTGGCAAATGAACTACAAAATTCAGGAAAAAAAAGGTACCTATCAGCCAGGGCATTTTAGGGTGGTTCTTATTAGTCAAAAGAATATTAATCAAGTACTTGTACAGAAACATTTCTATTACAGTCAAGTGTGGTATGTCTGCATTACTGTAATCATGGTCAGTATATTCATTCGCTACAATGAACGTATTGACTTAAATAAACAATAACTTAAATTAATTTTCATTTTTACCGTATCTCTGTCACATCAGATTTTTCCAGGTCTTGGAGGGCATGGTGAGCAGCTTCTAAAGCCGGGAGAGCTTCGGCCAAGGAACTTTCAGCTTCACTCTTCTCAACTGAAATAACTTTGTTTTGCTCCTCAATCTCTTTAGCTTTTTCTTCTGCCAAATCCTTTTTTTCCTCCGCTTTAGTGAAAAGCAGTGTTTAAGATTAGCGCTGAGATTGAGAACATTAAATATTGTGCCTTTTTTGTAACTACCTACATTTGGAAAATGAGGATTCACTCACCTACGGTTGTGTTTGTGGAAATTTCCTCTAGTAAGGCCTCACAGGCCGTTGACTTTTCAGCAAGGACAACTTTCTGCTCTGCTAGCTTGACATTAAGAACCTCCAGTTGTTCACTGGCCTCTTTGATTTTATCCAGACCTCCCTCTAGATGCTTGCACTGGCCTAGAATGGAAGAGAACACCAAGAAAAAATGCTCCCTTAGGCCTTCAAAATCGTATCACATCATCGCACCATGTTCAAAAAAGAGACAAATATGCGTGTTTCCTTACTCACCCAGAATGTACTTGTCCTTTTCCTCCAACAGGTTAGAATAAGTGTTGATGAAGTCCAGGTAGTTTTTGGGAGTAACATAGTTGTACCTTCTAAGTTTCTGAAGGAACTGTTTGCTGCAGTCACCCACAGTGCCATGGACCATGCATATATGAGAAATGACTGCTTCTGAGTGTACTTCAGGAATCATTGGACTTTCACCTTAAATCAACAGAAAAACATACTTCTAAATTTAAGAAAATCAATTACACATCTAAATGAAAAAGAAAGATCGCTGTCAAAATACAAACCAAGGAAAGACTCTGCTACTGCGAGGAGAGCTTGTTGAGGCCATGGTAGGAACCAATCAATTACAGTGTTGTTCATCAGTCCTGAGAAATAAAGTTGAGTCATTTAGAAAACTAAAGACAGGGTCTCTATCAAAGTCAATTTACAGATGGCACCTGGGAAGTTCTTGCAGCGCATCCTCAAGGTGTCTCCAACAGGAGACATTCCTAACACAATGTGGAGATTGTTGGCACTCTTGTTGACAAAGTATTGCCACAGACTTTCTTTAGATGGACCGGCTCCATTCTGAAGGGCTTCATCACGTATTTGGTTAAGAACTGATTCTCTTTCATCATCTGGGAACAGTGCAGGAACGATGCCTACAAAAGCATCAAGATTAGAA
Source organism: Lagocephalus sceleratus (assembly GCA_911728415.1). Lineage (NCBI taxonomy): Eukaryota > Metazoa > Chordata > Actinopteri > Tetraodontiformes > Tetraodontidae > Lagocephalus > Lagocephalus sceleratus. Next base: position 4,264,283 of record CAJVRN010000237.1, on the reverse strand, counting down.
AATATGCGATAACTGTAGTACTGCAGGACAGGATGAGTTTTGATGAAAGTAAACCTGAGGTCAGCATGTTGTTAATTAGTTCCAAGAATCCTTCCTCTGCAACATGTGCATCCGTGAAGAGAAACACTGTCTTCTTATTTTCAATGCCAAGCTTCAAGTACAGTGTTTTCAAGTCATCACGGAAGGTTGATTCGTTGTACCCTCTACTGAGTGTTATCTCAAATACCTATAAAAAAAACAGAAGGTCTCAAGAAAAAAAAATGTTCAAATCACAAGGTCAATGTACACTATTTCTACAACTACTAATACTACTACTACTACTAATAATAATTATAATAGTAACAACAACCTCACAGCCTGCAGTGAAGGCAGCAAGCTTGGTGAGAGACTGCTTGCCAGAGCCCTCCACACCAACAAGCAGAGCATGGGCACGATCGATGCGAAGGATTCGGTGCACTCTGGTCAGATGTTCCAGAGCATCATCAAATAACACAAGGTTCATTCTTGCCTTATTCTCATTATATTCCTCCAGAATTTCCTGTACAAAAACATATACTTTTACTTGTTGCAGTGAGGGGACATAGTTTGGTTTGGTTTCATGTTGTGTATATCTGGCTGTTTATATAGGAGAATAAGTTTAGGCCACTCACTGTACCACAATCAATAACCTACAGTACCTGAAACAGGATCTTTGAAGCTTCGTAGTCTAGTATGTCTTCATAGACCCTGGGTTCATTCTCAGCGAGAGCGTTGCTGTAGTCTCCAAACAGAATTGGGTCTGTCATGACAGCCTCCATGTCAGACTTAAAATGCTCATCTACCAGTTTTTTTATGAGGCCTTGGACCTGAATTAAAAAAAAAAAAAAAAAAAGGTTTCAAAACACTTGAAAACAAACCTACAACACTGAAAATCTGTGTAAGAAGAGCTGAAGAAAAGAAATAGACATACTGTAAATGTAACAAATCATGGAACAAATATGAACTACAACAGGTATAATAAATGATTACCAAAGCTTTGTCAGTTTCATCAATAAGTCTGTCATGGAAGATTCGCAGGCACTCATTCCTCCAGACACGTACAAAGTGGGAGTCAGTTGAAAACCTTGTGGAATAAAATGGAGGTTAATGCACAAAGAAATATTCAGAAGACGCTCAAGTTGGAATGCTAGCTAAAACCTCTCAGGGTTGGTTAGGGTCAGGCCATTGTAGACCCTTGACAGATCCCTTAGATTGAAGATGTAGTGGAACTTGGAGGGAGTGGGTCGCAGTTCTGCAACAATGCTCTTGTACAATTCCAGTGTGCAGAAGGTGACTTTGTCACAAATGCTCCGTATGCTGTCTGCAAATGGCTGAAATTGTTTTGATATTGATTACATTGAAATAACATGAATAGCTGGGTGGTGATATGTATTTTGAGGGGAAGTGTTACTCACCGTTGTATGCCCTTTGATGATCGAAGAATAGATGAGATGGAGTGACTCCACTGAGGGGAAAGGAATGCCAAAGACACTGAAAAGTGAGACAAAACGTGGATCCACCTCATTCCTTCCACCTCCTGCCTTTCCCATGGCAGCGATAAAGCCAAGGTCCTTGAGGATTTTGTAGTTGAGGTCCTTTCCTCTGTCATACATGCCTCCCCGGTCCAATAACAGCTTCAGAAGGGCAATAGGCTGTTGTGTACCATAACTGTCCACCTGGATAAGCATATAGTCAGTAACATACTGAATGACACACTAAGGTCTGAGCTTGAATCAGGAGAACGATACCTTTGGCATATTCATGTCATCAATAAAGACCAGCAGTCTCTTCCCCATTGGGGGCCCATATGTAGTTTTGGTTCTTTTTTCTACATTGGCCTCCAAGTTCCTCTGCACATCCATTGAAGTTGTTCTGGATGAGAAGTTAATCATCAAGGTATTCTAAAAAGCAAAAGCAAAAGCACAAATTATCACTGTACGTCACAGTGATGGACAGTGAAGGTATGATAATAATGTAAACATTACAATTTATTCCTTGATTCATTTCTTTGCTTGATTCTGTAAACATTTATGCACAGGTTTAGGAAAAATTCCTTCAGATATTTTAATAGCTAATGGGTTCATCAAGGCACAATTTGGCTGATGTTCAAGTTGTTCAACATTGTGACGTCTCACCATTGTATCAGCATCGAGGTTTTTCAAAAAACTGTGAATGGTGGCAGTCTTGGAAGTGCCAGAATCTCCAACCAAAAGTACAGGCCTCTTTATCTTCACCATCTGCTCCAGGAGCCAACTGGTTCTTGTGGTGTCAATGGTTGGTACTAAAGATGAATGTGCAAAAAGTGTTTAATAGTCAATAATTATAATAATAATACTTTGTAGTACAAGTGTAGTGTACCTGACAGTACATTCACAGTGTTACTCATTACCTAGAATATCAGAGAATTTTATCTCAGAGTGATGATTGTATTTAGGAACCAGAGAACTCCATGAAATCCACTTCTTCTGTTTGCCATCAAAATGGAAATCATACAGAGTGGGAAGGTAATCTGTATGAATTAAGATATTATATTATCAGGAGTAAAACAGACATAATGACACAAAAACAATACTTATTTACAAATTTGACTTTTTGCAAACCAGAATCAGCAAAATCTGCTTTTTGCTATTTCAGCAAATCATATTTGACCAAAATCAAAATAAGACAATGGACAAATAAAAAGAAATTAAATATTTTCAAAGTTACACATTATTCTCAAAGCTATTTTTTACCTGGGATCTCTCCAGGCCCAGCCAGTTCTTTTTCATCTTGGATTGTGGTTAGGCCTGACAGTCTTTTGATGAACTCATCAAACTTGGTCCTGTCATTCTCCATTAATGTGGCGCCCAGTGAACAGTACAGAGCTTCCAGAAAATAACACTCCAGGACTTCTGCACTGCTGTTTTCATTCTCTAGCAGTGCATCCAGTGTCAAGCACAGCTGAGTCACCTGTGCAACAGTCAACACTATTCTTACACATTCATTTACACATGATATTATTGTAAGGCTTATTAATAGTGTTGCAAGTAATTTAAAATAATTGAGCTTACCATGTTCAGATCTGTCTGGGGAACAATGGTTTTCAACTTTTTGCCCTGTTTTCCATCAATGATTCCTTCTAAAATCATGTCAATTGAGCTGTGCACATATTTTTCAAACAATGTGTTGAGATCATTTTGCTTCTAAAAAAGAAAGAACATTTACAGATGTTATAACACTATGCAGTTATCACTATATAGATGTAATCCTTTTTCAATCATACCTTGCTATGTCCAGTGGTCACCCATCTTTGCCAGTATGGAGTGTATCGCAGATTTTTAGGGTCAACAAAAACCATCCCACACCGGGAAACTGTAGCAGGGGAAGCATGTTGCAGATCTCCTACCTGTGATGGTAATAATGTTTTATTTATTTCACATGGGTTTGAAAAGATGACCTGCTGAGAGAAAGCTTCAGACAAACCTCGAAGAGCTGGGCACAGTGACTCTGTAAACGGATCCGTTCTCCATTTGCAAGAGTGAGCAGCTTGTTGTCATCCATTACTGAGTTCATGTTCTCCACCCAGAGAGCATCTACATCCCCGTCGAACAGGATGTACCTGAGCATGTAGTTATATTATCATGTAGTTATGTTTGTCATATTTGAGCCATGTTTGTAGTAATGTGTTTATTTACCTCCTCTCTTGTTTGTCAGTGGGCTTGTTGATGTCTCGGAATATGTTGGATAAGATCCCATCAGTCCAGTCTCGTGTATCAGGGTCCAAAACACCATAAAGTTCAATTACACTCATAGCTTTAGGGTTAAGTGGGAACATCTTGGTCTGCAATCCCAGCCTGAAAGAAAAGTAGAAATACTACTGTCCTCACAGGATCAGAAAAAGTACAAAGGTGCAGTAACATGACACTGACTTGGTCTGAGCTTGACACAATGTTTGGATCACAACTGATTTTCCTCCTCCTGTTGGGCCTACAACCATCGTGGTGTGTCTGGTCATCATTGTTTCATACATCTGCACCACTTTATCCACCTAGTATCATGAAAAGAATGGAATGTATGAAAAATTCAAGATCCACATCCATGAATCTTCTGATGATTTGCATTTCAGAGAGGAAGATAGACATAGGTAACACACCTGGTTAGGCAATACAATGTAATTTTTTTCTTGGAGGATTTGTTCCACAGCATCATTGAAGTTCGGATATCGAACACGAGGACAATCCAGCCCAGGAAACAAGTCTGAGATTAGCCCGAGGAACAAAGGCACATCCTCAAAGACAAACTTTGGCAGGTTCATGTCCCTGAGGGCACGCATCAGCACCACATCCTGAGAATGAAGAAAGAACACAGTTATGAATGAACGGTTTTATGATTTTAAATGACAAAAGAATGATAATCATCAGGTTGTATCATGTCCATGCACTTTTTTTTTAACTTTTTTTTCTAAACATTTCATTTCTAGGGGAAAATCAAAATGTTTCAGGAATGTTTTGATTTTTAAAACAAGCATTGTATTGACACACCTCAACAAAATATCTTGTTTGGTTCATGAGCACTATAAATATAAAGACGTTCAGAGAAATTAAACACAAGAGAAGTCTAATGGTCTATACCTCGCTGAGGTCCGGTGAGCCCCTCTTCAATTCGCCTGCCATCACGAGGACAGACTTCAGAGCTCGCAGACCAAAGTCATAATGAGACTGTTTGGACAATTGTTCACGAGCCAGCTTATACAAAACCGTCATCTTCTTTGCCAGGGCCTGAATGGAGAATTACATTTTTCCAGCATTTTAGAAACATTGCATCATCAGGAGCATACGATTATTATTGAGGATAAATAATGTGTTTCTTGTTTTCTCAGTTGTCTTACTTTGGCCATTAGAAAGCCCTCACAAAAGAGCATTATCTCACAAATCTGCTGCAGGTCAGGCACAATGACGACCACTGGCCTGAAAAGGGCTTTGACTGATTCTGGCAGCTCTGTGCGCCCAGCGTAACCCGGGTTCATGGTGATGAAAATGCCGATACGGCTATCCAAGCTGATCTCTTTACCTTCAAACTGATGTGTTTAAAAAAGAAAAACAATGAATTATTTAAATGGAAAACTAACTCATGTTAGTCTGTTAGTCTTTAAGAAAATTAGATTCCATATGAAAAGAGTGATTTTCTGGTCCTACAACAGACTTACATTAAACCTTTTAAGGTTGAGAATGAGAGCGTGGCGGATAGTTTGGATTTGGGATGAAATCACTGACAACACTGATGCATCAATTCGATTGAACTCATCAAAACAACCCCATGCTCCGCACTGGGCAAGACCAGAAAAGATCTTACCCATAGCCTGTCAATGAAAGGAAAAGAAGACAAATATCTTGTCACACACAAAAACTGAAAGTGGTCATTAAAATAGTATTACTACTCAAGGGGCATAAAGTTGGTACATTCAACATTCTCTCCATTTTTCAAGTACAATCTTACAAGATAATCCATTCCTTCACCACAGTTTGTGACCACACAGAGGAGACCTAAAGCCTTGGCCAGATCTTTGGTTGATTCGGTCTTTCCTGTGCCAGCAGGTCCAGCAGGAGCTCCACCCAAGTACATGGAGAGGGCCTGCAGCAAAAACACATTTAGATGCATGAAAAAGACTTCAGATCTAATTTGTGTTTTTGTGCGTAATGTGTGCTATTTATCTTCTTTTTTTAACCAACAAGTCTGCTCTGACCTGTGTAACTGTGAGGTAGATCCGATCTGTCAGTGGTGTTATAACCAATCGGCCATTCAGCCCCATGTATTCATAGCCATAGGAAAATGAAGCACTGCACTGATGTACCAATAAGTCATCCCTGTCCTGCTCCCAGTAGAATTTAAGTTGGCTTTCCCACTCAAACTCCTGTGCATCCATTACGCTGCAAAGAAAATTGTTCCCTTATTGAAGTTAACATTTACATGCAAGATAAACAGTGAAATAAATCATCACTTCACCTGTTCAGCACCAAGTTGCCCACAATATCTCTTGCGTGTACATCAATGATAAGGGCAGTGTTTAACTTCCGTCTGTCATTTGTCTTCATAGGTTGTGTAATTCGTGTTACCAGTTCATCGATCTGTTCGTGCATCTGTGTAGCATAATCTCTGAGCGCGTGCTTCTCTCCATTTTTCAACCTTTTAAAGACATTCTCTACTTCCCAGGTCCACCACACCTGATTTGCAGCAAGCACCACCATGCCCTGGTAGAGAAACATCCAATCCACCCTGACAAAAGAAAACAACATTCCATTTAAAGATTACACCATGGATACACACATAGCAGACAGCAGACGTGTGTGGTCAGGGGAGGTGAAAGGAAGGAAGAACAATTGGCAAGTGCAGATCGACTCACAGGGTCTTGCTGCTGTTTGGGAAGGACTAAATAGCTAGATACAATCAGAAAATCAAGGGCCGCCAAGGCAAAAAACGCTAAATTGTAAAATTTCCCAAAACTGGATGTAAAGAGTAAGTAATAAATTATATCAGTGTGCCTACTGTGATCTCATGGTGAGCTCCTCTGTTGGATTCATACATTTGTAAATGTGAAAGAGTTGGTGCCTCGCCACACACCACACACATACACCAAGTACACACCTGCTTTTATTCTCACAATAGTGGAAGACAGCTTCCTTGGTGATGAGTCTATTTGTCTTCCTCATCTCCAAAAGTACACCCGTCATCCAGTCCTCCACCTTGCCTTCCACTGGGACAGGTTTCTTCAGGTTCATAACCTCACCTTCAGCGGACACCATGGCCCCCGCTACTGTCTCTCCGCTACTTTCTACATCAAACCTCAGAGATGCTATGTTGTCATACATCTTGTAAAACAAAGAAAAATATATTTTCAATTTTTCAGTTATATGAAAAGTAGTAATGCTCTTCATTCCCCATACAGTACCTTGATCATGTGCTCCTGAACACAGGCAGGGTCACTACTCCCAAGAATTCTAAGCAGTTCCTCATCAGAAATGAAGAAGAAACGAGGGAATGCATTGCGCTTGCAGTCCAGGTAGTCGTTGAGACTCTTCTGGCAACTCTCCAGCCCATCACTCAGGGCCTGCAGGTCGTTTAATCGATTTGGTTTCAGGCAGCTGCCCTTAATAGTTGGTCGTGTTGCTGTTTCAGTCATTATCTACACAAAAAAGAATATGGTGAGATTATATTATATTGTTGTATAAACCTTCACTTTCATCATCCATCACTGATAGAACTCACTTCTTTAAACTGTTGATCAAGCTTATCAAATTTCTTGGCTTCTGTGGGTAACTGAGCACGAATGTCACCCCCAATGAAAATGCTTTCGAGGTACATCCATTTCCGCTGCACCAACATCCACACCTGTGTGAAAAATGTTTTTTTTTTGTTTTTTTTTTAATATAATCACATCAAGGATAAAATAAGGATTAAGGATTATGCAAATAGGGTGACAGACCTCTATGGTCTCACTGATAAGGGATAGGTCTTTTTCCCATTGTTGTATGGTGCCAATAAATGGGCCAACAAAACGGCTTCCTCCCATGCTCTGTAAGTTCATGGCATCGTTGTCCACAGTCAACAGTATTTCGTCCACTGCTCCCAGAATTAAACCACGTTCCTGGGTGCCTTTGAAATATGGCATGACACTGAACTTCATGTTTTCCCATGTTGTCACCACCTCCTTCACTCCCTGGAAGACCAAACACAAATGATTTCAGATTAGAGAAGAATACTGACTCAATCACAACACTCAAAAAGGAAAAGAAAACAACTAGCCTTTTCGATTCCAAGTTCTTTCACAGCACAGGTGACAATCTCCTCTATGACATCTGAATGCTTGTGCAACTCCATGGCAAACATGTTCTCCAAAGTGAAGCTCTCAGTGTTGATCTCAAAGTTAGCGCCAGTCTTTTCAATCAGTTCTTTCCAGTGTCTGTTGTCCAGACATAAATGCATTTTATTTACAGTGTTTCAATAATTCCACTATCATATGTTAATCAGCTACTATTGTAGCATTTGGATTTGACTTAACCCAGCTACTTAGTCCAGTTACATAACATTCTGACCTGTCTCTCAGTGCTTCATTCTTAAGGTCAAGTAGAAGAGGCAGGGATTCTCTGAATTCTTTCATGCGTCCATCAAGAAAGAAGGCCACAGGTAATGTCCTCACGTGTTTAGGCAGCTGCTTTAAACTTTTGATAAAACTATCAATGCCCTCCTGTAGTTGATGGATGTTTAAATCCACCCACAAGGTCTGAGACCATTTGGCCTTTGCGTTCTGAAAGATGTAACACAGAAACATATGAAATGTGTGACCAATATGAATAAAATAATATTTTCATTTCACATTGACATCACCAACCGTCTGAGCTTCATAGACATCATATATCTGTCTCAAACCCGTCATGTCCTTTTGAACATTGATCAAATCAAGGTGCACACTGATGGGTAGATCCAACAGCTTCTGAGCATTTGCCAACTCCTGTTGTGCTGCAGCTATCTTTGCAAGGTCTATCTCATATGTTCCTAAAATGCTCAGTCCTGCAGAAAAGACAGGCAAGACTCTGGTGACTAATCATTCTAGGTCTAACAACTTAAGACTTAGCCAAAGTGGGCAAGTACCTTTCTCTAAATCATCTCCCACTGTTCCAGGACCATGCATGTTGAAGCTTTCAGTGAAGAAAGTTAGTTCCTCCTCAAACTCCTCAAGCTTCTGCTGAGTAACCTTTCAGTGCAATGTAAGACATGTTTAAGACAACTGTAAGTTACGGTATGTTTGGCATTATCTGTCAACGGTGTGCTATCTTACCACACTAAATGACTTCTTGACATCTGCCAGGCTCAGATCCACTTGTCTGGCTTCTATAAATAGATCCTCCCACATTTGGCAGATTTTCACCTTCAGTTCCAGTTCATCCTGTCCAACCTTGAATAGCAAATATACAAAGAAAGTAAAAAAAAAGCCACAATATAAATGGACATTGTTGAGAAGATATTCTTGTTATTAAATGCCCAGTACCTCAAATTTGTACATGGCTAGTGTTCTGTATCTTTCCTGGATATCAAAAAGCTTCATCTCGACATCTACAGCCATATTCTTAATGTCTGAGATAGCAGTGAGGACAGTCTTCAGATCTTCAAATGTGGTGGGGTTCAATTTCAGAGTTGTTGAAAGTTGCTGTAGTATAAAAAGGTTGGAGAGATTTGAACACGCCTGAATCGAAGAATACTTGTGACTAAAACATAACACAGACTTTAGAGGCTTAATACCATTAAGTTATCTCTGAAGTTGAAGAGATCTTCTTTTGCAGGGATGTTGAGAAGGCTACCTAAAGAGCTGATCCAGGAAAGAGCAATCTCCTGCACTGTTTGCACTAGAGGGTCTAGGTTTAGGCGCATGACCTCCACATGCTTATGCAGAGGTTCGCGTACTGCCTTCTGGTATATGTTATAGAAGAACTGTAGTTTATTGTCATACAGCACCCAGGAGGGATTTTTTGCAGCAAACTTTTCAGTGATAATGGTCTTGTTCCGTTCCCAAAGAGGCTGGTAGTATTTCCAATAACTGAGGTATTGATCAACAGAGTAGAGCAGCTGCTGGATGGTCTGGGACACAGTGTGGGCGCTCTCATTTATCTCAGGGTGCTGCCACAGGTCAGAACAGAAGTTAAAGGTAAACGACTCCTCTTCACCATCTAACTGTTGTGGTGGGCATTCAGTGCAGGTCCCATGCATCCAGCGCACAATGTGCTAAAAAGGAAATAATAGAGAAATATTATACAATTTAACAAGTTTAAATTGCAAATCTTTTAATGATTATCCCACCTTGGTGCTCTCCACGCATTCTCGGACACATTGCATGATCAGCCGGTAGATTTCGTTTCGATAAGGCTGCAGTACAATTTTAGGAGCAGACAGGATGACGTCAACTTGGAAAAGAGGTGTATTTCCTCTCAGGGCCATGTTAAAGGTCTGAAAATTCCTAAATAGGACAGTGAGCAATATCAAGAACATGTTAATTACCTGCATATCAAAGAGGCATTGATTGTGGCTGGAAGTTGTGTGGGTGAGTTTAAAAATATATCATTACCTCAGCACCATCTTTATAAGGGAGTCAAGCATCTTTTGCTCCCAATGGCGGTAATAATCTGCCATACATTTGGCTCTCCCACTGTTGGTTCCCTTGATCAAACGCTCTATCATTATGATTAGAGGGCCAATTCCAGCATACTTCTTAATGAGAGACTTCATGGTCTTGTTCCGTTCCCTTTCAATATGGTCACAGAACTTTTTGATGACTTAAAAAAAAAATCACAAAATAAAGTGAATGAAAAATAAGTTGAAATGGTCCATAATAAAATAACAAATTACCACTATCATACAATTGTATCACATACCTGGTAAGTCATCTGATTTATCAGGTTTATCAGGAAATTTCAGCAATTTAGCTGTGACAAAGGACTGCAAGATGGAATCAATGTCTTGTTCATATTTCTGAATATGCTTCACCACTGACTCAAACTTGGAGACAGTCTGACTGCTTTGGGCAATGAATTCACTGATACCTAAAATTAAACACACATTGATATATCTGAATTCAATTTTGAATTTATGCAGAAACAGAGCATGATCAGATTGCAAACACGTTTCTGATTCTGTAGGCAACATACCCAAAGAATTCCAGTTGAGTCTCTTACATCCAATATCAATTTCATTTTGGACAGCGGTGATTTGTTCAGTTAGCATAATGGTCTTCATTTCATTCAGGCTGTTCAGTGCAGAGTGGTAACGGTTGATAAGCCTTCGCAGGTCATCAGAGTACCTAAATATTGACATGGAAACATATCAAAAGCGACATCGATCAGTGGTTTTGCAGATCAATCCAAACCCTTTATGCTTATTTTTAATACCTGATCAATTTGTATTCCTGTAAGGCAACATTTAGAGCCACAGGAGGCACAGAGTAGCCCGACAAACCAAGGTATTTGGCTTCAGAAATTATTTCCTTGATTTCTGGAGCAAAGTTCACAATGAACCGCATGCTTTTCTTTGAGCAGCTTGGAGTTTTTGGGATGTCCTTAAAAAGGCAGTAGTTTTAGAAGACGAAGGAGAGTTGCAGTGTACTTGATACCAACAAGCATTTAAACAGTGTGTGATACAAACCATATCTAGTTGGGCATGGCTTTCACTTGTGATCGTAGCCAACAACGGTCTTTTCATCAGCAATGGTAATTTGCCCTCTGTCTCAGCTTTCCACTGGCCATACTTCTTCAACTCATAGTCTCTCAACTTCAGCGCCATTTCCTCATACTTGTCCATGGCCTGAGTAAAGTCAAAGTTACCAAAATTGAATTACAATTTGGAATAAATTAGGAAATGTATCACAGTCAATAACAGGCTAATATACACTCACTGTTTTTATATGTTCAGACTCTCGCATCTCTCTAACTTTTAGGAAGGAAGTGATGGTGTTTTTGAGGCGACGGAACAGAAACTGTGTCCATGTTATGGCTCCTGCTACCGGAGGCTCGTGCTTATTTCGTGGAGGGTTGTCCTTCATTGTCTCAAAGATTTCATTCGTATGTTCCACCTGCATGAAAAAAGGTACATCCAATCACTTAAATGTAAATACATAGCAAGGTTTTATCCAGGTCAAAGCTCAAAGTTTGGCAAGTCATATAGAACAATTGTCAAATAACACAGATATTGCAGTAAATAATACATCAGATTGATAAATACATGTACGGTCAACTGGTTAAACTACTGTGCACAAATCTATCCTGCTTTCACAGTAAGGTACCTCTTTATAAAACTGAACCAGGACATCAGTGAACTTCCTCATCAAATGCCTGTTGATGGCTTCTCTAGAATGGACGTGCTTGAATTTCAGGAGCATTTTGAATGCAGCAGTTGAAGAGCGCAGCGTCTTAAACAGCTGATCAATAATGGAGATGGCCTCATCCTCAATAACCTGAGCAGACACACAATAGGCAATAGATACAGTGAGTATAAGAAAGAAGTCACACTTTGGCTGTGTAGATGTTGCAAACGCACCTTAACTGCGACGTTGAACTCATGCATGATCATCTTCCAGCTGCTCAAGTTACAGATGTCAAAAGGGTTGAAATCAACTTCCTGAATAGGCTGAGCCAGCTCACCTACTCTGCAGAGAATTTCATCAACTTGTTCGTGGTCACCAGTGACAGACTTTAGATCTGGACCAAAGGTTTTATCAAACTCCTCCAAAGCCTGCACAAGATGGATCTTGGTTACTTCATTTTAAATCTTAGGATATTTTGAGTAACATCAATCATTGAACAAACCTGTAAAACAGAGCACAGGTCCTGACAGATAGAAGCCATATAATCCGTCCTCTCAAAGAGTTTTCTACGATCAAATTCCCAGCGTGAGTAACTCCCAGACTCTTCTATTTCAGCACGCATTTCAAAGTATGATGTTTTCCACTGATCCAGAACCTGCTTAGCGTCAAGCATGATGGCTATGGCCACTTCTTTATCTCTGCCAGAGGAGGAACAGCACATTGCAAATTTAGCCTGAAACAAAAAAATAACTATGCTCACAGCTGAACTCTTACTTTTATTCATCTAGCCTAACATACTTGAATATTTTATGGACATCAATTGCTTGAGCCACACGTTCACACAGCTGCCAGGCGATACGCTCCATCAAAGGTACCATGCGCTCATTGGTGTTGTAGTGGCAAGACAGCATCCATACAATTTGCAGACTGTCCATTAGGGGAGGAATAGTTTCCAGAATCACATTAAAATTTGCCCCAGTTGCCAGATTCTGGAAAACATTCAATTTCATTTCAAATAAATGTTTTACCATACCTCTGGTCATATTTGTTGCAATTACTATCACAAAAACAAAACTCGAGTCAATGCACAAAAAAGTGTTACCATAAAGTGTCTTTCCAGTGTGCTGAGGAAGCGTAAATTATCATCTGACTCTATGCGGTACTTGTTAAGTTCAGCAACTGTTCCTTCCAGGGTTTGAATAATGCTTGAATCTGTTTTGGTCATGACCTCTATGATCTTTGTAACCACAGGCTGTTTAAGTTGTTCACTCAGTGTCCTCAGGGTGGAACTACGCTCCTGCCAAAAGATGATCTCAGCCAATGGTCCGGGTGTCTGGAGCAAATGAGATCGTAAACACCAATTCCACCTTCCACTAAATCTTGGCCAAAATGTCTTCTCAGAAACCCTTAACATGACAGAACAACAAACCTGAGGCTTTTTGTGTTGCTGCTCCTCAAGAACAACGGTAATGTTAGTCTGCCAGTGCATCACACACTGTTCCAGCTTCTCCACCGTCTCAGGACTGGAACACAGTTCATTCACGTCCGGCTCTAGATCCACTTCAGGGATTTGCAATGTAATCTTGTCTGCAACAAAGAAACCAAATTATAGATTTTATTCATTAGTGTTCAGTTGCAACTTTAAAACCAAAAATACATTCCATGACAATAGCATCTCAACATAACGACTTCTTCAGAAGAGGTTTTTTAATCATCATACCTTGTATCTGGAGGTCTTGAAGGGTTGTTTCAACAACACCCATAAACTTGTATATTCTGTTGAGTAACTCATCACGATACGTGAACTCTTGACCTGACTTCACATAACTCTCCTCTATGAATGCTCCACTCCTCTCCGTTGTTGTAGAATCCAGCCCAGTTTGATAACCAGCACCATTCATCTTTGCTTGGTGGACACTGAGCAAAGGTACTTCCAACTGATAAGAAAATCAGTTGGCCATTATTAATAATTATTTACAGCATCTAAATATCTTGGATGTCTGATGTTGACAGATTCTCGGCTATCTGATGGTAATAATTATTTTTTTATGAATTCCATGGACAGTTTACTCACATATTTGAGTTTGTCTTGCAGTACACAGAGAGGGTGTCCATAGTGCATGCCAAAGTCAAATAACCTGGGCATCATGACATTGGCCTCATTCATATCCACTGGATCAACAATGGTCTCTATTTTAATACAAATAATGATGCTAATTGTAAAAAACACACTTTACCCTGCTTTACTGTAATAACCATCTGTCATCTCACCCTTTGTGTTTCTTATAAAGTAGAAGATGCAAGATTTTAAAAACCTTTCCAGATTTTTGTCCACAGCTGAACGCAGCTCACCAAAATAGGCCATCTCAATCTTCTGAAAACCAGAAATAATAGAAAAAAGATGCCAAACATGCCAATAATTAGAAAACAAGCGGGACATTAAATCTGGAATGAAGGTGTGATCTCACGTGGCAGGGTCGGGGCTCCTTTGACACATCCGAGGTCACCCCCAGATCCTTTTCTCTCAAGGGCTCATTGTCAGGATCTGCAAAGTTTATATTTTGTTTATGACAGCATACATTTAAATATATGAATAATGATAACAAAAAATAACAAAATAACTACAAGACATAAAGCCTGAATCACACATCCTTTCATGAATGTTAAGCATCATTGGCCTGGAGCCTGTCTGACTAATCTTCCTCAGAAAATGATGATGATCTTGAATCATCACGACTCTCCATCATTATTATTTCTGGCTAAACCGTAAATAACATCCATCTGGGTGATTCTGAGAATCCTCTGGTGGAACTAAAGCTCAGAGCCAAAGACTGTGTCCTTGACCAGCACTGGCTACACAAGAAAAAACACATTTATGTGATGATGGCAGTTTCCAAGGGTGTCTGGTACAAAAGGATTTGAAAATAGCACAACAGTGTGTTAGGCTGCCTATAATGTTATCCAATATTTAAAATTTGACGTTTAGTAGGTCACATGGACCTAGATGCTCCCATTAACAATGACAGTAAATCATAATGGAACCTGGATGCTCCCATTCACAATGACAGTAAATCATCGTAATGTGATGTTCGAGGCCTGCAAACTATCATTAAAGTCACTTTTTAATCCAACTTACCGACAAAAATGTCGTCAATTTCTGTTTCGTCCTCTGTGATCGTTAGGTAAAATATGAGACAGATTGACGAGTCTTCGTCTGTGACGATATTTAAGTAGCGGATCATTTTCTCTTCTGCTTCTCCGTCGTTTCGACTGAGAAGTTCATCGAAGCAGTCGCAGCCTGTAAGATTAAAGCCTGCACAGACACACTGTTTGAGCCACTCCACCCGCAGGTCGTCGTGGGCCATGGCGGAAAAAAAAAGTCTATATACTGAATATTAAGAAATATATGTCGCTGTCGTGCGATAAAACGCGCGAAAAAGTTAAAGAAAAAAACACAATGAAGGTGTATATCCTGAGGTTTTCGGTCCTGGCTCTGAAAATACGGCGCTAGGCCCTTTCTTCTGCGACCCAGTGTCAAAAATTAGAATTATACTGTTGCCGTGGCAACCGTAAACACGGAACCTGTCTTCGCGCCTTGTTTCTCGGTGCCTGTTTATTGTGGTGCACGAGTTCCGGACAGCATTATTCTCATTATTCATCATTATTGATCAACTTTTAAAATTCCCGAAGAGAAAATTAGATCTATATGTTTTTTAAATTGCAGATTGTTAAGCAAAGTCACTTTTATTTGATAAACCCAAACATCACAATCTCAATTTGTGCAAACACACCTAAACCCTCTCATCCAGTGAGCAGCCACAAAAAAAACACAGAAATTAAAACAGTCATAATCATTAAATAAAATCAAAGGGAGAATGTGAAAGAACCTCAAGTACTCTTGCTTACTTCTGACCAGATTTCATACACACAGCAAGAACTTTATACAAGTTTAAAAAAAAAAAAAAAGCTGCTTAAAAAAACATTTTGACATTTTAATACCATCTAGGTTAAAGCCTAAGTCACTGTAGGATCTTTGCATTTTCGTTCCAGATGAATGCATTGACCCAAGTTAAGCACTTTATTTGCCAAAAAAGTCCAAACTTTCTATTAGAACACTAAAGTGTATTCCATGTTTGGACCAGGAAATCAAATCATTGAAAGTACCATCGACATGAGAATGCGATTATCCTTTTCAAAACTAAGCAAAGAAATACACATTCACGTTTAAGAAATTAAAAGCTATCAACAGGAAATAAAAATGGAGTGCAGGACACATAATTTGCAGCCAGATGTTGTATATGTGTCAATGATTAAAGGAGAAGAAATTTATTCAAACATATGTGATTTATTAACCTAAAAATGCCTCAAAACCATTAAGCATGGAGTGCTCATCAAAGAACATCTGTAGAATTGTTTAAAATTAGGTAATGTTAACTCTGCACTAGAAGAAATGACAACCTGCCTTTCAACCTGCACACACACATATAGTAACAAATACTGGTGGTTAATCAAGCCTCATTCACAATAAATCAGTGAGCGTTGTTACATTAAAATATCCACTGATAAAGTCCCGACAGGAACACATCTTTCATAATATATGTGGCAGGGTGTGTGAAATAAGGTGCAGTGCTGGAAGCACAGCATCTTAAAGTGATGGGTTCCTGAGTCAACTAACAAATGATTTCAATATTCCATCAATGAACACAATGTAAGAAAAAAGATTACCATCCTATTACCATTTCTATTTAATGTTGATATTTCAAAATATAATAAATTAAAATATTTTTATAAAGTATATACATCTCGTACATTTCTGGCAAGGACTTTTCGGTAAGATTTTTTTTCAGTATTTACAGAACCAAACGAAAGTATCTTAATGTCTGGAATATATTTGGTTGTACTTGTCTGTCAGGCAATTCAGTGCAATCAACTATGGAACAAAAGGTTGCCCACTACCCAGTGTATAGAGCCAAAGACCCAGCTTGAAAGGCAAAACCACAGAAATTAACAAACTTCTGCCAAAATGAAGCATGATGAAAACAGGGAAATGGAAAAGCTATTATTCAAAATAAACCAGGGAGTTATTTTAATGGGCAACACAAGAACAATTGCAAAGTTATTCTTACAAGCAAAAACTGCTAAATATTTGGGACACTGATGTTTAATACAAATAGATCAAACATAATTGCTCACTTAAATGTATGCAAAAAAAAATATCTCAGTTGTTTTGAGCAGTGCACCTTTAGCCTTAGAAAATGATTCACAGTGAAGTGCACTGATTTTGGTACAAAATACCATTTGACACAGACATATTTTCCTAAAAATATAAGGTTCTGATAAAAGAAAAAATCAAATATCAGCCCATGACATCTGTGAAAGACACCTTTATAAGACACAGAACCCTGCTGATGTGAGCTGCTTATCAGCTCACAGAATTAAACAAAACTGTGTGATAGTACTGTCACAGTACACCATCAGACTCCAAGCTGGAGGGCAGGAGAGAAAAGGAAAAGGGGCAAAACTTAACCCCATTCCCACTGTAGAATTTATTCTGAAACTCCACCCTGAGGGAAAAAAAACAAAACAATGAGCATTTTCAGGTTTGCAGTTTTCAGTTGTCAGTGGTAGTAATTTAAGAGTTGTGTGCTATCATACCAGTGCAGGCGGAGAGCATGAAGGAACGCAGACAGACCCTCCATCACCAGGAGGATGGACACAGTGAGAACAGCAAATAGGCCAAACACTGGCACCAAGAATAAAATCCCCAGACTGATGTCCATTCTCAGGCCAACCCTCATCACCATCCCCCACAGCACTTCTGACAGCTCTGTGAAAGCCAGAGAACACATGAGCATTCAATTAGAGATTAAATTAACCAGAGCGTGTTGGCTTTGATTGCCACCCTTACTAATATTTAAATTAAATCAACCACACAACATGAAATAGATCAGTTCAGCCTTTCAGGCAACCGCTACACTTTTTACGTGTGTTACCTTTGGGGAAACTACCTATTGGTCATGGTGGTAATCTGAGGATCACATAATCAGTTAATGAAAGTGCTCTCTTCTTCTGATTCTCTTATAGAGGAATAGAACAGGCCTAATGGTACAGAGTCTGGTAAGCAAGAAGAAAAGAACTCTAGCGTAGAACTTGTCAAAGAGAGACAGACTTTCACATTGGGAACTGAATCAGCGATCTGAATATGAAAGTTCTAATCTTACACTCACTCTTCAGGGGCCACATTTGATAAAGAAGAGACCGCTAGTGTATCATAATGCAGATCTTTACACTCACGTGCATGTGCCAGGCTCAGGGCCCAGAGCCTTAGATAGGAGGCTGTGTTGGAGATGCAGCCCAGGCAGTACTCTATAGTGTGGATGGCCTGATGCAAAAGCTCATCTGCAAAGTTAAACTGTGAGAGAAACACGTTTATGTCAAGACAGACGGGAGTCTCTAGTCTGTCAACTCTCCGGCTGATTTTGCTGTGCTCACGTTCTCTGACTGATGATCCCCGCTGGAGGACATCTCGCTATGGCTGCTGCCCTCCTCCATGTCGTGAGCCCTCAACAGGAAGAGCTCCTCGTCACTGTCACGCCGCACACGTTCGTACCCCTGACAAAAAAAGAAAGAGTAAGTCACATCTGCTATTTTACATTAACGGAAGTGTTTCATACGTTCACACACATGCACTCCAAGTCTCACCCTATACATTCGTAGGTGCTGATTTCCATTATGAAGCCAATAAAGGTAGAGAGGTTTCCCCAGAAATAAGACAGGCACTGACAGAACTGCAACGAGCACTAAAAATATCTGCAGGCCATTCTGGAGAAAGTAGAACAATGATGCGTCACTCGCCGTGTATTTTCAAAGACATTAAATATAATATGTTCAGTCCAAACAGAAAATGATGCTGTGGATCAAACAGCCGCTCATCACCTGTCCTGGGTAGAGGGGCTGCATTGAGCTTCCCTGCATGAGGAACATGTTTATGAAGTGAATGAGGACGCTGGGAGCGTGTCTGGAGTTCTTCGCGGAAAAGGTCAGCCACTTATAGGTAATCATAAACACGAGGTAGCCAAACAGACACAAGAGGAACAGCAGCTCGGGGAGGAATACCAAAAACAAGTGGTGTCTCTTCCGAAAGTGCCTGGTTCAAATGGAAAACAGCAACCAGTTAAGACCTGGACCATTAAAGGCATTTCAACATATATAAATGGTTACTCACATGTAGTTGTAAGTGCTGAGAATCACACCGAAGCTCATGTGAATGATACCCACTATAACAGACATCTTCATCTTGTAGGAGTTCAGAAATGTAAGACGGTTGGATGCCAAGTTCCAAATCTTTTCAATGACAAGAGCAAAAGAAAAGCTACATAATTATCTGTTTCCCATGTATAAACCATAAAAGCAGAAATTTTATTCTTGGAGACAATGTAATAATGTTATTCAATAACCGCCTGTAGGTCAACCTTCGGTCATTGGACAAAGGATTCTTTCCTATTTATATACGGTCACTGTACTGAAATGGCCTCTGCAATCACCAGATTTCAATCTACCTTTGAGATTCGCAGCAGCGATGTGTAGCTGATGAATTTAAGGCTGCTGTACGAAATGTATCATGAGGACTAAAATGAGATCTAACCAGTTCGAGAAAAGTTCATCTAATGAGCTGGCTGGTAAGAATACACCAACAATCCAAGAACAGGCATTCCAGTTCAAAATCATTAATTAAATCTTTATATAAAGTAAATAAATAAATAAATATAAATAAATAAAAAATCACTACACCACTATTCACATAGAGACAATCAATGGAGTCTGATCCCAGAATTACAGAGCAGATACAATACTGTAAAGGTCTATTTTTCCTTCTTCCCATAATTGTGTCTCTGGATGAACAAACCAAGCCCAACAATAAAACCTCCTGTTTCATTTGACACACCCCCTTTGTGATGGGGTCCGTGCCTTGGTCAGCTGCTGGGCCTGGAGTCAATTATTAATTGCATTTGTGACTCACAAAGGCACATTAAGACCATTTGGTTTGGCACAGGGGTTTTTCAATAACATTTAGATGAGAAAGACAGAATTGAATTCACGAGTGCCAGTTCCTCTGAGGGGCACATTTAACTATAAAACGATGAGGATCGATTCTTTTTGATTTTGTGTCCGTACTCACTGGATCTATTCCAAAAGGATATGGTCCATTAAAAACTCCTGTTACATTTGGGTCCAGAGTAAGAAACCTGTTCCCAAACACATCCTGGAGGCTGTTGAGTAGAAACGAGAAATGTTGGATGATAAAGCGAGTCTGAGCTAACATTACTTAAATACGGATGTTAAACACTTTAAAATACTCACTCCCACACTTTTTCCCTGAACATGGCCTTCACGCTCCACCCAGAACCAAAGATGTTCAGCGACTTTGAGAAACAATCGTTGTATATCAGGCCGGTATAAATGGAGAAGAGGCCCATCATCAGGATGATATAACGCCCCTCAAAGAACATGTTCCAGATCTGCACATTCACATCAGATCAGTTACGTGTCGTACCCCAAACACACGCTGGAAACAGTTCTAACACTGAAATGATGCCAGTGTAACGTTGAAAAAAAACTTGCTCACCTCGTTCCTCGTGTTTTTGAGTTTGCGGTTTTTTTCATACAACACCATCCAGAAAGCAAACAGAGCCATGATGAGTCCATGACCCAGATCGCCAAACATCACAGCAAACAGAAACGGAAAGGTGATGATTGTAAATGGAGCTAAAATGAGGAGAGCAAGATCAGTTAAAAAACAGGGTGTACAGAAACGAGACATATAATGAGAGAACTCAGAGCGTTAGATAACAATCTTTTTTACAAAATTATCTATTATACACATTTATCACATACAAGTATTGCATGATTAGAACTACAATCACATACAAAACAACACAGTCACACCCACCAGGGTTCACCTCCCTGTAGCTGCCCACACCATAGGCATCCACAATATTCTGGAATCCAGATGTAAATTTGTTGGTCCGTATCAGCGTTGGCGGAGTGTTGTTAGTGGGGATACGATTGACAAAGGAAGGAACCGTTGCTCCGCTCTTCCTCTGAAATGCAAATTTCAAACTGTAAAAAGTGGGTCACGATGAAACCCTTTACTCACGTGAGAACTCGTTTAAGCTTCTTTAATGAAGCATTTATGTTTCTATAGATTTTTGTTGAACAGGAAGCGATCTGAGGAGCTGCAGCTGTACTCACAGAGCCTTCCTCTAGCGCTCGCCGCAGTCTGGGAATGTCATTGACAGGACACCAGACTTCAGCAATCAGACACTTGTTAGTGACGTCGAAGCTGCAGAGGTTTAGAATATAGTAGATGGCCTTCATCTTCTTGACTTGGATGATCCAGGTGTAAATTGATTCAGATGCTTTGATCAGGACCTGCCTCAGATAGTCCTCTGTCCTATGAAGGACCTGGAAAAATAAAGTAAATGGGACAATTGGGTGAAATATATTTGATATTTTAAGTTAGGGTTTTCAAAGTTTTTTTAAGGTTTCTTTTCTTCTACTGTGTGTCAACATTGACAGAGAAACACCTCCAAATTAAGCATGAGCAAGCTGTCAGCGTGTGTGTTTATTTGTTCATATGGCCAAAAGGAAGACATGCTAGACGCAAGGGAAAGACTAAGAACGGGGAAGAGATGAGGGGGAAGAAAAGTCTGTGTGGTAGTGGAACAAAATTGTTCAGCTGAGTCCTCATGCAAATCATGTGCTTCAGGGGAGCAAAACTCCTTGTGCTCACATCAGGATTGATACCAAATACATGCTTAATCAATAAACCTTCAGATAATAACTGACTATAGATATCCCCTGTTGATGATAAAGCATCAGTATGATTAGAAAAAGGAAGACCTACTGTGTGAAGGTCTTGAATGCGAGTTTTTAGTCCTTCCAAAACATCATTCCTCTCCTCGTTGCTACTGGGATACGGATACAAGTGACAGTGGTAGCTAAGGGAAGAAATACATGTCATGCAAAAAGAACTGTTGAAAACAAACAAGTGTGATTCAAGGTAAAATAGTTACCAGTCACAGATTTTCTTCACTTTCTGGCCAATTTGTTCTCCCCAGTAAGAGATTAAGAACACAACACTTTTTGTGGGCTCCCCCTACAGATAGATAGATAAAACGTTAGTTCTGACCATCGACGGTTTAGAAAGAAACAAAAACAAAAATAAATAAATCACGATTAAAAGTCAGTCAAGATTACAATGCTAATCTCATACAGACACATACATACATATATATATGATACTTATAACCTATGATACTTATAACTTATGAAGTACCGTGTCAGGATTTTCCAGATACTCCTCGACCTCTGCATAGGTGAGTATGGTGTAGCCTTTACAAACTCTCCAAAGCATCCGTTCAAAGGCCTCAATCTTCACCCTCTGAATGATCCCAGAAACAAAACTACAAGAGGGAAAAAAGGCACAAGCGTGTTCAACTTCCTGTCACCTGTATATACTTCCTGTCTGTATACTGCACCATCAGTACAATGACAAATTTAGCTCTTACTTAAAACTTAAAGGATAATTTAAAGATCTCAGTCTGAATTTATTCACAAGATTGCAAGAATGTGAATATAATGAGTTGATAGTCATGTCACCCAAATGTCAGAGAGTGTCAGAGACTCATCTGCTGCAAACTGCAGTACTGTGAGTTCACTCTGACAAGGAAAAAGACCAAATTCATAAGACAAAGATTAAACAGGCTGACAGGAACACTTTCTCCCTCACCCCAGTTTGGCTCCCAGCCTCTGCATGCTGCTATAGTCCATCATTGTGTCTTTCTCAAGGAAGGGAAACTCCTCATAGTGTAGTTGTGGATGGTCTCGCTACAACAACAAGGCAAGAAAACATTGCTGCTGAAAGGAATATGTTTACTTGTGACCGTGGATTATCATCAGTGGAAACACTGACCTCAGCAGATCTTTGTACAAAACTGCGGGTTATTCGCAGCATGTGCATGTACTCTGTCAGCTCCAGCAGGTTCCGCTGCAGTTTCTCTTTATTTTTCGTCACTTCACCCAACTCCACCTCTAGTCTCTGTAGCTGTTCCTGTGCACACACAGATGTAATCTATATTAAACAGGCAGGAGTTCATCATTAAATAAAGCATGCATCTATAGCTGTGAATCCATACATCCTCTGGGATGTCGAAACTTCCTGTTACTACAGTCTAATGTCAAATATTTAAAAGATAGTAACACCTCGTATGTGAGTAACTCACCATTATAGACAGAATGTGTTTAGGTAAAGGAGCTATTGGGTTGACATCACCCTCTGGTAGAGAAATATCAGCTTTTTTGACTTCCTTCATTAGATATCCTGTATAAAACAAGGCAAAAACCACCATTTCTGAGATTAACTAATACATTTGGGTCCATGCAAAATGCAATGTCTGACGCTTCTCTTCTTTCAATTAAACGGTTAATGATTGATTAAGCTATCATTTTGACCGCATTAGTCTTACATTTTTAAAGAATTTAAAGGCCAACTAATCACTAGTTGAATCAGAAGTCAAACTCTGTCACAGTAAACGCATCTTTAGCAGATATTGGGCCTTGTTAATAATGGGAAATTCATTATTGCTCACCAAGGATCCTCTCCATTTCCTCACACTTTTTGATTTCACTGACATATTTTCGCTGGAACGTGTTGACAGTGGGATTGAGCTGCAAAGAAAACCAAATAGATATTGTTTTTTTTTTTTAAACATCCCATGAATCAACATTCCCTCACTTTCACCCAGTTTGTAGAAAACTTTGTTGCCTTTATGAACACGAATGCCGCAACGCTCGCCTCGGATCCACCTGAAGGGCGACTTACGTCTCTGAACTCCACCAGTCCCAGTTCTCCCAGTTCGCTGATGCAGTCGTAGGCTGAGCCCGCCTGCAGGAACAGCTGGGCCAGACACATCTCCTCACCCCGGAGCAGAGAGCCCATCTTGACAGCCCCCACCACCACCACCACCACACACACACACACACACACACACACACACACGACCAGCGGCTCTGAGCGGCAGCTCCGGTCAAAGCGAGGAGAGCCGGAGGCCCGGCACCATGCTCCGGCTCCGGCGGCCCAAACCACCCCCCGAGACGGACCTGCTCCGGTGTTCGCTCGGGAGAGGAGCTAACCAGCTAGCCAGCCGGCGGGTTCCCACCGAGAAGTTGGGACTTCTTTAAAAAAATTAAAAATAAAGAAAAAAAAGCGAAATCAACGGGGCTTCGCTTCAGGTCGGCGCGCTCGGCGCTGCGGTCGCCAGTGAGGGGGACCGATCTTTCGTCAGCGCGTTTTTAGTAGTTTCCAAAGTTTTGGAACACGTCCTCCGGCCGCCATGTCCCCGATGTTACACGTCATGAGAGGGGCAGGTCCGGAGCGAGTCGGCGATTTGGAGCGCTCCGGGAGCGGAGACGCCTTTCTCGTTATGTAACTAAAGTAACGTGAGAAGCTGACATAAATTAAAAAAAAAAAAAAAAAGAACTATCATTTGATGACACGCAGAGCACTTTTGCCCGTGTCTCTCTTTTTCCGGAGGATCCTTTGAGGAAATAGTTTAATTCCAAAACGTATCTGGCTTTAAAATAAATGTAGTTCTAGAAATTCGAGTTTTATGCTTGGCATATTCAGAGACAAGCGGTAATTATTTCGCATGATCTTAAGGGATTTTAGCGAAACTGTAAAAAGAGAAAGGTTTAAGAAAAAGCAGGGCTCAACAAAACGAGACGGATTTCCCATTGGCCGACACGTGGGTCGGCTCAGCAGCCAATCACCGTCGAGTGTGGGAGCCTGCGCAGTGGGCACGACCCGAGGACTCATGGACCAACAGGTGGTTAACCATTAAAACCATTAAAACCATTAAAACCACAGCTTTCTAGATTGTCCTTGTTTGAAAAAAAAATGTACTCAACAACGGGGAAAAAAAAAATACTACGATAAAAACAGGTTATGTGACATTCAAGGAAAAGTCATACAAAAATATCTTTATTTAAAAAATGGCACCCGACCATTTGCTTTCATTCCAAACACACAGATGTAAACAATATAAGAAAATAACATTTACAGTACAACACGTGGACTTATAACTCTGTAACATAAATATCCCATTATTTTTTTTGTCCTTTTGTCTCTGTACAGCCCTTAGTTAATTGTCCAATTCAAGCATCAGTTGAACATTTAAGTCCTCAAAAACATCCTAAATTAAACTCTTAATTCAAAGACAAAACACTGAATCATAAAGTTGTATTTCAAAAGTTTCTTTAGCACCGCCAAACCTGAACGTCATCATTTCACTTGTATGTTGTGTCAGTGGGACTGCTGCTGGTGTGCTACACAAACAGCCCGGGGCCATGGAGCTGTTTAGTCTGGAGGGCTTTTGGCCACACTTTCAATGTGCTTAAAGAGCAGCAGAGTTCCATGCCTGACGAACTTGTCTCCACGGTGTCCCAAGAACCGAGGCAACGATGAAAAAGAAAACCAGAATAAGACCTTTAGCCAAAGACCGCGTAAATGGCTCACCTGAGAAGATCAAGAATACAATCATTAAGAACAGTTCTGTTACCGCACAGATGTCTCTTATCGGCTGTGCTGCCATCTTCGCTGTCTGGAGAATTTAGTCAGACATGTTTTAATAACCTCTGCAGTTTCACCCGTTTAAGCGCGTGAAGGCTGGTTGTTCTAGAAATGAGGCGTGGTGTGCTGCATTGCTACTCTGTTTACCTCAACAATAAAACCAAGCTGTGTTGACGTGTTTCAATGTGAGAGTAAACTTGCCCATTTCAAAAAGTGAGCTCAAATTGAATAACCTGTCTTTGTCTTTGGAAGAATTTGCTATTCATCCAACAACAATAGATTTCGAAAGAATGCAACCGTACAATACATTTGAAAAGAAGAAGCAGGCTTCAGATAAGGAAATAGGGAAGTTGTGGAATGCATCTTATAAAGAATCAAAGAATTGAACAGTCACACTGCTGATGATCATGTCATTTACAAGATTAGATAAAATGAGAAGTATAATTAACCAAATGCAATACGTTAATCCAGTATGCTGCATTTAAAGTAGCATTTAAACTGCAATTAACAAAATAAAATCTGGGAGTAGCAGAAGTAAATTCACACCTGTGTAATATCTGGTCAACGGGAAGCCGAGCTCAGGCCAACACACGTCATTCCTGTCACAGTCATACTCTGTGAAGTTGATCTGAAACCTGTGGGAAAGGGTAGAACTTGTCAGGTTGTTTGGGATGATGAGTTATTTACCGTCTTTCTTGTGGCATCACCACTGCTAAGACAATGCACCTGGTTTTGGGTGGTCCTGTTCCAACAGGGATGTCAATAAAGGTCACTGATGACGTGACTGGAAACAAATGGGTCTCACACGGAGCCACATCACTCCCGCGACAATCCAGCGCCCACACAGACAGACTGTAGCTAAAAACAACAAAATACGATATTTGAATCTCACTGAGTAGCATGTCCCGAATTGGTATAACTATACTGCGCACAGAACAATGATAAGCTGATACACACCTGACGTCCAATGCAATGATGTCTCTTTGAGGAATGGCATTTGCAATTCCAGTGACGCGACTCCAAATCTGGATATGCTGATGGGATGGAATCCCAGAGCACGAGCTTGCCGTATCTTCTTTTGCCATACTTGAGTTCAATGACATAACTAGAATTAAAATGTACATATTAAACAAACAGAAATGGGAAGCATACATAATTTATTTGCAAATAAAAGTGCTTACAACGTATGTCGACCCAGTCCGTCATTGACTGAGCGTCTGGTTTTCCATTTTTTGCAACACGTGTGGCATTTACCAAATTTTCCTGCATAGACTGAACTAATTCTCTAAAGCAAAAAAAAAAAAAAAAAAAAAGCAGTAAGATTAAGACATAGGTTAAATTCACATGCATGTGCTCATGTTGGGTTGCTCACCTCAGGAGATTACACTGGGTCAGATTCTGAAGAGTGACAGGTAGAAGGCATCCTGATGTCTTATTAAAGCCAAACACAACTGGATCCATCTCAGCAGCAGAGCACAATCCATCACTCACTGAAACATACAAAGCACATACAAAGCACGTAATGATCATCATTAAGCTACAAATGATACACTATATATAGTATGATAAAAATGATATATAGTACCTTGTTTCCAAAGATTGACAGATGTCCTCTGTATCATGGTTGTATTCTCTGTGTCATTACGTTCATTTCCAGCAATAACAGGCCTTCCCACTTGATATCCTGTCATGTAAAATATCTGTGTCACCCATTTAAAAAGTCCAGAACCTATCTTAGAAAAAAATTAAAAAAAATCACCTGGATTCCCTGAGTTGGGTTCACTTGTGACTTGTCCATTTAGAAACACAGCAGAGTACCTTGTACTTAACACCACTGTCCAGGAAAGAGACAGGGCAGTGTAAGACTGTAACAATGACATTTATACAAATAATAGGCAAGTGTTATGGGTACGTACCGTTGTTAATGATATTGATGGTCCCAACGGTGCGCGTAAGAATCACACTTGTGATTCCGCTTCCAGTCCAGTACAGTTTGTAATCCAATGATAAAGTCACATTCTCACATACCGGCGTGCCACCTTCAATTTGCATGGAGGAGGAATCCACAATTTTGCCTGAAATAAACTCACTCAAGTCGGGAGCCACTTCATCAATAACCTCCACCAGAATATCACCTGTAAAATGCAAAAAAAAGCCCACTTATGTTGTGGGGAGTTCCAAGACATGTTAAACAATTGCTAAAATGTTTAAAGTTGTAGAATTTACCTCCTTGTCCATTTTTTAATGTCATTCTTAAATCGGATGGTACTGTCTGTAATGGATATTCAGTAGGACAGGAGTGTAGTAAAGTTGCACATTTGACGTTGAAATTTTTCAAAAATGCTACCTGAGCACTGTTAACACACTTTCCCAGCACTTTCTGTGAAGCAGAGATATTTAAGGAATTCGTTATCTTGCACCACATGCATGTACAATATTAATTTCAGAAATACTGTACCGGCTAAGGTATGCGCACAACTTACCTGGGGAATAGTGAAGTACTGGTCATTTGATGTGTACATGGGACTTCCTTGAATATACATATTAACAGGCACCGAATCTGAAGAAAATGGTCTTTGGAAGGATGGTGCAGACTTTGTTGTGCTAGACAAAACAGGATAATTAATTGAATGAAATGCAAACAGGCATTATTGTAAATATTTTAAAAATTCACTGTATTCTTAACATCTTACATTGTGTCTCCTTGATAAAAGAACCCAAGGAATGGGTTGTTTTCAGGTGGAGAAGTGACACATAAAAATGGAAACCAGTCTGGGGAGTTTTCAGACTGCATGGAGCATTGATAATTGGCAGCAGGAGAGACTTGTCCCCCAAAAGGTCCTGGGAGACAGTGGGATGCAAACAGCTTCAATTCCTCCATAGAACAGTCCTGTTAAGGGGAGAGTTTGTCAAATATATCACCACTGGAAGTGTGAAAGTAAACTCATCTACCTACAAAACATGTTTTTCCTGTTTATACATCATATAAAAACGTCACAGTGTCAATACCTTGTCACAGCAGCAGCGGACATCACATGCATGGAATGTGAGGTCGCAGGGACAAGAGCCAAAAGATTCATACAAATTTGGAATGGTAGTTTTATTATCTGAAATGATAGATTAGCAGTTTAAGAACTATGCAACAGCTTTTCATAGCTGATCACAATGAGATTTCATTTGGATTACCTGATCCATCACTAACAGGAAACAATTGGGTGTATATCTTGGCCTGTACCAGGGCTGACGTTTGTGGTGTGTTGCCCACACAGGCAGATATCTGAAGGGTTTCCAGCACACAAAGGGGCTTTGGGCAGCAGTCTGTGTCAGTCTCTGTCTCATTGTCACTACATAATCGTAAACTTCTGTCCAGTCTCAGATGAACGCGAGTTGCAGTCTTGATCAACAAACGATACAAACACCAAAATATCAAGAAATTGTTTTCATGAAAAACTTACATAGATACTCTTCATCGTTATTAATATTTGGTTGAAAGGAACAGATATTTTACCTTTCCTACGGGCATTTGTGTAACAATCCACTGTGTTTTTTCGGGTGCACATGATGGAGAATCAACGCTTCCTGCAAAACAACAGGTAACAAACAGAGCTGAAAATATAAATAGTGGGAAAAATATGATATTCTACTGGTCTCTTACAACATGTGCCGTTTGCTGTGATCTTTCTGACTTCCCCACCTGTTGTGTTGGATGGAGAAACTGTCCTCAGATTCAAATAAACGTTCGTTGGCTTTCCGAGTAAAAGCGCAGAGACAGATGGTCCGGTGGTGGTCAGATACGACGGCTGGAAAACTGAAACATCACAGCAACATTTCAAGTGTAAACTCGGTGAAATTGTGTCACATGAAGTGAACAAACACCTTGAACCCGCCCGATGTTTTTTTTTTGACACGATATTAGCTGGCTTTGCTAAAGTAACAAGCGATTTTTTAATTCAAAGCTGAGTGGATTGTCCATAAGCAGCTCTTACCAACACTGCTCTGCGTGTGGGCCAAGGAAACGAAAAGCAAAATACATGTGAAGTGATATAATATCGATGCTGATAAAGCTTCAAACACGTTAGCCATTCTGCTTTAGTCAACAGAGGGCTGTCATGGCAACGAGCTCCCTTTCTTCTTATCTGGAAAAATATATCCACGATTACGTAACAGCGCCCCCTGTGGCAAGAACTGGTAATTGTCTAGTTTGCTGAGAACATAACGACAGTGAGCAGGGCAAAAATGGAATTTCATATTATTCTTCTTTGGTTGAGAAGCTCTTCATTTTTTGTTTTTAATTATGTTATTTATCGATAAAATAAGTTAATTTAGGATGTAATTTTCTCTACCTCTAGGTGGCAGTATAGAGCTGTGTTCGTCTCGCGACTGCTCCAACAAACCGGAGAGTAAGAGTTGAATCACGTGACATCCAAGGCAGCGTGTGTGTCCAGTGTGTGTGCGTGTGTGTGTGTTTGTGTGTGTGTGTGTGTGGTGGAATTAAAATGACTTTGTTGTCGTTTGAAGATCTGGTGACAAGTTTTGAAAGCTGTCAGATCGGTGGCGGTCAACACGAAGCGCTCAGACTCTTCATCGATAAACTGTCGGAGTCTTACAGGTTTGTAGACAGAGCCCAGCATTCCCACAGCCTCCCCTGATCGCATTCAGGCAAAGTGTTACCTTGAATCAACTACGTTTGCATGGTCCTTGAGCAGGGAGAATGTCAAAAGAAGCAAGGAGCGGTCTCTGGAGGAGGCTGTTCGGTTGCTCAAGAGCATCCCAGAAGCGGCTCTTCGCGGACAGCTCCCGGTCCTGGTCGGGCTCCTTCTCTCCCTGCAGCTGCAGGCGGTCAGCATCTCCACAGCCTGTCGAAAAGTGGACCAGGTAGAATTTCTTCAGTATTGTATAATACTGAAGACAAGAGTGGACATTCATCGCAGCTTTTTTTTTTTTTTTTTTTTTTGGGCAGATGTTGCAGCATTTGGCTAAGTTGGACTATGAGTTGGTTTTAAGAGAAACTCACCAGTGTTTATGGTCTATTGTTCATACTGACCAGGTACAAAATAGATCAGACACTCTCTCTGTTTGTCTTATTCAATATTTGTATTTTTGATAACTTTCGGTATGTTTTCAGGTCTTGTCATTTGAGGATCTGCAAAAAGGTTGGTGCCCCCTAAGGACATCATTTTATGCATACGATTTAATTGAATGTATTGATGTATGTGTTTCCTTTTTTTAGTCTGTATGTTCTTGGAGGACAGCATATTTGGTCTCCAAGTGTGGCGAGAACTATATCTACCCTTAGTGAATAAAGTCTCTGAGTTAATTTCCACTGTATTGCAACAAACATCCCTCAGAGACGGACCACTGTGTTATGCAGCTGTAAAGGTACCTGAAGATCAACAATCAAACCTGGTACTTGTTCATTTTATATAACTATTGATGTGATCTCCATGTCTTTTCAGGTGTGTTTACAAATGTTTCAGCTGTTGTCTCGTGAAATAGCTGCTCATGTTTGGGACAAGGAACGCAAGGCTCCAATGGTGCAGACCATCCTGCAAGCTCTTATAGAAATAATCCTGGGAAAGGTGTTTTGATCGCACATTATTCCATTACTGGAGATCTAATTAGATTTTTACACAGGTTGTCTTATTAGTTGAGTGTGTTTTGTCTCACAGAGCTGCAACAGGGACGCTCGTCTTCTGGCAGGGACTGCTGTGGCTATGCTGATCAACACAGCGCCAGAGAGTCGGGCTGGAGGAGCTGCTGCGTGGAGTCTCTTGCAGGTTTCCCACTTAGGTAAGCGGCTGCTAACAGTAAAGAAAAGGACCACATCACATTTAGGAGTTTTGTGGATCAGAATAAAACTAGATTGAACCTTTTTAACCTTTTTGTTTTCAAAGGTAGTCATGGTGTGATTGTTGATTCTCTAAGATGGCTGATACATCTTTGTTCACCTCTCAGAACCCCGGCTAGTGTCCGTTGGTACTCTTCAGGTACAGTGCATCCCCACAGGTGAGGACAGGGTGGACAGCTTAGCTGTGACCAGAGGCCTCCTGACCTGCCTCCAGCCACATATTTTGCTAAGTGCGCATATGGATGACAGACAAGTAAGTCGAGTTCAGGTTTTCAAAATACGTTCCTGTTGTGCTTTTTGTAAACAAGCGTTCATTAATTTCAGAAGAGTTCACTGCTAGAGGGTTTGTTCCCTCTGGTTTATGCTCTGTGTCAGAAGAAGATGGATTGTCTATACTTAGCTTTTGAGGGTGAGTAACAGGTTTGTATATAGTAAACTCATGCATACGTGAGAATATTAGAAGAAGCTTCAATAAACAACAGTATGCTTAAATTGTGTTGCACAATTTTCAAGTAAATTATATTAATGTTTTGCCCATTGATGTAAATTATTTTGCAGTGCTAACACTGTGGCTCAAGAGAGTGAAAGAATGTTTGGCTGATATCTGGAAGAGGAGTGGAGTTCGTCTTCTGTCAGACAACAGCAGCCTGCTGCAGCAGCTCATTCACATCATCTGGACCAGTGCAGAAAGCCCAGTAACCTACTTTTGTCTTACAGTTATTTACTGTGATTTAACAAAGCGAGGACTTTTTTTCTTTGCTTAATTGTAAATAACTTGCTGGTTTTGGTGCTGTGGCAGGTGGAGGGCGTGTCAGAATCCGTGCGTGTTGTCTTCGGTCTGGTCCTGGAACTCTATGAGACGGACTGCAAACACGCCTGTGACACAAACAAGTCTCTTTATCTGACTTTGCTCAAGCGGATAGTCAAACAGCCTTGGGAAGCCAAAGCCAAATATCAGCGCCTTTGTGCCTTGCTGCCATATCTGGGCCCTGACATGGTGAGGGTGAACGTTCCTGGCGTTGTTATTTCTGTTATCATATGATCATAAACATGGCGTGTTGACCTTATTTCCTAATTTGTTAATCAGGTGCTGGATTGGTGTGCAGAAATGCCCAATCATCTTCTCAAGTGCTTGTCGACCAATCACCTGGCACCATATGGGTCTGAGCTTTACAAGTGTCTGATCCAGCAGCAGAGGCGAGAACTCTTGCAAAAGGCTTCGTGTACTGAGGTGGAACTGGCCGAGCACTGGTCAAGTTGTTGGCGGCCATTCCTTCACGAGGCGCTCACGTCCGATGCAACTCTACTTCAGAACAACAGCTCAGCGCTTTTGCTTCCCTGTACGTTCCAAATCTTCCCCTCTGCTGTGGATCAGCTGCTGGATTCTCTGGACCCATTTTCTCCAGGCCACCTGCACGCCTGGGCCTGCATCGTGAGTTCCTATCGAGCCACGACTGGCGGCTCTCCCTGGTCTCTGCCGGGGAGCTCCACACTGGGGACACTGCAGCTTGCTCTAGAATCTGCGGATGACAAAGTCCGCCTTGCCGCTCTCAATATCCTCTGCTGCAGTCTGAAGACCAAAGACACTCCGACCACACAGGAGATGTCTATAATGAGGACATTTATCACTCAGAACCTAAACTGTGAGTCCTCCCCGTTTCGCCAACATCTGCAAGCCGGAGTGAAGAGGTTTCTGGTTCGTATAAGGGATGGCTGTCTGGCTTGTGTCCGAGGACAGAAAAGTAAAAAGAAAGGGGATTCCGTCCAGTTGGAGCAGATTCAGGACGTACTGGAACAGGGAATAGGTGAGAGAGCCACAAACGCAATCCAGCACTCTTTTAGAGTAAGTAAATCTTTATTTTTGTGTCTTTATCTAAACCTTTTTGTCATCCACAGACTTTGTGGAATGGTTGGGCCAGCTTCCATACTGTTACCTGGCCCCCGGGCACAGTTATCAGAGGAAAAAGACGGCGTTGCTGCTCTTGTCTGCAGTGCTGGAGACCTGCACCGACTCCTGGAGCCCAGACAAAAAGAAGGGGCAGCCTCCAGGTCAGCTGCTATGTTGCTGAATTCACAGTAAAACTTGCTGTGTGTGTGTGAGCTTCAGTGAGCTTTGTGTCTCATGTCTGCAGCAAATATAGCAGCTCTCATCAACCATGCCAGACAGAAGGGAAAGTGGGATTTCTTCTGCAGAGGAAAACAGCTCGTCCTGATCACCTGCTTAGAGGATTCCACAAATGAGGTGCATCATCATTGCATAATGCAGTTAAAACTTGAGATTTTAGTCAATGACGGAATATTTGTTTTGATTTACAGATTCGGGAGCTTTCCTCTTGGTTGCTGTTGAAATTTTTCCAACCCGGTTTTCCTGACGACATTGCTACGGCGCTGCGCGTGCGATCCAGGCAGCTCCTCTGCAGCCCTCGAGTGCAGGAGGCTCAGACAGGAGCACTGATGATGAAGGTTCTCCTTCAGAAGTAAGCAGTCTCCTCATCTGCATCGCGATTCAAAGCAACGGAGAAGATCATCTCAGTTCTTGTTCCCCCTGAAGATCACATGACCGATCTGCAGAGAAAAGCAAGATCTCCAGCACGGTCAGGTTTTTGGTGGGAGAGCTGAAGGAGCACTATCTGACAGCCAGAGCTGACATGATGCTTGCTGCCAGAACAAAGCCTGTACACGGTGAGGCTTGAGATCAGCACGGATAATGTTTAGTTTTAGAGAGTATGACTTCTAACACGTGTGTTGAACTGTGTCCCAGGGGTCCTTGGTGCCCTTCAGAGATGCTTGTTTGAGTCACCTGCAAGTGTCTGGGACAGTCTAGACCACAGTGTGACCGATGAGCTGCTGAAACTCCTGGAAAATCTCTCTCTTCTGCTGCTGGGCGTTCTGTATGGAGACACGGACGTGTGCCTTAGTGAAATAGGTACTGAAACAGATAA
This sequence comes from Lagocephalus sceleratus, assembly GCA_911728415.1. Lineage (NCBI taxonomy): Eukaryota > Metazoa > Chordata > Actinopteri > Tetraodontiformes > Tetraodontidae > Lagocephalus > Lagocephalus sceleratus. The sequence goes on along the minus strand of CAJVRN010000237.1, from coordinate 4,230,021 downwards.
AGATAATTAGGTCTAAACTCATCTGTACAATTTATCCACGGCCTGGCTTTGGGAAATCTGCTCTGCTGTAGATGCTCCGCCTTCTTTTTGTGACATGGGAAACGCCATCAAGACTCTTATAGTCCAAGCATCTGGAGGAGGACAGAGGGATGATGCGGAGGAGGAGGGCGTCCTGCTCTCTGAAGAGCACAGCCTCGTTCTCACCTGCTGCTGGGTTTCCCTCAAGGTAAAGCGCGATCCACCTGTAGGCCCGATGGCTCGTAATGATGTTCATGAGCGTCACGTTTTGGTTTTCTTCAGGAAATAGGAATCTTTTTAGGTTCTTGGGTGGAAAAGATGCTCAGTGAATCCAAACCAGACCAGTGTTGCTTAACAAAGGATGATTTGCGCAGAGCATCGCAAATATTCAGGAATATTCTTCTCAAATGTCGCCACTGGGTAAGTGCAGCAAAGAGGGCACAGCTATAACAGCTATATAGGTGGAGCAAACGGCTGATTTCTCCAGGAAAAACGCTCTCTTTTTCACCAGGGGGCAGTGGAAGGGTGCTGCATAGGCTTCACCAAATTCTGTGTGACACTGCTAAGCAGCAGCGATGTAGAGATCAGGGATATCCCTGCAGACATGCTGGAAGAAGTGAGTGATGAGATCACTGGTATGGATGTTCTTTCCATAAGCTCAGATGTTGGACTGCTGGTCAACAGCTGGAGGTCTGTCTCTCCACAGGGGTTGAAGGTCGTGCAGTCGCCTCGTTTCACATCTGTGACGAGACGGGCCGCGGGACTGCCAATGCTCATCCTGTGCGTCTGTTCAGCCGGAGAGACCAGTAAAACCAGATCACTGCTGCGTCAGAGTATGCAGGCATTACTGGAAACGGCTGAAACTCCTCTGCCTGTCAACTGGGACCAAACGCTCGACCTGCCACAGGTCCTGCCTCACAGTAACAGCAGAGAGGAGATACGTCTTCAGCCACGGGCACGGACGCGGTCACATGCTTGTCCTCGCTCTCACAGGTGTGTGCGGTCCACACTATGCAGGCCCTGGTCCGTGGGTCGGGTCTGGGAGCTGCCGTGCTTCAGTTCGCCCCTGCTGTAGCCATCCTGTCGCTCACTCTGCTCAGCTCTCCCTGCTGGGCCATGAGAAATGCAGCTCTGCAGCTCTTCAGTGAGTCACCAGCACCTCATTGTAGCTACAGCGAGGAGCGTTCACTGGGCCTGGATGTTTCTGACCCCCCCCCCCTCCGGTGTGCTCCCAGGTTCACTGTGCACACGTATGCTCGGCCAGCGGCCCAGCAGCGAAGAGGATGGCCACCACCAGCACGGCATGTCTCCTCTGGCCTTCTTCTATCACTACCCTGGTCTTCAGCTCTTCCTGTTGGCTGAGCTGAGCGGAGCAGCACAGGAGCTCCAGGATCCATCTAACGAGGCCAAGTTACACCTTCAACCCTCACTCTTCCCTGTCCTCACACTCTTGGCTCAGCTCCAGCCTGGCGTGCAAGACACAACAGAGTAAATGCTTCCTCACCGCAAATAGTATAATTTTGAATGTGTGAACAGTGTGAATTGACTCTTCTCTTGTGTCCTCCTGCCAGGACATTATCTTCCTTCCTGCCTCCTCTACTACAGCTATCTGCCAGTCCAGTATACAGTGTAAGAGTGATGGCATCAAAGGCTCTGGTGGCCATGAGCCCCCCCTCAGAGTACATGAACATCCTCTCCACATTGACAGCTCAGCTGCCCGGTGCACAGGAGCGCTGTTGTCACAACCGGCTCCACGGGCAGCTGCTGCAGATCAGAGCTGTTCTGGAAAGAGCCCTCTGCTCCTTCAGGTGAGACTTAACTTTCATCCCTTCCGTGATCAGGCTCTCCGGCCCGCTCTGTGTTTCCACCCCTCAGTGGCCCTTCAAGTGATCTGAGTGAGCTGTTAAGCAGGATGGACTCCTCCTTGTGGCTGGTGACGGAGGCTCAACAGTGTCCCCTCGTGAGAGCGGCGTACCTCGGGATTGCAGGCACGCTCAGAAAATTCCTCTGCGAGATGTACCTGTCAAAGCTCAACCAAATACTCATGCATGACCTCCAAAAGCCTCAAAAAGGGCTTAAGGTGCGTGACAAACCCTGTGTTATTAAAAAAGATAATATATAAGGCAATAATCAATCTGTGGTAAATCTCATTGTTAATTTAACCAAGGTTGAGTTATGTGATGTTAATATTAAATCTGGGGTTTAAACATACCCTGAGTAAGGAGTGTTATGTAAGTCAGTAACCTGTGGTGTGTGTACGCAATGTACAGTACATAAACATTTAGAAAACCTAGACTGAGAATGAATATTGAAGGTTTAGTTTAGCTTCTCAGAACTAATGCTCGATCTGTAATCTCCACAGATCGGTTTGTCATCCTTCTACAAACAAGCTGTCCACTTTCTTTGTGCGGATTCAAAGTGGGCATGTCAGATCTGGACGATCTTCTCCACCCTGAGCGCCGACCTGCAGATGTCGTTGGTCACGTGGGTGACCGACGGACAGGTTCGCCAACAGAGCAGCTTGGAAGAGCTGATCCAAAGGGTGTTGCAGGTGAGGCGTGGGTTTCAGCACAAGTCTTTAAAAAAAAAAAAAAACGTGTAACAAGCTTTAGTGCAGTGACCTTCCCAAGAACAATGAGAGGAAATGAAGGAAGTTAAGATAGGTTTAAGTACAATTCCATCTCAGTCTGAAATCAGGGTTTACATTTTTTATTCCTACTGGCATTAGAACGGGTGTGTCTATAAACTATTGTATTCTGTAATCAGGAGGAATTATGGATACTTTAGACAATGTCTGCCCTTTCATTATTCACTGCCGTGTAGGTCAGGAAGTTAATTTCTCCAACCTGTTGTTATTATCTAGAAAGATCAGTTGCTCCCTGACGTCCTGTTAGCAGATAATAATTTGTTAGATGTTTAATAACAGTGACCAACACAGCTCCTGTGCATTCCATTTCCTTTTTCTTTTTTTTTTACAATAGTATGTGTAAATATATATGTAAATGTGGGCGTGCTTTGGTGAAAAACAGCAGCAGCTGATAAATGATTAGATAAATACAGGTTTTCATTAAAAAAACAAGTTTTGATCTATTGGAAATCACATAAAAGTTCTGGTGTATTCAATTTACGCCATAAGTATTCAGTGTTCACATTATTTATTTGTGTAGTGATTTTTTTTTTACGCACTGTGTTGTTCCCACGATTACATTCAGGTTACACCAGTTTGGCATTCAAATCACATCAATCATCGAAGCAGCTAAAACGGACCTAACGTTGATCTGTTGTTCCCAGTCGAACCTGCGGGAGGCGCTGCTGAGCCATAGTGTAGAGGACCAGAAGACCTACCTGGCAGCCCTGGCAGCAGTGTTGTCCCGAGGAGGCTCTTCCGTGTGCCAGCATTTACGTCATCCCGCCCCACACGAGGAGCCAGATCTTCCTGGCTGCGTGACCCTGCTGTTGGGGGACCTCGAGGGTCAGAGGTGTGGCTCCGAGTTTCTGTCTGAGGCCCTCTACGCCACGAGTCTGCTGCTTTCCCAGTGGCCCGACTCCAGGTGTGGTTTCCTTCACGCCAGCATGAAGTCCTGTTGTAGACCACTTCCATCTCTGACTTTACTCGAATGCATGTGCGGGTCAGTCTAAGTGCGCCGGTGTTGGAGCGCTGGTGTCGGGTTTTGGAGAACCATCGGAGCCCAGAGAGCCCTGAAGTCCTGAGAATGGCGTGTGCTGAAGCTCTGTGTGCGGCCGCGGTTTCGTGGAGCCTGAGGGAACATTGCAGGGCTTTCATTAGCAGGTCAGATCAGTCAATCAAAACACGTTGAGGGCCAGATCAGTTTTTTACTAAAATCATTTTGTTGGTGCAGGTTGATCGGAACCGGACTGTGGCTGCTGCAGGACCAAAGCCAGCGGGTCAGGTTGAAAGCGGCCCATTTCGCCTCCCTGCTGCACCGCGCGAGAAGAGAAGGAAGCCACGAGAGGGTCTACGCGATGCAGGTAAACAAAGCCCTGCAAGTGTTGTTAGACCTGCTGCTGGAGGAATGCTGGGACGACCCTGGGACGCTGGAGCTGCTGCTCGGTCACCTCCCCCCATCAGACCTCCACTCTCTGGAACACGGGGCCTCAGGCACGGGGTAGGGTCCTGACCCGACAATACTGTGGTGCAAGGAGAAAGGACGCTTCCTTCATCACTCTCTCTCTCTCTACCCAGGTGTTCCAGCCTGTACGAGCAGGACGAGTCCAACGTGTTCTCGGAGCCTTCTGTGATGTGCCTCCATGTGCTGCCCTACCTGCTGCAGATGGCCCCGAAGCGCTCCCAATCTGCATTTCTGGCACACAGCCTGACCAAGTGGGCGGAGGAGAGCGCCGCGCAGGTGCTGCGCGACCTCAGAGTCTGCAGGGATCTCCTGCCAGGTAACCCCAGCGGGTAACTAAACCGCATTTAAATAACGAGATAAGAGAGACTCCACAGTTGCATCTTTAAGGCTGATGAGCTGAAGTCGGAAAAGGGATTTAGAGTTTATTGTTTGGAGGATTAATGGACGTCACTGCAGACGAACAAGATGTGCCTGTTGGTGAGATGGGGCAAGAAGGAAAAAAAAAAGTCCTCAAAACTTGGTGGAGGGTTGGAGGACCTGAAAGTTCAATTTTGAGGCAGAGTTTAGATAAAGATGCAGACTTTTGATTTAATTTCAAGGGATTGCTGGGCTTTGGCTGAGGTATGTCGTTCTGGCTGGAATTTGCCCACAGTTGAACCCCAAACACCAGTGATCTCCATTCAGCTGTTTTATCTTTCATAGAATGACACAGTGGTTTAATAAGCATACACTGGAAAGCAACAGTTTGCGTGAGACTGAAGCGTTTACGGTTTAGAGGAATTACAGAAAAGCTTCAGGACCGGGCTCAGTTTGCTGTTTATTTAGTTTCTCTTATAGTTTGACCCCTCTGGTTTCATGTCTGGTATATGCTGGTATATATTTCAAACTTTTTGTACTCTGTTAAATTAGTTTTGTAATGTGTTTTCTGTTGATGTGATCAGGTGTAACTGTGCTCAGGTGCCTTCATATGTGCTTCTTTTTCATCGCTCCTCCAGCTGACACCCTGACCTCAGCCTGGTTGGCGCTCCTCCTGGACCCCACTTTTCACAGCAGCCTGTGCAGCCTCTTCGCCCGGGCGGCGTTCCTCGCCCGGCTGTCGGAAGAGTGCGATCTTCGCCATCTCTGCGATCCCCTATCCCTGAAAACAAGTTTACAGGAAGTTTACAGCCTTCTCGGCGATAACGGCGTCTGCTTTCCATCTGCTTTGACTGTCGGCGTTGGCGGAGTCGCCCTTGTGAAGTAAACACCGTGTCCCTTCCTCGGAGATCCAAGGCCGTCGATGCCAACGATGAGGATGGTGGTGCCTTCCAACAGTGCTGAGGGAAAGGCACGCGTGCAGACAGAGTCTGATACGGAGTTCTGAGCAGCGCCTCAGTCTCAGATTAGGCACAGGCCGAGGCAGTGATGTAATGCAAACACATCTGAGGGGGGAAAAATGGCTGCTCGGTGCCCAGCGGGGGGATATCGTGTATGTTTTAATGGTCCATTAGAGGCCCTCTTCCATGATAAGTGTCCATTTTCCAGACCGCGTGAGGGCTGAAGATGATTGACTCGATGTGGTTCAAAGCCATCAGTTGCTCCGCAACCGCCGCGGCGCTCCATCGCTGTTACATCATCTGAGCGCTCACTGCCTTTGTTTAATGTCGGGTTTATCTGAAACCTTTTCTTGATATAGAAGTGTATTTTAAAAAACAAAGTCTGTAATGATCAGGATTTATGCAGTTTTCTGTATTTGTTAACTTTCACAGAATTTTTTTTTTTTTTTTTTAAGATTATAATTGAATTCACCTGCATTTGTGAGATCTTCATCTAGATTATGCAACAGCTGTGATATTGACCTCGCATTAAGGATTAAGACATGCTTATGCAACGCCTTTCACCTGCCGTACAGACTGTCTTTGGAACATGACACACAAAACAACCTGCAACCTGCAGTGGTTGAACAATCCGCATCAGGTTTGCTGATGACAGTCAGGGTTCAGTCTTCAACGGGGCTTGGGTCTCTGAGGAACAAAAATTCCACTTATTGGTCCTGAGCTTCACGCTGTAACCTCAAAACAAAGTTTGATAACGGATTTTAAAAGCAAGGTTGGAAGTTTCCTGATCCTAAAGTGTTTTTTTGTTGCTTTTTTTTTATAAATGGAAACTGGCCATCTGTCGTAATAAAAGCTTTAGCTGTTACTAAGAGGGCTGAGAGTCTGTCTGTGCGCCAGCATCCTGCTAATGAAACGTTAAACCATGGAAACAAGGAAGGAAGTGTGCGTGTGTGCGTGCATGTGTGTTCTTCCTACTTATTGAGTACCAAAGTATGCAGTCTACTACCAAAGTGAGGACATTTCTGCTGGTCCTCACAACTTCAAAGGCCTGAGGGTTAAAACAGGTTTAAGGTTGACGATGAGAGAGGAGTAAGGTATGTCTATGAAAGTCTTCACAAAGATGGAAAAAGTGTGTGTGTGTGTGTGTGTGTGTGTGTGTGTTTGCACCATTTGGAACAGAAGAGTTTTTCCACTGTCTTTGCCTTTTAGTTTCACAAATTAATGGATTTTTTTAAAATCCTTGACAACTAAGAATAAAAGTTAATGAGAATAAAACATTTGTGGCTTTGAGAAAAAGTTTGTTTTTTTTTGTTGAGATCAGCGCTGCTGTGATTACAGAGGTTTGGCTGTACACACAGGCTGACATACATGTTTGATAGAGGCTCTTGTGACCAACATTGGCCCCACTCACAAATGTGCCCCCTGTTCACCATTAACACACACCCCCCACCCACCCCCACCCCCCGGCCCTCTGAGTGGAGCAGAGTGGGGTGGAAAGCGCTGGACAGATGCAGTCTGTTTACTCTGCTGATTGGGGAACCGGGGGGATATGTGTTTGAAAAGGGGCTTAATGAACACACTGACTCAGTGGCTGGCTGCCCTCCTGACCTCTGACCTCTCCCTCGGACAGCCAACAATGACGCAGGGCCTCTGTTTTTCAGCGTCCCGCTGCTGGCGGGCAGATGGAGGTTTCGCTGGAACCCGTGGGGTTCTCCGGGCGATGGAGGGGTTGAAAGGTGAAAGCCATGACGCAACACGTTTAAAGAACAAATGGACGCGGGAAGCGGAGCGTCTATATTCAACCACGGAAAATGGATAAATGAACCAGAGAGATCGAGCTTCACAACTCACGTGGCAGCCTGCACCCCCCCGCCACACACACACACACTTGTTTTCATTTGAACGTGAGAGAGAACGGGTGAGGCTTTAGGACCTTGAGGTCTGTGCAGCAAATGGCAGCCCCTCCTCCTCCTCCACCTCCACCTCCTCCCACTGAAGGCTGTTTACCAAGAAAGCTGAGCTCCTCTTGACAAAAACAAGGGCTGGGACCTGGAGCAGAAGGAGCAGTGTGTCTGAAGAACACAGGCTCTTCGCCCACCTCGTTCATGCCTTGTGATCCGGTTTGATCTGCCTTAGCCAGCGAACCACAATGAGGGTCACCTCGGGCCACCAGCTCTGCAGGATGTTCTTCTCCTTGCACGTTGTTTTCCTGAGCGTGGCCATCGTGGAGAGCAGCGCTGCAACTCCAGACCAACCAGGTAACGGCCGTCCACACGCCGCTGGACCCGCGTTGCCTTTCTTTGCTGCGGTCCTGGAGAGCAGGGTTACCTCCAGCGCCTGCATCGTGATGGACTCTTGAGCTCCTCCTGAGGAGGAGCTCAAGAGTTCAGATGTGATGTTTGTGTTGTTGTTGTTGTTGTCAGACTGCGTGAGATCCAGCGGTGTGGAGTACAGAGGGACGCAGCGGATCTCCTCCTCGGGCCTGATGTGTTTGAACTGGACCAACTCCACCAGAGATTACGACGTTCTCGTCCATCCCGACTCACAGACAGGTAAACAGCTCACGCCAGGAGGTGTTAGAAGCACGCTGGAGGCCTAAAAACTGTCGCTGGTGTTGAGAGCTGTCGAGAAAAACAGGGTTCTCCCTCTTTCCTTTGTGGTGTGATCCTGTGGTGTTAATCATTAATGAGTAAGCTGGTTTTCCTGCTCAGCCAGCAGCAGACGGGCCTGCTGCGTTTCCACGCCGAATCGGTAACAAGTGTTCTTCTGCTGTCCTTCCTGGAGGTGTCGGAGATCACAGCTACTGCAGGAACCCCGACTCCTCTGAGAGGCCTTGGTGCTACATCGCCGGTCCGGACGGGACCGTCCAGAGGCAGTTCTGCACCATCGACGCATGCACAGGTGGGGAAATCCTGCAACCTGAGAACGCTGAACAAACTCAGCTCCCCTCTGAGGACGTCTGAGATTGCTCTCTGGTTATTTCCCCTTCCACGCGTCGATGTTTTTGTTTTTTTTCACTCTTCTGCGCTGGTGGAAAACAATGAGGCGCGGCGCTGGCAGCGACCCAAATGTTCACGAGTGAAAACAGAAACGTGACGAGCGAATTTAAACTTAAACGGCGCAGCAGAAAGTTGTTTTTTTTCTCCCGCTCCTCTTACACCCAAAGAGGCCGTTGTTGGGTTGATTTAAGGGTAGGAGTAGGTCAGTTGGTCTCCTGCGCTGGGGCCTTTGTTTTGCCTTTAAAGCCAGTCCAGCTCACGCAGCAACAAAGGCCAAGAGTCACATGGTAGAAAGTTTAGCTCCCAGAAAACTGCTTGAGGCCACGCCCCCCCCGCCACGAGTGATTGGCGGAGAGCGGCGGCCTCGCCGTGGAGACAGCTTCTCATTGGCTGGACCGCCTCCCGCAACTTAACGGCCTCGAGCTGCAGGGCTCGTAAACTAAGACTAACACGGAGGAAGGGGGGGAAAAGAAAAAAAAAAAAGACTTGCAAGTGTGTGTTCTGACGACTTGATGCGGTTCCAACAACGGCTGTGAAAGACCAGGTTCCTGGAGGAGCCAAACGTGGCACCTACATGGTCTTAAGCATGAAGTGCGCGTGGTATTATTAGTGTCTCCACGGCCAGCAAGCAAACGAACAGTTTGGCAAACAGCATTTATGGACGTGTGTGTGAACAGAGCTAAATGTGGGAAAGTACCTCCTGTTGAACACGGCGAGGAGACAAAGACATGGCTCTCCCAGTTCAAAAACCAACAAAGGAAACTCCTGTTGTTATGGTGACGGGGAGCCTAAAGTTTGTTTATGACTGTTAAGTTACTTTAGGGTTGACAAAGGGTTGTTTATGTCCGCAGAAGAAGCACCTGACGGCCCTGCCGGGGCCAAGTCCCTCTACTCGACTGGACTTCCTTCCTCCACCGAGAGCGTCCGGCCGGCCAGCTCGGCTTCCTCCAGGGGGGAAGCTGCTGCCGTGCAGCCCGTGATCGGAATCAGCCAGCGGGTGCACACCGGACCCAAGAAGAAGAAGGACCTGGGCACGTTAGGTACCCCACCACCACCACCACCACCACCGCTTCCACATGCAGCTCCAATCTCGGCTGCGTCCAACCGTTCTCCTTTTGTTTGTTAGGTTACGTCCTCGGAATCATCATGATGGCGATTATCATCGTCCTCGGAGCGGGCATCGCCTTCGGGTACTTCTACAAGAGGTAATGTTCAACAAGTACACGTAAAGAAACGGGGGGGGGGGGGGGCTTCAGTCTTCACTGTGTGTGAAGCTGCCCGTCATGACCTGAACACACACCCAGTTTGGGGCATTTGACGTTAATCACATTTCCAGACATTCCCTCTCCCTGTTGTTCCACCTGGAGGTAATGCAGCCATCCTACACCCCCCCACCCCCCAACCCCCCTGCTGACTCCCCCCCACACACACACAAAGCCCACGGACATGACAGGAAATGAAGCGACGCCACTGTTCTCTCTTGAAAGAGTAGAAAAAGTAAAAGAGCCGGTGCTCAGGCGCCACGCGACATGTTCCCGCCGGTCCGATTGATCTGATTAGCAGCGCCTCTGTCCTTGTTTTCTATTTTTAGGGGGCGATTATTAATGAGCATATTATGTCAGCGTTTACACGCCACCGCAGAGCAACGGCGAGGGCTGATTTGTCTCTTCATGACTGCGGCAAAATCTAATTTGGGAAATGATTTGGGGTTTTTTTTTTTTTTGGGATACTGGTAGGCGTGTTTAATCTGGGTCGCCAGGGCAGCAGTCCTTCTCTTTATGTTGGTCGGTTTTAGCAGTGACGCGGGAGAGCAGCATCGGTCAGCAGAGGAGAAAAAAAAAAAGCTGTGGAGGAGGAGATAAGGCCTCCGCCAGGTTGTCAGCGAGCCCGCAGCCTTTCACCATCTGTCCCTCTGTGGGCTTGTGGAGATGCGGATATCTTATCAATATTTATCCTGGATGCTGGTTCTGTACTTTATGCCCCGCCCCCAACAGAAGGCCTCCCGTCAGCAGCTCCTGTCGTGTCCTCTGGTCCCTCGTCTCTGCAGCTCAGTTTCCTGTTGTTCTTCCAGGGGCCGGGACATGAAGAAGCAGCACGAGCAGCGAGTGTACGAGCGCGAGATGCAGAGGATCAACCTGCCCCTGTCCGCCTTCTCCAACCCCACCTGCGAGCTGGTGGACGAGAACACCATTGTGATCACGGCGGAGCACGAGATGAGCCCAGTCCAGGAGGACGTGGAGGGCGGGGACCCTCTCATGGGCCAGCAGGCTGGGACCCCCGGTGCATGAGACCACAGAGTCCCAAGAAAAACAAACAAAAACGGGACTGCGATCCGTTTCTTCATGGACCCAAATCTCCCCCATCTTTGTTTTTTCCTCTCTGCCCCTCCCAGCATCCTCTCTTTTTCAGAAGGAGAAGGGAGGGGGGGGGTTGTTCACTCCAAAGACTTGAACTCAGTCCTGTGTCCCACAGCAAGGATAAAAAACAAAAGGTAAGCTTCTGTTGTCAGGACAACAGCTACGACGAGATATTTCACCAGGTCTGATCTGAAACACGAAAAGGGTTTATGGTCATTTCGACATTAAGTAATCAGTGTTTGGCTTGTGGGGGAGGGCACTGATTTTCACATGAAAAGGGTGTTTGCCACTGGAGTTGTACAGTTTCAACACAAATATGTGACTTTTCCCTTTTTAACGGAGTCCCGCCAGCCGCTCCCGGGACGGCGCGGAGGTGGACTGTGCGTGGGTAAAGGGGGCTTTGCCTTGGGGACGCCCCGGTGACAAGAGATGTCCAAAAACAGGCCCCCTGCTGTGCGTCGGCAGGACCGAGGAGGAATAGAAGAACTCCTCCGGGGTCTTAAAAAAAACAAAACAAAACAAAAAAAAACAAAAACAAAAAAACGCGTTGCCTTAGCATGATCCGTCGGAATGTTTCCGGGTGTTTTTTTTTTTTAAGCTTTATACTCGACTGAAGAAGCCAATGCGGTCCAGAGAGGGCCGTCGGCGGGCACAGAGGAGGACCTGCCGTTACTTTCACAGGTTAAGGAGTGACAGGAAATCTACAGGCTGCTCTCGGAAAGATTGAGAGACAGAAGTTAGTCCTCAGGACACAATCACACTGCCACCACATGACAGATGGCGCCAGAGCAAAAAAAACCAAAACAACAACAACAAAAAAAAAAAACAACCCAAAACAAGGCTGGTATCTAGTCTATGCAGAATAGAGGGTGTGTAGAAGCGCTGGTTGCTTTGGTTTGGATTCAGACATTTGAGATATGCACCCGACATGCAGCACACAGGGGGAGTGTGTTGAAGGATTGAAAGGAACCAAGGTCGATTCTCAGAAACAGAAAGAGGCTCAAATGTGAATGATGCATGTCCGTGGATTTAACCTGCTGTCTACACCTAGGTCACAGGTCATTTATCATTACAGTAGAACTACTGAAGTACAGGAGTTTGTTACACACCGTGCATGGTTATGCTTAAACCGTTTATCACTCCAGAGGATTTTATTTTTCTTTTATCCATGTCACTGTTTATAGCTGTTTGCTTATTGCTGCTCCATGACTGTATGTATGCAGGCTGTAACAGTGTTTTCATTAGTACATTATAATCAGCATGAAATTTTAGTGCTCTTTCATTGCTGAGACTGCAATAAAACCATCAAAACTGTAACCAGCATGTTTATTTAATTTCAACACTGTTAACGGTTTAGTAGTTTTAGCACTGGCGCCCCCTCGTGGTCATTATGGAGTACTGCAGGCTCCGCTCAGATTCATATCTGACATTTCAATGCTTTTGTTTTTCTAGACGCGTTTAAAACATCAACCATCCCAGTGAACAGATTAACTGCACTATGTGCTTGTGCACAGGGTGGAAAGTGAATATTTAAATCTACAGCCAAGCCAACAGTCAAGAACGTGTGGCAAGATGTTAAGTTTTTTTTTTTTAAAAAAAAAAAAAAAAAAGAGGGGTCAAAGGTGCACAGGACAAAAAGCCACCATTTAAAGGGTTTATTTATAAAACACTACAGTAATATAAATAATAGTGGTTACAACTGGTCATCAGTACCATTGAAAAAAAAAAAGTCCATTTGTGACGAAATGTTGGAAGAAAAAAATCCACAAATCTAAATTAAAGTTAAAAAATAATGTCCAGCTAGAAGAAAACTATATACATATTTACATTACATAGGATAAAAATTCCAGTTCTGTACAAAGCAAGGTTCAATGATCGTGTGACAATATCAATGAAAGTCTTGCGCCCCTTGATTTTAAAAATTGTGTTATATTAACAAAAGTATGGCAGCTGCGAAAACATATTTAAAAAAAATCTAAATATTAGCCTACGGAATCCATCCTCGCTGTCAGACTGGCATCCGCGGTGATTAAGGAAACAAGATGAGCATCCCATCACAGACCTGTCACGTCTCAGAGGGGTGAAACTATGTGGGGTCAGACAGTTTCCCTCCCAACGCTGCCCCGAGCCCCGTCCTCTGTTTACCGACCGTCAGGTGTCTCTCTGGCTTCGCCGGAGCGGCGGCGCGAAGGCTCCCATGCTCACGCACAAAGACGTACGTTCCTCACATAGCAAACGACTTCAGAACCGGAAAAACAAACCTGACGGAATGCCACCCATTCTGTCCTCCGACAGCTCGCTGTCGGCTGAGCTAACTTCTTTATATACAGTAAACATTAGTACAAAATTGTGCGCGCCGTCTGTCAAGAGAACCCTTGTCACTTTGAAATGTCTCCCCCCCCCCCTTTTACCCATAATGCATTTCACTGGCCTTGTCGGGAATCGTGCCCCCCGCCCCCCACACAGGGCGACGACGCAGCTACCTCAGGCTGTCCAGTTCAGACGTGGCTCGGTTTCAGTTTTTCCTCGTTTCCCATCCACAGTTAAGTTAGTGCAGCAGTTTAGAGGGATTAAAAGAAAAAGGAAAAAAGGACTTAAGTGTCTTTTTTGGTCGTGCATGCCGAGTCGGGGGGGGCCTCGCCGGGGTCTGGGGCCTGATCCGCATTCTGGAGCGCGGAGGCGTCCTTGGGCCAGTAGAGCCGGCTCATGGTCTGGTGGAGCTCGTCCAGCTCGGCTGGCAGCGGGATCCCCAGCTCCTGGTTGAGGGACAGGGCCCCGAACCAGTCTTCCAGTTTTTGGAAAGAAGGACTGAAGGAGCAGAGCGGGAACACAGACGGGTTAAAACTGGGGGACCCCCCCCACAAGGGCGACGGCGGAGGCGTGGCGAACGGGCGCTCACCGGTTGTCCGGCGCGAGATCGCAGCAAGCCACCGTCAGCGGGAAGAAAGCCGGAGGACAGTCTTCAGGTACAAACTTCTCCACAAACTTTCCGATGTTCAGGCCAAAGTCCTGAGTCCTGGGGAGGCACTCGGGATCTGCGTAGACTTTTCCGATGATCTGCAACGTCGGGAAGATCATCAGGATACAGTGAGCAGGGGAAGGAAAAAAAAAACCAGAAAGACTGTTGCAACTTATCGCAATCGTCTTCTGGGTTGATCGTATTTACGCGTCGTTTAAAAAAAAAAGGCTTCCTGACAGAGATCCACCCAGTAAATAACTCATTGTGTTCAGACAACTGGGAGCGATTCCACGTTCTTACCTCACAGAGTACAATTCCAAAAGAGAAGACGTCCACCTTCTCGTCGTAACGCTTGCCTGAAACCACAACGACGGCATTAGAAGAGCGGCTGAGCTAAATGCACTCCACGCCGAGTAGGTCAGTGAATCCTCTTTGCAGACGGGCTTAAAACAGGTCATGAAAACCTTTCCCAAATCCCAGCTTTGGTGCTTTTTAAATAAACTCCTGGTCGATATCATTCCCATCGCCGTTATCCGCCGGCTTACCGTTCAGCATCTCCGGGGCCATCCAGTACGGGTTTCCAACGACCGTGTACCGCTTCTTTCTGTCGCTGCGCCTGAACATCCTCTTCTTGTTCGAAGGCTTTTCCGGAGGAGGCTTGACTTTGTCCTCCACCACGAGCCGGGACAGTCCGAAGTCAGCCACGACCACGGTGTTGTCCTGTTAAAGGAGCGGGGGGGTGGTGGGGGGTGGGGGGTTATTGTGGTCCCGAACCTCAGCCGACGGGCTCGGGCGGCCGCGTACCAGTTTAACCAGGCAGTTGTGGGAGTTGAGGTCTCTGTGGATGATGCTCATGGAGTGGAGGTAAGTCTGGAACACAGATGAAAGGGGGGGGGTGAAACCTTCGCACGTGTACCGAGTTTTATCGGACATTTTCACCCGGCGCGGTCCACACGTGAGGCTTCGACTTCACGAGGTTCTATTTTATGTTTCGCTTTGAACCGTCCGCGTACGGTGGAGGAGGATTTATATATTAAACAAAAACAAACAAAAAAAAAAAAACGTGTGGACCTGATCCTCAATCGTTCCAGCACCCTCGAGGAATCCCGTCTCAAACGTGACCGACCGAGGCACATCTGCGCAGCTGCAAATGATTCCAATATTAGCGCTTTGACAAACGGCCAACTCACCATGCCTGAGGCAATGCTCTTTGCAAAGCTCACTCTTTGCTCCCATGGAAACGGATCCTGTTGGTCCCCGGTGAGGAAACAGAAAACAAAGAGAAACGAGTCAAAGAGTTCGCATCGGACGTAAAAGTGGGCAAAACTCGATCTGCGGAGAGGTCGCGATTATCCCGCGTTAATCCCTGCAGCAGAGAAGGGGGGCGGGGCTTGAGTTCACCTGGGAATGCTTATGATGCTTTTTTTTTTTTTTTTTTTATAAATGTATTCTGCGTTTCTGCCAGCTGACGTGCCGGCCGGCCCACCCTGCAAGTGGGCCCACTTACTGCTGCGGAGCTGACCTCAGGTCAACTTCCTCCCACATGGCGAATAGCTCTGAGGCCGCTGAACGTTTGTTTTGTTTTTGTTCTCTGCTCCGAGGGAGCGCCGGGAGGAGGCAGAGCGGGTCGGCCGCACTCACAGTGTCTCTGATGAAGTCCTTCAGGGTGCCTCCCTCGATGAACTCCGTTATCAAATTGAGCCTCTTGTCCTTGTAGAGCACGCCGATGAACCTCAGGACGTGGGGGTGATCGAGGCATCGCATCACTTTGACCTGTGAGGAACACACCCGCCGTCAGAGCCCAGGCGGAGCGCGGGTCGGACGCGCTCGCACCCGCCGTTTAGCGCCGACCTCCTTCAGGAAGGTTTTCTGCGTCTCCTCATCGCAGCGGATTAGCTCCTTCATCACCATCACCTCTCCCGTGGCTTTGTGAGTCACCTGTTGGAACAAGCGTTTGTTTTTAAGCGGAGCGCGGGCACGGGTTTAAACGCTCGGGCGGCAGGATGACTGACTTTGATGGCCTGTCCGAAGAAGCCTTTCCCCAGGATCTCGCCGTGGATGAGGTCACACGGTCGAAAGATGCGGTGAGAGCAGCTGCTGGACGACCGCAGGGACTCGGAGCGCCCGATGTCTCTGGCGATAAACGGGGACTCTTTCGGGCTGTTCGGACCGGGCGACTTGCAGATGCTGTTGCTGCGCCTGGGCGGAGAGGGCGGGGTTTGATGAGAACAAGCGCGGGGCTTCGGAGGCTGGCGAATGCCCCCCCTCCCCTCGCCGCAACACACCTCAGAGACCTCCGCTTCAGCGAGCTGTCTTCCACCGAGTCGGTTCGCTCCAGGACCGAGTCGGAGGGAGAGGACAGGCGCATGCGGGAGGTCGCCGGGGCTCCGAGGTGGGTCCTCGGCGAGCCCAGCCTGAGCCGGTCCAAGCGCTGCCTGACTGGGTCGTATTCTATCAGCAGCTGCAGGGTGTGGCTGGTGCAGTGGACCAGGTCATCCACCTAAACAAAAGCCACAAACCAAACACTCCTAACCAACGCTGAATCAATCCACCTTCCCGGGATTCCTTCTTCTGACAACAATGAGCCGATCCATATGTTGGGGTGTCATCTTACTACATACCTCAGCTGATTACACTTCTACTGCAGAGGCAGGAGAAGTGATCAACTGAGAGTGTTTGGGGCAGTCAGCAGAATACTGAACTACATGGAAAACTGGATACAATAGGTCGGAATTTAATGAATGATGACAGAGATGGGCGGTCCGGACAACTGTGGGAATTAAACCGTCAGTGGCATCATTCCACATCTAACCCACTCCCAGCTGAAGAATGCATCTGCGATGGAGGAATGAGAGGAATTCCACAAGTCCCAGGTGAAGCCGTTTTATAGGGACATGCAGGGCTTTGGAAATTACGCTGGCGGAATGCATCCGTGTTTAAGAATAAAGCTCCTTTTGATGGACGAGAGTACCTCTTGAGTGGAACGAGTGTGTGTGTGTGTGTGGGGGGGGGTAAAGACCCACCTCTGCCTCCATCATTGTCCCAACAGGAAGGCCGTTAATCTCCAGAATCCTGTCCCCAACGTGGATGGCGTTCCGCACCTCTGGACTGAGAAGCATCCCCCTCACTCTGGAAACACGCAAGTGGAACAGAAGAGCGTGAGACCCCTCTACGCAGCGTCGCCAGCGATCAAAACCCGGAGAACGGCTCCCTCTCCGCTCACGCACTCCTTGACTTGGACGCTGGCCGTGCCGTTTACGTCCCTCACCACCGACACGGACAGGCCCCTCTTCCCGTTGGCTGCGGAGGGCATGGAGATGAGGGTCACCGTGTGAGGCAGCGAGTCCACCACCGACTCGTTCGAGCGTTTTTCCAGCATGGGCGTGAGGACCACCTGCTTGTAACACTTTCCGCTGCAACAGAAGGGGGGGGTCACTGCATGTGTGAGCGTGCTCGTCGTTAACGCTGCAGGCCGAGACACGACGGCTCTCAGCTACGCGAAGGCTGTTATTTAACTTTTATCAGCGTCTCTCTGGAGCTTCTTCTCACGCCAGGTACGGCGGTGAGCTTGTTCAGAGATGTGAAGTTGTATGAAAGCCGGCGAGGGCGTCTCACCAGTACAGCTTGGATCGCTCCACCAGCGCGTACGTGTCCCGGTCTTCGATCACCACCTTGCAGCTCAGACACACGAAGCACTCGGGGTGGTACTTGTGTTCTCCGGCTACCTGGAAACCCAAACGAAGACAGGCTGACCTTCAACACATCTCAGAGGTAAAATCCCGACTGGAGGTAGGGGGGGGGGGCGCTGCCTCCAGATGCATGTACGCCCCGCTGACTCCGCCCACCGCGCTACAGCCACACCCTCATCGCCCGCCCACCGTCTCGAACCTGCCATGACGTCACCTTGGGGTCTCGATCTCTCCGTCTCGCTGACTCAGTCTGAACTGTGTGAAACCGGCTCACGGTCTGCTGCGTACCTGCTCGCCCGTTAACCCCCCCCATGCCCTCTCCGCGTGCCACGCCCACCTCTGTTTGTTTCTCTCATGCAAGATGACATCATCGTCCCCGCCGTTCTCATCAGGTTAAAGCCGAGTTTACGCATCAACATGTTATTATGAACAACAGGCTTGAGAAGGGTTTGATTACACACAAGAGGGAGAGCGCCAGAACGCATCAAGAGGGTTGCTCGGAACGTTCCTCGGGTCAAAGGTTAACGGGCAGCGGGTCAGTGTGTGCCTGCTGGGTGTGAAAGCGGCTCCTTGTACAGACTCCGCTGTCAACAAACACACTCAATAAGCGTCTCTGCACTCGGCAGGTGAGCCTTTACTCCAGCGTTACAACCTGCGACATGTTTAACGATGTTTCTCCTTTGCCACAGATCTGAGTCGGGGGGGGGGAGTTCCCAGCGACACGCGGCTCGGAGTGACGTCAGGCGCCCTATTGTGAAATCTGCGACTCCCTCCCTCCGAGGTGAGAACCCAACGACCTTGGGCACAAACAAAAGCAGAGCGCAACTCCCAACGTGCGTCCTGGTTAAACGGGGATCACATGATCACCGGGAGCGGCTCTGGAGGATCTTCTCTTTGAGGTTCACCATGCCCCCCCTCCCCCCCCGTACCAGTCGGGACAATCTATTGTGTGTTGCTGGGTGGCGAGAAGACGCGTTAACTGGCGACCTTGGCTGCGACCGGGGCCAACCCCGTCCCTCCTTTCTAACTGAGAGGACCGAGCGCTCGAGCATCACGAATGCTCGGGGAAGTGAACTGTGGCGAACTACTGTGTGTGTGTGTGTGTGTGGGGGCAGAATGGGGCCTCAGAGGGGATTTCAAAAGTGAGGGCTAGAGCCCATTTGGCCGGATCGTAAAGTATAACTCTCCTGTTCCTGGAATAAACCTGAAAACAAAAACAACCCCCCCCCCCCGGCCCCCTCCATGTTAACATTCATGTGGAGCAGCAGGAAGAAACTGACTGTGACGGTTCTTTGTACATCTCACAAAAATAACACGAGAGGGGACTGAAACAGAGAGCTGTTAGAGGAGCGCGGGTCAGCGGGGAGTCCTGGCTGCGGCTCGGCCCGTTTTTGACGAGGTCTCCGAAGAGTCTTCCGATAAACCCGTCGCGCTCCTTCGACGGCTCCGGGAGAGTCGATGGGGTCCGCGTCGGACGGGGCCGCAGCTGTGACGAGAGCGGCGAGGACTCACCATGGTGGGCCCGGTCATGAGAAGCGAGCAGCCGTGGCAGAGCTCTCCAAACTTCTCCCAGTAGTGTTTGCGGCAGTACAGCTTTCCGTCCTTCTCGTAGTACCAGTTGGTCAGGTGGTCGGAGCACACGGAGCACCTGGGGGGTCGATATGGACAACGCTTTAATACCCATTCTCCCCCCCCTGTTGACGGACAGTGGAGAGGAAGTGGTTAAAACAGGTAACCTCCCCCATCAGCTCAAACCCCATCCCTCATATCAACTCTCAGGTTGATCAGGGATATCAGCTGGAGCGAGGGGGGGGGTTCACAGATGCGTCTTCACATCCCGTCAGTGGGGCGACAACCAGAAAAGTGTGACATCGCCATAAAATACCACGAAAGCTTATTAGGAATGCAAACACGAACAGCTGACTGAGTCCCAAGGTAAAGGTCCTGCATTTGATTCTGGGGTGGGGGGGGGTGCAAACAGGCTCCATCGGTTATGCAAAATGGCGGAAACAGCCGGAGAACAATCGAGGATCGACTTCTGTGTCACAGATCACCGAACTGAAAAACAGAAAATCTGTTGATGTCCTTCTGGAAACTATTCCCCTGTCTGCAGAGATATTAAGAGTATTACATGTTGCTCTTATGCAACAAGCCCAAATGACAACTTTTCAGGGGGAGTGTGGTTTGGGCCGGTCGTTGCAGGGCCCCGGCGCGCTGCAGCGGAGCTGCCGCCTCGCCTGCGCCGGTCGGATCCCTGCGCTCGCAGGTGAGGCCGCTCCGAACTTACTGTCTTTGGCAGGCGTTTGGCATATTTCAGCCTGCTCAGGCATTCGTTAAGAGGGAGAAGTGCGGAAGGAAGACCGCATGTTTGTGTCTGCGGTGTCAGAGTCGCATTGTTCTCTCGCCATCGATATTCCGACCCAGCGCAAAAATATGTGCGAAACTCCAGTCGGGTATCTCCAAAAACCATCACTTCTTTTCATGGATTCAAACCGCTTGAAATCGGAGTCAATTCGTTGCATTTTTGTAATCTGATGAAAACAGCGTCGGCTCAGTTCACAGGATGCAAAACTAATGAGGGGATTTGACTCAGTCGCAGCCCGGAGGTAATGTTATTAGGTGTTTAAGATTTCTATTTAGAGTCAGTGGAAAAACCACCGTGTGAGACTCGTTTAACGCAGGGCCGAAGGTCAGCTGTGTTCCGCGTCGCCAGACTTTGATGGCTATCGACGGCGGCCCCGCGTTAGATTACAGATGGGAGGGGGGAAAAAAATAGATTGAATTAGGCTTTATGAATGGAAAGTTGTGGGCTTCGACTCAGCTGCCTTCGGGATTGAATCTCCCGATGAATTAAACAGGACCATAACGTCCGACAAGAGCAGGAGGTCTTTGCTCTCCTTTAAGGTCGGGTTCATTCAGAAACTGTCGGAACGCGAGAGGTCCTGGGTCACGAAATGAGCGCACTTCCAGACTCTCTGGAATCGTCTTCTTACTCTGATGGATGGAGAATGAGAGGGGGGGGCGGCTCCTATCAGGAGACCCAATCTCATCCTCAATGAGCTGCTGTTTCACCCAAAAAAAAAAAAAAAAAAAAGGCAGCAGCTCAAGCGTTTAAAGTGGAGAGAGCCACACTCAACATCCCACCTGCTCCCAACAGGAACATTGCTGGACCGCTGTGGCTAATGATCCTCGAACACACCTGAATGCCCGCCTGCCTGGCCTCTCGGTGTAATCAGAAACGAACACACACACACACACACACACACACACACACACACACACACACACACACACACACACACACACACACTCAGGTGGCTTTCTAATGAACAATGCCAAGGTCCTGCCTGCACAAACACTACAACATAAACATTCCTCGCTTCCTCGGCTCCACATTCCTTGCTGGAGTATATTCCTTTGTCGGCGTGTGGACCGTCACATACTTAATCCGGGGACTTGAGGGGAGAGTCTTTTGCCTTTAACGCAGCCTTATCCGATGCTTGTGCGACTGTTGACCTCCAAGTGTCTCCTCAAGGATTTGGGAGTCTTGTATTTCCACAGTTAGGTAAAAGGTTAAACGGCACACGTCGCAGCTGCACCAGGACTAAAAATAAATGTTTCAAACAACAATGGGATGTTTTTCCTCGCCACTCTCAGAGGTGCTTGGTTATCTTGATCTGTGTGTGTGTGTATGTGTGTGTGTGGGGGGCAGGTTTCATTCATGCTGGTACAGATACGAGGGCATACCAGCTCTGAACCCAGCGGGTCCGTGTGTGTTTAAATGTCAGATCCTCAACCAGCTTGTGTCTATGTTAAAACAGACAGGACGACACGAGTGGGCACAAACAGACTTCTCCCAGACAACCCCCCCCACCCCCCCCGCTACCCATCTATCAATACCAAATGTTGAATCGGGACAGGCGAACCGATCTCGATGAGTAACCCGCTGGCGGCGGGAACATATATTTCACCCGCAGCCTTGTCGGAGAGCGCCGTCGGCGAGACGTGGGACTCAGGTCTCTGAATCGCCGTCTAGGAATGCAGGAGTGGAACATGTCGTTACCTATAGGGCTCAATAACGCTGCCAAGTTTACTGGAACATGGCTGACATCAGCTTTTAGAAATGCACCGAGGTGGGGGTACGGAGTGGGCAGAGTGGACAAACGACAATGGGAGCTCAACAATAAGAGGTATCAAGTAAATCAAAGCTCCTTTTGGCTGGTGTTCACTTTCCTTTATCAGCTTAAAGCTTTATTGTCCTGCGATTGTGGCGTGTAAGTGGAGCATGAGGTCGTTGGCATCACGACTACCTTCGCTGGATATAACCTGACGTACCGGTGTGTCTGCTTGTTAAGACATCTCCTAGTCTGTTTAACAGAAGGATGCAATCATGTATATTTCAGTGGCAGTCAAATCTCTGCAGGCCAAACAGACTTAAAAAAAAAAAAAAAAAAAACAAACAAACCCCCCGCCTGCCCTCTGCCCCTCGTGCAACATATCTAAAATCTGCATGTTTGGTGGGATTAACTGGAGACATCGAAAGAGACGTGTTGTGAAGGGAAAACCTGGCAAGATCGCAGAGAGATGACTGTTCATTACTCAGCTGTTTCCAGAGCCTTGCCTCACACATGATAAAAGTAGCTGCGTTATTCAAGAGGGCTCCAGGTTATGCAAGAAGAAACGGCCACTAGATAGAGAAGCAAACAAACAGCAGCCAGGGCTTCGGCTTTATCCTCCTCCTACGAGCCAGAATGGCCCAGAACCAGACTCTCCGGTCTGGTCGTGTAACAAAACAACTGCAGCCCTGTTGCCAATCCAAACAGGCTTTTTAACAACAGCTCCACTCTGGTCAACAAGGAGTACAAATACCTCCTAAAGAGGAAACTGGGGCGCGCCCCCCCCAACCACCACCTCCCTCCCCAGGTGTGTTTCACCATCAAGTATCGACTTGTGGAAAACAATTATTAAACCTTTCGACACTCGGGTGCAAAGTCCTCCAGGAGGGCTCGGCGCAAAGCCACGAACCTGGACCGGCGCTCGGAGGCTCCTGCGCATTTGGCGCAAGTGTGCGCAAAAACAAAGGTGAGCCGAGCCAGCGCTTGAGCACAACGGAGACGATTCTGGCCTCCTCCACAAAGCAGCAACAACAGACAGAAAACAAACACAATTGGAGTCTGTCAACACCCCCCCCCCCCCATTTTCCATGAAAACAATCAGTCATCAGTCTGGGAATGACAGATCTGAGCGCGTCCGCCGACCTGCCTCCACGAAAAACCAAGTCACCAGCTCAATCAAAACCAACTCACTGAAAGCATTTGTTGTGCCAGGTGTCCTGGAAGACTTTCGTTTGGAACGAGTCTTGGATTTTAGCTCCACAACCCGCGCAGTAACAACCATTTGTACCTGGGGGGAAAAAAAGGATGGTCAGAACTCCGCACTGGAACTGGTGCAAATGAGCAGCGAAAAGGTTGTGACAAAACACCCGACGCGCCTGCAAACAAGCTGTGGGGTTGCGTTTAATACGGCGTGAACCTGGAATTCTCCTCACCTTCCGATTCCTCCATCTGATCCCTGCGAGTTTCGTCGATGCTCGAAGCCCGTTTTTACAGAAACCTCACGCCAAAGTGGGAGAGCCGCGAAGAGATCCGGGCATCGGGGGGGGAGCGGCCGAAGAAATCCCTTTAAACGCCGCTGGAAAAGGCGAAACGAGCCGCTCCTGGACGGGGCTTCTTTCTGGTCGTCGGTAGGATCAGTGACGTAATGCCGTCTGAGAATTCCTGCAGGAGCGGAAGCGGCGCAGCACCTGGAATAACGACCGGGAATCAGGCGGCGGTGGCGCCACCTGCCGGCGGAGATAAAGAACTACAACAGTCTTCTTCGTCGACTGCTTCTTCTTCGTCGACTGCTTCTTCTTCGTCGATTGTTTCTTCTTCGTCGACTGCTTCTTCTTCGTCGACTGCTTCTTCTTCGTCGACTGCTTCTTCTTCGTCTTCTTCTAACGTTGTACCGCCACCCAATGAACGAGTCATCGTCGTTCTTATTCCATCCATCCATCCATCTTCTACCGCTTGTTCCTCCTCAGAGGGTCGCGGGGGGACTGGAGCCTGTCCCAGCTACCACTGGACGAAGGCGGCGTCCACCCTGGACTGGTCACCAGTCAGTCGCAGGGCTGACACACATAAACAACCAGTCGCTCTCACACCCGGAGCATGTCTTTGGACTGTGGGAGGAAGCTGGAGAGAACCCAGGCAGGCACAGGGAGAACCTGCAGACTCCACACACAAAGACCACAGCCTCCATCTTTTACTCGGGTTTCAGGCAAAGCTTGGAAGCAGGAGAGGCCAGGACCCCTTCAGTGCACTGCCGAGGCTTGAGCACGGTGCCGAATCCCCCAAATACTCATACAGGGCCCTGCGATAAGCAGGTGACTCACCCAGGGGTGTACCCTGCCCTCACCCAAGTACAACTGAGATACGCTTCAGCACCTTCCCCATGACTCCACAAGGGGGAAAGTGGTTAAGGCATGAACAAATAAGTACAGAGAAGAAAAATATGTGTGTGTGTGTATACACACGCACGCAAGCACGCACATACATGCACACAAAAATTTTGTAGATAATTGAAAGAAAGTGAAGCAACAATGTAAGGGAAAAGCCCAGCGATGTCAGCCCGGAGGTTTTGCTCTTCTTTGAGCTCATAAGCGCCATCTCTCCAGAAGATGTTGATCAGCATGGGGAACAGCCCAGAACAATCGCCTGGGCTTTCCTCCAGATCGTGGGCCCCAACAGTGTTCTTAATACCGGCGTCAGACTCAATCTCCAGCTGTATCTTCCTCCACCGCAGGCACAACAAAGCCTGAGTTCCAGCGAATCACCACCTGGCCAAAAAAGAATGTT
The DNA here is from genome assembly GCA_911728415.1 of Lagocephalus sceleratus. NCBI lineage: Eukaryota > Metazoa > Chordata > Actinopteri > Tetraodontiformes > Tetraodontidae > Lagocephalus > Lagocephalus sceleratus. Next base: position 4,205,696 of record CAJVRN010000237.1, on the reverse strand, counting down.
GAGGGAGTGTCCATCTCGGCAATGTCCTGCATCCGGGACCGCGCCAGTGCACCTTGCACCTTAGTGTCCAGCAGGTTGGCCAAGGCCATCTTTTGGGTCTTGAGGGTCTCCAAACACCCTCGATCTCCTGTGGACTCACAAAAACGCTCTAGTTCCACAATCTTGGTCTCTAAGAGCTCTGATTGAACTGGTGATGTAACAGGTGACATCAAGAGTGTGCTGCTGACACAATAGTCTGATCTGGACTTTCCCATGGTCCCACCACTGTCTTAGACAGGTAAAATCCTCTTTCCTCCTCTGTCTAAAACCGGCCCAAAAGTAACTAAAAGCTTCCTTAAAAACATCTGCCGGCAGTCAGTAGGCGCTTTTAGGTCGAATGTTTCTGACCAGCACGCTTCCTAAAAGCAATGAGTGGTCTGTAAAACCTACTGGTAAAATATCACACCTTTTACCATGGGACCAGACCAGCTGCCTCAGGACGTGCTGGGAAACTGGACGAGGCGCCATGTGGTTACGATCTAAAACACGATCTTCTGTACAGTTAAAATCCTGTTAGGGGACAGGTTTGTCTGGACTCAAGCGCAGGACACAACAGGGCTGAGAGTTCAAACAAAGGTTTATTACACAAAAACCCAAACGATCACCTAAACACGCCCCCCGGGGAAAGACCAACAAAAGGCGCTCCGGAGGAGGATCAAAACCACGGGAGGGGGGAAACCCGCGATGACCAAGCACGGCCGGACCCTCCACGGTTGGCTGGCAAAACGAACTGCACTCTGCGGGATGAGCGGACCACTCCGCGAAAACACTCTAGTCCAAGCTCTCTCCAGCTTTCCGGGACGAGGGACTTGACGAGGCTCAATCTTCTGGCAGCTGGCCGTTAGCAGGTGAGGTCCCTAAAAAGGGAGGCTAAACACAAATTGGGGGCAGGTGTGCAGGAACCGGTTGGGGCTGCCGATTGCCAACGCCCCCCTGTGGAGGACGCCGGGACCTACACCAGGAAATTGGAGGCAGCCCTGCCGGCCCCTAACAAATCCCCCCCTAAAACAACAAATCAGATGAGCTAAGATTATTTAAAAGCTCATTGGTTTTCTCTAAAAAGAGCTTCCTCTCTGCACTGTTGTTAGGAGCATAAATATTGATAAAAAAACAACCGTGAGGTGACTAAAAGCAGCTTTGACTAAAAGGCAGCGTCCCTCAATGACGTGTTCCACTGTGACAGCATCTGGGTTAAAACACCCCCTCCCTCTCATTCTTTCCTCCAGTCGGTCTCGTTGCTGTCAATGCTGTGGGTCTCTTGTAAAAATAAAATATCTAGTCTTTTAGCTTTTGCTGTTTCGTATATGCTGTCTCTCTTTCTTGCTTCACTAGCCCCATTCATGTTCAAACTTCCCACCTTAAAATTGTTCATTAAAAACTGAGAGTTTAAAACTACTACGAATGGCTGTTAAAACAAAAGAGTCCTCATTTACTTATTTCTCTTTTAACTTTTAAAATCAGTTTTCTTAGTCTAAAATCCTCTTGGTACAAATTCTGCCTCTGTTTTATTTCTAACATGATGTTTTGCAGAGCTATAAAAGTCCACACCTTCACCCACCTGTCCCACACCACCTTCATCCACCTGAGCCACCACACCCACCAGTGCACCATCAGGCTCACTCCCATGCTTCTCACTCACCACCTTCTCCACCTTCTCATCTTTCCCCTCCTGTCCACTTCCCCTGGTGCTCTCCTCCTGTCCTGCCGCCTTGTCCCCTTCAGGAGGGGGACCCCCAGCACCGGGCTGGGCACCCTCGGATCCAACTGGGACCAAGCCTGTCCGGCCCGGACAGGCTTTAATTAAATGTCCCTCCTCCCCACAACCGAAGCACTTCATGTAGGAGGAGGACGCGTACAGCATGTAATCAAAGTCTTCCACTTTGACGTGGAAGCACACGTTCAGCTCCTCCGCCCGGTTGTTTAATGTCATGAATATGTGTCTCCTGTGAGACACGACGTGCTTCAGCAGGGGGACTTACACCCCGACTTAACCTTCCTGATGGGCGACACGATTTTCCCGAACCTGGCGAGTTTTTTGGCCAGGAACTCATCGCTGATGAAGGGGGGCACGTTGGACAGGGTGACTCGGGTGGAGGGCTGCGTCAGCACCGCCTCGAACCTCCCGGCAACGCTGATCCCTGTCTCCACCAGCCGGTTCACCTGCTCCACCTTCTCCAAAAACAGCACCACTGCCCCGTTCATCCGGGCGGCCGACTTCATGGACTTGTGTCCGACCACCTCCCCCACGGCCAGGGCCACCTCCTCCACGGTGTGTGGAGACCTGGCCCCCACCTTCACGCCATGTCTCCGCGACAACCAGGAGAGGTCTCCGCCGACAACCACCATGGCGCCGGAGACCCCAACCAGCCAGACAAACCTCGCTGGTTCCACCTGACAAACCCCTCAAACCCCCCACAAGCCACACAAAAACCACCAACAACAACTAAACAACAATAAACAGCACAACATAAGCAGAAACCTTGAAAAGTTTCCAAAATTCTCAAACGAGAGAGAGAGAGAGATTGATTTTTTTAGTTGCATTTGTCCAGGATACTGCTTTGATCTGCTTTAATCTCAGATTGTACAGTGCTTACTTTGACCTTAAATTAAAGACCACTTTGATGTAACGTACTTTTAAGTTTAAATGATATAAAACATATTACAACACAGTCAACAAAAACAACATTGAACAGGACTCTTTCAACAACCACAACAACATAACAAGCAAGAAGTTAAAATGGCTAAAAGTTTTTTCTCTAAACTGATGTTCTGGCAAACAGATGACGAAGAGGCCACATCTGACGAGGAAGACGTTGGAGGTTGGCCGTGTTTGCGTAGGAACAAAAAGAAGAAAGTTCTGAAAAAGAACGAAGAGGAAGAGAAAAGAGAAAAGGCTTTACTCCTCCAAAACAAAGAAGAGGAGAAAAAGAACATAACGACATTGGTCGTTGAAAATAAAGAGGAGGAAGAGAAAACTGTAGCATCAGTGCTCCAAACGAAGCTAGATGAGGAAGAGCAAATAGAACTTCAGCAAAAAAAGGAGAATGAGCGAAATAAGTGGTATGAATTGCTAATCGAACGAAAATTAGAGGAGCGAAAGAAGACTCCCGTTGACAACAGCCAGAGAGTTCAAAGTTCAAAAGTGAATAGAAAAGTGAAAAGGCCCCTTCCCAAAATCCCAAAGTCAAGTCATGGTAAAAAGAATGTGGACCCTTCCAAGACTGATTTGTCTGGTGCCAAAACTTTTGTAGATAGTGGAAAGAAAGTAAAGCAAAAATGTAAGAAGGCAAAAGGGAAAAAAAGTACCCAGGCCATAGAGAAGAGTCCAGGTCCTTATGTGGAAAATAAAACCAGACGGTCTCAAACACCACTGAAACCAAACTTTCAGGACCGACTTTTGCTGGGAGTGTTTGTTCACCACGTGGATCAGTTTATGAGCTTTCCACACCTGACGGTGAAGGTCCATGTTGTGGATAGCTACACAGGATACTATGTGAAAAAGGAAGACTGGTGCCTTTCTGCCTCCGCATGGAGGGAGGCACAAGGGGTGGAGTACATCCTTCCAATTATGACTCAACCTTTTGATTTGAACAAGTCATCGGTGCCAACGTGGGAGGAGCAAATCATCTTCAACAAACCCTTTAGTCATTTCATTAAGCACAGCGATGTCAGCCCGGAGGTTTTGCTCTTCTTTGAGCTCATGAGCGCCATCTCTCCAGAAGATGTTGATCAGCATGGGGAACAGCCCAGAACAATCGCCTGGGCTTTCCTCCAGATCGTGGGCCCCAACAGTGTTCCTAATACCGACGTCAGACTCAATCTCCAGCTGTATCTTCCTCCACCGCAGGCACAACAAAGCCTGAGTTCCAGCGAATCACCTGAAGCTGGCGAGGTGTACAAGTGGTGGAGGTTCTACCCCAGGACCAAATACCCATCTGCCCTTTGTGTCACAGTGAATGGCGTTAGGCCCCCCTGGTGTCCTGACCCGGAGACCGCAGGCAGAAACCTACAACCTGCTCAATGGAGAAAGCTACATGAGTGTCAGATCCCCAACAAACCCATGCTGCTGTTCCATGACAGCCGGATGGGTTGCATCATGGTGCGCTTCTCTCACTCTGGGACAATGCTTGCTGCTGCCTGCATAGACAGAGGTGCGTTCCCTCTAATGCTGTACGAGATTCCCACCGGGAGGGTTTTAGCTGCCTTCTTTGGCCATTGTGAAATCATCCACGACCTCTGCTGGTCCAGCGACGACAGCAGCCTTCTGTCGGCCTCGTCCGATGGAACGGTCAAAGAGTGGAACGTTGCGAATCTCTGCATCTCGGCCCAGAGGGTTCTCACTCATCCGTGTGTTGTGTACTGTGCCCAGTACCACCCAGCAGCTCAGGACTTAGTCCTGACCGGCGGCTACGATGCCACAGTGCGAGTGTGGAGGCTCGACGGTGGCGAAGCGAAGGGGCTGCTGAAACTTGACGGTCACTGTGGTTCCATCAACACGATCTGCTTCGATGCTGAGGGAGTTAGAATGTTCTCTGGAGACAGCACGGGCCTCATAATTGTGTGGAAAACACCTGTCCTTGATGACCAGCAGCTTGAACCACATTGTCTGTGGAAGATAGAGAGGAAAGTTCATAATGAGAGCCTGAGCAGCATCCCCATCAGCATGCTGCAAGTCCATCCGAATGGACGCTACCTGCTGATCCACGCCAATGACAATGTCGTGAAGATCATGGATCTGAATTTTCTCCTTGTGAAGGAATACACTGGATCCATAAAGAAACAGAAGATGACCTTTAGTACTCTCACACCGTGTGGGACATATATCTTCTCTGGGAGTGAAGATGGGAGGGTCTATGTCTGGAACACAGACTCGGGCGCCATAGCTGCAATCTACTCAGAGCTTTGGAACGCTTCTGGTGTCCATGGTGTGGCCTTCCACCCTTGTGGAAACATGGTGGCATTCTGCGCCATTGGACAGGCCATCCACGTATATGTGCACGATCCCAGCGCGCCCCAAATGAGTGTCCAAAGTACACAACCAGGCACAGAAGATTTAGCTCCTGGAAGTAAAAGAAGCATAGGTGATGTAACAAAAACTCAGGCAAAACCAGACACATCTGCTTCTCTGGCCAATCTGTTTCACCAAACAAGAGTTTTCTTGAAATTTAAGGAATGTATAAAACTTCTGGATTCTGTGCTTGAAGAATGTCAGATGCCAACCAACAAGGGGATTCATTGTAAACACCTCGTCAGGAAAGAGCTTTCTGAGGAGGAGAAATTATACAAAGGGCAATTGTGCCAGCAGCAATCCGAGAAGACCCACAAGCTTCATTCAGAGCTCACTGACGGAGAAGACTTGATGAGGCAACAGGTCTAGGAGAGGGAGGAGGACTTTAAGAGACAGCTGTCTTCATTCAATCAGTACTGGGATTGCAGAGCACAGCAGTGGACTCAGCAGAAGGCAGAGCTCGAGAAGATGCTCCTGGAAAGAGAAGAGGCCTGGAGGCTCAAAGAGGAGATGAGTAAAAGAGAAATCCAGATGTTACAGCAAGAAATCCTTTTTCTTCAGGTAAGCAACTGATTCTCTTGAGTTTGTCTTCACAGACTACTTTAGAAGTCTAGTCAGATATTAGATATCAACAACACTTTTGCTTTTTAGGAGCTGAATGGAGATGAGATAAAGAAGAAAAAGAAGAAACATTTCTCTCACTGAGACTCCCTGACCATCTACTCCACCTCTTTAGCCCCTCCACTTCTTCCAGCTCCATCCACCTGTTTTCCATCACACAACTAATAATAATAATAATAATAATAATAATAATAATAATAATAATAATAATAATAATAATACATTTTATTTGACAGCGCCTTTCTGGACACCCAAGGTCACTTTACAAAGAATAAATACACACTAAAATAAATAAAAAAAAATAAAATAGCAGGCAATTAAAAGGCAACAGGCAGTTAAAACAGGTAATTAAAAAGCAGCAATAAAATCAAAGGAAGGCAGATATGGGCAGCAGAAAATTGTACAGGGGTAATTAAATGGCAACAGAAATCAGAAAATGATAAATTCAGACAGAGAATGCAGTTTTGAACAGGTGGGTTTTGAGATTAGATTTGAACTGGGGGAGAGAGTCAATGTTGCGTAGGTCTGGTGGAAGAGAGTTCCAAAGTTTAGGTTTAACTACCCCCTTGAGTCCTCCTTTTCATCACTAAATGCAAAATAAAGGTCTTTTTTATTGTGAATATTCATAATTAAATTCAGATTCATCTTCATTTTTATAGCATCGAATACAATCAAAATTGTGTCTAGGGGCTTTACATAAATCCAGGGCTTGACCCCCCAACAAACAGCAATGGCAAAGAAAAACTCTAATTTCACAGGGAGAAACCTTGAGCAGGACTGGGCTCATACAGGTAGTCCGTCGTTCCGTAAATTAGAAATAATAGTACGTTATTAATATAAATTCAAGGAAATTATTTGGTGAAAAGGCTGCTGTAGGCTACTACTGTCTGTGATAGTTTAGTTCTTAACACAGCTCTACTCTTAGGTGTCAACAATATATCTAAAAAGGAAGCAATGCAGGAGCAATTGAAATAAATGAGCATTTCTGTAGCAGCATAAATAGATAGAAATATTAAATAATGCCAGCAGACAGGATGAACTCTGTTTAGTTCACAGACATCACATCATCTTGTTATATTAAATATGGGCAGTTTGTCAAATTTGGCACTGCACTTTTAATTTGGAGAGTGTCTACCCTGAAATCTGCAGCCTTTTTGGAAGTTAAACAGTTGTCTGAGGTTTGGAGCATTGGCTGCTGCCACTAAAATCTTTTTAACAGAAGGTTTGGATTGAACAAATTTGCACACACCATTTCAGCAGGAAACATTTCAGATGCATCTCAGCCAACATTTAATTGGATTATATTTTTTCATTTTTGGATATGACCGGCTGTAATAATTTTAGGATCCAGAAGAGGGACGAGTAATGGTGGTTGCTGAAAATGATTTACGATTGTACGTGTTTAAACATTTGTGATTTCTGTGCAAGGCAAAGAGTTACTCATTAAAAGTTGAACCACATAATTAAAAACTGAATGGGATGAGAGATTATGACATTTGGCAACATTTTCCTCTTCATATTCAAGCAAGGTACTATGTAGTGTTCTCACTCTGAGTGTAGCAACTCTGTTTCAACACCAAGTTAAACCAAGTCTGATGAAAACATGAGTCGTTGAGGAGTTGACCATTTACTCAATAGTCTTCAATGACATTCAGTGAAAACTGTAGATACAACAAACATTGCAATTGAAACAACATAAACATGAATTAACACAGTTACAGGCACAATGAATTATTGTAATGCTCATCACAAAAATGTTTTTAAATATGTGCATGTACAATGTTGCCCAGCAGATGGCTAGGATAGCTTCACGCATGTCTGACTCTTAGACCATGGAGAAAAAACAACCAGAGGCCAGGAGGACACACCCAAGAAAAGGTCTGCAAACACTTTGCACTTTAAAACTGAACAACCAAGTTGAGATCAGTTGAACTAAAAGATAGGTTAAAAGAGACCAGTTGGGGGGAAAGAGATGGACCCTGTCGGGACTGAAAATACTGTAAATCTCCTGGAGCCCACAGTGACTGGGGAAAGAACCATGGTGGTGCCCAGGCCCATATGGAGCAGGCAGCTGGAGTTCATCCTGGCCACGGTGGGCTATGTGGTGGGCCTGGGCAACGTCTGGAGGTTTCCGTACCTGTGCTACAGCAACGGCGGAGGTAAGGGCAAGCTGAAGAAATACAACAGATGGTGTTTCTGAAAAGCCCAAAAGTACAATGCAAAACTTCACCTTAATACCCCAAAAACATAGTGTCAATTTTGAAAGTGCCAGATTGTCTTCAAATTGTAGTTTAAAACTTGAGATAATTATTTTGTGACTTTTTAAAAATGTTATTTACATTGTTTTTCTTTTTGTTTGAAAAAGCAAACATTAGCTGTAGGCTGAACAGAGACTAAGAGGGAACGATTCAAGCTTTACCAGGCTTTTAATTGGCATCGAGGGTGGAGATAAGCAAAGGTTTTGTGATATCATTGTACTGCTGACTAAAACTAGAAAAAATGGAGACAAAAGTGTTTAGGATGGAGAATTAGTTGAGGACCCGGGGGAGTTCTAATGCTCAGCTAAAGTTTTGATTAAATCCATCCGTGTGGACATGAGTGTTCCATTGACAACTGGATCATTGGATAACCAGATCTCTACTACAAACATTGATGAGTGACGAGATGAGCCACTGAATTTTGGTCACAGCGCTAGGTGATAATCTGTAATGATTGATTTTGAGGGAAAAAGGTATTCATTTGAAGTGTCTGACCTGAGCTGACGTGTTTCAGGACTCACTGTGATGTGTGTGTCACTGAGGGTGACCCCCTCTTGCTAGGAATCATATCGGATGACTCTGCCAGCACTCCCACTTTCTGCAAGATTAAAAAGCAGAGAGAGATTTTAAAAAAGAGAGCATTCACCTACCCAGGTCACACATAAAGGGATCTTGTGAAAAACTTCTTCCTACTGTGCCCCAAATGTGTGTCTTTGGCTGTGGGAGGAGGCTGGAGTCACCAAAGAGAACGTGAGGAGAAGATGCTGACGGAATACATACAGAGACCATCATCCTGTTGGACCTTTTATATCCTGATATTTGTTTCCCGTCGTTCTCTTGACCCAGGAGCGTTTTTGATCCCGTATCTGGTCACAGTGATAGTGTGTGGCATTCCTCTTGTCCTCTTGGAGTTTACCATTGGCCAGTACACGCGCCTGGGGCCTGTGCATGCGTTTACCAGAATTTGTCCCTTGTTTAAAGGTGAGAGACAACGTCGTTCTCTCCAGCTTTTTGCATATCTCGACACCTATGGATGTGCATTTGACGCTAAGACTAGGTTTCCAAATGTGACTATCGCAGGTGCTGGCCTATCCGCTGTTGTCCTCTCCTTCATTGTGTCCACCTACTTCAACGTGGTCCTGTGCTGGGCCCTCTTCTACATGTTCAACTCATTTGGAGCAACCCTCCCCTGGATGTCCTGCAACAACACATGGAACTCAGTTGGAAACTGCTCTAGAGATTTTCTCAGCAGCAACAACACTGAGCTGCAGTCTGCCAGCCAACAGTTCTTCGAGTGAGGAGTCTTGCATTTGCACTGCTTAACTGTCATAACTTCTGAAACACTTCTTGTAAGCTCAAGGGAGGGTATATTTTTTCATTCTTTAGTCACAGGGTTCTGGAAAAGACCAGTGGCATTGAAGACCCTGGTGGCCTTCGTTGGGAACTTTTTGGCTGCCTCCTTCTTACCTGGGTTCTCATATGTTTGTGCTTAGTTAAAGGAATCAGAACCACTGGCAAGGTACTGGTCCACACTGACCATGTCCACTGGTGTTCCAATGATAAGCCTTTCCTTGGTGTGCTGCAGGTCGTGTACTTCACGGCGTTATTTCCCTACTTCATCCTGGTGGCCCTGCTCATCAATAACGTGCAACTTCCTGGGGCCAAAGATGGCATTCTGTATTTTGTGACTCCAGTCTGGGACAAACTGTTTGAAGTGAAGGTGAGAGTCTACAGTGAAACAAATGCATCAGCCATCTTTTCGCATGCATGTTTCATTCTTCTTCACACAAGATCATGAGACGATGAAGGAACACAGCATTCTGGTGGGTCTGACTGCTGCTCCACCCCCATTGAAAACATTTTCCAGAGATTTAGAATGCAGCCAAAAAAAAAAGCATGCGGATTAGCAGGAATTTTTGCCTCTCTTGGAACCACCCACCCTGTGACCCTGTGTGTCTAAACAAAGGCAGAATTAAGCAGCATTTGTTGTTTTTGTGAGCATTTGTGGAGAAATGTTTATCTTTAACCACTCTTTATCACAGGTATGGATTAATGCCACCGCGCAGGTGTTCATGTCTCTTGGAATAGCGTTTGGTTCTATGATTTCAATGTCCAGTTACAACAACTTCAATAACAACATTCTCAGGTAAAGATTCCCCTTTCCATCAGGTTTAATATTTACTCCATAGAACAGTAAAATGTTGTCTGTTTACTTTAATTGTTTCCGTTTACTTGGTGACTTTGTTGGTGACTTTTTTAAATGCCACTCACGCTCATGTGCCTCAGCTGCATCTAATTGTTCCTGTTTCAGATGGATTATTGACACAATTTTTCTTAAATCAATTTGAACATTTGGCTCATCCTGTCAATTTTTTGTATGCCTGCCCAAGTGGTTCTTGATGACAAGTTTCCTTCCATGATTAAATATGCAATCGAAATTGTGTCGATATAATTTCCTCCATGCACACCCAGCTAAAACAGTAATGTTGATTTTGCAGAGTCCTGAGGTTAGCAGTCATTTCTAGTTTCACTGTTTTTTAAATTATATCTTGAGAGTTTTTTTTAACTGTAGGCTCTCTGATTGTGGAAAATATTAAAATAATCCTATTGGCTCCTTTTCCAGGGATGCTTTAATTGTTGTAGTTACCAACTCATTGACCAGTATCTTGGCTGGTCTTGTGATCTTCTCAGCCCTCGGCTACATGGCTCACACGTATAAGATGCCGGTTGACAGCATAGCGACTGCTGGTGAGCATTCCAACTAGAAGTGCTTAATGTTCTGTTTTTCATGCGCGTCAATGCTGAAAAGACCATTGTGATCGTGGAAAGAACCACATGTTTGCACCTGCAATGAGTTGCTAGAGTGCAGGTTTTCTGTAAGTATGAAATTCGATAAATCTGAATTAGCTGGTTTGCACCACATTTGACTGTGATAGAGACAAACTGCAGGGTAAACTGTTGTTATTGGACGAGTAGACTGCGCACATTTTTCAACAGTGGTTGTGCTTGTTTTTCTGTGTCCTGAACCAGGTCCTGGTTTGGTCTTTGTTGTGTACCCTGAGGCTCTCTCCACAATGCCTGCCTCTCGTTTGTGGGCCCCTCTGTTCTTCTTAATGCTGCTGTGTCTGGGCCTGGACAGCCAGGTACACATATCAAATGCTCCTGTATGGACACTGTGAAAACGTCCAAGATACTTTTGCAATCTCTTTCTTTTTTACGTTCATTCTTAACGTGACATAAATTGAACAGTGTGTTGTTGAGTGAGATGCCAATGTACATAGTCACTAAAACATAATGTTTAACTTGGGGGCATTTATTCTGACAGACTGTCCCAGGGGGACGCCCGGTGGAGTTTGCATCTTCTCCCTGTGTGGGATCTCCAGCTTCCTCCCACAGTCCAAAGGCATGCACAATTGGGGAATAAGCTAATTGGTCACTTGTCCGTTAGTGTGAGTGTGAGTGGTTGTTTGTCTATATGTGTCAGCCCTGTGATTGACTGGCGTCCAGTCAAGGGCGTACCCCACCTTCGCCCAATGTGCTGGGATAGGCTCCAGTCCCCCCGCGACCCTCAGTGGAGGAACAAGCAGTAGAAGATGGATGGATGGATGTAAACTCTCTTTCATGTTTATGCTGCTTGATTCATAAATAATGGTTGCATGTTGTGGAACTCAACAGCTGCTAACTAACTGCTTGAAACATGGTCCGTTGCATGGCTCAAAATGGTGATGCTTGGAAAAATTCACCCAAGAGTAACACATTCATGATTAGAACCACCCACATGGTTTAAAGCAGTGTTTCCCTCTATAAAATCCTAACTCACCTACCAACAACTACAGAGCTTTACTGCAATGAAATGCTGTGTCCGACAGTTTGCCAATGTGGAGGTCGTCCTAACATTCATAAAAGATGAGCTTGGCTCCAACCTTCCTGGTCTACTTAAGAAGGAGGAACTCCTAGTCTTGAGCGTGTGCACAGCTGGCTTTATCCTGGGGATTCCTCACATAACCAAGGTTCAAAATGGAAGAGTAAAAGTGTATTTCCCAGGAAAAACCTTTCAGTTAATGGCAGCTAATGTTTCTGTTCACAGGGAGGCATCTATGCGTTTCAGCTGATGGACGCCTACAGTGCTGTGCTGTCTGCTGTATTCCTGGCTTTCTGTGAAGTTGTCTTTGTTTGCTGGATCTTTGGTAAGATCCTCCGAATGAGTTTAGGCACAATTGGTTGTTTTATTAGCTTTGAGCTTATTGGGATTTCCTTCCAAAGGTGTTCGCAAAATCTCCTTGATGTTAAAGAGGATGCTGGGTTACATGCCAAGCCTCTACTTTCGTTTTTGCTGGATTCTCCTCTGTCCTCTTTTGATACTGGTGAATTATTCCTGCTACACTCCCATGTTATTTGTACAATCAGCTTGGGTTTGTCATGTGTAAATTATAATAAATATTTGGGAATTTCCTTCCATAGTCTATACTCTCATCCAGCATTGTCCACTACTCTCCTGCTCATTATGGAAGCTACTCATACCCAGTGTGGGCTGATTGTGTCGGCTGGTTTATTTCATTGGTCTCCATTGTGTGGCTTCCACTTGGCGCAATTCATGAGCTGTACAAAAATAAAGGTTCTCTTGTTCAAGTAAGTAAACTGTTCTGTATTTTGAGCTGAAAACATTACCTAAAGCTCTTGATCAAGTAAAAGATGCTGAAAAAAGTGAGAGTAATCAAAAGTAGTTCATATCAAATGCACCTACCGGTAATTTGCAGGAATAAAGGTAGTTAGGTCATAGTTTTTATCCACCCCAAATCTGGAGTGATGTTAGGTTTTTAATGCCTAGCGGTGAAGGTTATTTTTAATTTGTGGATGTGCTGTTTCTGAAACCATTTTCCTCAATACTCAGAGACTTCAATCAGCTGTAACACCAACAGTGGACCTGACCACAGGAGGTTAACTCTATATAAGAATCCAGCCCAGGCCACACATATTCCTCTTGTGAGAGATTCCTCATCATCCCAGCATAAAAGGATCACTTGTTCTGGAGTGTATTGGGAATTGTTTTATCACCATCTAGCACTCATGCATGGAAAAAAAAGCTGCAGATATTTGCCTGCAGATGTGAAGCACACATTCATAGTTCCACAGCAGGTTTACAAATGTCGCACCAGAGTGTACGATTCATGGTCTGATTTACTAGATTTACTTATTTACCGATCACTTTTGACTTATTAAGTTAAGTCCAATAATAAATCCACTGTTTTTTGGGGTTTTTTTTTTGGCTAAAACAGTGTTGTGATTTCAAATAAAGATTTATATTTGGTGTCACTGCACTTTCTAGTTTTATTTCATATGTGCTTCTGGACAGCATTGCAGCAAAAGTGCAGCAAAACATGCAGAAACAAAAGTATTGTTACTCATTTTGGTCTTTGGTTTGGCATTTTTATTAGATTTGGTTTTATACTGTGTGCTGGAGATGTGAATAGAAAATCAAGTTTTAGAAAAAGTGTAGTGTCTGAAGTCTGTGTACCTGTTCTCTGCAGGCTTTAACCGCTGTACCATTGTCTTTAACATCTGTATTCAAATACCATTCCGTATAAGTACAAAATATCAGTCAGTATCCGTTCTCTGCGGCCTTGACAGCTGTACAACCTTAATTTGTTTCTCAGCCATGTGGGCGCCACCTCGGACATATGTCCATTGTATTTCCTGTCTTTTGTGTCTTCATTTGCTCAGTAATTGAGGGTCCCATTCCTGCTGATAGGAAATTACTGTGTGGGAGTCCAGGGGCCCACATCTTCCTGGATCCTCTTCTAATGAGTTTACTTAATCATATAAAAGGGGCTACCAAAGTAAGCACTTCGGAGGAGATCTTCACCATCAGGACCACGAAACCTCCCTCAGGCGGCCTGCAGCGTCCGATTGATACCTGACTGTTCTCTCCAATAAACATCTCTTATATCCAAGTCGGTGTCTACAAAGATTCCTTTCTCATCAGCACCTCTCGACTAACGTCACCAGAATAAAATTTACCAGAAAAGTATTAGGATATATCCTCTCTCCTGTTGATAGCATACATATATAATATCTGTGGGGAAAATACTAGATGCCTCACTTTTAATCACTTAACATGAAACTCTACCCCAAAAGTTGAGATGGTGATCCCAAAAGCACTACTTACCTCTTGCACTGTTGGCTGTCTCGTTGTGTTGCTGCTCTTACCTGTTGCATTTTGATGCAACTCTGCCCTCTTGACACCTGCATATGCCTCATCAAAGAAGTGAGTGGGTGCAGTTACACTGCATGTCAGCATTACCGTTACACATGTTTTCAAAATGGTGGACCATTTTGAAAACATGTGTTAATTAGGCCCCGTCATATAGAGGGTGCTGTGGTGGAAATGTTTGTATGTGTGTGTGTGTGTGCGCGTGTGTGTGTGTATACTCTCTTGCACCCATTACTTAGGTATTCACACATACACACATTTTCCATAAATGGTTGGGTGCCACCCATTTTTACAAACCTCAGGTGCTATATCTGCTGCTGCCACATCTGCTTCACCTTCACTAAGAGAGGCCAGATAGGGAACTAAAGACCTACCTCTCCACACCAAATGCAGAAAGTGAGATGGATCCTCTTCAATGGTGGAGACTCCATGGGGGTATTCTAGCAACAGGTGCTCCATGTGAAGTATTAAACACAGATGGCACATAGTAACATAGTAACTAGATAAACTTAACAAATTGGCTTTCCTGGCTATGACTGACTGCAATGTGTCACAATGTATGTCCTTTTAGAAGGTGACCAAAACTCTAGAATAAATTACTGTTAAGACAAATTTTAAAGATGCTGGATTTTAAATAATCATCTTATAGACATTGTACTTTGATACTTGATTATTTTCATACCTGACGACTGCTGACGCCGAGCTCTCGCTTCCTGACCACTCCGGTCGCCTGGACCACCTGTACTGTGTTCTTCAATTAAGCTGTGTTTGGTTCACTGATTGTTCTGCTCTACAACAGGCTTCTTGGTAATTTCTCCTTATTCTGTTACATTCCTGAATAAAGGCCGACCTTACTTCGTGGTAATTCTTGATGTCTGTCTGATTGCTTATTAATTCCTTTTTGTCCTTTGACATTCACATCCATGCTCTCTACGGTGACTCTTTAGCTGTCGCTGCAGTTCCATTGCAGATGCTTGACCTTTATGGGCCTGAGCCTGCTGGACTACATTTTCCTGAGAAGGTTTCTCCATTGGCTCAGTTTCCTTGTGATGGAATTTTTCAGTGAACTCTTCTTTCTTTATCTCTGTAACTCTCTGAAGTTTTCTGATCCTGCTGTTGTGGTCATCCATCATCAACTCCAGCTTCCTGACTTTTTCTTGGAGGTTTTCAGCACTAGTTTCAGTCAAGTATGGTTTGTTCTCTACCTGATTTAGCTTTGCAGGATTGTCATATTTGCCTTGTTCCATCCTTGTCTTCAGGTTTAGGTTCATTTCTTTCATATCAGTCATCTTTTTTGAAAGCAGAACCTGAGATTTTTCACACAATTTTTGACATTCTTTGGCCTGTAGGACCAATATCTGCTGAGAAACCTTTGCTCGCTCTACCACCTGCTGAGCTTTCTTGCTTTCCATTTCATGAATTAAATCTGAAACCTTCTTCTTGTAAGCACTGGACTGCTCCCTCTCTTTCTTCAGGTCTTCCTGAAGGCCGGTGATGATGCTGCTGTAGCTTGTGGTACTATCAGCCAGACTCAATTCCAGTTTCATGACATTTCTCTTCAGATTTTCAACACTGCTTTCAGTCGAGTATAGTTTACCTATGACAACTTTTAGCTCTGAAGAAAGTTCTAATTTTCTCTCTTCCAGAAGGGTATTGTCTGTCTTCAGGTTTCGGTTCATTTGCTCCACACGAAACATGTCCCTCTCCTTTGATGACAGCAGAACCTGAGATTCTTTAAACATTTCTTCATATCCTTTCAATTCATTCACTTGGGCCTGTAGGACCAATATCTCCTGAGAAGCCTTCTCTTGCTCTACCATCTGCTGGCCATCCTTGCTTTCCATTTCATTCTTTACAACAGAAAACTTCTTCTTAAAAGCATTGCATTGGTGTCTCTCTTTCCTCAGCTCCTCCCTAAGTCTTGTGACGATATGCTCGTGGTTTTTGGTACTGTCAGTCAGTTTCAACTCCAGTTCCTTGATTTTCTCTTGCAGATTTGCAGCACTGGTTTCTGTCAGTGATAGTTTACATTTTACCTCATTTAGCTTTGCAGAAACTTCCAAGTTGCTCTTTGTCTGCAGGGTATTCTCTGTCTCCAGGTTTAGTTTAATTTCTTTCAATTCAGCAATTTCCTTTGACAGCAGATTCTGGGACTCTTCAATCTTTTCTTTGCATTCTTTCAATTCAGTCACTTGGGCCTGTAGGACCAATATCTGCTGAAAAGCTTTCTCTAGCTCTACCACCTGCTGGGTTTCCTTGGTTTCAATTTCTTTTGTTACATCTGAAACCTTCTGAAAGACACTGGACTGTTCCCTCTCTTTCTTCACCTCCTCCGGAAGCATTGGGACAATGTGGTTGTTGTTTACAATCGTGTCAGCCAGTTTCAACTCCAGTTCTGTGATATTCTTCTGCAAATTTTCAGCATTGCATTCAGATAAAAATAGCTTATTTTCTACTTCATTTAACTTTTCAGAAACATCTAATTTGCTCATTTCCAGCAGGTTAATCTCTGTCTCCAGTTTTTGGTTCATTTCCTCCATATCAACCATGTCCATCTCCTTTGATGACAACAGAACCTGAGATTCTTCAAACTTTTCTTTGCATTCTTGCAATTCAGTCACTTGGGCCTGTAGGACCAATATCTGCTGAGAAGCCTTCTCTCGCTCTACCACCTGCAGGGTTTCCTTGGTTTCCATTTCATTCTTTAGATTTAAAATCTCTTTGGAAACAGCAGTGAACTCTTCGTTCTTTATCTGCAGATCTTTCTGAAGTCTTGTGACAATGTTACTGTGGTTTGTGGAATTGTCAGCCAGTTTCAACTCCAGTTCCTTGATTTTCTCTTGCAGATTTGCAGCACTGGTTTCTGTCAGTGATAGTTTACATTTTACCTCATTTAGCATTGCAGAAACTTCCAATTTCCTCTCTTCCAACCCAGTATTCTCTGTCTCCAGGTTTAGTTTAATTTCTTTCAAATCAGCAATCTCCTTTGACAGCAGATTCTGGGACTCTTCAAACTTTTCTTTGCATTCTTTGAATTCATTCACTTGGCCCTGTAGGACCAATATCTGCTGAGAAGCCTTCTCTCGCTCTGCCACCTGCCGGGTTTCCTTGGTTTCCATTTCATTCTTTAGATCTGAAACCTCTTTGGAAACAGCAGTGAACTCTTCATTTTTTATCTGCAGATCTTCCTGAAGTCTTGTGACAATGTTACTGTGATTTGTGGAATTGTCAGCCAGTTTCAACTCCAGTTCCTTGATTTTCTCTTGCAGATTTGCAGAACTGGTTTCAGTCAGGGATAGTTTACTTTCTACATCTTTTAACTTAACTGAAACTTCTATTTTGCTCTCTTCCAGCCGAGTATTCTCTGTCTCCAGGTTTAGTTTAATCTCTTTCAATTCAGCAATCTCCTTTGACAGCAGATTCTGAGACTCGTCAAACTTTTCTTTATATTCTTTCAATTCAGTCACTTGGGCCTGTAGGACCATTATCTGCTGAGAAGCCTTCTCTTGCTCTACCACATGCTGGGCTTCCTTGGTTTCCATTTCTTTCGACACATCTGTTACCTTTTTCTTATAAGCATTGGACTGCTCCCTCTCTTTTTTCAGGTCCTCCTGAAGCATTGGGATAACGCGGCGTTCGCCTGCAATCCTGTCAGCCAGTTTCAACTCCAGTTTTGTGACATTCTTTTGCAATCTTTCAGCGCTGCATTCAGACAAAAATAGCTTATTTTCTACCTCATTTAACTTTTCAGAAACCTCTAATTTGCTCATTTCCAGGAGGTTAATCTCTGTCTTCAGTTTTTGGTTCATTTCCTCCATATCAACCATGTCCATCTCCTTTGATGACAACAGAACCTGAGATTCTTCAAACTTTTCTTTGCATTCTTGCAATTCATTCACTTGGCCCTGTAGGACCAATATCTGCTGAGAAGCCTTCTCTAGCTCTGCCACCTGCTGGGTTTCCTTGGCTTCCATTTCATGCTTTAGATCTAAAACCTCTTTGGAAACAGCAGTGAACTCTTCGTTCTTTGTCTGCAGATCTTCCTGAAGTCTTGTGACAATGTTACTGTGGTTTGTGGAATTGTCCGCCAGTTTCAACTCCAGTTCCTTGATTTTCTCTTGCAGATTTGCAGCACTGGTTTCTGTCAGCGATAGTTTACATTTTACCTCATTTAGCATTGCAGAAACTTCCAAGTTGCTCTTTGTCTGCAGGGTATTCTCTGTCTCCAGGTTTAGTTTAATTTCTTTCAAATCAGCAATCTCCTTTGACAGCAGATTCTGGGACTCTTCAAACTTTTCTTTGCATTCTTTGAATTCATTCACTTGGGCCTGTAGGACCAATATCTGCTGAGAAGCCTTCTCTTGCTCTACCACATGCTGGGCTTCCTTGGTTTCCATTTCTTTCATTACATCTGAAACCTTCTTCTTATAAGCACTGGACTGCTCCCTCTCTTTCTTCAGGTCCTCCCGAAGCATTGGGTAAACGCGGCGTTCGCCTGCAATCCTGTCAGCCAGTTTCAACTCCAGTTTTGTGACATTCTTTTGCAATCTTTCAGCGCTGCATTCAGACAAAAATAGCTTATTTTCTACCTCAATTAACTTTTCAGAAACGTCTAATTTGTTCATTTCCAGGAGGTTAATCTCTGTCCTCAGTTTTTCGATCATTTCCACCATATCAACCATGTCCACCTCATTTGATGACAACAGAACCTGAGATTCTTCAAACTTTTCTTTGCATTCTTGCAATTCATTCACTTGGGCCTGTAGGACCAATATCTGCTGAGAAGCCTTCTCTAGCTCTGCCACCTGCAGGGTTTCCTTGGTTTCCATTTCATTCTTTAGATCTGAAACCTCTTTGGAAACAGCAGTGAACTCTTCGTTCTTTATCTGCAGATCTTCCTGAAGTCTTGTGACAATGTTACTGTGGTTTGTGGAATTGTCCGCCAGTTTCAACTCCAGTTCCTTGATTTTCTCTTGTAGATTTGCAGCACTGGTTTCTGTCAGTGATAGTTTACATTTTACCTCATTTAGCATTGCAGAAACTTCCAATTTCCTCTCTTCCAACCCAGTATTCTCTGTCTCCAGGTTTAGTTTAATTTCTTTCAAATCAGCAATCTCCTTTGACAGCAGATTCTAACTTAAAATTTTTTTTTTTTTTTTTTTTTTTTTTTTTTTTTTCTTTGTCCAAAAAATATTTTTTTTTTTTTTTTCTTTCTCTTCTTCTTCCTGGTTTTTTTTTTTTTTATTTTTTTTTTTTTTATTTAAAAATTTTTTGTAAATGGAAGTATTTTTTTTTTTTTTTGTTTGCATATTTTTGAGAAGTTTTGTGAGAATTTTTTTGGTTTTTGGGGATTTTTTCCTCAATTTTAACTTCAATTTCTTTTTTTTCTCCTCCAGTTTTGCAGTTTTGGTTTCTGTTGGTAATGGTTTACTTTTACCTCATTTAGCATTGCAGAAACTTCCAATTTCCTCTCTTCAAACCCAGTATTCTCTGTCTCCAGGTTTAGTTTAATTTCTTTCAAATCAGCAATCTCCTTTGACAGCAGATTCTGGGACTCTTCAAACTTTTCTTTGCATTCTTGGCAAACAAACCCTTGGCCCTGTAGGACCAATATCTGCTGAGAACCCTTCTCTAGCTCTGCCACCTGCTGGGTTTCCTTGGCTTCAATTTCATGCTTTAGATCTAAAACCTCTTTGGAAACAGCAGTGAACTCTTCGTTCTTTGTCTGCAGATCTTCCTGAAGTCTTGTGACAATGTTACTGTGGTTTGTGGAATTGTCCGCCAGTTTCAACTCCAGTTCCTTGATTTTCTCTTGCAGATTTGCAGCACTGGTTTCTCTCAGTGATAGTTTACATTTTACCTCATTTAGCATTGCAGAAACTTCCAAGTTGCTCTTTGTCTGCAGGGTATTCTCTGTCTCCAGGTTTAGTTTAATTTCTTTCAAATCAGCAATCTCCTTTGACAGCAGATTCTGGGACTCTTCAAACTTTTCTTTGCATTCTTTGAATTCATTCACTTGGGCCTGTAGGACCAATATCTGCTGAGAAGCCTTCTCTTGCTCTACCACATGCTGGGCTTCCTTGGTTTCCATTTCTTTCATTACATCTGAAACCTTCTTCTTATAAGCACTGGACTGCTCCCTCTCTTTCTTCAGGTCCTCCCGAAGCATTGGGTAAACGCGGCGTTCGCCTGCAATCCTGTCAGCCAGTTTCAACTCCAGTTTTGTGACATTCTTTTGCAATCTTTCAGCGCTGCATTCAGACAAAAATAGCTTATTTTCTACCTCATTTAACTTCACAGAAACCTCTAATTTGCTCATTTCCA
The DNA here is from genome assembly GCA_911728415.1 of Lagocephalus sceleratus. NCBI lineage: Eukaryota > Metazoa > Chordata > Actinopteri > Tetraodontiformes > Tetraodontidae > Lagocephalus > Lagocephalus sceleratus. Next base: position 4,185,235 of record CAJVRN010000237.1, on the reverse strand, counting down.
GGAGGTTAATCTCTGTCTTCAGTTTTTCGATCATTTCCACCATATCAACCATGTCCACCTCATTTGATGACAACAGAACCTGAGATTCTTCAAACTTTTCTTTGCATTCTTGCAATTCATTCACTTGGGCCTGTAGGACCAATATCTGCTGAGAAGCCTCTAGCTCTGCCACCTGCCGGGTTTCCTTGGTTTCCATTTCATTCTTTAGATCTGAAACCTCTTTGGAAACAGCAGTGAACTCTTCGTTCTTTATCTGCAGATCTTCCTGAAGTCTTGTGACAATGTTACTGTGGTTTATGGAATTGTCTGCCAGTTTCAACTCCAGTTCCTTGATTTTCTCTTGCAGATTTGCAGCACTGGTTTCTCTCAGTGATAGTTTACATTTTACCTCATTTAGCATTGCAGAAACTTCCAATTTCCCCTCTTCCAACCCAGTATTCTCTGTCTCCAGGTTTAGTTTAATTTCTTTCAAATCAGCAATCTCCTTTGACAGCAGATTCTGGGACTCTTCAAACTTTTCTTTGCATTCTTTGAATTCATTTACTTGGGCCTGTAGGACCAATATCTGCTGAGAAGCCTTCTCTTGCTCTACCACATGCTGGGCTTCCTTGGTTTCCATTTCTTTCATTACATCTGAAACCTTCTTCTTATAAGCACTGGACTGCTCCCTCTCTTTTTTCAGGTCCTCCCGAAGCATTGGGTAAACGCGGCGTTCGCCTGCAATCCTGTCAGCCAGTTTCAACTCCAGTTTTGTGACATTCTTCTGCAATCTTTCAGCGCTGCATTCAGACAAAAATAGCTTATTTTCTACCTCAGTTAACTTTTCAGAAACGTCTAATTTGCTCATTTCCAGGAGGTTAATCTCTGTCCTCAGTTTTTCGATCATTTCCACCATATCAACCATGTCCACCTCATTTGATGACAACAGAACCTGAGATTCTTCAAACTTTTCTTTGCATTCTTGCAATTCAGTCACTTGGGCCTGTAGGACCAATATCTGCTGAGAAGCCTTCTCTCGCTCTACCACCTGCTGGGCTTCCATGCTTTCCATTTCATGCTTTAGATCTGAAGCTTTCTTCTCCAAAGCAACGGACCGCTCATTCGCTTTCCTCATCTCTTCTCGAAGTGTTGTGACAAGGTGATTATTGTTTGAGATCCTGTCAGCCAGTCTAAACTCCCGTTTCTTGATTTTCTTTTGTACGTGTTCTTCATTCTTTTCAGTCATGGATAATTTAATCTCTACCTCTTTTTCTCTTTCTGGAAGTTCTAATTTGTTCTGTTGCAGCATGGTATTTTCTGTCTTCAGTTTTAGGTTAATTTCGTTCATGTCAGCCATCTCCTTTGACAGCAGAATCTGAGACTCTTCGATATCTTCTGAGTCAGAGCATGTACCATCGAACTCAGCCTTACAATCAACTTTATTTGCTGGATTTTCCCCTTCCATGTCATGCTCCTTTTGGTTCTTCCTGAACTCTTTTAATGTTAGCATTGTTTAACAAATTTAGAATTAATATTTTATCTATGTCTAATAACAATTTAAATATGTTGTCTATGTTTATAAGCAATGTAATTTTTTTAGCTATAACATACCCATATATTTGCCAGGCTTTGAACTTTTATATCAAATTAAAACACCTTGCTTTCAATCAGGGCAATTTAATTTATTTAGATTGTTTTTTTATTTAGTTTTTAAATGAAACGTTTGACCTTTTTTATTTGCTCTCAGGAAAGTAAATTTACTCAGAAACTTTGAGTTAGAGCATATACCGTCTAACTCAGCCTTCCAATCAACTTTATTCGCTGGACTTTCCCCTTCCACATCATGTTCCTTTTGGTTCTTCAAAAACTCTTTTAATTGTACTGCTAGCATTGTGAATGTTAGCATTATTAAACAAATTTAGAATTAATATTTTATCTATGTGTAATAACAATTTAAAAAAGTTTTCTATGTTTAATAACAATTCATTTTTTTAGATATAACATACCCATATGTTTGCCAGGCAACAAGGTTGTGATTGTGTTTGGAGACCTCCCTTCGGTTGTGTGTGTTCTTGGTTGAAAAACATTGTAACTTGGTTGAAAAACATTGTAACGCTGACAGATGTGTCTGTTTGAGTTCTTCTATAACTAAGAATCCCAGATTGCAACAGTATCATTAAATGAACGTGAGTGGCACCTTTGAAATAACGATTCCAAATGACAAAATCTGAACTAAATCCAAACTGATCCAAAAACGTAGAATACAGCAGATCAAAGCCCTAGCACCGAGTGACAACTGTCACGTTAATAAAAGCAGACGTCCATTTCGTCTCTGTGAGATCCGCTGTTAGCAGGGCTGCAACTAACGACTCTTTTAATCGTCCACTAGTCGTCGACATTCTATAAACTTTTGAGAGGTTTTTCGAAATTCAGGTGTTTCCATTACTAGGTTTTTATTGTGATATTTAGGTTTTGCGATTTTTCTCAACACACGTCGGATCATCTTCGGATCATCCGTTTGATCCGTTCGCACGGCTACCGTCGCCCCGAGTTTATTAAGTGTAATGAGCAGCGCTCCACATCACCTGTGTTGGTGGGTCTCTGTTTTTAAAGTTTAACGTTAATTGACAGACTCACTTTTACATCCAGTAGTCGTGGAAAGATGACGTACGGCTCCCGCTCGGTCGTCATGGTAACACGATGCTGCGACAGTGATACACCGTTTGTGCCAGAGTCAGAACAAGTGTGTGTACCGGCCGAAATTAGATATTTTTTTAACAGAAAAATTAATTACATGGTGGGGAAAAAAGGTGTTTTGTGCTGGCTCGGTTTGGAATTTGAATATTATTTATCTTATCACCGATACCAAATGTGGTGTGTACCAGCTCTTCTACTGCCAGAGTAGAAGGTGAAGTATGCTTATGGGGGCCAAAAACTGCCACATCACAACAGTTGAAGGAAAATTCGATGCTTTCTGTGAAGTTGTAGCTGTTTGCTGAATCTTTGGATCCCAGCATAAAAGGATCACTTGTTCTGGAGTGTGTTGGGAATTGTTTTATCCCCACCTAGCGCTCATGCATGGAAAAACAGCTGCAGATATTTGCCTGCAGATGTGAAGCACACATTCATCGTTCCACAGCAGGTTTATAAATGTTGCACCAGAGTGTATGATTCGTGGTCTGATTTACTAGATTTAAATGTAACTTATTAAGTCAAGCCCAATAATAAATGCAGTTTTTGAAAAAAAAAATGTTTTAGCTAAAAATAAAGATGTATGTTTGGTGTCGCTCCACTTTCTAGTTTTATATCATATGTGCTTCTGGACAGCATTGCAGCAAAAGTGCAGGAAACATGCAGCTCTTGTTAATTCTACTTCAATGATTTTAGGTGCCAAGATTTCAGATATAATCAGGTCGATTTTGATACATCTCTTCATTTTTCTAGCTGCAAAAAAGTATTTTGCTCATTTTGGTCTTTAGATTGGTATTTTTATTAGATTTGGTTTTATACTGTGTGCTGATAGCATACATATATAATATCTGTTGGAAAATACTAGATACCTCATATTTAATCACTTAACATGAAACTCTACCCCAAAAGTTGAGATGGTGATCCCAAAAGCACTACTTACCTCTTGCACTGTTGGCTGTCTCGTTGTGTTGCTGCTCTGTAAACAGATTACCTGTTGCATTTTGATGCAACTCTGCCCTCTTGACGCCTGCATATGCCTCATCAAAGAAGTGAGTGGGTGCAGTTACACTGCATGTCAGCATTACCGTTACACATGTTTTCAAAACGGTGGACCATACTGTCAATTAGGCCCCGTCATATATAAGAGTGCTGTGGTGGAAATGTTTGTGTGTGTGTGCGTGTGTGTGTGTGTGTGTGTATACTCTCTTGCACCCATTACTTAGGTATTCACACATACACACATTTTCCATAAATGGTTGGGTGCCACCCATTTTTACAAACCTCAGGTGCTATATCTGCTGCTGCCACATCTGCTTCACCTTCACTAAGAGAGGCCAGATAGGGAACTAAAGACCTACCTCTCCACACCAAATGCAGAAAGTGAGATGGATCCTCTTCAATGGTGGAGACTCCATGGGGGTATTCTAGCAACAGGTGCTCCATGTGAAGTATTAAACACAGATGGCACATAGTAACATAGTAACTAGATAAACTTAACAAATTGGCTTTCCTGGCTATGACTGACTGCAATGTGTCACAATGTATGTCCTTTTAGAAGGTGACCAAAACTCTAGAATAAATTACTGTTAAGACAAATTTTAAAGATGATGGCTTTTAAATAATCATCTTATAGACATTGTACTTTGATACTTGATTATTTTCATACCTGACGACTGCTGACGCCGAGCTCTCGCTTCCTGACCACTCCGGTCGCCTGGACCACCTGTACTGTGTTCTTCAATTAAGCTGTGTTTGGTTCACTGATTGTTCTGCTCTACAACAGGCTTCTTGGTAATTTCTCCTTATTCTGTTACATTCCTGAATAAAGGCCGACCTTACTTCGTGGTAATTCTTGATGTCTGTCTGATTGCTTATTAATTCCTTTTTGTCCTTTGACATTCACATCCATGCTCTCTACGGTGACTCTTTAGCTGTTGCTGCAGTTCCATTGCAGATGCTTGACCTTTATGGGCCTGAGCCTGCTGGACTACATTTTCCTGAGAAGGTTTCTCCATTGGCTCAGTTTCCTTGTGATGGAATTTTTCAGTGAACTCTTCCTTCTTTATCTCTGTAACTCTCTGAAGTTTTCTGATCCTGCTGTTGTGGTCATCCATCATCAACTCCAGCTTCCTGACTTTTTCTTGGAGGTTTTCAGCACTAGTTTCAGTCAAGTATGGTTTGTTCTCTACCTGATTTAGCTTTGCAGGATTGTCATATTTGCCTTGTTCCATCCTTGTCTTCAGGTTTAGGTTCATTTCTTTCATATCAGTCATCTTTTCTGAAAGGAGAACCTGAGATTCTTCACACATGTTTTGACATTCTTTGGCCTGTAGGACCAATATCTGCTGAGAAACCTTTGCTCGCTCTACCACCTGCTGAGTGTTCTTGCTTTCCATTTCATGAATTAAATCTGAAACCTTCTTCTTGTAAGCACTGGACTGCTCCCTCTCTTTCTTCAGGTCTTCCTGAAGGCCGGTGATGATGCTGCTGTAGCTTGTGGTACTATCAGCCAGACTCAATTCCAGTTTCATGACATTTCTCTTCAGATTTTCAACACTGCTTTCAGTCGAGTATAGTTTACCTATGACAACTTTTAGCTCTGAAGAAAGTTCTAATTTTCTCTCTTCCAGAAGGGTATTGTCTGTCTTCAGGTTTCGGTTCATTTGCTCCACACGAAACATGTCCCTCTCCTTTGATGACAGCAGAACCTGGGATTCTTTAAACATTTCTTCATATCCTTTCAATTCATTCACTTGGGCCTGTAGGACCAATATCTCCTGAGAAGCCTTCTCTTGCTCTACCATCTGCTGGCCATCCTTGCTTTCCATTTCATTCTTTACAACAGAAAACTGCTTCTTAAAAGCACTGGATTGGTATCTCTCTTTCCTCAGCTCCTCCCTAAGTCTTGTGACGATATGCTCGTGGTTTTTGGTACTGTCAGTCAGTTTCAACTCCAGTTCCTTGATTTTCTCTTGCAGGTTTTCAGCACTGGTTTCAGTCAAGTATAGTTTACATTCTATCTCATTTAGCTTTGCAGAAACTTCCAAGTTGCTCTTTGTCTGCAGGGTATTCTCTGTCTCCAGGTTTAGTTTAATTTCTTTCAATTCAGCAATTTCCTTTGACAGCAGATTCTGGGACTCTTCAATCTTTTCTTTGCATTCTTTCAATTCAGTCACTTGGGCCTGTAGAACCAATATCTGCTGAGAAGCCTTCTCTAGCTCTACCACATGCTCGGCTTCCTTGGTTTCCATTTCTTTCATTACATCTGAAACCTTCTTCTTATAAGCACTGGACTGCTCGCTCTCTTTCTTCAGCTCCTCCCGAAGCATTGGGACAATGCTGCCAATTTCATTCTTTATATCTGAAACCTCTTTGCAAACAGCAGTGAACTCTTCGTTCTTCATCTGCAGATCTTCCTGAAGTCTTGTGACAATGTTACTGTGGTTTGTGGAATTGTCAGCCAGTTTCAACTCCAGTTCCTTGATTTTCTCTTGTAGATTTTTAGCGCTGGTTTCTGTCAAGGAGAGTTTACTTTCTACATCTTTTAACTTTGCAGAAACTTCCACGTTGCTCTCTTCCAGCTGAGTATTCTCTGTCTCCAGGTCTAGTTTAATTTTTTTCAAATCAGCAATCTCCTTTGACAGCAGATTCTGAGATTCTTCAAACTTTTCTTTGCATTCTTGCAATTCATTCACTTGGCCCTGTAGGACCAATATCTGCTGAGAAGCCTTCTCTAGCTCTGCCACCTGCAGGGTTTCCTTGGTCTCCATTTCATTCTTTAGATCTAAAACCTCTTTGGAAACAGCAGTGAACTCTTCGTTCTTTGTCTGCAGATCTTCCTGAAGTCTTGTGACAATGTTACTGTGGTTTGTGGAATTGTCAGCCAGTTTCACCTCCAGTTCCTTGATTTTCTCTTGTAGATTTTTAGCGCTGGTTTCTGTCAAGGAGGGTTTACTTTCTACATCTTTTAACTTTGCAGAAACTTCCACGTTGCTCTCTTCCAGCTGAGTATTCTCTGTCTCCAGGTCTAGTTTAATTTTTTTCAAATCAGCAATCTCCTTTGACAGCAGATTCTGAGATTCTTCAAACTTTTCTTTGCATTCTTGCAATTCATTCACTTGGCCCTGTAGGACCAATATCTGCTGAGAAGCCTTCTCTCGCTCTGCCACCTGCAGGGTTTCCTTGGTCTCCATTTCATTCTTTAGATCTAAAACCTCTTTGGAAACAGCAGTGAACTCTTCGTTCTTTGTCTGCAGATCTTCCTGAAGTCTTGTGACAATGTTACTGTGGTTTGTGGAATTGTCAGCCAGTTTCACCTCCAGTTCCTTGATTTTCTCTTGCAGATTTGCAGCACTGGTTTCTGTCAAGGTGAGTTTACTTTCTACATCTTTTAACTTTGCAGAAAGTTTTCGGTTAAGTTCTTTGTTAGCAATCTCCTTTGACAGCAGAATCTGCAACTCGTCAAACTTTTCTTTATATTCTTTCAATTCAGTCACTTGGGCCTGTAGGACCATTATCTGCTGAGAAGCCTTCTCTTGCTCTACCACATGCCGGGCTTCCTTGATTTCCATTTCTTTCGTTACATCTGTTACCTTCTTCTTAAAGACACTGGACTGTTCCCTCTCTTTCTCTAGCTCCTCCCGAAGCATTGGGACAATGTGGTCGTTGTTTGCAATCCTGTCAGCCAGTTTCAACTCCAGTTTTGTGACATTCTTCTGTAAATTTTCAGCGCTGCATTCAGACAAAAATAGCTTATTTTCTACCTCAATTAACTTTTCAAAAAGATCTACTTTGATCATTTCCAGGAGGTTAATCTCTGTCTTCAGTTTTTCGATCATTTCCTCCATATCAACCATGTCCACCTCATTTGATGACAACAGAACCTGAGATTCTTCAAACTTTTCTTTGCATTCTTGCAATTCATTTACTTGGGCCTGTAGGACCAATATCTGCTGAGAAGCCTTCTCTCGCTCTACCACCTGCTGGGCTTCCATGCTTTCCATTTCATGCTTTAGATCTGAAGCTTTCTTCTCCAAAGCAACGGACCGCTCATTCGCTTTCCTCATCTCTTCTTGAAGTGTTGTGACAAGGGGATTATTGTTTGAGATCCTGTCAGCCAGTCTAAACTCCAGTTTCTTGATTTTCTTTTGCAGGTTTTCTTCATTCTTTTCAGTCATGGATAATTTAATCTCTACCTCTTTTAGTTTTTCAGAAAGTTCTAATTTGCTCTGTTCCAGCATGGTATTTTCTGTCTTCAGTTTTAGGTTCATTTCTTTCATGTCAGCAATCTCTGACGGCGGAGTCTGAGACTCATCGCTATCTTCTGAGTCAGAGCATATACCATCTAACTCAGCCTTCCAATCAACTTTATTTACTGGACTTTCCCCTTCTACGTCATGCTCCCTTTGGTTCTTCAAAAACTCTATTATTTCTGCTGCTAGCACTGTTAATGTTAACATTGTTAAACAAATTTAGAATTTGTATTTTATCTGTCTAATAACAATTTAAATATGTTGTCTATGTTTAATAATTTAAATATTATTTCTATGTTTAGTAGCGATGTCATTTTTTTAGCGATAACATACCCATATCTTTGCCAGGCTTTGAACTTTATATGAAATTAAAACACCTTGCTTTCAATCAGGGCAATTTAATTTATTTAGATTGTTTTTTATTTAGTTTTTAAATGAAACATTTGACCTTTTTTATTTGCTCTCAGGAAAGTAAATTTACTCAGAAACTTTGAGTTAGAGCATATACCGTCTAACTCAGCCTTCCAATCAACTTTATTCGCTGGACTTTCCCCTTCCACATCATGTTCCTTTTGGTTCTTCAAAAACTCTTTTAATTGTACTGCTAGCATTATGAATGTTAGCATTATTAAACAAATTTAGAATTAATATTTTATCTATGTGTAATAACAATTTTAAAAAGTTTTCTGTGTTTAATAACAATTCATTTTTTTAGATATAACATACCCATATGTTTGCCAGGCAACAAGGTTGTGATTGTGTTTGGAGACCTCCCTTCGGTTGTGTGTGTTCTTGGTTGAAAAACATTGTAACTTGGTTGAAAAACATTGTAACGCTGACAGATGTGTCTGTTTGAGTTCTTCTATAACTAAGAATCCAAGGTTGCAACAGTATCATTAAATGAACGTGAGTGGCACCTTTGAAATAACGATTCCAAATGACAAAATCTGAACTAAATCTAAACTGATCCGTTAGCACGGCTACCGTCGACCCGAGTTTATTAAGTGTAATGAGCAGCGCTCCACATCACCTGTGTTGGTGGGTCTATGATAAGTTAAGTTTAACGTTATTGACAGACTCACTTTTACATCCAGTAGTCATGGAAAGATGATGCTGCGACAGTGATACACCGTTTGTGCCAGAGTCAGAACAAGTGTGTGTACCGGCCAAAATTAGATATTTTTTAACAGAAAAATGAATTACATGGTGGGGGAAAAAAGGTGTTTTGTGCTGGCTCTGTTTGGAATTTGAATATTATTTATCTGGAAATAATCACCGATACCAAATGTGGTGTGTACTAGCTCTTCTACTGCCACAGTAGAAGGTGAACTATGCTTATGGGGGCCAAAAACTGCCACATCACAACAGTTGAAGGAAAATTTGATGCTTTCTGTGAAGTTGTAGCTGTTTGCTGAATCTTTGGTAAGATCTTCCAAATTGTTCATGCATAATTGGTTGTGTTATTACGTTTGAGCTTATTGGGATTTCTCACCAAAGGCATTTGCTAAATCTCCTTGATGCCAAGCATCTATTTTGTTTTTTGCTAGATTCTCGTTGGTCTCCATTCACGACATGTACAAAAACAAAGGTTCTCTCGCAGGCATTCTTCTTGTGAGACACTCCTCATCCTCCCAGCATAAAAGGATCACTTGTTCTGGAGTGTGTTGGGAATTGTTTTATCCCCACCTAGCGCTCATGCATGGAAAAACAGCTGCAGATATTTGCCTGCAGATGTGAAGCACACATTCATCGTTCCACCGCAGGTTTGTAAATGTTGCACCAGAGTGTACGATTCGTGGTCTGATTTACTAGATTTAAATGTAACTTATTAAGTCAAGTCCAATAATAAATGCACAGTTTTTGAAAAAAAATTTTTTAGCTAAAAATAAAGATGTATGTTTGGTGTCGCTCCACTTTCTAGTTTTATATCATATGTGCTTCTGGACAGCATTGCAGCAAAAGTGCAGGAAACATGCAACTCTTGTTAATTCTACTTCAATGATTTTAGGTGCCAAGATTTCACATATAATCAGGTCGATTTTGATACATCTCTTCATTTTTCTAGCTGCAAAAAAGTATTTTGCTCATTTTGGTCTTTGGTTTGGTATTTTTATTAGATTTGGTTCTATCCTGTGTGCTGGAGATGTGAATAGAAAATCAAGTTTTGGAAAAAGTATGAGGATATATCCTCTCTCCTGTTGATAGCATACATATATAATATCTGTGGGAAAATACTAGATACCTCATATTTAATCACTTAACATGAAACTCTACCGCAAAGTTGAGACGGTGATGCCAAAAGCACTACTTACCTCTTGCACTGTTGGCTGTCTCGTTGTGTTGCTGCTCTGAAAGAAGTGAGTGGGTGCAGTTAAACTGCATGTCAGCATTACCGTTACACATGTTTTCAAAATGGGTGACCATACTGGGAAAGGAACAACAGAATCTCGCTTTACCAGTGTGCCCAATACACTGAGTGTGAGTGCTCTAGGAGGTTCAAAAGTGAATTAGGCCCCTGTCATATAGAGGAATGCTGCAGCAGTTCCCTCAGCAGAATGCCCAGTAATCAATACTCTTCCTGCCTCTCTCATGACAGAATGTACAGCCACCACTAAATTAGCACTGGGAGCTTTGGGTGATCAATAGCCACATGCAGTACAGCTCAGAGGAGAGTAAATTAATGGGTAGATGTGGTTAAAGGGGAATGTTTGCGGTGCAATGAAGATGGAGCTGGGGCACTGCGTAATTCATGTTGTTGTCATGCTGGCTTCACGTGAAGGCATTTGCGTTCAGCTGTTTCAGATCTGACCCACGTAACCAACAGACGCAGTGTGTGTGAGTATGTGTGTATGTGCGTGGGGGGGAGTGCACAGATGCTGAACAGATCTGTCAAATCTCCATCTCCTTTGTGATAGTCATGCTCTCCTTTTAGATTTTTACCGACAGAGAAACATCTGAAAGTGTGCACAGTCAGTGTGAACATATCATGAAGGACCTCTCACACATCATATACAGTAAGTATGATGCAAATTCAGTGCTCAGCTCTTGGAGGTCAATAATGATCGGTCCATCTCCAAGTTGATAACACATCAGGGCCTTTCCTGTCCAGTGCAGGGAGTGGCCACAGACAATTTCCCTCCAGTTTTCGAGCCCTTGCCACTAGTGTTAGTGTGAGGGGGAGTCAAGAGCATGGAGGGAATCATGGGAGACAGGCCACTACATCTCGAAGAGTGGAGGGACCTGGAGGGGGCAATGACGGAGTAGCAGTGGGAGGAGCACCTTGGCATCCTGTTTTTTCACAGGGGGAGCCCCTTCACACTGAGCACGTGTGACGCAAGTGTAATGGAGTCTGGAGGCACTCCAGAGAGAACGTTTCCTCCAGTTTGGCTGCAGGCCAGTCAGGTTCTGGGGGGACACATCCTCAGAGGGCTGCTGCTGAGTAGTGAGGCCTGTTAAACCACAGCAGGGGAAACATGCAACTTATAATGAGACCCCATCTGCACCAGTGCAATATGTAATAGACGGCACCGGAAACTGCTGACATCGCCGACAGGTCTGGACCGTGCAGGAACTAAATGAAACTTGAGCACACTTCCTGCCTCCCTTTTTCGTGTACCTCATGTATTTCCTCAGACGTGCAGGTGACACAGTTAGGTGTCAGTTTTTCACCGCAGTTATGTTTGATGGCCAAGAAGTGTGGCGGAAACAACAGTGTGATCTGTGTTCTTGAGTCTGCTTTTACACTGCAGAATATGAGGACATGAAGTGCTGCTACCTTACAAATTCTTAATGAAGGAATGAATGATTCCTGCTCCATTGCACGCTCAGCCTTTGCAAAGGTCAAATTGTGCATTCTGAAGACAGAACTTGGTCTGGTATGTCTGAATAAGGATATGTTTGTTTATGTAAGTCTTCCATTTGAAGTCATTAAAATGCTAATGAGGGTTGCTCACCAACTATTCATATGCAGATAGGAGCTTTTCAGGGTTGGATGCTACAGTCTGCCCCATGCACCAGCAGCCTCTACCTGGTATTTGATGTGCTTTTTTCGACATGCTTGGGATGTGCAGAAATAATCCACCACTGAGTCAGGATAGAAATGCTGTGATCACTCACCACAACCTCCTTTGTTTATATAAATATTCAAAAGGAAGGATTTGAACACTGTTGTTCATGTGAGATGTTCAACCTGAGTCCAGAATGCTACAATAGTGAGGCTGCCAAGGGATTCTACACTGCTGTTGTCTGCTTTAAAGGGAATTAAATTTGGCCCTGAGGTAGATTAATGTGTTTCATCCCTTTTTCGACCTGCGGCTGATGCGTTCTGCAGCTTATTTCATTCAAACCCCAAGTCCTCCGCGTTTTCATTACTCCATAATGTCTTCCAATGCTGATTTATTTTCAGTAAAAAAGAAATCTTTTTCCTCTGAGTCATAAATATGCTTGTACTCAATGACTAAAGGCATTATATGTGTAACTGAGATCATCTCCAACTGGAGATTACCTCCTCAGTAATGACAGGCAAAGATTTATAATCTCATGTCTTATGGAGATTTGAATTGGGCTCGCAGGAACAGCTGCTACCAAGCTTCTGCTAATAACCTGATCATTTATGTTCACAGATATGTGTGTGTGCGTGCATACGTGTGTGTGAGTGCTGTCTTGCGCTCCTTAGGTATTCATACCTTTTCCATAAATGGTTGGGTGCCACCTATTTCCTGGTCCCCATTTGTAAGAATTAATTCAGACTTTTTTTCAACAGTAATGTGAAGTATTTTGTCCTTTTTTATCTGAGGGCAACGACTCCCTTTAGAAGTTGCCTAATGATTGCTGAAGAGAATAAGAGTATTGATATTGGGGTCAACTAGCATCGTGCGGTCCAAGGAACACACTAGAGAGGTCAGGGATAAAGTTGTAGAGAATATTAAAGCAGGATTAGGCTATAAAAACTTTTGACATTCTTTCTATTCATTTACTTGGGCCTGTAGGACCAATATCTGGCGAGAAGCCTTTTCTCTCTCGAACCTGCTGAGATTCCTTGGTTTCCATTTCATGAATTAAATCTGAAACCTTTTTAGAGAAAGCAGTGAATTCATTTTTTTGCAACTCTTCCCAAAGACTTGTGCTCTGTTGAATTGTTCTTAATTTCCAACCTGATTTTTTTTTCAGCACACATTTTTTCAGCATATATTTACAAAGTCTGGGTGTGTTTTCAGCTCTCCCTCGCCTCACAGCAAGAAGGCCCCAGGTTCGAATCCCAGTTGGGATGGAGGCTGTGGTCTGTGTGGGGTCTGCAGGTTCCCCCTGTGCCTGTGTGGGTTCTCCGGCTTCCTCCCACAGTCCAAAGACATGCACAACTGGGGATTAGGTCCATTGAAAACTCTAAATTGCCCATAGGTGTGAGTGTGACTGGTTGTTAGCCCTGCAACTGACTAACTGGTGACCAGTCCAGGGCGAAAGCCGCCTTTGCCCAATGAGCTGGCTCCAGTCTCCCCGCGACCCTCAGTGGAGGAACAAGTGGTTAGAAAGCAATGGATGGAATTTGCTACTAGCCAAAAGATGAAAAACCTTTCAATGACATTTTGTATTCGTTTCTAAAAGGTGTGAGCTGTTTTATTTTTAAAGACATTTGCAGTGGAAAAAAAGCTTTTCAAACCATCCCTGAATTAAGCATATGAAGTCAAGTTCTTCTCTAGATCACACCATTTCACTTGCACATTTGGCAGCAATAGGACCACAGCTGCTCCTCATGTTACCAAGTGAGGCACATTTGGATTATCTCCGGAGTCCCTGGCCTCCTTTACCAAATTTGAGAAACTATAACTTCAAATCTAGCTTTGCTTTGTTTCCGTCTGATGGATTTCTGCCTTGGAGCAACACTGAGTAAGGTACTGACCACGAAAATGCTCAGATATGGCCCGGCAATGAGCTGGCAACTTGTCCAGGGGTGTACCCTGCCCCTCGACCCCGCACAAAGGAAAAGCAGTTTCTGTCACGGCTCAGAAGGGAGGACCCAAATGCAGACAGAGTAGCGGGGGGAGAACACAAGTTTAATTCCAAAATGTCAAAACACAAAGCGCTCCGGTACAGGAGGGAACAAGGGCTCTCGGGCCAACACAAAAATCACCCGGACGGGGGAGAAAGCCAACAGAACAACAACTATACTTCCCCGCGATCCGGAATGTCCTGGGAATGGATCAGGACAGACGGGAGTCAGTCAGTGTTACCGGGCAGCAGGCTGAGTCAGAGACGGACGGGCATCAGGGCCCCACACGGGAGGCAGAAGTACGAGGCAGAAGTACCTGGCAGAAGACAGGGTGACAGGGTGACAGGGTGACAGGGTGACAGGGTGACAGGTGACAAGTGACAAGTGACAAGTAACAGATAACCAAAAACCAAAACGACCCAGCACCTCCGCCGTCGGCGTTGGGCCTTATGAAGGGCAGGTAATCCCGGGATGCAGCTCAGGTGCGCGACCTCCCGCTGGTCCCAGGACAGGGTTGGCGCCCCCTATGGGGAAGGAGGTGCACCGGACCCTGACAAGTTTCCCTGCCAGACAAAAGTTTCATTTGAGACAATAAGAATATGAAATACAGCATTTAAAATTTGTTATGAATTTGTGTATGTATAATATGTTTTTTTATTTTTGTACCTGCCCATTTGCTCCCCCTTCGCCTAAACCAGGAGTCGGCAACCCGCAGCTCTGGAGTCACATGCGGCTCTTTCATCCTTATTTTGCGGCTCTGCGTGGTTTTGGAGAATAAATTACCGTATATTCCGCACTATAAGGCGCACCTAAAAGCCTTTAATTTTCTCAAAAAACAACAGTGCGCCTTATAATACAATGCGCCATATACATGGATCAATATTGGTTACCGCATTTTCCGCACCATAAGGCATACTTAAGCCCCTGAAATTTTCTCAAAAACGACGGTGCTTCCTTTAATACGGTGGGCAGTGTGTGGACTGACATTGTTTTTTTTACTGTATGTTTTAGCATGCGTCTTATAATATAGCGGTTAATTACAAAAATAGACCATGGAATTGAGACTGCGCCCTATTTTGTGTAGTAGTTCAAAAAGTGTTCATTTAATAAATAAAATGTAATTTTCAGAAACATGGATGGACTGCATGGATAAGCAACACACAATTTTACAAGTGTAAATATATAATTATATATGTATATCTGAAATGAAGATGTTTTGCAAAACATCTTTTGTAAAAACATATTTTGTAAAATACCTTCATTTTTTTTCATCTTTTGTAAAACATCTTCATTTCAGATGTCAAAAAGTGTTTGTGGCTCCCGGTGTTGACTTTTCCGTAGAAACCGGGTCTTTCAGTGTTAAAGGTTGCCGACCTCTGGCCTAAACTATCAACGAGTTACATATAAAAACAGAAGGTGGGCAATAGAGAGGTCCAGAATATTTATTCTCCTTGCAAAGTTTAGGTTAGAGTGAGGAAAGGATTAGTTGGGATTCTTGGGGTTGGGATCAGGAGCCTGTTAATATATTACTTCTATTCCAACAAAGACAGAAATATGATGGTCTGTGTATGTGAGTGTGTGTGTGTGTGTGTGTGTGTGTGTGTGTGTGTGTGTGTGTGTGTGTGTGAGAGAGCGTGATGTTTAGCGTGTAATTTCAGTAAAGTCCGCTGCTGCTTGTTTGTGCCCAGTTAAACAATTTGACACCCTGCAATTTCCTAAAGAGACATAAACCCCAATTACCAGAGTGAGATTTTGTTGCACTCTGTTCAAAAACAAACCAATGCTCCGGTGAGCACAGAAAGAAAGAAAAAAGCCCTCTCGGTAAATTAGGTTAATGCTCTGTATGGGGAGCGGAAAATGTGATAGTCAATATTCAGCTTTTGCATTGGGAAGCATCATCGTAATTACTTTTCAATAGCACGTGAAATACAATTTCCTGGCATCAGGACGATGCTGCCACAGAGCTTATTGCTCTTCAGTTGGAAGGAAAATGATTGAATGTGGTGTCTTCTGATGTGTGGATGTATGAAATGTGATGTTTAGCCTCAGATGTTTAGTTCAGCTATTGCAAAGGTTCTGGGTGTTTCTTGTATTCTCCTCTTTTCTCCAGGTTCCCCACAACTCTAAATTGCCTGTAAATGGTGTAACTCAGGGGTCCCCAACCTGCGGCCTGTGGGCCGCATGTGGCCCGCGAGGCCTCTCGGCCTCTCTTGGTTCTTTTCTAATCCTGATAGGTCTGCATCAGCATCCCCTCCCGCCCCACCCCCCGTCGCTCATGCTGACTCGATTGCACTAGAGAAGAAGATATGAGTTTTTGCCCCGAATAGGAATATGTCAACAAGCGCTCCACCAAGCAGGAAGCACAAGATCAGCCGTGAGAATCGCAGCTTCAGCCCCGACTGGCTGACAACACCACTGTGTTGCTGCCTTGTTGGGCTCTACATACGTGTGTGAGCTAACCTGTCTAGGGTATATTCCTGCTGGGATGGAAGATGGGTGAATGTCTCAGTTCCAGAGTTCCAGACTGCTCATAACAAATGAAGTTATTCCCAAGTATAAAAGATAAATGGGTGTTTGTCTGTGTTTGTTTACACGCTGTATTTGGTTCGGCAGAGGAAGTTCCACGCTGAATTCTAAAATGCAACACAGCCTTGATGTATTGAATTTGAACATCCATAAACCAAGGAGACGATTTCTCTGTGCGCCCGATCCATTAGGAACTTGCCACGTTGCTACGTTGCCTGATTAAACACATTTAACACTCGCCGCTCACGTGCTTGTCATCCATGGGAACTCTTCTCATCCTTGGAAACATCAGTCGGGTAATTGACTCAGCAGGAAGATTCTGGGACAGGGAGACAAGAATAACAGGAGTGTATCAGGCACAGCTGGAAACATCACACAACAGACGCTCTTGTGGATTTTGGTAAACAGAGCCCACTTAACCAGTGCAGGATGTTCATTAGTGTTCCCGGGTCCAACCATGTGGGCCAAATGGTTGCTGTTATGAAACGTCTGAGAGGGCGCTGGTATCTGTGACTGGGACTTGGTTACATATTAAAGTGCTTTAAATGCAGCAGGTCATCTAAATCCTGCCCACTGAGAAAAGAGCGGTCACCATAAGCTAAATATAAACGAAACCCAAAGAAACGTGGTTTGGCGTAGTCCACAGCAGTACCTCTGAGCCAGCAGACGGGCCTCAGATGTTCCAGATGTTTCTGCAGCAGTTTGTCAGCCTGCGAGAGGATCCAGCCAAGCTCAGCGAAGGAGTGGAGCATTTCTCACTGTTTCCTGGTGACTGAAGGATGTAGGTGTGCAGTAACGCAAGCCCCAGCTGCAGTGACATTGAGACACAGACTGAATACCAAATGACAGCGAGCCTTTGTGTGCACATGCGTGCGCACGGGCTGACTGCAGGAGTGCTATGGCTACGGCTGACTGTTCAGGATAATCTGATCATTAATTCATATTTCTAATTAATGCAGGGGGGCTTTTAAATTATTCAAATCCTGTTTTCCAACGTGCGGTGGTACATGCGCAGCGGTGTTTTTCACAGTGTTCCGTCCCGTCGCGCAACCGTTACATTGTATTTATTACAAAATTGATTTAACCCATAAGCCAAGAACACAAAACCCCGAAAAGCTTTCTCGGTTATGCATTCTGGAGTACTCGAGTAAATGGATTCAGGTACACCTCGCATCATGAGGCCACACCCTGGTGCATTGTGCTGCTGTCACGTGCTCTGTTGTGGTGCAGCTCTGTTGGCCTGAAGGCTTTCAGCCCCGCTCTGAAAATCTAATATTTATGCCACAATCACCTCTGACTATTGCTGCACTAATGCATCACGGGAGAGCTTATCAGTCCCCGTGTGCTTCTCTGTTGAACAGAAACCTCAGCCGCTGTCTGTCATCGGCTCCAAATATCAGTCAGGCTTCCTCCCTGGTTTTATATTTTCTTTCACTTTACCTTTATTTTACCAGGTACGTCCCATTGAGGTCAATGATCTCATTTACAAGGGAGGCCTTGACTAAACAGCAGCAGCATAAAAAAAGTTACACACGTATAAAAGTATCAGGAATCCAGTAGCAAGAACCGACGGAAGAATCTATCATTCGAGGTTATGAGACCTTTAAAATCAGGCAGTGGGATAAGCCACCCAAGATTCAAGTCTTTTTGAAGGTTGCTTTGAAAGCGTAAGGGGAGCTTGCAATTAAAGGCCTTTTCCTTCTTAGACTGGGAACACACAATCGGAAAATGTCTTGTGATCTGAAGGCTACAGCTCCCAGCAGCTTCCTGACCAATCAAAGAACAGATATGAGAAGGGAGCGTGCCAAGAGTAGCCTTGTAGATACGCATGTAGAACATCGCTGTTGTGTGGAGCCAAACTCTCTTATGGAGCCATTTTCAGACCTTCATCTGTGATGCCCTGCTCTACAAAGTGCTGGCATGGCGACATTTGAGGGCCGATCGCAGATCAGTCCCACTGGTGCACCGCAGAGGGGGGGGGTGATAAGTCATCTTCCAGATCAATAGACGCCGCAGCCTGCATGTGCGCTCTATCTGAAAATCGTTTCCTCCAAGAACGGTTCTACAAACTTATCATTTTAAACCTATGCGGTTTAAAAACTGTTCCCTCCTATTTCCTTCCTTTCCTCCTCGCCTTGACGCCAAACCACCTCCGCGATGGGATGTTTACGCACAACCGATGGCAGCTTTGCCCTCCAGGACGGCGATCAATGATTACAGAGTCTGTCTGCGTGCTGAGAACCGGCTGGAGGCAACCACAGCTTCACGGGATGAGACAGACAACATCGCCTCAGCACTCCAACGCTGGCGGGAGGAGTGGGTCTGCTTCACACGTGGACCTCAGCACCAGGTCCATCTCTGAGTGACGGTTGTGTGTGTGTGTGTGTGTGGGGGGGTGATTACAGCACCAGATCTACAGATACTCTGCCGCAGCAGGAGGGGAATCTAGGATCGATGACACGATGGAGCGATTTCTTTCAGCTGGGTCATTTGTCAGAGCTGGACACCAAACAGAACCTCGGCTGTTGACGGTGGAGCATTCTCTCCATACCACCGCCCACACGTCCTCCCAGAGGTTCACACAATGAGCTCATTATTGGCAATTTACTGCTGCTTTCTGCTTCTGACGGGCAGATAAACCAGCCGCAGTTGCACAAAGCAAAGGCCCGGTGGCTTATGGTGCACATGCAAGAGGGTTTGACCCTATTTTTGAGTTGTATCTTTTTGCAGGCTGCAAAGATTTACCCAATGTTCCAATGCACAGCCTTGAAAAGGGATTTTTTTTTTTTTTTTTAAACAAAAGGGAGCTTTTTGTATCTCTCCGCAGCAGAATTTAACTAAACCAACACACAAAAACACTCTATTTGCCTTCATCTGAAAGCTGCCTGAGAGTGTTTGGATTCCGTGTTTTGTCCCAGACTGCCTGAGTCTGCACGAGCAGCAAAACTGCTGCCGCCGAGGCCGTCGCTGAGTCACCACGCAGAGAGGAGTAATTATAGGTGACAGAGCCACGGGCGACAGCACAGACAGCAACAAGCCCGTGAATTGATGCTGCCGAAACGCGCAGTGTCATTTCTGTTGTGTCAGCACAGCATCCTTCAGGCACAGACCAGTGTTAAGCCTGTAATAACGCAGCCACTTATTCTGATTGCAGGTAATCCCAGACAGGGACTCAGCAGGCTTTGACTAGACGTGACTAACCAGCCGTAATCTGTAATTACAGACATAATTCCATCTTCCATTTTCCAAAATAGAGGAAGGGTGGAAACGGAGTCCAGCCAAGATTGGCGTCTCTACCTGTGCTCTCAGCTACACTCGCCGTTCCTGCTGCCTTCGTTAAACGTTCGGGTAATGCAGTTGCTCCACGCCATTGATTTAACAGTCATGTTTGAGAGGGAGGCAGTGATAAAACTGATTGAAGCGCGCAGTTTTACACAAGGAGATTTGCAGTTCAACAGAGAGGATGATCAGTACAAGTGCACAGGTGCAAACACACACACACACACACACACACACACACACACACACACACACACACACACACACACACACACACACTAGGACCAAACATCTGGAGATGGCTTGGGGGGTGGGGGGGTGAAGGAGAAATTAAAGGATTAAAATCAAGCAGAAGAAACAGAAACCAACTTGGTTTTATTTGCATGGTTATAAGATTAATCTGTGTGTCTCTCAGCTCATTTTCCATTCACACACAAACAGGTGCCCGTTCCTGGAAAACCCCATTATACTGCCTAATTACCTTTGACCTGTGACCTCTTGCATGGAAAGTATGAAAAGAACACGAGATGATAATGTTCTGTGCACAGATCAGGCGGTGTCATGTATGATGGTCTAATGTGGCAAATATGTGTCATAAGAAAGGTTAAGGAGAATTATCCTGTCTTTAAATATTATCAGATGTTTGTGGTGTGTTTATTTTTTTTGAATACCTCCGTTTCAATTTGCTTCAGATTGAGTTTCATTTACCTCCTAAATCAGGAGCGTGCCCTGGTAAATAAACATATCCGTCTATTCGCTGTAGTTCCTCCAGTGAGCTTTATTTGCTCCAATGGACCTTTTCAAATGAACGAATGCTTTTGATGTTTATATTTCTATAAATACTCGGAAGTTACGCTGCCGCTGACTGGCGCCTTCGTGGTAGACCAGCCTCCGGTTGGCCTGTCTGGGGGCTGCTGTGTGTGTGTGTGTGTGTGTGCGCGCGTGTGTGCGTGTGTGTGTGCGTGTGTGTGTGGAGGGGGGGGGTCCTGCTCGGGACACTGCGCCCTCTGTGCGCGCTGCGCCTCCGTCCTGCGTCTGTGGCGCCACCAGGCGGCGCTGTCGGACCGCTCGGGGGCGCAGGGCGCACGGTGCGGCGCTGCCTCTCCGCAGCGTCAAACAACGTTTCCTTCACGTCGGACGGGCAACAGAATCGACAGGTCGACCCACCGCCTCCATCACGTCCATGCTTTGACCCGGGCAGGTGACTGAGAGTAGGGAGGGGGGGTTGCTGAGGGGGGCTGGGCTGGTCCTTAACTGGAGGGGGGGATTACAGGGCCGATGGCATTTACTCCCCTCTCCCACCGATCGAGAACTGGAAGTACGTAGCTTTCCATCCGCGGCGCCGTGCCGTGGGTGGTTGAACGGCACTGTTTGGAGCGCAGGAGTTCTCCTGCAGCCTCTCCGGGATCATGTTGCGGCTGGCTGTGGCGGAGGGGAACGCTGGAGATGACCATCTTCTGCTGAGTTTCCGCCTGCATCGAGCCTGTCTGCCCATGCCTTCCCCCGACTGTCGTTGAAGGTAAGCCCAAGCGCACCTTTTCATATCTGCTTGGAGAGGAGACGTGAGCTCACGACCAGATCGTGATATTATTATTTTTCGAAATTAAATTGGAGCTCACGACGAGCGCTGCTGCGGGAGAGGCGATGGAACGGTTCGAGCACAAAGACGCTGACACTTGTTAAAGACGGTGTGTGTGTCTTGACCTTCCTAACACCGCCTCCAAACTACATTCTCTGTATTCTTCTGTCTCTCTTTACACGTCTCTTTTTTTTTCTTTTTTAAAAACTGTTTAAAATGGCTCCGTCTGTTTCCTGATGCGTCTGTGCGCTTTGGTGCGGTGTGTTCGGGGGGCCACTGCTCCCAGTGGGCATCGAAGATGTTTGGTGCGTAACCAGGTGCCCGGTCGGGGCCCCACAGACTCAACCATTGTCCCCAGAGTGTGAAGACGCAGGACTTTCATTAACACACTTCTGCTAATTTTTAACCCGAGCTGCAGAGGAGGAGGAGGATGGTATTCCAACCTGCACCCCCCCTCACTTCCCTCCCTCCACAACTAATCTGTACATTTTTAAACACATTAAACATTGTCAGAGCTGCTTTATTTATGAAGACTCCGGGGGCCCTGTGGCGGGTTCTGTTTCACCAGTGGGGAGTCCACACTGTCAGCTCTTCTAACGAGCTTTTCTTGTTTTAAATGATGTTTCTTTTTTAGTTATTTTTAAACCCCGATTGGATAAAAAGGGCGGTGACATGATGTCTGGGGACATATTCCAGAATATTTGTAATAAGATGCGCTGCACAGCACAGGATGAAGGGTCGCTCTCTGCACCACTCAACCCCAGTGTGAGTAAGTCCTTCTGTGATAACACATAATTAATGAAATAAAAATCCAGTAATTGGCTTTTTCTCCAGCCATTGTTTTCTGATGACCTCCTCCACGCTGCAGGTCACACCGTTGAACCCATTACTCACTGTGTAGTGTCGGGGCAGAAAGAGGGCACAATAATGGTTTCTAAGATTGACCGCAGTGCCTTGGGGGGGATAAAAATCAATATTTAAATGCACCCGTTGCTATTTCTGTGCCACGCCGCAGACAGAAAATAGAAAGTGCATGACAGGCCTCGTGTTATTGCAACTGCGCTCTGAGTTCATAAGTCCTGAATCGAGGCCAGGCCAAGCTGATCAATACCGTCATTGACTCGCATCCACGCCCCCCCAGTGCTGTTCCCAGAGCGTTAGTCGGGCGCGCTCGGTAAGAATTGGTTGGATGCTCGCCTCCCACCCCCCCAAAAAAAAGTCACAGATTTTACTGTTGCTATCAGAGGTTCTGTTGTCCCGTGAGCACATGCTCCCTGAGGCGGAAGTAAACAGGCAGAGCTATGGCAACTACTGAAGCTCATCTTCAGAATGAGTGGGGGGGGGGCTCAGTGGCGCAGTGCTGGGGCCGTAAAGATCAAACCCTCCACGTCCGCTTGGATTTAATTCCAGGGGACGTTTGTCTGCGAAACACTGTGACCTCCGCGAGGCGGTGGAGTGGCCGTCAGTCCGGAGAAGTGGGAGGCTCCAGATTCCTTGAGAGCTTATCTCTTCATCCCCTTTGGCCACCTCTGAGGGGAAGAGTGCGCGGGGAACGCGGATTCCGTGTTGGCGACAGTAGCGACTCAAGGAGGTGGGGGGGCTGGGGTGGCCTTTGGGCCGAAGACGTCACCAGGATGTCCACATCTTTATTTAGACTCCTCACTCACGCTGATCGTTGGTTTATGGTGGGATTGTTCTCCAAAAGTCTGTTTGCTGCGTAAACAGATGGTGAAAGAGCGAAAGACTGTAAATATCTCACTCTATACTCACGTCACAGTATTTCCCATCCTATAGTGTTCAGGCTTATTTGGTATAGACAGGACTCCCCCATCTGCATCAATCACGATGCAAGGCTGTAATGATGGCATCGGCCCAGACCGCACCTTAACTGTCTCAAGCCCCGTATGGAGATTACACAATCACAGAAATAATTAACATAAATTGCGGCAGAGACGCCTGTACCGCAAAGCTGCTGGTTTCGGATGCAGAAAAAGAAATCATAGTGATTCGAAACCATGGCAACAGGGATCTGCATAACCAGTGAAACAAACGCAAGAGTCATAATAGAGAACCACCAAAACTGGAAACAGTTGAAGTTGATAACAGATGATGACTCAGAATTACCTCGTCTTATCTCTGAGTCAACTTCACTTATTTATTCCCAAAACATCTTGTTCTGTTCAGCTACATTAGTCTTCAGTCAATTTAATCATTCAGAGTAAACACGTTCCCAGATTTCTTTCTCCCTTCTTTTTTCCACCCAAGCATGAGTTTTTATTGGATTGTCAGTCTGGGTCTGAGATGGAGCTCCGGCTCCGCTCAGTCTGACCCAAAGTCCCTGTTTGCCCTCCAGCCAATCGGATCGGCTCACAGCTGCGAGGCGGTCCAACACTAACAGCGCTAGGCAGGCGTAAAAAGTCAACACGCTGGAAATTAAAATGGAGGAAACGGCCGCTGGAGTGAGGAGCTGAGGAGAGCCGGCTACTCACAGGTTCACCTCGAGACAGAGCCAGGGGCAGATTAGAGGCCCGCTCACCTCCAGGACAAGACCCGCTTGGCGATTTGATCTATGGTTCACAGAACCGGCTTTGTTCCATGTCTGAGTGCTGGGTCCTGGGAGAGCGTTCCCTTTAATGGGAAAATTCACATTTATGGAGGAAAGCGTGTGTGCCTCACAGACGTTCGGTGACACTGGACCGCTCCTCCAACTTTTTGAGAGCACCAGCTTGGGGGGGGTGTT
Organism: Lagocephalus sceleratus; assembly: GCA_911728415.1. Taxonomy (NCBI): domain Eukaryota; kingdom Metazoa; phylum Chordata; class Actinopteri; order Tetraodontiformes; family Tetraodontidae; genus Lagocephalus; species Lagocephalus sceleratus. The sequence goes on along the minus strand of CAJVRN010000237.1, from coordinate 4,161,203 downwards.
TGCATGAGGGGGGGTGACCCTTTCTCTCCGGGTGTCTTTGGCTTCCACGCTGCAGAGAGAAGTTTTTCCAGGTCTCTGGGACTCAAAGCAAGCAGGCAAACGGGGACCTGCTCCCTTCTGATTCCTGGCAAGTCCCGTTTTATTATCCAACAATAACAAGTGCAAACGGGTGCGTCTCCTCCTGGGAATTCACCATTAAAGGGTAAACTCTCCTGATAGCGCGTTTGTACTGGGATTTCATGTAAAAGACGCAACAGTGAACCGAAGCTCGTCTATTTATAAACACAAAGTAAGAACTTATTTTTATACCCAGTCTGACATGGTGTTGCATTAATTTCAAGCTGGATGAGCGCCTAAGTCTATCCCTTTATCAGCTGCTTTACCGAGCGGTAATCGGAGCACACACAAGCCCCCCCTCTCGGCCCACCCCCCCCACACCCCCGCTAATATTCTCCGTCTGTCAGCAGAGTTGGCCCCGATGTTCGGAACTATCACATGCAGTAAATGAAGCACGCCTGGTCAGCCACAAGCCCGCCGCTACGCCCCGTCAACCCTCATCGCCTCTGATCTCTGTGCAGATGTCTTACCCAGGTTGCTCCGGGTGGGGGGGGTTGGGGTGGCTTCGGCCCCCCTCTCACGGCCCGGTCCAGTCGAGCGTGGCGCCTTAGAGACAGGCCAGTAGTCAGGACCGCGCTCTACGGCGTGACTGTTTTACTGAAATTCGGGTGACGTCACCAGGAGCAAAAAATCTTTGTAATCTAGATTCTTGTCACCTCGTGGGGGGGGGTCAGAGGTCAGCGAACACTAGTTCCATTAGTTGCATGCTTCCAAGTCTGAGCAGGAACTCAGCCCTCGTTTGTGTTAAAATCATGTATAAAGGAGTAACTTTGTGGCTCATGCCCCCCTCCTCCATTTTATCCTTGTTTACTGGCAGTGCGATGTATTCGGGCTGATAATTCCAACGCTGCCGTTGTGATTCTGTTTCAAGTCCACCGAGACGCTTTCTGGATTTCAAGGCCTCCAAAACCGAGTGAGGTGGCTGGCGGGAACAACAACAACAACAACGACGGCGGCGCCGACTCCTTTTACCGAGTAACGAGGCGCCGTTGTCTTTCATTGATGTGGTGACGTACATGACCGGAATGATTCCAGCGTTCTCGTCGTGCTTTATTCGTCTTTAGAGACGCTGCACCATTGAGAGTCCTCTTCTTCTTCTACTTCCTGTGAACTCGAGGCAGATGCCCCTCCCCAGACACGCACGCACAAACGCACACCCGCTGTTTCGCTGTGTATTGCGTTGCATCACAAAGCCTTCCATTGTTGCAGAACCGTCCTTCCCTCAAGTTCCCTTTGCCTCGACAGCCTGCTCAGCAGCAGCAGCCACGACACATAGGAAGCGGAGTGGCGCAGACGCGACCCCCCTCCTCCCCCCCCCGATGGCAGCCCGCCTTAATGGGACAGGATGTGCTGACGGCGGGCCTCCGGTGCCGTTCGACCTTTAATAGGCAGATCCGCGTGATGCCGATGGGTCCCGTGGCTCAGATGAGGGCACCCGGACGGCTGCGCGGTCCGCGTGACATCAGTTGCGCCCCCCCCCCGCACCCCCACCACCCTTCTCATTTTTGCAGACGATAACGACGCATCTCGGTTTATTACACACCGCTATGCCCGACAGCCTCAATCTGACCGCCAGGGTAATCAGAGCAGGCGCTCATCGAGCCCCGTGAGCTGAACCGCGGGCCGTCGTTCATTCAGCAGCTCTGATGTCAAAGGTGATTTTTTTTTTTTTTTTTTTTTTTTTTTTTAATCCAAATCACCAAGTGGCGGCGAGAGGGTGACAACAGTCTGGTGATGGCGAAGCTCTCCCATCGGAAAATCCTCTAGTGGTTCTCGCTTGCTTTTCCCCGTGAGCCAAATTCTACGACCGTAAGCGAACGCGGATTGTCGGGCGAGCGGCGGCGCCGACCTCCGCTGACGGTGCGCAGCTGTTTGACCGTGTTTTGTGCTCAGATTACAGTATTCCGGATCTGCAGTGATCCCAGCGCGCGGTGCCGCGGGCAGGAACGGCAGCTTCATTCCAGACAACATCTTTAGCTCCTCTAATCCTCCCTTTACCCAACTTTGAATTTGCAGATTTATCTGCATCTGAGCGTGCCGTCCTCGACCCCCCCGACTGCCGATGCTGAACTGAAGAATGTGAAAGATCAACAGGCCCATGGACACGCGGGGGGACTTCCCCCATTCTAAACATGCGTGGGATTTAGGCGCTGCGCTTTTCTAATAAAAGCAGCAAGAGGAATTAAATTGAGATCTTCTCAGCACGGCCTGCATCAGCCTCGCAGCACCCCCCCCCCCCCCGATTGTCTTCAGATCCTGCTGAGAACTCCAGAAGTACGCAATGTTATAGCAGTTTAACAACAGCGGAAGAGAGCAGCTCGTGGTGCTTGATCTTGGCTGAAGAGCGGCGGTGCTCCAAGAGTCGGAACATCGCTCGAGGACACTTGAGAAGAGCGCGCGCCCATCACCGCGGGGACTCCCGTTCCTCTCGTGCCTCACTGCACCGCTGACTCGGGAGATTCGGCCGACGTGCTCGGCCAGTGCGTATACTCCAGCTTCTTACGTGTTTGTGCGCTGTGGAAATTTTGCCCACGGTTTCTTTGGAGAAACCCTGGCGCAAGTCTGCTCTGCCCGTTTCCCGTAATTGTGGAGTTTTCCGGTTCCACTTACCAGCCACGGCCTCTTGGCTCCGCACTCCACCTGGTGCTCCCACCTGCGCCTCATCTCTGGCTCCAGGTTTCCAGCCCGAGTCCCATCACTGACCTCCAGCCTTCACATCCTCTCAAGGCACAGAGGCCTGAGAATTCCCATAATTATTCCCTGTGCTGGGTGCAGTGGGGAGAGCAGCCAGAAGTGACGACCTTTGTTGGGTTTGATGGTGTCGGGCAGCTCTCAGCTGCTGATAATTGCTTTATTTATGGTGCCATTAGCAGGGACAGATTCAAAAGATCGTATCAGGAATGTCTATCACAGCCAGCGAGGACCAGCAATTGAAGATGGGTTTGAAACTCACAGCAGGAAGCTTTTTATATCTTATTTCATCCTCCTTCGTGCTCTCTCTCTCTCTCTCTCATCATTACCGCCTTTCCCGCCTGTATGGAATCCCCCCATCAAAATTGCTCAGAGTTCTGTCAGATTTAGCTCAGAAATATTCCGTTATTGTATTTCCGTCCAAACTTTTTCCTGGTCTTTGTGTTCACATTCATTTTTCTTTTTTGCTCCAATTTCATCTCCTTTCCGGAAAAATTCCCTCAGCCGCAAAACCCCGGCCTAATGCTACTGTGCGCCATTCCCGGGAAAAGGATTATAATATTTTTAGTCCCTTTTAATTTACCTCTTCTCTATCAGAGAAAAAGGTTATTATGGCGCCTAATGGAACACTGGGTGTAATCAGGATTACAATGAGCTTTTCCCTGCCATCCCGAGCTTAATTTTAATCTTAATATGGCGTACTCAAAAACTCCTTACCCTGATTGTCTGTTCAGCCTCTGCAATGTCGGATGCACGGATATGTGTAAATACCCGAAGGCTTTCAGCGGGGGCTCCAACCAAACACATCAATCATATCATGATGGTAAACAACAATATAATAATCTCTCCTTTTAATAAGTGCTGATCCCGATGTTTCAGTTCCTGATACAGAGGAAACGCCAGGTCATTGTACCAATTTCTGTAAGTCTAAAATTCTTACTTTTTAGATAATTTCAATCAGAAAATTTCAACAAAAGACGTCTTGGCCAACAGTTATTGGTGCTCTCATCTGTGTCTGTTTACAGTTTGTGCAATAAATGGCACTTAATGGCTCCTGAATAAATAAACGTTTAATTGAAACAAATGTAATTAACCTCTCAGCCAGGCATTAAGGAGAGATTAATATAAAGATTGTGGAAGCGCTGGATATCCTATTTGGCACCACTCTGCAGCTTGTCTGCATTAATTAGAGCAGATTGGTGTATTTACAGCGTCTCACATATGTTCAGGAGATTACAGAGCTGCAGCTTTGCCTTCCGATGAGGGGAAAAAAAAAAGGGAGGATGGGACATCAATCTTTGAACACAGTGAATTGAGGTAGATGCTTTAAGATCTTTTTCTTTTTGACTGTTCCGACTTTACAGTCGGCGTCCAACAGCGGGCCGGTTCCTGCTGCTGTTTTGTTGTTCAGTCTGTTTTACTCTCTGATCATTCATTTAATTTATAAGAAACTCTCGCAGCTGCCGTCAGGAAGTTCAGGATTCTTCCAGTTACGAGGCGGCTTTGCTGCTCGGATGGCTCGGAACAGCCTCTGATATCACCGCGGGAGGGACGTGATCTTCAGTTTGATTTGACTTGACAAACGCGGTTAATGCACACTGGCAGGCCGAGCGCACCAGGAGAGCGGAAAGACAGGCTCGGGGGTGAGGGGAGGATCAGGGTTACAGCGGCTAACATTTTAACCCTTCCGCTGCCCGCTGCCTGAAACGGAGTTGCACAGATACTGTGTGATACAGAAGGGGAGCAGGCAGAAGGGACCGTGAGTGCTGATGACTTCCTTCCTGGATAAACGCTTGTCCCTACATCCGTTTACACCCTTTTTTTTTTTAGCAGGATAGTGTGTGTTTCTCCTTAGCCCACCGGCTGGTAGAGCTGATCCTCTGTGTTTTTGCTTATCTCTGCGTTTCTCTAACATTGGCCGTTGCCAAACATGTTTTACATCGTGGGAGGATTTTTGCAGCTAATTTAAATCAGCTGCTGCGACTTGAGAGTTTGAGCTGTGAGAAAGCCTCGCCCACTGAAAGAAGCCAAGAGCGATTATCAGCACGGCTGCATCTGCTTGACTAAGAGTCGACTGTGGCGGTTAAGTCGACGGAATCGTGGAAACGCGCGTCAAATCTTAAAGATCGTCTTGTCGTCAGCGATCTTCAAATCGGATGCGCTGTCTTCATTAGAGAGAGGTCACGCTCTCCGCAGCAGTGGGGCCCCGGCGCGCCGGCTGTCGCCGTCTGTGAACGCAGCTCTGCGTGGTCCGTCCTCGTTTGTCGCTGCCCGATGACTTCCAGGACAGATGTCAAGCTAAACAGGCTGTGGCTCTGCTCAGCAAAGATTAACTTTGACGATTCCTCCTGTAAATCCCCCCTGATTAAATATTTGCTGGCTTATTTAGCATAATATGAGTGAATGGTCATTGAGTTTGCTAAAAAAAAAGACTCTGCTCCAGTTCTGGGCCCGTTTCCTCATCGTGTATATTTCATCATGTTATACACGTTCTTTTTACTGAAATCTCCTGCATTTTTGCATCAGAATGAGCCCTTTCAACTCAGGGTAGTGAATATTTATTTGTGTGTGATGCTGTAGCATGCATCCCTACTGAAAGGAGAGTTGGTCCAGACACCAGCAGCTGTTGGATATGGTGCAGATCTAGATTTGTCATGCTAATTTCCATCCTATTGTGTAACCTATTATCAGAAACAAGCTCTTCTAGTGTACCTGTGCAGTAATGTGACATTTGCACACCTCCATTCCCTTTGAGAGCCCTGTGCTGAAAAAGTCGATTTTTCACACGACGTGGTTACAGCACTGGGAGTCAAACAAGATTTTCGGTTTAAAAACACTGTTCCGATTGTTTGAGGGTGAATGCGTGGTATTTTTTCCGGGGATATGCTTTCTCCATCTGAAACGCTGCCAGGCTGACAGATCAGCAGTGTGAGTCACTTTAAAACGATTCCTGGATGTAGGATGGAAAGCTTTGTCGTGAGAATGAAAAGATTCTTGGAATGATTGAACAATAATCTGTAAAAGATTGATTTAGTTGATACAGACGGGCACATAACCAGACCATCTTGAGTGAGGGTGGTAAATAAGTGTGAGTTTATAGCTCATCTTACGACCTGTCTTTACTGACAGTCAATGAAAGCACAACTTGGATCATACTGGATCATATTTTAGTTTAAAACTTGAGAAAACTTGCCAATAAAAGCAGATATAGTAGGTGCATATAGTAGGTGCAGCGGGCCGTGTCGCAGTGGCTAAAGGGGTAACTTAATAAAACAGTGCAAGAAGAACTTATCACACTTATTACAGATAGGTAAAGCAGAAGCACAGTGCAAATAGTAAGAGGGACGATAGTGAGCCAAAGTACAAAAAAGGAGTTAAAGAGAGGAGGCGCTGATGTTACCAGCTACCAGACACTAATGCGACATTGAAGGTGACTCCATTTGTCCCCGAACATCAGCAGAATGGGATCCGTTTCTCCTTGAGAGTGCCGGACTCTTCCCGGACAACCGGAGGGGGTAAGTAGAGGAGCGGAAAGCCGGAGGGTGGGGGAGCGGTGCCAGGGAGGTTTCAGGTGACAGGTATTCTGCTGATTTGTCCCAGGCCAGACGGAGAGCCATGAGGGCGAGTGTCCGCTCAAATGCTCTGGAAAACTCCCTGACCCTAAGCAGTGTTGCATTACACCTTCCAATTGTAGCCTCTCGGCTCGTCCCAGAACAGAGACTCCTTTGAGGGATGCAGCAGATAGTGTTAGAACCCCCCCCACACACACACACACACACACTGAACCAAAGCAATAGAAGCTCGTTAACAGAATCATACGGAAAAGAGACGTTCTTCATCTCACTGCGGATGAGTCGACCTACAGTAACTCCGTTCTTTGAAAATCTCCAGAGTTCTGTTCAGCTGTATCAGACAGATTATCATCACATTAGATCATCTCGAATGTTTTTAATTCCCTCTGTTCCCACAAGCATTCGTTCTCAAAGACATCAGTGAAAATGCCACAGGGTACAGCTTTGTTTCTGGCTCCCCTCCCGGCTGCAGCTAATTTGCGAGAGATATTGTGGAACTGAGCTTTGTGTTTCCTGAACAAACTAACTCCAGAAAATGTTCCCACAAACATGATTGCTTTGATTCATTCTTTGTGTGCTTCCCAGAACACACAAATGTGGTGTTGGTGGTCGGGCTTTCTTTCTATACCGATTTAAAGCTGAGCAGGTCGTCTTGAGCTGGATCTCCCTGCAGGTGATGGACTGGCTTCATCCTTGAGAGAGCGGCTGGTGTTGTTGCTTCTGTTCTACTTCATAAAGCTCTCTAAGGCCTCCTCTTATCCCTCCTCTTTTTGTCTGTTTTTACTGCAGATGGTGAGTCATGCCCTCTCTCTACGCCGATCATCTCAGTGAATAGCCGGTCGCTTGGAGAGCCGGGCTGCTAAATAAAAACCCGCCTTCTTCCAGCGCGACTTGGGAGAAAGCGCCGCTGCCAAGCAGGCTGCGGCTGCGTCCGTAGGCTGTCGGGAGCGAGAGCGGCGCGATCGTCTTCCCCCCAGAGCTTCTCACCTTTCAGGAGGCGCGTTCAGGAGGGGACGGGCTGTCAGCGGGAATGCTCAGATGCTCCTCACGTGGGCTGGATCAGCGCAGATGTCGAGCTTCTCCCTCGCAAGGCCAGAGGGGCACGAGTGAAACACCATGCTGCTGTTTGCACGGTGCTCGCGCGGGATTGACGCGCTTTAATTGAACATTTTCTTCGGTTTACTCTGCTCCCAGCGGGGAATTTTCTTAGAGGACTCTGGGAATACCGGTGCCGGTTCTTCATCATCGCGTATGTAAGCGGCAAGTGGAGTCATGGCCAAGACTCTGCTGAAGATACAGCGCTACTTCCGCAGGAAACCCGTGCGATTCTTCTCCCTCATCCTCCTCTACCTCACCGCCGGAAGCCTCGTCTTCCTGCACGCCGGCTTCATAGGCGAGAGCGGCCCCGGCGGCAGGCGGAGACGGGACAACGCGGTGGCTTCGGGGAACCACAACTCTCCGGCGGACACCCGCGGGCTTGGCGCCATCCGAAGAGGTTTCAAGGAGAGGCCGGGACGGAGGTACGGCCCTCCGTGGATGAAGAAGTCTGGCGAGGAGAGGCAGGAGGCGGCGCGCAGGGGGGGCGACTACACCACCAACTGGAACCGCGCGCTTAAAGGCCGGAACGCCAAAGACGGGGATGACGGGCGAGGTGGGTGAAACACGCCGTGAATAGAAAAAAAGATTTCATTCTGGAAAAAACACGGAATCCACACGCAGATTCGGTCCAAATCGGGTGTTGATCAATAGAAATGGGATTTGCTGCTTCGTTTAATCAATTTTAAATGAGAGAATAATCACAATATGTTCCAGTGCAGATGACTGCTGTGTGGAAGCATTAATAATTTGCATGCGTGGCAAGATTATTATTTCAGCTATTATCTGAGCAATTACTTTGATGATCTCCTTTTTTCACAGCAGTTGATCAGAATATTTAACAAATTGGGAGAAATTGAATGTTTTAATTATAGGCCCATTTGTTATGTGCATCCACCGGCAGACACACAGGCGGCGGCGCCGCCCGAAACGCTTCATCTCAACACGAAATTCAGTTAAAGTAGTGTCTGATTACAAACTGCGCCCTGCTAATGGCCCTGGATTTCTTCTTGTAATTGGTCACATAGCGAATCTCTCAAGAGTGTGGAGAGATGATGATTATATACCGTGTCTTCTCCCCGAATTAGTCTGTCAAGAGTTTCACACACGCACTCACACACACATGCATGCACACACTCGCACGGTGCGGTTGCTGCTCGGAGCACAGCCCGCCGCAGCGTCGAGCTGATTTTTTTTGTTCGTTTTCGTTTTGGTGGTGGGGGGTGTCCCTGCGTCCCTGCGTCCTGTGGAGTCATGCGAGGGCCTTGAAACGCGAGGAAGGGCTGTTTTTTTTTGTCCGGAGCGGACACCTCTGACCTTGACTGGAACAAATATCCTGCTGTTATTCTTTCCCTGATGAAACCTGATCAAATTAGCTGATAGGAAAGGATCACTTTCTCCGCTCCCACTCGCCCCCTTTCTGCTTTCCTGACAGACACTCGGAGCTGCTACATCTGCAATTTCAGGGGTTAGTAAAAGCTGAAGTATATTCACAAAAACATCAGATGCAGTATCATTTAATTTTAATTATTTATTCTTATTTGCTCATGTTTAAAAAGGCATTTTTGGGGCATCTATCAAAATACATTTGCAGATAAACAATTATTCTTTATATAGTCACATATTCCCAATGGTACAATGAACAGGCCCATCCATGAGACTTTCATTCAGGCTGGAGCCCGAGAGACAGACACATACACACACACACACACACACACGCCCCGCGCGCACATTCACCTGAGCTGTTTTGGAGTTTCCGTTTGACCTAACACGTTCCCCGTCACATGGAGGGAGGCGTCTCCCGGATGGAAAGGGAACGGAGCAGAGGCGAAGGACCCAAAGTGTCCACACGCATCAAACGTGCAAATCGGTTGCTTTGAGTGTGAGACTCTGTGAAATGTGCAGACTGCCTCCCTCCCACGCAAGGACAACGGCGGCCTGTGCAGACGGCTCCAGCAAGTAAATAAGCATTGGTTGTGTCAGTAACACACAACAGCAGCAGTTTAACCGGCTGTGCATTAAAGCTTAAGGTATTAAAAGAAAAAGAAAAAGAGGTTGCTCCAGCTCCATCTTAAGCTTCTTTCGATCCAGGGCCAGTAGAACAAACATATTTACAGTAAAAATTCAGGCTGATTAAGAGTAATCTCTGAGCCTGACGCAGCCCTTCTCTTCTCCTCCCATCCCTCCCGTCTCTAAAAGGATAACCTCGCAGGACTGCAGCAGAAAGTGATAATGGAGCAATTAAGCTTCAAAGCATTCGTTTGCTCTCGCACATCCAACGCCACTCGTGCCGCTGCCGTCTTAACCACCTCCGGATCCCTTTTATGTGTTTTTCCTATTCTCTCCCCGACACCGTAAATTCACTTCATCTCACCGGAGCGGACGGTGGCGGCGAAACGTGCAGACTTCAGCAGTCAACAGCACGCGCGGAAGCTCCCCGGGACAAACTGCGGAAATCTGGAGCAAAGTTGACGGCGGTTAAATTGATCCCGTGGATACTGCGGCGGTAATAACACCAGCAACAATGATGACGCGGATACATCTGTTGCGCCATTCATTCCAGGGGAGGCAGATTACCGCCACAGACCACATGCCGCTGAAATGCAGACCTTTGGACCATAAACAATTAAAGTAATGCGTGGTACGAGCGCCCGTCGAGCTATTATAAGAGGCTCAGACGGGTCGTAGCGAGGCACAGATGGCGAGAGGTTTTGATTGTCAAAGGTGCCCTGGAGGCTGGAGCAGCAGCAGCACGTTGGGATGGGAGGGAACGTCTGAGCGTGCCGCCTCTGCAGAGGTCCACCGCTGACACCCAAACACCAACCTGCACACACACACACACACAACACACACACACACAATCACCCCTCCTCCTCCTCCCAGGCACTTGTGAAATAATGCGGAGACGGCTGCCACTGCAGTTACAGGCCACTAGAAGGGGGTGTGTGTCTTTATAAATAAATGAAGTCTCTGCCCCAGTTTGGGCTCCTCACATGTTCTGCTACTTGAGTGTGTTGGCATGCGAGGAAGATCCTGTTACGAGGATGGAGCCTGTGACCGGGCTACAGCTCCAAGCAAATGTCTTTTTTCTGTCTTTCGCTGCACGCGGGTAAATTAAACATTTGTGTCCTCTTTCAGCAAAGTATATCGGCTGTTACATCGATGACACAAAGAGGAGGGCGCTTAGAGGAGCTTCATTTTTTGACTACAAAAAAATGACCGTATTCCGTTGCCAGGACAACTGCGCCGAAAGGTATGAGAATGTCGATGAAATCAACCTATGGCTGCCCATTTTTTGACTTTCTCTTCTGTGAAATCACAGAAGGAACTGATAGTGGAGAAAGGCTGATGGCTACATTTTAAAAAGCCCTACTGAAAGGTGGACTTCCCCATGTAGGATGTAACAGAAATGACATGATCCTGTTCTGTGAATGTGAATGTGAGGAAGGCAATAAGCAGCCTTTGTTTATGTGCAGAGTTTGCGTGTCTGCTAAGCGCAGGAGGTCAGAGTTGATGTTCTGATCTTAAATCTGACCAATAAGGGTCGGCTTTTAGAGCGTCCATCTCTCTCCTCCACCATTCCAACCCCCCCCCGCCTTCCTCTCTTTCAGCACCCTCGTCTATCTTTCTCTCGCCTCTTTTTTTTTTTCTCCTCCCTGAGGATTCCTGTGAGGATTAAGCGGAATGCAGTGAATTCCGCTCACAGAGCAGAAAGAGGGGACAGAGAGAGGCCTCCTGTGTGCATCTGTTTATTACACATGACAAATTCTGTTACTTAACCTCTCATAAACTCACCCCCCCCCCTTTTTTTCCTTTCCCCAGAGGTTACATGTACGCCGGTTTGGAGTTCGGGGCAGAATGCTACTGTGGCCACAAGATCCAGGCGCCCAATGCTTCTGAGAGCGAATGCAACATGGAATGCAAAGGAGAGAAGAGCAACCTGTGCGGGGGGGCCAACCGGCTGTCCATCTACAGGCTGGAGCTGAGCCAGGAGTCGGCGCGCCGCTGTGAGTCCAACACCCCCGCGGTCGCGACTACAAAGGGACCCCGTCCCGAGTTTGAAAAGAGAGCGCGTGCTGGGATTATCAGCTGAGGCGTGTTTTCCTTGAGCCACCTTTGTTTGATTCTGGGTTAATGCCACAGTTGCGAGTGGGCTCCTGTGTGGTGTTTACCCCCCCCCTCCCACACACACACACAGAAACACACACACACACACCCCCCCAGAGAGCTGCGCTACCTACATAACCCTGCCAGCTGTGGTCTGCATTCCAAACACTCACCGCCCGCTGCTGCAAAACTGGAGGCAGGGCTGGTGATTAGAGATGAGAAAGGTCTGTGTTGTGAAGGCGGGGGTGTTTTTAAAAAAAAAAAAAAAAAAAAAAAAAAACCCACTGCAACACAGGTTCTGTTGCTAAATTTTTAAAAATCCAGGCGGAGGTGTGAGCCTACTTACCACAATCTCGTTTCTTCTTTTTCGGCACCTGCTTCCTGCTTCTGTGTCAGCACATGTAAACAAATGGGGGGGGTATTTGAGAGCGTCCATTGCTCTGAGCCGTCATTTCACCACATTTCTCTTTTTTCTCTCCTCTGTCGGCTCTTTTGCGTCTTCACACCCGACCCCGATCGCCGTCATGTGAGACTCGCACAAAGAGGAATTGCCTGAATTGTGATGAGTTTGCATTCCGTCACATGAAGGTGTTTTTTTCTCGCCCTGAAAGACTCTTTTGTTTACTTCCACCCCGTGCGTTGAAGAAGACACTTAAAATGAAAACAGGACACGGGGTGTTTGGTCGTGACTTCCATGGAGAGAGAGCGAGAGAGAGAGAGAGAAAAAGGTCAAGGAATTAATAAAACATTTGATGCGCACCGTGTTCCAGAGCAGGAAAAAAAACATGAGGCTTCATCGTCAGGAGCTGCATTTAGAAACATGAAAATAGTTTCACAACGTGCTATTTGCATACTGCTGGTTTGACTGATCTTTGCTTTCCTCCCTCTGCTCTTGACACATCGTGTGGAGCGAGATGCAAATGCAGCAAGATGATGAAAGAAAGTCGAGATTTTCCCCATACTTATCACCTCCAGTCGCATCTGAATTCACACTTGGTAGCTGCAAGTCTAATAGTGAAGGCGCGTTTATTTAATAGAGTTCTATCTCCCTTTAATGATGTGTTGCATCAGAGCAGAATCATAAATGATTGTCTTGAGTGTATCCATCACTCAGGTTCCTTTTTTAAAAACTCGTAACATTTTTTGTATTTGCCCCCCCCCCACTTGCTTAATTGGTGCGATCTGCAAATTCTGATTTTTAACCACATTTTAAATCCTGCTTTTAAACCCTCTCCAACAACCACTTCATAACATTCCTGCATCTGTGAAGGCGCTGCTGGCTACAAAATTATTTTCGCTGCTGAAGGTTGAGTTTAAAAAAAAACCAAAAACGTCCACGCGCCACTGGGAAATCTGACATTTGAAGGCGGACGTCCCTGTCGGAGAACGGGGCAGCTCTGTCGCGTCAGAGTGGGGGGGGTCGAGGTCAAAGGTCGTCCCCGACGCCAACTGTAGTCTGGGGGAACATCCTGTGGGCGCTTTAACGCTCCTGTGGCTGTGTTTCAGACGGCAGCGCCATCTTCAAAGGCTGCTTCCGCAGGCCCGACAACGTGACCCTGGCCCTCCCCTTCAGCGCCGTCATCCAGAACATGTCCGTGGAGAAGTGCGTGGACACGTGCACCGAGAGGGTGAGGCGCCGGCTCCGTCTGCGCTCGCGCCCGGAGGGGGGGGTCGATGTGACGCCTGGTTGTCTGTTCCAGGAGAAATCCCTCGCCGTCCTGTCAGGAGACCGATGTCACTGCGGATACCCGTCCCCGCTCTTCTCCCTGCACGAGCCGGAGAACGAGGACGTGTGCCTGCACCGTTGCCAAGGCGAGGAGTTCGAGAACTGCGGGAATGACGAGTTCTTTGTGGTGTATCAGACGCAGGTCCAAGGTAACGCCGCTCCGCTTCTTCTTTTCTATTGCCCCCCCCCCCGTGTTGTCATTAAGACACGTGATGTGAGGCGCACGTTCATGGGTGCATGCTGGGAAATCTGCATTAGCATAATCAAAAGACCGGCGAAGTGGTTTCAGACAGGAAATCACATCGATTGTTTTTGATAATTGGCTGGAATGTAATTTTCAATTAACACCCCTCGTCTCCAAAGTGGATAATTGAAGTTTGATGTGGTTCACTTAGAGACACGTGTTGTTTTAACTCTTCGTCTTAAATCTGTGCAGGAAGGGAACCTGACATTTCTCAGATAAAAAAAAAAAAAAAGAAAAATCCCAAAAATGCACTTCTTTGCATCTTACTTCGCTTTTTTCCGCCTCTTAGCAGACACATTTACGTCACACAGCGGGAAGTAACGTGGTGTCATAATGACTCATCTCCCACACACAACCTTTCAGGAGTTGAGGTCTTTTGTGTGTGTGTGGGGAGGGGGGTCATTAACCGTAATTGTCTTTTTAATCAGATAAACGCTGCATGGACCGCCACTTCCTGTCCGTTCGGGCCAAGCATCTGGTGGCTCTGGCCAGCTTCCCCGGAGCAGGGAACACTTGGACTCGCCACCTCATCGAGCTGGCCACCGGCTTCTACACCGGCAGCTACTACTTCGACGGCTCGCTTTATAACAAAGGTGCGCTCTGACCTGGTTTGTACACGAGCGCACTCCCCGGCGATGAGGCTGGTGAATGACAGCCGGCCGGGACTGCTTCGCAGGGTTTAAAGGGGAGCGGGACAACTGGCGCAGCGGGAGGACCATCTGCATCAAGACGCATGAGAGCGGCCGGAAGGAGATCGAAGCGTTCGACTCCAGCATCCTGGTGATACGAAACCCTTACAAGGCCCTCATGGCAGAATTCAACAGAAAATACGGCGGCCACATCGGATTTGCCTCCCAGGCTCACTGGAGAGGGAAAGGTGAGCACATAAACTTAATACCCTCCAGGAAGCCTAGTAAATTCCTGTGACTTAAGCCCCTTTTACACAACAGGGAAGACATTCCTGGTAATAAATTCCTGAAACTGTTGATTCTTGAAACTGTTGATATCTGCCCACGGTACCTACCCATGTATCACTACTGCATCAACGATGACTGGACTGTCATCAAATGTGAGTTTTTGTAGCTGATTTTGTGCCTGACTTCCTCGTCACTCTGCTTTGTTACGAGCCTTTAAGAATGTGTCAGCACAAGTCAAGTGTTAAATGAGTTGTGTTAAATTCCTCCGGGGTCCACTTGATGATTAAAAGCACTTATAACGGTTATTGTTTCTGGCATATAATTAATGAAATAAAACCTCTGGGCCAAGTAATTGTCCATAAAAATGTATCCCATGTGCCAAGATCATTTTCTTTTTTTGTTCATATTCCGCTTAATGCAGCGTGTTCTCTTGCCGAAGTGGGTCTGGTAGCCATGGCAACTATGCCCCCCCCCCTCCGCATATCAACCCAGTGACGCTTTATCGATTTTCCAGAAGCTAAAGAGAGTTGCCAACGTAGCAGTTGACTGTTTTTGTGAAAATCTCAGCACATCTGGCCTGCTCTGTATAAATAGTGCTCAGTCCTTCTGTTGTTAGGGAACCAGCGCCGTGACAACGGGGAGGAGTCAGGCCTCCGCCACTGCGATGGAGGGCAAATGTCATCGGTGTTTTCTCGCTTTCGTCTAAACGAATGTGCGTGTCAGCTGGTTTTCTTTTTGAGGAAAGATGAACATAGCGTAGATGACGCTCGATGATTCAAGGACCTTGATCGTCCTGTCCTGAGTTAACCTACAGGGTGTTTGTGCCCCCCCCTTTCTGGTTTGTCTTGCAGAGTGGCCCGAGTTTGTGAAGAACTACGCCCCGTGGTGGGCGTCCCACACTATGGACTGGCTGACTTATGGAAAGAACGTCCACGTGGTCCACTTTGAGGACCTGAAAAAGGACCTGTTCTCCAAGCTGAAGGAAATGGTCCAGTTTCTGGGTCTGAAGGTCTCCGAGGACCGGCTGCTCTGCGTCGAGGGCCAGAAAGAAGGGAACTTCAAGCGCTCGGGCCTGCGAAAGCTCGAGTACGACCCTTACACTCCCGAAATGCGAGCAAACATCGACAAACAGATCGTAATAGTGGATGCTGCTTTAAGGAAGAGGACACTGTCTGGAATTCCAGAGGAGTACATGCCAAGATGATGAACATTTTCTCAGCATTCCTCTGCCCCCCTCCCCCCTTGTTGCCAGCCCCTGCACCATTTCCTCAATTCAAATGAAGAATATTACTTAA
The DNA here is from genome assembly GCA_911728415.1 of Lagocephalus sceleratus. Taxonomy (NCBI): domain Eukaryota; kingdom Metazoa; phylum Chordata; class Actinopteri; order Tetraodontiformes; family Tetraodontidae; genus Lagocephalus; species Lagocephalus sceleratus. Next base: position 4,145,439 of record CAJVRN010000237.1, on the reverse strand, counting down.
TTTTCCTCCAATTGCTGAGGTCACTCGTTTAGCGAGAAGACTTTTCCTTTCAGTCTTTCTGTTTTGACTTTTTATTCATGTCTCCTCATTTTCAGCTACTCGCACGAGCAGAGGAGACAGTCTTTACTGTTTTTTCTCTGTGAGCGGACGGAGGGGGGGGGCGCAAAAGCACTCCTGCGTGCAGGCATGTGCCTTAACATGACGAAGGCGCAGCAGCCATGACCTGTCTACCTGCGCTGCACCAAAATCAAACCCTCCCCGAAGGACCACGTGCACAATGTCACGCGGCGTTTTGCAAAGTTAAAAAAAAAAAAAAAGTCTCCGCAAGAGAACTCGGATTCATTTCCTGAAATTATCTGATCTCACATTTTGCAAAAAATGCGACGTAGGAACGACCCCCCCCCCCCCAAATAAAATAGCGCCTCTGTACCCCAAAGACCACCTAGCATTCGTGCGTATTTAGGTTTCCATCACCCTCCTGTTTGTTTGAAACCAGCTGGCTGCGCAAAAAAGACAACATTGTTATGGGACCCATCACGCTGTTTATTTGAACGGAAGCAGTTGGAGCTGATGATGATTTTTTTTTTTTTTTTTTCTAAAACACCCATAGACTTGTTCACACTTTGACCGCTACTCCATATAAGGTATCCAAGCTGTGCATGGATAAATGCGCAAGTGTGCATTTATTGCTGGTGAACTGGCAGCTGAGGGGCCCGACAACATGAACTAACTTCCATTTTCACGATGATATGAATATATTTTTGTAGCGCGTGTGCTCACAAATCCAAAAAAAAAAAAAAAAAAAAAAAAAGTTCTATTTTTAACTCTCTGATGCTTTAAACTTTACTGGCTCTGGCGTTCCTGACAGACTGGCACTTTTTTTTTGGACAAAGGTGTCACAATTGAATGTATTTTCTAAGGAGTGAATGTAATGTGAAAAGGCCCAATAAAAGAGTCTAGAAGACTGTGATCGCTGTGGTCTTTTGTCCAGCCTGCTGGAGCTGCACTCTTCTCACCCACAGTTCCCTTTAAATTTCTGTCTCATTGTGGCCACTTTTATCCAAATTGCTGTTTAAATACGACCCCCGCTTTACTGTTGTGAGCTTTTCTCGGGGCTTGTCCACGTTTCCACCATAGCAGGTCTGTGAACGTCTCGCAGCCTGTTGCGGCCGAGGCGCTCCTGTGCAGCCAATTTGAGAGTTAATTTGGAATCGTGTTTTTCCTCGGCGAGCTGAAACACAATGAGAGTCCGGGCAGAGACGGCTGATAATTATCTGCTGGCTCGCCTCCCCAATTAAGCCTTTGACTGTTTTTCCCTCGCATTGTTCTGGGGTCTTGCGCAACTCCTCTGGCCTGGATCTGTCCGCTGTTGCCTCATCTGAGAAGTCAGAAGTCAGGAGGAGCACTTCTCCCTGCGAACGGGGTGAAAACGTTTTGAACGGCCGACTGCCAAAAGACAGAAAGGAGAAGCCAAAAGCCACAAAAGTGACATCCTGCTTTATTTCTTACAAGGGGTGACTTCCAGAGATGTTGCTAAAGTTAGACTTCTAATCACCACAGCTGTATCTTAAAAAAAGAACAACATTTTACGAGTTCAAGTCTGATGCCTCACATCTCGGCTTCCCCGCTTGAGTCCCGCTTAAGAGTGAAAATGTTAAAGTTAATAAAAGTTAAGTTAATAAAGTCAATGAAAGCGTGTTCTATCAGATTTAAACTGCACAGAAGGCGTCCGTCTCCCTGATTTAATGACCTCGTCACAAACGAGGCAAAGGAGCGTTCGTGGTTGCTGGGAGTCCGCTTCGTTTTTCTGTGCCCGCGGATCGATTCGCGTCCTCTAGATGTTGGTGGAGGCTCGTCTGTCCACGGTGCTGGACCTGGACAGGTACCTGCTGGTGGAAGTGCGTCCTCCGTCCTCCGCCATGCCGTTCTCCATCTTCGAGAGCATCGAGCTCCTGAACTTCTGCCTGAAGTCGTTGCCCATGAAGACGTACAGCAGCGGGTTGAGGAAGCTGTTGGCGGTGGCCGTCAACGTGCCAACCTTGAGCCCGGCGGTCAGGAGGTCGCGGTCGAGGCTCTCGTGGTTGAGCTCCAGCACGACAAAGACGTGGTAAGGCAGCCAGCAGACGAAGAACGCGGCCACCAGAGCGCTCATCACCTTGAAGGGCTTGGACGTCTTGGTCATCCTGTTGTTCCGAAGCTTGAGGATGATGACGGAGTAGCAGACGATGATGACGGCGAAGGGCACCACGAACCCGGCGAGCAGGCGGCTGAGCACCACGGCGGCGTGGTTGTGGCGCTCCAAGTACAAGTTCATGCAGATGATCTGGCCCAGGTGGCTGCTGACGTCCCGGAAAATGGCGGAGGGGAGGCTCAGCGCGATGGACAGCAGCCAAGCCAGGAAGACCACTGCCCAGGCCTTCTGAACGGTCCGGTGGTTCTGGGCCCAAACCGGGAACGCCACCGACACCAAGCGGTCCACGCTGATGACGACCAGGACGAAGATGCTGCTGAACATGTTGAGGAACAGGACGGAGGGGACCAGCTTGCACATGACGCGGCCGAAGACCCAGTCCCCCATCGCCATATAGGCGATGTTGAAGGGCAGGAAGGCGCAGAAGACCAGGTCGGACACGGCCAGGCTCAAGTACCAGGTGGTGTTCACCGTCTTCCTCATCTTGAAGCCAGCGATCCAGATGACCAGCGCATTCCCGCAGAAGCCCACCACAAAGATGAGCGCAATGATGACCAGCACGCTCACGCACCAGGGCTGACTGGAGCACTGCGGCTTGTGCAGCAGGAACGTCTCCTCGATCTCGGTCTCATTGTTCTCCTCGTAACTGTAGTTGTAGTCCTGAGTCATATCAAAAGGATCCATCGTTCCGGAGGGACGGAGCCGTCTCGTGCACGAGGGGGGGGTGGGGGAGAAAAAGGCTCGGAGAAGAACGAGAAGAAAGAGGGTTTGATGACAGACGTCGCCTCTACGGTGTCCCGAGCTGCCGCTCAGACCTTCCTCTCGTCTTTGCTTGGTGGCGTCCAGAGCTTAATGACAATATTGCGCTGTTGTTCCCTTTAAAAACAGATGAGTGTGTGATTTCTCAACGCTTCCGTTCTTAAACACTTCCACTTCATTTTGAGGTCTGACATTTAAACAACTGTCTGTAAACATGACAAAAATAGGTGGCGTTTTTTTTGTTTTGTTTTCCTTTTCAGGTTTTTTTCTTTTCAGTTTTCTTGAAAACATCAGAAACCAGAAGCATTGTTTTCGACCAGTTTCTCCCATTGAAGTAATTTTTATTTAACCAGATGAAGGCTTCAAAGATCATTATTGTTGTTTCGTTGCATGTCTCGGCTCTTCTCATCCGCCGGTGTTTAAATCAGTGTTTAACCCCCGTGTTGCTCCTCCGAGGCTGTCTCTTGGACTTTTGTGAAAACCGCGCTGATGTTTCCCTTTTGTCTTCTGCCAGATGTGTGTCGTCAGCCAGATGTGGACGTTCAAAGCGCTGGGTGACGGAGGGGCGCGGCGCTCACGGCGGACAGCTGATGTATCGCTCTCAGCCTTTGATACAGATGTTTCTAATAGCAGACCGTAAGAAGCAGCAGCTGTTGGAAGCCGAGCCCGCGGAGCCTCGCTGCTGTAATTACTACGCGAGTCCAACCTCTGTGGTTTCCCCGGCGTCACTGTTCTCATCAGTGATGCAGATTCATGCATCCATATTGAAGACAACCTGCTCTCACCCTCCGTTTTCACGGTCGTACCCCATAAATAGACCCCGGGGACGTGGCAAAGTGGTCCTCCGAGCTGGGTACAAATGACTTTTCACAGGCAATCCCGGCTTACACGCGAATGCACGGAGAAGGAAAAAAGGTCCAACAGAGGGGAGTAAACGAAAGACTTGAGTTCAAGTGCCCTCGGCGCCCTGATGGAGGGTTCTTCACACACTCCATCTGTGTCGCACACTCGTCTGCGAAACAATCCCATGGAGGATAGGTTTAACAGACTGGCTGGAAGTAAAGGTGCCTGCAGTGTGTGTGAGGTAAAGGTTTGCTTTCACGTGGTGTGAATATTTTTCACCTCGGAGGGACATTTACGGGCCGATTTAAGCTCGGCTGGACACGTATGGGCCTGCCTAGGCAGCAAAGCTATCTTTAAAACGTGTTTGGGGCCCGGGGTTAATGTCGTCCAGGTTGTTGTCCCTCTGAGCTTCTGAGACACGGGGCCACCTCGTGCAAGCGGCGGTTTGAGGAAGCCCGCGACGGGAAGCAAGAGCAGGGAGCAGAGGGTTCACTGCCTCGGCTTAAGCTCGTCTTCGTGCTGACATGACGTCGCGTCAGCTGTTTCCACGGTGCCCAACTGGGCGGAGCTCTGGAGCGGCGCTGATTCCGGTTCGCTGACCCCGCTCCGACAGGCGAAAGCCAGAGGCGGGATTCGCGCGAGGAGAGTCTGACCTCCAGCTGCAGCCTCGGCAGAAGAACGCCGCAGAGGTTTCTTCATTTATTTAAATGTCCTGACTTTCAAACCCCGCAGGAAGCCTATAATCAAGACTGGCCTCCCCTGCAATTTGATTACAGGTTCAGTATCGGGTTCCTCTCCAGACGACCTGGGTTCCATTTGAATTCTACTTTGCAGGAACTTGAGTATAACTGCTGCATTAGCGGCCTCTTGTTGAGACTCATATGTAGATTAAAGTGCAGCAGACGCGCTCAGCAGCGGTAATCTGTTTACCTGGAATCCACCTCAGCGGTCAGGATTTAAAAGGACCCCATTCCGGGGTGACGACGGCACAAACGGATAGTAATCAGGCTGAACAGTGGAACAAACCCACGCTCCTCTCCAGGAAGTGACGCATCCCGTGAATGAATCCTGCTGCGTGTGACTCACGCGTCTTGACAAACGTAAAGAACCTGGTTGAGGGGAGTGCTCTGTGAATTCTCCCAGAATCCTCCTGCGTCAGCAGCTTGTGCTCTGATGGCTGATTCAGTTGTTTGTGGGTGATTTTTTTTTTTTTTTTTGGCTGTACTCAGCCGCGTGCGGCTTTGCAGCCATTTTCCTCTTATTTCTTTTTTTTTTTTTTTCTCACAAAACAGAGGTTAAAATATGGGGTGCTTTGACAGTTCCCATCTTCAGTTCACATCTGCACTGCAGTGCAACTAGAAACTGGGACTGCTGATGTTTGGAAGATGTCTCTTTTATTCAGCTGTATTTCTTCCGACATTTTGTCTCCTCTTGGTCAGATGGCTCAGTGGATCCAATTACGGAGCCTTGATAATCCAGTATGGCCACGGAAATCTTATTTTAATGTCCGACTGCTCTGCATTTCTGTTGCAGCAACGCTGACCTTGAAAGAGACCCAGACTGGAGGTCGCAGGCTCTCTTGCTCATTAAACATTGCTTATAATTATCACATTATCACTGTGACGTGACAAAAATAGAGCAGTTAAATAAACATCTTAATGAGGTTTGAATGAGAACCATCCAGCGCACAGCTGCCTCGACGCCGTGTGTCTCCTGAAGCATCCCACCAATGACAACACGGAGGGAAAGGAATGAAAGGAAGACGCCTTTGGGGATTTTTCTTTTTAAATATTTCATTCTCCAGATGAGGCTCATGGGACTATCCGGGCCCATATTAATCAGACAGCGGTGGCGTTTGCTGCCTCCGGTGTGTAAACACAACCTCCAGCAGTAGCCGTGACCCCCCCCTTCGCTGCTTTAACCTTTCTACATGTGCACATGGAAGGGCAGCAAGCGAAGGCTATACTGCTGCTCACAGACCATATATATTGATTAAAACACCATTGTGGCTGCGCGTGAGAAGCTGCACACTCGCGTTTGTTGCTGATCGAATGTTTATTACGTAATGAAATTCAAACCGAAATGGGCAGAATCTTTTGACATCACCAAAATAAATATCTCTAATAACATCAAGACAAGGACACGCCGACAAAATTGAGGAGAAAATTGATTGCCACTTTTAAGGCGGGAGGTATTTGGTGTAGACACTATGCCTGATTGCTGTGATATTATGAGCTGGCTGTAGACAGGGCCTTTAAAAAAAAAAAAAAAAGTAATCCAAATGGGGGCAGCGGGAGCAGTTCCACTCAACACGATTACTTTCCCCTGCAACAGAATCAGCTCCCCGCACATCCAAAATCAAGTCACAAAACAGCTGAAGGCGCGGGGAACACGCGTGAGACCGAGCAGCCAGCGTCACCGCCTGTTGGGCGAAGAAACTAAAGAGACGCCCACGGACGCTGAGTCACGCTTGTGTTGGTGTAAGACCAGGAACATCAGTGAGCGCCATTATTACCCGGCAACTCAAAACCCACCACCAGACAGATTCCCCCCTCACTCACAAACACAACTTTGTCTTCTCCAACCCATGGCCAGCTGTGCTCCTCCGAGATGGCCCTGCTTAGAGGACATTGTGACAGATAGGTGCATTAATGTAATAAATCATGTCCAGACTCGCCAGGCTTCGGGCGAGGAGTCCTGTCACACTAAATTTCTCACTTTTGACATATTTACAGCACAGCTCTTCGATAAAACTCATTATCCGAGAACGGCCTGCAGCCTCTCGTGCACTGCAGACAGTCAGATAAATCCCTCCACAGTCCTCACGAAGCCTATGGACGTGACGAGAAATGCTTATTTAGGAAATGACTCACGCAAGTGTATTTGTTTTATTTATTTATTTTTGCTGTAGATTTCACAAAGGAAGTGAGATTAGCTGAGAGATTTAACAACATCACCAACTGTTTGCCTGAGTCAGTATGTTCAAGCAAATAGAGTTCCCTTCAGCTGAGCTGACATCCTGTACTAATGTGTGTGTGTGTGTGTGTGTGTGTGTGTGTGCTGTAACTGTCATCATCCATCTATCTATCTATCTATCTATCTATCTATCTATCTATCTATCTATCTATCTATCTATCTATCCATTATCTATCTATCTATCATCATCCCTCTATCTATCTGTCCATCCATCCAACCATTTTTATACGTGTGTCTTTAATCAGAATAGACCAATTTCCACATACACACCTAAATATTTTATCCCTTTAATAAATATCGGATTTCTCCGTAAATGAATTCTCACATTTGTATTGAAGAAGGCTCTGTGTGCAGGTTTGAAATAAATGACATTTCAAGGCACTTACTCTGCAATGTTTATGCTGCTAAATCAGTCTTTTATATGAATGCATAATGCATTAGTTGATTCATTTTATGCAGGAGGGTAATCAGTGGCTTCTCCATTCAGAGGTGTCGGGGATATTGGCTCTAATCCCCGTGTGGCAGACACCGACGGTGCAAAGCTCCAGTAATTACCTATTTGGCACCGAGGGAAGCAGCCAAATCTCTCCGCTTTCCTCTGACCTACTCTGAGCAGTCTGGAGAGCCTCAGAGGGGAACCAGGGCGGCGTAGCATCGTCAGATCACTGGAACTAAAGGGTGCAGCACTCTGCTGCTGCATGCTCAACCCTCATATTTTGGAGCCGATTTAGTCGGACAGAGGTTCTAAATGGCAACAGCAAAGAACAGCTGTTGCTCTTTTGAACTCCTTCTTCACTCTCATCCATCTCCCGCCCCCCGTCCTTCTCTCTCTCTCTCTCTCTCTCTCTCTCCGTCTCTCTCTTCCTGGATGTCTGCTTAACCAGATCCTTTATCTCTGACACCCTGCTCTATCACCCAGAACAAAGCCTCGACTCAGACAGAAAGGCGGGCGGGCTCCACAGAGGTTGGAGCAAGGACGGTGGAGGAGTGCCACCTGTGCCACAGGGATTTATTCCCTGCCCTGACATTGTGATATTTTTTCTTTCCAGGTGAGCAGATGGATTTTCTGCTCCCTGACACACAGTTCAAGCTCCCCACTGGAAAAGGCCGGGTGCCATTGTAGTCTTCTCTGACGTCGCCTCTGGAGTGTCTTTTTAAATTAACACTAGAAAAGAACACCTCTGACGCACAACGAATAAATATAGACACTTCAAAACAGCACGGCCGGGGCGGAGGGGCTAATAGAGGCTCACGCCGGGAGCATTCGAGTACATCCAAGGGGTAAAAACAGGGTGGTGCTCACCAGTGGGTTTACCTCCAGGGTCTTGCAGTTTCATTAGTTTCCACAGCTGAGGGAGTCTGTGCCAGGTGGATGCAGAATAGGTGCGCTTGCTTCACTTCCTGTCCATCACTCCTCCATCATCAGCTGCCAGCTTCCTCCTGGCTGTCCCCCCCGTTTGAAACAATAAAGCAAGAGGAGGCTTTGTGTGGACCAGAGCCACCTATCTCGCCATACAAGTTCCTGCCAAGGTGTTTCCAGGCAGGTTTTTCGGAACTACCTTCATACAGCAACACTGAAAAGCGATAAAAATGCAGCACGGATGAAAAGAAAAAAAGAAGAAGAAAAAAAAAGACCTGCGTGAGCAGAATTTGTGGTAAGCGGTGTCAGCGCGCTTCCCTCGGGCTGGCTGGGAACGAGATGAGCCCGACACAATCAAGGTATCAGAGAGAACTGCTTCATCTGTGACTCTGGAGAAATTCATCCATCACAGCCTGCTGCAGCGGCCTGCTCCACCTCTAATAGTGTTGGCTTTGACATTCACACGGAAATAAATCTTCATCACCGCAGACAACCGCCTGTGGTCTCATCCGTCCAATGATGATTCCTAATAATTATATAAAGCCTGCGATGGGTAAGAATATATATGTGTGTGTGTGTGTGTGTGTGTGGAGAGAGAGAGAGAGAGAGAGAGAGAGAGAGAGAGAGAGAGGGAGGGAGAGAGAGAGAGGGAGAGAGGGAGAGAGAGAGAGAGAGGTTTTTCGTGGACTATGGGGCGCAATGGTAAAAATGCACATGAAATATGGAGAAGTGGGAAGAGGTCGACCAAGCTGCGCTGCATGTGCTTCAAGCAGGCCCCATTCAGGCTGAGATGGCGTGAGAGTGAATCTGGACGAGGCTGGTCTCTGAGGCTGAGTGCTGCAGCAGCCCTCCGAGGATAAGACGTCCTGTGTTGAGCCGCGAGCCGCAGAGCAATGCTGACATCTGCTGTTTGATAGAGAACACCCGTCGTAATCCCTCTTTCCCCACGCGTTCATGCCTCACCGGCATTAACGTGATTTGATTTGGGGTTTTGGAAGGAAGAATATAGCTGCAGCCGGTCTGGGTTGCATTTTGCTGCATCTTATCCAGACAGTGTGGGAGGGGTTGGGTCTTTTAATGGTTTTGAAAGAAAGGCGCAGGATCGGGAAAGTCAAAGTAAGCTTTATCGTCACTTCACCTTGAGTTCAGTCCTCAAAGGGCAAGGGTCCGTCCAGGTTTTCGGTCCTCCCGGGTGCAAACGCCGTCTGCAGGCCTGTTAAACCGAGATTTCCACCTGGTAGAACGGAAAACCGGACCGGATCACGGCCTGGAGGACTGGAGTCCGACACCCCAGTGTAGAGCACAGTGAAGGTCTGCTCACACACAGTGACCAATGACCCAAACTGAAAACGACAGATTCTATTGAATAATTTCATTTGCTCCATTTCATTGTCTTCTCTTTTTCCAGATAAGCGTTGGTTGTGAGGCTTGCGAGATGGAAGTCACTTCCTGTTCCAGTGATCAGCGGAACAACCGTTGGACACCTACGCCTCGTTTTAACATTGTCCATTGTTTCCAGGAAATCCAAAATGTCATTGCTGCTGTAATCCTTTCTAATCAGATCCTCTTCTGTGAGGCGGTCCAGTGATGAGAGAAAGGGAAGGCAAGGACAGGCTGCAGCAGTCTGCAACTTTTCTCACAGGCAAACATGTCTCGGAAGGTGGTGTGTTGAACTGGTGGAGGGGAATACAATGAGTCAGCTCAATTTAAATTTACATTAATAATGAGCACCACAAAAGAAAGAGAACAGCTACAGGAGAATAGGTCCATTTGTGTGGACTGTATATGGATGTTTTACTGTTACTACTTCTGTTACTGTCCTAGAAAAACTTGTAATAGATTGTTCAATTAAAATAAATTACAAATAAAATGAAATGTTACATATTGGGTAATTTTGGCACCAGTGAGCCACTAATGAAGGTCTTGGTATTATTAAAAGACACATTTTTGGCTCACTTCCTGTCTATACTGCATAAAGCCAAAGCACTTAAATGTTCTCCAAAGATAAAAATGGTGAAGACACCCAACTCAGGAACAAACCTGAAGAAACAGATTCTCATGCTGACAGCCAGGAAGTGCAGACAATCCTTCACAGTTACAGGATGCTCTCTGCAGAAATACAGACGGGCCCAACACCTCGAAAAACAAACCTGGGCGTCAACGTGTTTCTTTATCAAGAAATGGCCAAGCCCTGATCTGCACGCGGCCAAATTTTACATCACAGCTCAAGGCCCTGCGAGGCTGTCGCGTTTTTATTGTGCAACTGCCTCGTGCTACTGGCACTAATGTCGTTCAACCACAGCCAGCAGCTACAGGAAGAGAGGTATTGGGGTTCACGTCAGGTCCGTGTCAGGGTCAAAAGGTGCTCCATCTTTGTCGGTGCTACTGTGGTTCACTGATGTCCTCGATGGAAAGGTGAACGCGTCCTTGTCTCCTTTCTCAGAAATGGGTGGCGCGCTCGGTGTCGGGTTAAAAAAAAAAAAGTAACGACAGTAAACACACACAACTGACGGGAATATTTTTACTGTGACAGTATGAAGGCGCAGACTCACACGCCATCAGTACTTCAGTCAAACTGATTCCCTGTGTAGGATATTTTCCATCCCCTCACAGCGAAGAACTAAGTCAGCGGTATCCATTTGCACACAGCCAAATAAATGCTGAGGAACGGAGTGTATCAACACCCAGATGGATTTGGATTTAGACCCCCCCCTCCTCTAAAACACTTTACAGAGGTCTTTTCCTGGTGAGGTTCTGGAACACACACCGGTCCAATCAGCGCCGGCTACGAACCATCTGTTGTGTCGCTGCGGTGTCGGCCAATGGGAGGCGCCCTTCAACGCGGCTCTGGCCAATCGGGCTCGAGCTTGTTGACACGCAGACCCCCAGGAAGCGGATGATGTGTGTTTTGGTGTGCTGAAGCTCGGACCCGTGTCCGTCCGTCTCCCTCCTTCTCCGTTCCGTCCTTCTCGAACCCGGGCCGAGGGGCCCGCCGAAGCGTTGACGTCCGCGGACCGAAGCGGGGGCGCGTCGCCGGCGCTGGTCGGCCCCCACCATGGAGGCCGGGGGTCGGCCCCGCCGCGCCCCCCGCCGGGCCCCCCGCCTCGGGTGAGCCCGCACATGGGCACCGGGGCATGGAGGAGCTACCCGGGGGTCGTCATGGCCGCCGCGTCGCCGTGGCGTCACTCCGGCGGCCGCGTCCTGGGGGGCTGGGGCCCGCTGCTGTGCGTCCTGCTCGGCTCGCTGGTGGCGCTGCTGGTGCCCCTGGTGGGGGTGGAGGACCGGGGCTGCGCCGCCCGGCGCGGCGTCGCCCAGCTCCGCTGCCTGCTGTGGGGGGCCCCCCCGCCGGCCCCGGCCGGCCAGTCCACCGGCCTCACCGTCCCCTTCGCCGGGACTGACGTGGACCTGCTGCCCCAGAGGGCCAAGCCCAGCAAAGGTACCGGGGTGGGGGCGGGTGTTCAGGGCCACCAGATGTGGGCACGCCAACGTATGGAGGATGTCTTCAATAACTAAGAACTAATTAAACTAAGAACTACTCAAGAAAAACCCTCCTATTCTTCCCCCGAGCTCAGGGGTCTCCACACTGTTCCCCAAGGGGCCGTGTGGCTGCAGGTTCTTGTTCCAATCAGTCAAACACGCCCAGTTTGACCAATCATCTGTCTGAAGACTCAGGTGAGTTGATTAAGTGAGTCCAGTCTGGTGTGCTGCTGCTCGGTTGAACAAGAACCTGCAGCCACACGGCCCTCTGGGGAGCAGCGTGGACACCCCTGCCCTAGCTGGTAATCCTGCGATCTGCCATCTGGTTGGTTCAGGATCAAACACAAGCTTAATGTATGATGTCTTATTTGAACTTTCCCAAGGTCTCTCACGTAGGAAAACATAAAAAGCGGGAAAGGCAAATGGTTTCCCAGTCTTTGTTGTAGCTGAGTTTCCTTGTCTTTGATGTACGGGTTGTGCTTTCATCTCTTCACTACGTGTCTCCTGCGTGCCGGCGTCGTTTGTTGTCGCGGGTGTACGCATCCACGTTCTAGTTTGATTGACGTGATCGTCACACAGCCCCCCCGAAGAAGGCTGTCACACTGTTTCTCCACACTTTTTTTTGATAAGTGCCAGATTATACGTTAAAAACCACATTTAAAAGTGGAGTCTGACTATCAAGAACAATGCGGGACGGCGTCTCAGTTTCCTAACGGCGCAATTTTCTGCTTTTCATCCTGCAGAAATGGAGCTGGAGGCGAAAGCGGCGCTCCAGCAGGCCCTGGAGATGAAGAAACTGGGGAAGACGGAGAAGGCGCAGAAGCTGCTGGTGCACGCGCTCAGCATGAACCCAGAGTTCGTGGATGCCCTCACCGAGCTGGGGACCATCCTGGAGGAGGAGAAGGACGTGGTCCAGGCAGACCACCTCTACAGCAAAGCTCTGGCCATCTCGCCGTGTAACGAGAAGGCCCTCGTCAGCAGGGACCGGACTCTCCCGCTGGTGGAGGAGATCGACCAGCGTTACTTCGGAATCATCGACAGCAAGGTGCGCCGGCTCATGTCCATTCCCAAGGGCAACTCCGCACTGCGCAGGGTGATGGAGGAGACCTACTACCACCACATCTACCACACCGTGGCCATCGAGGGCAACACACTCACGCTGTCCGAGATCCGCCACATCATCGAGACGCGTTACGCCGTCCCCGGGAAGAGCCTGCAGGAGCAGAACGAGGCCATCGGCGTGGACGCGGCTATGAAGTACATCAACACCACGCTGTTGACCAGATCGGGGATAATGACGCTCGGCGACATCCTAGAGATCCATCGGCGGGTGTTGGGCTACGTGGACCCCGTGGAGGGCGGGAGGCTGCGCACGAACCAGGTGTTCGTGGGCCACCACATCCCGCCGCACCCCCGCGACCTGCAGAGACACATGGAAGAGCTGGTGCAGTGGCTCAACTCTGAAGAGGCCCTGCAGCTGCATCCCGTGGAGTACGCCGCCCTCGCCCACTACAAATTGGTGTACGTGCACCCGTTCGTGGACGGCAACGGGCGCACGTCGCGGCTGCTGATGAACCTCGTGCTGATGCAAGCCCGATACCCGCCCGTCACCATCCGCAAGGAGCAACGGGCCGAATACTACGCGGCTCTGGACACGGCCAACGAGGGCGACGTCCGGCCCTTCATCCGCTTCATCGCCAAGTGCACCGAGATGACGCTGGACACGTTGTTGATCTCCACCACAGACTACACCGTGGGGCTGCCTGCGGCCGGGCAGGACCACGCCTGCCCCGACTGCAAACAGACCATCTCCATCCACAACTGAGCAGGAACGCGCGCGTACACTTTATTGATCCGTGATTACTGATCATGTCTGTTACTTGATGTTCTAATTCAGGCTCTTGCTGAAAACTGATGCAAGATAACCGGTAGGAATCCTGCCGTTCAGGTTTTACACGCGTCCTCCCCATTTCAGTGTGTTCTGAAGATCCTGGAAGGGTTGGGTGTGTTTCAGTTCCCAGGTTTGACTACTGATGATGTGCAAAAGGGAAGGGAATTCTGGTCATGCGACTGGAGCTGCTTCAGACTGGAGCCGCGGCTCTGCCGGTGTGTTGGCGTGAAGCTTCCATCACGCTGTCATCTATTTATTTTTAAATAAACGTGTTCAGCATTCTCCGTCTTCAGATTCTGAAATAGGGAAAACACTGCAATCAAATAAATTGACATTTATTCAACACTTGACTCAAAGGGACACCCGAGCACCACACCGGCTTTGTTGGCGCACACAAAAGTGGAGGGGGAATTGTTGCAACATCTTTATATATTTCTTTTTTCCTTTGAGAATAGGCCACTTAGGTGAGAGAAAAAATCTACCTCAGGAATGAGTGTGTGCATTCTTTAGTTCAAACAGCTGCATAGATCTTTTGTGTAGGAACTGCAGGCATGAGTACCGTGAAGATGAAGCAGCTCGATATCAGCTTCCTCGTGTACGTTTAACTGATTAGACTTCAACCATTGAATTTCTCCTCGAGAAAAACAAGCTTATAAAATTCCCATGTTTGTTACAACCAACAGTGATAAGCGTCACACAAATGACCTAGAATAAAAACACATGGGAGTACAAATGGCTGGGTTTCATTCCCCTTAAAAGTTTAATAATTATCTGCTAAGCATCTAAAAGTCACTGTACACGTCTACCCTGTTGGACATACATGACATTAGATGAACAGGAAAGTGGTTGGCCATCAATAAAGAAACCATGAGGGGGGGCAGTTCATGGAGAAAAAAAAAATAATAAAAATGGTTCACAATACTGAGAGCACTTTAACAAAGAAAACTCAAGATCACAGGGCGGAGCACTGATTCCACACAGATGCCAGGCGTTAGTGATGTGGGCAGCTGCTGACGACCTTCCCCAGCCCGCGGCCTTATTTACAGCACACGCTCACCCACCAGGTGTTAGGTAACAGAGTTATGGGACGCGAAAATGCCTTCGCCAGATCACACAAAAACAACACCGGCTGTCAACATAAGAGATATCCCACGGAAATCTGGAGAGTATTCAGACACACTTATGTACACCCACAACTACACTACACACCAGTACAGCAGCTATTACCGTTTTAAAATCTCCACTTTTGCTCGGAAATGTGAAACAAACGAAACTCACTCATCCTCAGGCCTATTTTTTTCCCTTTAACAGACACAAAAATAGGACGTATAAACACAATTATACAACTTTATGTACAGTGTATTTACATACAAATGAGATTCTTATTTTAAAAAGGGCCTGGCAGCTACCTTCAGACACACCAAAGGAAAACGATCAGCCACACCAGTCAAAAGTTTCACCAGACGGCAGCAGCTCGGGGATTAAGGCAATCTTGCAGAAACGATGACAAGATTAAGGGGCGGCCAGGTAAGCCAATTACAGGAAAATAACAGTTATTTTTAAGAACAGGAGATGGCTTTTACTGAGATTTCTCTCATTTGTTGAGGAGCATCCTGGCAAAGTCTGAATTGGACAGAGGTTTGGTCTCTGCAGTAGCAGACGTGCTGGCCGGCGCTGCAGGCTGGCCCGCCGACGTTCCGTTCTCCACTTTGCTTGAGGGCATGTTTTGTCGGTGCAGGGAGCGAGGAACCATTGACAGCTGAGTGCGTCCTTTTCCTCTCCTGGGGAACAAAAAAAAAAAAAAAAGAGTTTTTTGTTTTTCCCCCCACAGTGAATAGATGGGAGAACTCGAAAAGGTGTTTGGAAATGATGTGTTCTAATATGACACAACCACAGAGCACGGGCTAAGGGAGCCCAGATGGACAATAGCCTCTTTAAATCTTTTTTGTTTTTGTTTTTTTTAAATACCCATTAATGAGAATTCACAAACAGTATGACACACAAATGGGTAAAAAATGTCCGGTCAGAGACGGCCTGCAATGGCTCCAGATACTACTAGGAGGCCACATCCCTGTAGAAGGACCCTGATCTTAAACGGTGGACTTACGCGCCGTAGACCTGCCGTGGCATCGGATCCATGGGCCTGCCGGAGCCAGGTTTATCCATCATGTTCCTCCGTGGAGGGTTGCTTATAGCTACAGAGATTTTATTGCCATCCATCTCCATTCCATCCATCTTCAGGACCGCCTGAGAAGCGGAAGTTTCTTCCGCAAACTCGACATACGCCAGACCCTGCCAATCAACAGACGGTTGAGACGTTAGACTTTGATCGGCAACGGCTCGATCGCAGCCTCCGCCTTCCACGCCTCACCTTGGGCTTTCCCGAGCGATATGTGACCAGACGGACATCTTTGATGACGCCGTAGCTCTTGCAGGCTTCCTCCAGCTGCTCTTTTGTGCAGGAGAAAGGCAGCCCAGAGATGAAGATCTTTTGTTTCTCCATGGATGTGTTGTACTTAAACACCTGCACGGAGAACAACAGTGTCTCTGCTGGGCTGAGCGAAAATGATCACGTTCAACTTGTGCACGCGTGTTTGTTTTGATGAAACAGAACATTAAACAGATTAAACAGCAACATTGCGACATTGTTCTCATTTTTATATCTACCTTAAAGTCGGGGTTTTTGTTTTTGTCCACACACGGTGACACGAACACGGGTCTGTTCTCCATCTCCCGTCTGTCCAGCTTCAGGGCTTCAGAGACTGAAGCCACCGATTCAAACTGGATGTAACAGTATCCTTTGAAGGTCCCCTTGGTGCTGAAAACGGGACGAATCTGTTTGATGGGCCCGCACGGCTCGAACATTGTCCTGAGCTTTGCCTCTGGCTCCTCCAGCGTGTATGCCAGATTACTGATGAAGACGCTGTTGTTATCGTTGCGCAGCTCTGGCTTATCATCCCTCTGCTTCTGAGGAGCAGCTGCAGCCCCCTGCTGGGGCTTTTTAAAGCCCGGTGGGGCATTCTTCCCGAAGAGTCCTGTCTCCGTCTCCATTTCCTCCTCTGTGGTTTGGTCCTCATTTCCTCTATGCCTTTTAGAAGCTTGTTCTGCCACGGAGGTTTAAATATATTCAGGAACTAAATCTAAATGTGTACACCCAGCGTTTAAATTTTACCTACCTGTGGTGTCGTTCCAGTTGTCCTCATAATCCTGCTGCGCTTTCCTCTTTTCCCCGGGTCGGACATCCTTTCCCATCTTCTTCTGAGCCTTCTTGTCTGACTTGGTCTTGCGCCGCTGCTCGGCTCTGTCTTCCTCTTGGCGAGCTACTGCGGCCTCTTTCTCAGCCACCTGACAGACAGCAGAATATAACATGAGCTGAAGGAAACAGCCGAGCAGCAGAGCGTTGCTGTCTGGGCTCCTACCTTTGCTCTTTGTTCATTAACTCTGTTCAGCCTGCTCTCCGTCTTTTGCACCGCCACGTCCCAGTCCTCCAGGGAGCCTACAGGGGAGGATATAAAACCAGCAGGACGGTGGGAATGTGCAGACTCAACTTTCAAACTCCAACTTAATTTACACAAAGCAGATATTGGTGTGAGTTTACATCCAATTTACACACTTCTGTGAAGGTCTTTTCTTTACCTTCGACTCTCTCAAACGTGAGCAGGACTTCGCACACATGCTCGGGGTAGTCTGACGTGCACTGGACCGCTCTGTGAAGAGCTTTCCGACAGTGGGTGGAGTCTCCATACGACCTGCAGATGAAGAACAACATCAGGGACGCCGTACACCAGCACAGGCCATGTGTTTGATCACACAGACGTCATACATGGTTAATAGACCTTTCAAGGTTATAGTACTCCATCCACATGTTGGCATATTTGGCGTTCCCTTTTGTCATAATAGTATCCCACAGTTCTCTGGCTTTCTGCATGTTCTTACAGTGAAGAGCCTGAAGCAGAGGAGACCATTATCAGTACAATACAAATATTACACAGGTCATTCTCAATATATTATATATTTAAATCAACAGTTACACAATGAATACCACCAAACCAATGCTGCTCACCTCTATTTTTGCCCAGACCTGCATTATGATGCAAGATGGATCTCCACTTTCTCCAAACCCTTCAGCAACATGACGCAAAGGATACAATAAAATCAAACACAACTATAGCACAACTAATCTCAGTCAAAGTCAAGACCACATACGTTCTTCGACATCCTGCTTCATGTAGTCCAGAGATCGAGAGAAGGCCCCGCGCAGCTCCTCCAACTCCTTACTTGATTCTATTAAACAAGAAACACAGAAGAGGAGTCAACACACAAATAAAAAGGAACACAAACTGCTTCAGGAACCACTCCAACCTTTGCTGAAGTCCACACGTCTCCTCAGGGAGTCCAGATACGCCTGCCAGATCTCCACATAATCTGTTGCTTGAATGAATCCTGCACTCAGCGCCTTTTCAAAAACATCTGTGAAGGCGGCAAAGAACTGAGCACACATGTTCTAAAATAGCAACACAAAGTAACAGTTCCCGGTGCTCCGTTACCTGAGACAGTCTGGTGGTCAGCTCCATGTCTCTCAAGAGCTACCAAGTAACTTTTCCACAGGCCCATTGTCCAGGGGCAGTTCCTGACGGCACGGTCATGAGTGGGGAGGACCAAATCTTTGATTTTCAGCTGACGATCCTTCAAAGAATACCGAAATAGAAACTGCATGAATATCAAATGCTCAAACATAACATACATAATCATCCTAACAACAGTCTTAACTCTTGATGAACAGCTGAGCCTTTCCCTGAAGTGTCAGAAACCCTAGTACAATACTGACATCAAGTGTAACCACTTAATCTTTGACACTGCCGTACTCACAAGATACGTGGTGTATTTTGCCCACATGTCTGGTACCAGGCAGTTTTCTGCCAGCGTCCTCTCAAAAATTATTTGGATCCGCGCCGGGTCACCTTCCTTTAATTCAAAGTCTATGTAGGCCTGATACTCGGCCAGTTTTGGAGGTTCTGCTGCCAGCTGCAATTCAAAAATACACAGGTGTTACACATACTTAAATGGCATTCTTTCAAAATCAAACATTTACAAGAAGGTGTTATCATGCATCTTATTTACCAGAGACTCCTCAAATGGTTTGCGCTTCTCCATCTGCTGCAAAGCCTTTTTGTAGTGGTGTTTGATGGTGTCAGACACTCCCTGTTCTGACCACTCTTCAAACTCTGCATAGGTGGCTTCCATGTCTACAAAGCAGCAGGGCACATTTGGCTTTATGGTTATTTCCCTATATCAGACACTATTTACAGAGTACCAGCAGAAAAAATAGAAAGCTCATCTCGTCCAATAAACTCAATAAAATTCAAATACCACATTACAACCAGAATTCATTAGACCACAGCGCAGCTGTCTTGTAAATGAAGCTCTCTTTTCAAGAGGACTGTGGGTCGGATGGAAAATCTTCCATTTATATAGTAGTTCTATACTCACCCATTAACGGGATGGCCAACTGTCGCCGGAAAAGTGTGTGGATTCGCTCCAGCTGTGTGTTCAGTAGCTCTTGTTCTTCGTGACTGGGAATCCTGCCAAGGGAAGGCTGAGAGGAAAAAGCCAGAGAGAGTGATTCCAAATTTGTTCTGCGATACATTGAGATGATTACTGTACTGTCTCATTTTCAAGTGTTAAATTTGACTACAAAACAGTGCAATAAATGACACTCTGACGTGTCAATTCTGATTTTTTTTTAGAAACTGGCTGTCACATAGAATGGTTTACACACAGCTGTGGAAACATACAATACAGATGTGAATAGCAAACCTGTAACGTGGAAAAAATGGCATTCTCGAACTCTCTGTACGCCTCCCAGAGCACCTGTCCCTTTGTCACGTGGAGCCCCACGGCCGTCATGGCTCTTTCAAAGATGGCTCTCACCTTGTCTATCCCACCTGGTAAGCCCATGCCACCAATTGAATATTGAGCATATTCAAGCCAAATATCCGGACCTGTAATAAGAGACACACTCAATTACTTGTGAAGAAAATGTAAGGACTGCATACCAAACAAATCTGGTGACTGTGGCACGTGCACTCACAGATGTAATCCTTCACAGCCCTTTCAAACAATTCATAGACTTTCTCCCTGTTTGGCTCCTCCTCAGACAGACGGATTTCATCCTTGAGCCAATCCAACCATATTTCTGTAGGAAGTGAGAAAATGGAGTTCTAGAGGCACATTTCTTTCACACACATGTTGTCCAAAACTTCCGTCACACATACACCAACCTTCAGTGAGTGGGAAGAGCTCGCTCATCCTCTGCCTGGCCTTGCGCAAAGCGAAGAGCTCACCCTCCTGCTTCAGTAGTTTGATTAGGTCCACATGGCAGTTGTAGTCAAACGCGTTAATTGAAAGCTGCAAAACACAGAACACTGGGCTGACATGTCGGCAAAATGTTCATCATCGCCCAAGGCTAAGCAAGGTGAGGGGTACTAATAACGAATAGATAACACAGATAACTACCGCTGTTCGTTTTTATGGAGACATTTTGATGTTTTGAAATACTATTCTCTGAATTCATCAACACACGTGATCCTAAACTTTAGATTCTCTGAATCATTTTTCTTTTTTTTTTTTGGTTTTAATGCAACACTGTGCATCATACATTTGTGCAGGCGGACCATTTGTTGCAGCACCAGAGGAGGAATGACAAGAACAATCTCCATAAAGTATTTTTTAAAAAAGGGCGCGTGGGCAAAGTTCGTAGCACAACACGTTAGCAAGCATGCTAACCACGACAGCTTTGTGAATGACGTCGGCTTATTGACGCTCACGCCTCCGTCTCAACAACTGCGGCTGACATCGGCTCCGCCGCCCGCTCGGCCCGGGACCGCTCCGGACCGGGGGGGGGGCGGCCGGGGCCCCCAGGAGCCCGTCGGGCGCGCTCCAGCCCCATTCATTCGCGCTAGCTCGGCGCTAGCCCGCGGGGCTACCTGCTCCTCCAGCCGCTGGATCTCCGCCTCGTTCTCCTTCTCGTCCTCCGAGGACTCGTCGTCTTCGTCGTCGAGGTTGTCCTCGCCCATGTCGTCCTCGTCCAGGTCCCTGTCCTCCGCCCCCGCCTCGTCCTCCTCCATCTCCAGCAACTGCGTATGCTCTGCGCCGCTAGCCGCCGCCATGTTGGAAACGCTGCTCTGCCTGGAAACAATCTTCTTCTTCTTCCTCCTCTTCGTCTTCTTCTACCTCCAGCAGCGCTCTGCCGCCCCCCGCGGCCTGCGGCAGAACTGCAGTCGCTGACAGGAACGCGCGTTTATTCCGGGTCCCGTCTGGGGAGAAAAGGTGACTGTGACGAGAACTTTTGGAATTTGCCGACCATTTTTCATGACTTTTGTGGCGTCGTCCGCCAGTTGCCGATCGCCCGTTGGCTGCCCAAGGCCGTCAGACTCTCGAAATTAGTATTTTTATTTCACTTAATTTTCTTACAAGAGACAAACAGGGAGAATCATTCGGCGTGACGTCAGGGGGCGTGGCCTATACCCGCCCGCAGCGTGTTGTCAACACTGGCCGATAGAGGGCGCCCCTGTTGTTTAGTCGTGTTCACTAGTGTTTAGTCGTGTCCAATAGTGTTTAGTCGTGTCCACTAGTGTTTAGTCGTGTTCACTAGTGTTTAGTCGTGTTCACTAGTGTTTAGTCGTGTCCAATAGTGTTTACTCATCTTACGATGACTTGTATGCGAGGTTGGACAGTAAGGAGGGAGAGACTGATCTATACAGGCTGGAAAGACAGAGAGACAGAGGGGAAGGACGTTCAGCAGGTTAGGGGCATTAAGGACGGGGATGGAGGTGTGCTGACAGGTGCCAGGAGAGCAGGGGTCTCCAAACTGTTCCACAAAGGGCCGTGTGGCTGCAGGTTCTTGTTCCAACCAGTCCAGCCCACCCAGTTTGAACAATCATCTGTCTGAAGACTCAGATGAGTTGATTAAGTGAGTCCAGTCTGGTGTGCTGCTGCTGGGTTGAACAAGAACCTGCAGCCACACGGCCCTTTGTGGAACAGTTTGGAGACCCCTGCAGTAGAGTGATGGGAGGATGGAAAGAGTACTTTGAAGAGTTGATGAATGAGGAAAATGTGAGAGAAAGGAGAGTAGAAGAGGGGACTTGTGGACCAGGAAGTAGCAAAGATTAGTTGGGATGAAGTGAGGAGGGCATCGTCGGTCCTGATGTACCTGAGGAGGTATGGAAGTTTCTGGGAGAGGTAGCAGGAGAGCATCTGACTGGGTTATTCATCAGGACCATAGAGAGTGACAAGAGGCCTGAGGAATGGAGGAGAACTATGCTGGTGCCCATTTTTAAGAACAAGGGTGATGGGCAGTGTGGTGGTGACTACAGAGGAATAAAGCTGATGAGCCAGACAATGAAGTTATGGGAAAGAGGAGCTGAAGCTAGACCAAGGAAAACTAGCAGAGATGAAGACGCTGAGGTTCTCCCTGAGAGGGATCAGGATGGATAGGATCCGGAATATCAGGGACAGTAATTGTTAGAGGATTTGGAGATACAGTCAGAGAGGCCAGACTGAGGTGGTTCAGACATGTCCAGAGGAGAGATGGTGAATGTTGATAAAAGGATGCAGAGTTTCAAACTCGCAGGCAGGAGGCCAAGAGGAAGACAAAAGAGGTTTATAGATGTAGTGAGAGAGGACATGAAGGTATTGTCACGGCTCAGAAGGGAGGACCCAAATACAGACACAGAGTAGCGGGGGGAGAACACAAGTTTAATTCCAAAATGTCAAAACACAAAGCGCTCCGGTACAGGAGGGAACAAGGGCTCTCGAGCCAACACAAAAATCACCCGGACGGGGGAGAAAGCCAACAGAACAACAACTATACTTCCCCGCGATCCGGAATGTCCTGGGAATGGATCTGGACAGACGGGAGTCAGTCAGTGTTACCGGGCAGCAGCCTGAGTCAGAGACGGACGGGCATCAGGGCCCCACACGGGAGGCAGAAGTACCTGGCAGAAGACAGGGTGACAGGTGACAAGTAACAGATAACCAAAAAACCAAAACGACCCAGCACCTCCGCTGTCGGCGACGGGCCTTATGAAGGGCAGGTAATCCCGGGATGCAGCTCAGGTGCGCGACCTCCCGCTGGTCCCAGGACAGGGTTGGCGCCCCCTATGGGGAAGGAGGTGCACCGGACCCCTACAGGTAGTGGGTGAGAGAGAAGAGGATGCAAAACAGAGGGTGAGAGGGAGGCGACCCCTGAAGGGAAAAGCCGTAAGAAGAAGACGATGATCGTCACCATAAGTCATAAATAGCTGTCATCAGATAATGGCAGCCATTTTTGTAAGTGAGACAATCCAACAGCGATCAGAGAGTTTAAACATTGATCTCAGAACACATTGTTCCTATCACCCAGAGTCACGAGAGGCAGCTGAACGAGGAAATGGGACACTTGAGTATTGTGAAGGAAATCTACTTTCTCTGTCTTGTTATTTAGTGTCCTGACATTAAGGTCAGAGCTCGGTGACCGGTTCTTGTCATTCACTCCAGTCATAGACAAAGCAATGCTGAGACAACAGCAGCACAGGCTGGATGTTTCTGGTTGACCCAAGGTTATCACTTTCTGTTTGGGGTAGCTAAGATATTAGCTGGTGTCGTGCATGGACAGAGATTGTGATCTCCTTTCTGTCTAACAGCTTATATTGCTCTCGGTACGGGTGACTCGTGCAAGCATGAACTGTTGTTGTGTTAGTGCCATTTCTCAGTAAACTTCACTTCAAGGCAAGTTATTTGAGTCCCCAGTGTGTCTGTTCCACCACCTCCGTAATATCCACAACAAATATAACCTTCTTAAATGTTGACGACGCTGGTCTTAACTGGCCCACTTGCCTCCCTATCGTGCTGTTTACATGAGATCACTGAAAGTATTCATCACACCCACTGCAAACACGTCTGAGGCCTTCCGCCACCTGTCCAGGACAACCCAGAAGCTGGAAGTGCTAGTAGCGCCTAAGATCACAGAAGATCATGCTGAACACACACACACACACACACACACACACACACACATTCAGCAGAAGACCATTATGGGTGGAAGATGCCACTGGTACCACCTACCATGCTTCTGTGGACTCAGACTGTGTGTCTGTGTTACTGCTGTTGTTTTGTTCATCATAACTCCTTGGATTTGGTTTGAACTGGAAATAAAGCACAATGGCTTCACCACAAAGAAATGCAGCATTGATGTCAATGCTGGTGACAACACATGGTATAAAACTATGTGTGAGGGAACAATTTCTATCAGGTCTTTCTCCTATTCAGTGTCTTGAAATTAGGTTCAGAGGTCTCAGTGATCGGTTTTCCATTCCTGTCATACACAAAGCAACGCTGAGGCAGCAACAAAACAGGTATCCAAGGTGAGCATTCTCTGTTTTGGGGTAGGAAGTAAATATGTGATGGCTAATAATAGAAACAATTTTGAAGGGTCTCTCAGAGCCCTACAATCCTTTCACCATTCATACAACACAGAGCAGCAATGTAATGAAAGTGGATGTTTGATGAGTGACCTGCGACAGTTGTGAAGCTGCAGACACATAAGCCAGGGACTGCCACCAAAAGACAACATCAACGTGGTGCAGCTACCATCGGAGCTCTACACACACACACCAACGAGACGTGCAGGAGAAAAGTAAAGCACAAAGATGAGGCAAAACAAATAGCAGAGAAACAAGACAACAAAAAGGGACACACGTATGCTTTCACAGGGACGACAGACACCAGCTGAAGTAAGAGGCTGGTGGTGGACTGTGGAGCCGTGACACACATCAGAAGTGACGAAGACAAATTCACACAATTTGACACATCTTTCAAGCCAAACAAGCATTATATGGAGCAAATTATTGGTGAAATAAGCTCAGGCCCAAACCTCCAGCAGACAAGTGAACCTTCCTGTCCTTCCACATCATGGTGGCAACATTAATGTTTTCATGTATTACATTAATAAAGGTTCCTGTCATGGCAGATGTTCTTCTGTGGGTCAATCAAACCTGACAGTTTTGACACCATACCACCCTAATGTGACATTTTACAACACGAATATTGGACACAATCAGTAGGTTTATTCATCAAAATGCCCCTGACAGAGCAGTGTGGTAGCCTAAAGTATGTTTCAGCTTCATGATACATGAAAAAGGAGACATTTGACTGAAACATTAGGAATACTTTACTGATCATGAAAAAGAATCAGGCATCCAGTAATGTTGGCATAAAAGTACTGAAAATATCACAGCTACATTTCATATAACTTGATATGATGTATAGATATAAATACATAATCTAAAGTAGATAAATAATATAATGTTGCTAGGTGATGTGCTCTCATTCGTATTCTGATCTGGGTTTGTGAACACAAATGTGCACCTGACATTTGATTTGTGGACTTTTTCAACTTAAGGATGATTGAGGATGATTTATATCAGGCTTCATTTTGTATGAAGTTCATCCACAGTAATGGTTGTAATTTATGTTTTTCACTGAACTGTGGACACTTTATGTTTATTTTCATTGTGGCCTTTTGGATTATGGGATGCTACAGCTGCCAAGGAGTCGTTCTGGAGCTTTATATAATATCTATAGATATACACACACACACACACACACACACACACACACACACACACACACACACACACACACACACACACACACACAAATAAAACAATAAAAAATAATGAATTCTCACATTTGTGTTCTGTGGTGGAGTAACACCTTTTCTTATTTATTATTTATATATTTGTTTATTCCTCATGTATCATTTATCCGGCGTCTGTATGAATCAGGGGGGGATTTTTCACAAAGCGAGAGAACAGTAAGAAAAGAGTCTTTGTGTGTCCAGGAGAGCAGAAGGAAAGGTAGCAAGGCTAGAAGTTTAGGAGCAGGGTTCAAGTTGTTCTATCATGGTGTAGATAGGAAGAGACATGGAGCAGGAGTTATGTTGAAGGAGGAGTTTTTCAGAAATGTCCTGGAGGTGAAAAGAGTGTCAGATAGAGTGATGAGTCTGAGTTGTCATTGGTTCAGACTTCCATGGACATGTTGGTGTAGGAAACAGATGATGAGGAGATGATGGTTTGGTATCCAGGAGAGGAAGGCAGAAGGACAAGATGGTAGTTGACTGCAAAAAGGATGAAAAAGCTGTAGTGAATACTTTCTTCTGGCAGGAACATTGGGAAGTGAAGGAAGGAGAACACAGGTAGACTACATCTTGTATAGGTGGTGTAAGCTGAAGATTAATGACTGCAAAGTAGTGGTGGGTGAGAGGACAAAAGCAGAACAGAGGACAAAGCAATGGAAGCTGGAAAAGGAAGAGTGTTGTGTGACTTTTAGGAAGGAGTTGAGACAGGCTCTGGATGGTCAGGAGGTGCTTCCAGATGAAGGGTAGGAGAGTACTTGGTGTGTCATCTGGAAGGAAAGTAGATTAGGAGACAAGGTGGTGGAATGAGGAGGTGCAGGAGTGTATACAGAGAGGTTAGCTAATAAGAAGTGGGACACTGAGAGGACTGAAGAGGAGATGCAGAGTAAGGTGAAAGTAGAGGTGGCAAAAGCCAAACAAGGGGCTTACCATGACTAGTGTACTAGGTTGGATAGGAAGGAGGGAGAGACTGATCTATTGGTTGGCAAGGCAGAGTTTCAAACTGGCAGGCAGGAGGACAAGAGGAAGACAAAAGAGGATGTTTATAGATGTAGTGAAAGAGGACATGAAGGTAATGGGTGTGAGAGAAGAGGACACAGAACAGAGGGTTAGATGGAATCAACTGAGTCGCTGTGGTGACCCCTCAAGGGAAAACCGAAAGAAAAATACTCGTGTTTACTCGTGTTCATTCGTGTTTATTCGTCTTCACTCGTGTTTACTCGTGTTCATTCGTTTTTATTCGTGTTCACTCGTGTTCACTCGTTCACTTCCGTTTACATCGGTAGTTAAATATGGCGAATGTGTATTTAGGACGCTCCGCGTCCTCTCTGTTGTTATGTGGCAGAAGGTTATTCAGCCCTCAAGTGAAAGTTTTCTGCCCTTATCACAAAAAGGTAAGCCGACGCAGCTTAAATCCACTGTTTGAACTAATCGTGCCACGACTGTTTTTGATCGTCGTGTGTTGTGAAACAGTGTCCATACGTGTGGCATTCGACAACTTTAAAAGTCACGCCTTGTTTGCAGATAAATACGGTAACAAAACAAGGCGCGTCTCACGGTGTTGTGACTCTCCTTAAGGTCGTCGACCACTACGAAAACCCAAGAAATGTGGGCTCCTTAGATAAGAACTCCAAGAATGTGGGGACGGGTTTGGTGGGTGCACCAGCCTGCGGTGACGTCATGAAGCTGCAGGTATAGTTTTTTATTTTAATTTTCTCTTCACCTTTCAAACTCATTTGGTGCAGCCGAGCGCCTGAACGCGTGTGGGTTTTTGTCTTTTTTTTTCAGATCGAGGTGGATGAAAATGGCAAGATAGTCGAGGCGCGGTTCAAGACATTTGGCTGCGGCTCCGCCATCGCTTCCAGTTCTCTGGCGACGGAGTGGGTGAAGGGGAAGTCTGTGAGTCCTCAGAGCACAACACGAGCAGGGGGGGGGCAGATTTAAGCTCCACTGTGACCACCTCATGGGTTTGCTTCCATCCTGCAGATTGACGAAGCCCTGAAGATCAAGAACACGGACATTGCCAAGGAGCTCTGCCTTCCTCCAGTGAAGCTGCATTGCTCGAGTAAGTTCACATTTTCAAACGTGCTTGTTACACCGATGCCTCCTTCTTCTTATTGTAATCATTTTTTTTTTTTAATGTACATGCAAAACTCCTTTTTGTTTCTTTCAGTGCTGGCAGAGGATGCCATAAAGGCAGCGCTGTCAGACTACAGGCTTAAGCAGGACAAGAACAGGACAGCAGACAAGGAAAGTGTGCAAGCCAACAACTGACCTGTTACCCGTTAAAGCTACTGCATACCCTGGAATGCGTTGTGTATATTTCTCCTGATGAACAGGACATGTTAACCATCAGTACCATTGAGGTGTCAGGTGTGGGCTTTATGTCAAAGCTCCACTTCCATATGGTTGCTGATGTAAGGACGCTGGTGTTGATGTTTTTCTGTACAGAATATAATAATGGAAAACAAATCAGGCCTGGTGGTGGTAATTCTTTGTACATATGTTTTCTAATTTCACTTGATTTAATAAAATCACATCTCTTGGAGAAACGAGCGGAAATCCCGGGTACGTTTGTGTCTCTGCGCCGGCTTCAGCCGCCCGATCCCGCGTCGAGCGGCGCCACCCTGCGCCGCCGCAGGAGCGCCCTCCTCAGCAGGAGCAGCAGCACCAGCGAGAGGGCCGCGAGGAGTCCGCACACGAGGCCGAGGAGGGAGATGACCGCGGCGGGGTCCGGCCGTGCCGGCCCCCGCGGGAGGGGAGTGGGTCTGTTGGTGGAGAGCAAAGGTCGTGTGTGTTCGGCGGAGGTCGCCCTCAGGTCGGGGTAACGGCCGGTGGCGTTATCTCTGGACTCCTGTTGCCCAACAGAGAGAGTCGTTTTTAAAACGTCCTCCCCAGCCGGGCGTGTTTTAGTGAGAGACGCGCACTTCTCATAGGTGACGCTCCCCAACGAGTGACGCCCGCCCCCAAAGTCGGCGGATTTTGACGTTCGCTCGGACTGATTTTCGAACTCCGTTGTGTTCTCGAGCGCGGGCAGCCTTCCCTCCCCGGTGAGATTGAGGTTCTCCCATCCATTTGAGGCGGGGTGGGGGCACGTCTCCGGGACGGAGAGGTTCAGAAGCGCGTGCCGGGCGGGGGGGGCGGCCTCGGCGCAGGCGATGTCCGTGGCCGTCCTCGCCCGCCCGCTCGGCAGCCAGCGGTACAGGTGGAGGGTGTCGCAGCGGCAGGCCCACAGGTCGCCGCCGAGGCCCCGGGACCCGAGGCCGGTCTTCGGAACCCAACGCAGGCAGCCGCTGTTGACCTTCAGGCTTTGCAGGTTGACCAGGGGGGAGATCGAGGGCGGGTCCAGCGCGGCGATGCAGTTTTCTGAGAGGTCGACGTGCGTCAGCGACGGCGGGAGGCTCCGGGGGAGGCCCGTGAGCCTGTTTCCCCTCAGGGTGAGGACCTGAAGCCGGTTCAAACCCTGGAGGGCTCCGGGTTGGATGGCGCGGATGCGGTTGTCCTTCAGATCCAAGTGCGTCAGGTTTCCCAGCTTCCTGAGGTCGCCGGAGGTGATGTAGGCGATGCGGTTTTCTTGGAGCTGCAGGGACTCCAGGCTGGGCGGAAGGCCGCGAGGGAAGTGAGACAGCAGGTTGTGGCCGAGGCTCAGCTCCTGGAGACCGGAGAAGGCCAGGAGCTGGTGGTCCACGTTACAGAGCTGGTTTCTGGCCACAGACAGAGCCAAGGTGCTGACGGGGACCGAGCGAGGGAGCGAGCGCAGACCCAGGGACTCGCACACGACCAGAGAGGCGAGACAGCAGCAGCCGGGGGGACAGGGAGACACGGGAGAGACGAGAGGACAGAGCCAGAGAAGCAGGAGTGTCCACATCTGCGCTGAAGCACGAGTCACTGCGAGGGACAGAGATCAGAACATCAGAACCAGAGTCCAGGTGAGCTCTGCAACAGCCTGGCCCTGAACGCATCACAGAAGATCCACCGGCAGTTTTATCACCATGCTTCATTT
Source organism: Lagocephalus sceleratus (assembly GCA_911728415.1). Taxonomy (NCBI): domain Eukaryota; kingdom Metazoa; phylum Chordata; class Actinopteri; order Tetraodontiformes; family Tetraodontidae; genus Lagocephalus; species Lagocephalus sceleratus. The sequence continues at coordinate 4,116,265 of CAJVRN010000237.1, read as the reverse complement.
TTGCATCCAACAGAGTTGACTTGTGTCTCCTAATTGTTCAGGAAAATGATCTGGAAGCAAATATATCTGAAATATAATTTAAAAAAAGTAAAAATAAATGTCTAATCTTCGGGATTTACTACCATCTAGTGGTGAGATGACGAATTGCAGGATTTGATTTTCAGTTTTTAGCTGAAAATATATCAGACAGTAGTAGTGGGGGTAAAATAGCAGTTTTTATACTGCAGTTATGGAGGATTTCTGATGAAAATTTATGCTATTGAACCCTTAAGTGGGTTTTTGCATATGTCTGTATGGGGCTGCTGTAAAACCACGTGCAGGAGGACTTCCATCCATACCTTTATAAAGATCTTATTCCTAAATAAAGATAAAGTGCGGTGATTAACACACTAAGATCGTTAATATTGTAACGAAATCTCAATTGTTTCTCAGACATGAGGCCTGGGAGAATTTTGAGCTCCCAGTGAGTCAGCACCATCATTTTTAGAAGTGATTCACCTGTTTTAATATTGTTTTCCTCGACCCCCGAATGGGGGGGAAATAATCATTTTATGAGTTTGGAGCGGCCAGAGTAAAAAGGTGTGGACACCTACCATTCTGCTGAGTGTGCAGGAGGAGAGCCGGACAGGCACCTGGTCCTCGTGTGATCTTAGGATGTTTCTGGTCCCGGTGAATTCCAGGCAGATGCTCATCAAAGTTTAACGACAGCTTTAAGGTGCTGTGTTACCTCTTCTGGATCCTCTTCACCCCTCAAATTCACCGGCGTTGGGCAGCGAGAGTGGAAAGAGTTTGGAGACGCGCGGCGAGGATTTAAGGTTGCTTAATTCTGTCGCTAAATTTTAAAATGGTAACCGAGGGTGGGGGTCGCCACAGAGAGATGGGCTCCACGGGGAGGACCCTGTGCCCCCCCCCACCAATAGGGAAGGGCCAAAGCGAATTGGTAATGTCTTTCCGAATTATTCAGGCCTTATTGACAAAAGGGAGGGGAATCTGACCCTGGCGCTAGGCTCCAGGTCACGGCTCACGTTTCAGCAGCCGCCGGCTGTCCCGTAAAAGGTGTTTTCATCTTTGATCCTATCTTTGATCTCGCTTGCTGCTGCACGTGCCGACGCATCTAAAGCCAATCCTGTCGCGACCAGAGCGTGCCCGATGGTGCTGACCTCAACTATCCCCTGTGAATGTTTTATTATTATTTTAACGCTAATTTAACAACTGCAAGTCATCATTCACATGTTTTATTCAACAAAAGGAAAACATTTTAATGTCAAACGCTGCAGGTAGGGGATTTAGTTACCGACTAAATATGATTTTATTTCAGGATCCCATATGATATAGTTCCAAATTACTAGAAAAAACATTAGATTTTGGGTATTAAGGTCAAACAAAATATAATGTACACTACCCCAAACATAATACTACAGAGAAACACATCAAGTTGATAGAAATGTAATTAAAATACGGGCTGTTGTTTCTAGGTTGTTCTCTCTAAATAGACCCGGCTGGTCTGTCATTGCTCTGAGTTTACAGCATATTTTTCTTTCCTGCAATAACAGAGCGCAGTAACAGCGTGCTCTGCCCCAGCACTTCTAATCTCAGACCTTTTTTTTGTTTGTTTTTCACCCCGCTCCAAAAAAAGAGTGACTTTTGTTTCTCTGTGAACCCTGAGGTTGGAGGTACCCCCCCCCTCAGGTCGAGGCTCCTCTCCTCAGGCCCGACTGCTCTGTTCCTCGCCACGGACGCTGTTGAATGTAAGAGGCACCGCCGTCATGCTTCCGCACCCGCCCCCCCTCCTTTCGCCGCGGGTCCGACCACGCTTCAGTGTTGGGCCTTCTTCAGGTGGCAGGTGCAGACGGGCTGGGGGGGGCTGCTGCTGCTGCTGCTGCTGGGGCCCTGCTGCACCTCCTGCCTGGGCTTGGGCTCCTCTCTCCTCTTCTGCACCTCCTCTGCCTCCCTCGCCTTCCGGACCTCCGGGCGGGGCGACGACCTGACGTCCCTCCCCCGCTCCCCCACCAGGGCCTTGGAGGGCGTGCGCAGCATCTTGGGGGAGACGGAGCTCTGCGTCTGGACCCTCTTGACGTGGTCGACGGCGTACGGCCTCTCCTGGGTCTCGCCCGGATCCTTGCGCGCCGCCGTTTTTTCCGCCGCGTGCCTCTTGGCCGGCTTGGGGGGGGGTTTGTAGGCCTCCAGCTTGCGCTTGTGGCTCATGGCGGAGGCGCAGCAGATGATGAAGACCATGACAATGAGGAGGGAGGTCACCACGATGATGATGAGCAGGTTCTCCTGCAGGAAGTCCACCACCCTGCTCAGGACGTAGTCTTTGAGGCGGATCATGGTGGTGGTGATGCTGTCGGGGAGGCGCGGGGCCCCGGTGGCGGCGGTGACCAGGTGAGCGGGCGCCCGGGTGGAGAACGACGTCGGGAAGAGGAGCTCCAGCTCCGCCTCGTCGCCGCTGCCGTCCTCCGCGGACGCGTTGAACACGGGGCTGGACCGGCACGCGGCGAAGAGCAGCGAGAGCAGGCTCGCCCGGGCGAGCAGGGAAAGCAGGGAGGGCCTCATCTCCAGCTGGAACATCAACAGCAGCCATGTTAGAGCGAGCGGGGGGGCGGCGATGCGGCGCTGCAGCGGCGCGTATCTGGCTCTGCCACCACATCTATTTTAGAGGTGGCCATTACTTACTCAGGGTGGAGACTGCGAGTTTGGCACTGGCGGCCATGTAATTTGGAAGGCAGAGGGAGGCCACCCATCCACCACACCAAAGCCAGTAGGAAGGAGCAGTCAGAGGGAGCAGGGAGGCGTGGGGGGGGGGTGGGGGGGACTCTATATTTACAGAGGGCAGCGGCTGCTGAGCACCGGGACGAAGACCTTTGCGCTCCCGTAAGGGCCCAGTCCTGCCCAGCTCCGTCCCAGTGGTTCACGCCTCTAAAGACCCTGCTGGGTGACGTCCACGGCCCCCCCAAACCGCCAGCGTCCAGATGGTGGACTGGGTGGGCTCGAGTCACAGTTACAACTACATTTCCATTTCCTGTGTTTTACTGGAGGACACAGGTAAGTTTTTTTTTTTTTTTAATTATTCTGGATATTTGAGAACTTGGGCCGAATTCACAACAAATTTACCAGAATTGAGCAGAATGGAGCCAACAGAGCTGACCTCATGTTCACGTGTAAAATCAGATTTCTAAATTAAGTAGTAAATGTTTTAGGACCAGAAATAGTCTATTTTGTGCAACATTTAACCATTTCGTGACATTTCTGGACTACATTTTAGTCAAATCTGAACATTTCATAAAAACTGTGTTACATTTTTCTCATCAAATTAGTTTCTGTGTAATATTAAGCCAAGAGTTGGTTCATATTTATTCAATAGATACATTAAATTGAAAATGTGCATCCTGAAATTTCTTTAAATTTACCTTTATCACTGCATGCAGAAAAGCTTCAATATTGACATGAGAACAGTGCAGATAAATGACCCCTGACCCTCACAGCAGAATTCATAACAGAATCACAATTACTTACAATCTTCCCAAGTCGTCTCCCGAGCAGCACGGCACAACCGAAACCAGTGGAACTGAAGGAAAGTAAGAGTGGAAGAGACTTTCCAGGCATGTGCCCGCCCACTTTTTTTTTTTTTTTGGTAAATCAAGTCTGCAGTAAGATGAAGTGCCCTCCCTCCCGGCCCCTCCTCCCTTGTTATTTCATTGTTATCCAGTTGTTCTGAACAACTGGAGATGGAAATGTTCACGTCCTGCATCAGTGATTCTCTGGAGTCAGAAACTCCTCAGTCTTCACACTCTTCGCTGGACCAGCGCAACTTTCTGAGGCTCTGCTGCATCCGGACCCTCCGATGATGCGCCTAGTCCCCGGGCCTGGAGACGGGATTATTTCTGTTCTGGTGGGGCGAGTCCATGGCTGCCTCCCACCGAGTCCTGTAATTAAACCGTTCTTGATTACAGCCCGTCTATACATCAGACACCGGAGCACCCTTTACTCTAAAAACGGATCCTTCACGGGCGCACGTTAACGTCCACATATGTTGGACATCTCCTGATGTTTAAGGTTCTCTGCTGTAGAACCAGCAGCTTAACAAAAGCAACCATGTGGGAAAAGACCTTACAGGAATAACGACGCCACAGATGAAAGATGAGCCCATTTTAAAAAGCCTTTATTAAATTTCCCATAATCAATGTTTGATAACTGAAGCAAGAATTTAAAAAAAAAAAAAAAAAAAAACATGATCAGACCTCAGCGTGAGGCTTCAACCGGGTTCATTTCTGCCTCGACGCAAGAGGTTTGACGCTTGTCGCGATGCGTTATGGCAAGGTGCAGGGACACGGAAAAAACATTTAAAACCCACCCCCCATACAAATACCCACATCAGCACGACCACCAAAAAGAGAGGGGGGGGGGACAAAAAAAAAAAAAAAGGTATTATTTACAAAGCTTTCATTCACTTTTATCTTGACCATAATTACACACATACATCTCATCTTTCAACAGCACATTTCTCCACCTACGCTACCCCTTTGGACGACAGTCCACTGCCCCCCCTCGAAGCCAACAGTGCTACTAATAATCCAGAGTTTTGGTCTGATATACACATAAATCAGAATAATCTGTGGCGGACCCACACGTAGGCCCCTCCCACCACTCGTTTGGCCCATAGCTTCCGACGCAGCAATCGAAAACCCCAGAGTGGTTTTCACGTCCCCACTTCCATCTACTCGCACCGCGGTCCCTAAATACACTTGCGACTTCACCTCTATGGCACTTTCAGGTCTTTACAGCAGCGACACAAGGTCGCCCCAAGGTCTCCGTCTCCCACCGGGGAAACGACTCAGTTTCAGTCCCCGATGAGACAAAAGCTGGTGAACAGGGTGTTTAACAAATTAGAAAGAGGGGAAGGAAAAAAAAAAAGTCAAAGTGGAAGTGCTAAAAGGGATATGAGAACAGCTGGAACAAGAAACGGGCTAAACTTAACAGTGGAAATAATTCGGAGAATCAACTCAACCACCTCACAGGTAACTTTAGACAAACCCCCCTAAGACCGTCAAGGACTCACGGGTCCATCATCAACAGATGTTTTTAAATGGTGGAGGTGGATGATCACATGGTGTCAGTATTCCTAAAGGGACCGTCTGACAGGAGTTGCTTTCATGGGCAGCTCGAGCGACTGTCAGGAGAGGAAAAAGGGGTTGCATGGAAAAGCCAATCAGGGAGTAGGGGGGGGGGTGGAATGTCTGTCTAGAAGCACACGCCAACAGGCGCAGAATGGAATGCATCATCAGAGTTTGCCTAGAATGAGGAGCGGCGACGGGAATGACGAGAACTGGTGCAGAGCGCCGCCGCTGCTTCACCTGATAGTTAAACACTTACATCCGTGACTCAATAAGTCCTCTTAAAAAAAGCTCATCACCTCGATCACAGTTCCCTCAAACTGTCCTCAACTCCTCCACCTCCTTTAATGTCCAGTTGACTGTACAGAACTTCCCTGATTTTTTTTTTTTTATTTCTATGAAGACAGAAAGAAATACTGTAAGGAGGCATAAAAAAAAAAGGATTAAATTTGGCAACGTTAAAGTTTGAGGAAAGACTTCGGAATTTCTAGGCATGAGGATATTTAGTGTTGGGATTTTCTTGGCCGTATCTTTAAAATGTAAAAGAACATGTAAGACTTTTTTAACGCAAGTAGACAAAATATAAAATGACGGTCAGACAATAAAAGGAAGAGTCCTTTGTCACCAAAAGCCATGGGGGATTTACTGCTAAATTTGCTACGCGTCCTTATTCCACCTGTGTTAACATGAGCTTCCAGGGCTGGCTAAGAAAAAGTTCATCTGGAATGTTGCTAAGGATTGTTGCTAGGCAGGTCTCAGATGAAACACTGTCACTGAGATTGGCAGTAACTGGTCCCGCTCTCTCCCCTGCCAGATTAGAAGCTTCCTGAAATGTACTGGATTGGGAAAGTGTGCCTAAATGGCAATTTTGGATATCTGTTCCTCGAGTTTGATGATCCGCTTCTCCTGACTGCTGATCTGGTCCTTGAGGGACCGGATTTCTTTCAAAATCTCATCCAGCTTGGCTTCAGATTTCTGTAGGGAAGACAGACATAGTGATGTTGACAACACTAAACCAATCAGAGACCAACAAGTGGAAAAGCCTCAATCCTACTGCCTCCTGGCTTGGCTTCCACTGCTGGAGAGAATACTCACAATTGATGGAGTTGAACAGGCCGTCTTGACAGCTGGACTCGAGTTCTCAGCGTTCTTGGTCACCTTGGAGTCCAAAATATTCTTTTTTACCACTTTCAATTCGCGGTTCTTGCCCGGGACATAGCCGTTCTTGAGGGAGATGTAGATGGGCTCCCCGTCCTGGCCATCAAACCATTCCTCGGCCTCCAGGGCGGGGTCTGGTCCGGCTGTGTCTGGGTACAAGTCGTCCTGAAACAGGTCCGACTGTGGGGAAGGACAGAGCGGTTGGCTTTGACAAGAAGTTCACTTAAAGAGAACAAAACTGTGATCCCACCTGCATGTGAGAGATAATTTAACAATGCTGAAAACCAGGACTCACCTTTCTGGGAACAGTCATAACGACAGGCTCACACTTCCTTTCGTGGAGTTTGAAGAACCTGAAATTAAAAAAAAGCAAAACATTAACATAATTAACAACTGGTGATGTCCTTGGATCCAGATGCTACTACTAAATATTTCAGTCATCATCAGGAAGAAAACACCATCACTTGGTGGTGAGAGAAGTGTGGACATAACTAATCTATCAAAATGTTATCTAGTAATGTGATCATCTGATCATAATGGATGAAAGAAGAGACCCCAAATATTTAGATATCTGGAGCAGACGCAAACTTTATATACGTATGTGCCGTAGAAATCTACTTTAACGAGCATGTACTGCCACCTAGTAGCTGACGTTGAAACTACACATTCGGCAGAGTGAGCTCAAAATAATCTGCGGGTGAAGATAACCCTCATTCAATCAAACATCATTTTACCTCGCAATTTCACACTTGTTGACATCCAGGCCCCTCTTGGGCATGTAGCCCATTCCTCTCTGAGGCTCTTTGGAGCTGTAGGAGTGGAGGTAGTGAACGTACGGAGTCTCGTTTGTGATTTCAAAGTAGCGGATGCTGCTGTCGCCCTGATGAAAAAGGTCAACAACGCAAAATCAGACGAGAGCAAAATCAAGACCTGTAGAGTCAAATATATACATATTATATGAAAATATACTACATTTGACAGACAGACAAACTGATGAAAGAGCAAGTTTGCTTGAATTAATGACCTGAAAAAAAAATCTATATTAATTTACTGAGACAGCTAATCTGAGTTTTCCTTAATCTATATTCTTACAGATATTTCATTTACTTGACAGAAGTAATTTGTGAACTCGCGCTTTACCTTGCCACACAGGTAAACTACGCTGGTGTCCGGGTCATAGAAAGGCAGGAACACTCCGTTGCTGGGGTCCATCTCAACTACATTCATGGGCTCCTCCATGTTTTGCTGGGACAAATAAAAGAATATCGTTAAGCAACCAACTGAGAAACCGTTATCCCCAGTTGACCTGCGTCCAATCTCATTACCAATATAAGTAACAGTGATGTCTTACCACATTCCAGAGGGCTAGCTGTCTCTCACTGAGGCGACTGAACCCTGTTGTGAGGACATTCCCATCAGACAGGAAAATGGCTCTCATGGGCCGTGCACCGTCGTGAGCCTTCTCCTTCTCCTGTGAGGTTTAGTCGTCAGGTTACTCTTCTAAACCCAGGTTTAGTTGAACAAAAGAATCTACGCAGGAAGGCGGCTTCCGACTCACGGCGATAATCGTCTCCTTCCGGGGGTCGATGATGCGGATGGCCTTGTCCTTGCAGGACGTGCAGATGAGGCTGCCGTTGCGATTCCAGGCGGCGCTGTAAATGACGTCAGGGTGCATGTCCTCCAGGGAAATCATAGCCTGGCCCGTGCCCACGTTCCAGATGATGATTTGGTTGTCGCAGCCTGGGGAAAAAGCAAAGGTCGCGTGGTCAGGACAGTCGGTGGTGACGGTCGAGGGGGGGTTGAGCCGACACAGCGGAGCGGGCAGCCTCACCTGCGCTGAGGAGGACGTTGCGTGCCGTCGGGTGCCACGAAATGATGCCGACGCGCTTGGAGTGGCCTTCCAGGACCACGACGGGTTCAGACATGGGGGTGACGAGGCCATTCTCGGGAATCTGCCAGACCTGTGGAGGACACGACGCCGGTGTTGGAAACCAGGTGACGGACGCTTGCATCCAAAGCAGAACGAGCACATTTGAGCAGTTCCGCATATTTTTACAGACAAAGATACCAACGAAGCTGTAGTTGCTGCAACGAGCCTGGAGGGGGCAGCAGTGAACAAGAGTTCAGCTCCCAGCTGTCAGATTATAAAGGTCGGCGCTGGATGTGTTGCGTAATATTTGACAGTCTTTTGCACTATATTACGTTTTCATAAGGGATAAGCATGCACGCATGATGAAGACATTCTGCTGAAGACCAGAGACATTTGTTTCAATGCGGGGAGCTCGCAGCCGTGTTCTAGCAGGGAGAGAGACGTCACAGCGACGTCAAGAGTGAGTCGTGCAGTCATTTCCTCCCTAAAGCTGTAAACAAAGATTTGACTGAGTGATGAGACAGAACCTTCGCACTCATGGAGGAAACGACTGATGTTTTGACCACCCTGTGCCCCGTGATACATTTGATCATAGAACTTTATTCGTCATTTGCATATCAGTGTGAATTTATAAGACCATTTCAAGTGCATCCAATGAATTCCCAACTAAATCACCAGTGTTTCAGATATGCACCTTAAATTAGGATCATAATGTAGTTTACTAATTGCTTCAGTGCCATTAATAATTAAAATTTAAGCTCATCATGGTTTTGTTGAGTAGGAAGTCACGGGGGAAATGTGAGAGACATGGTCATTTCAGCAGAAACCAAATAAGGGTATATGTAGGCCTCAGAAAGTGTGTGACCTCAGATCATTCCCTAGCTCTGATTCCTACACCTATTTGAGTCTAATCTAATCCAGAGGCTGAGTTAGACCAGCCAAGCCTTTCACAGTATGAACATGTAGCTTCTTGTCATTTGTTTGCTCAAGATTGCGTGCCGAGATGAAATGAACTTTACCATCACTGTGCAGTCCTCGGAGCCGCTGGCAATGACCTGATCATTGTGGGGGCACCATTCAATGTCCAACACTGGGCCTGTGTGTCCGCACACCGTGGGGTATGACTTATCAATACGTCCCGTCTGTAAAAAAACAAAGATGATATTATATAATGAGATCAGAGCAACTCTTCAGGGAAAATCAAATGTACACGAGTACATGGTACCAGTACACACAGGGCACACTTGACTCCGATTTGACTTTTTAAATGTGATTAGGCCTGCACATTTTGCAGATATGAGTGGAATTTCCAGTCCCGCAACACTCCAGAGTATGTGTAGGAGACTAATAAAGCTTTAAATGTTACATAATCGCGATTTAATTCTTTATAGATGGCAAATTTGCAAATTACCGTCACAGAGGATAACAAATCAGACTGAACGCGTCTTGGCTTGTCTGTTTCATAGTTCAGACAAACTTTGGTTTACTGGCGCTGCAGCAGAGCAAACTGGGGTTACACTTACCCTCCTCTGTAAAACCAACAGTCATTAAGGAAAGTTTTCAGCGATGATGTCATTATACAGTACACATGCCAACAGTTGCTTAGTCCTACAAACCATTTCTCCTTACTTTGAAACAGCAGGCCTGAATCAAACTGTGCCCTTTGCTCAACAGCCTTTTACCACTACATATTAAACTGATGCACACAACCAGCCGTTTAAAATCAGTCTGGACTGGACGCGACCAGGGTTTTCCATCCTAACAGATCCAACCCGAAAGCAGTCGTCTACCTGGAAGGACGGAAGGCGCCTCTGGATTGTTCGCTTCGTAAGAATGGACTGAAGTACCCAGATGTGTGGCATGAAATAGCCGTTACCTGATGCAGAGGTTCCTCCATAATCCCAATGTTTCACTTTGGATTAAGGGATTTAGAGATGTTCAAAAGAACAGTTTGATATAAACAATCTAAAATGGGACTGCTTTTAGGGACATTAATTGTAGCACAAGTACAGTGGTTACAATTCTTCCAGATCCATTAAAGCACACCTCTTACACACTACTATATTACCTATATGTATTACCAACAATTACAGTAATAAACACAGAAATGGCTTTGCTCCCTTCGCACATCATTCCAGTACATATTCAAACCAGCAGCATAAGACTGCAGTCAAATACCTCACATTTCCTATACTATTGTGCAGACATCTGTATCCTTGAAAGGAATGTCTAGTCCTTCGAAACAACTAGTTGCATAGCAACAACCGAAGACTACAGAGAACAAGAGTGAATCATGCAGTGATTGATACAAAGCGCACAAAAAAAACAACATTCCTTCAATGCAGGACGACATTTTTAGCCACACAAGAGGCCTGCGCACACCCTCGGCCTGCGGATGAACATGTGATTAACATATGCTTCCCACCACTACTCGCAGTACATCAGCAGATTCCTGTCACCAGTCCTAGAGCGGAGAGCCGCTGTTACTACTGTGCATTTTTCCGACACCTCTGTAGAAGATTACAAGGGACGCCGTTTTAGTACGCCATCACGTTTCACAATGTGTATCCCCCTCGTTGTGAAGAGACACCGTAGCTTCCTACTAACAGTCAAAAAGGAAAATCTGATTAATGAAACAAAGCTATTTTAAGCACAGGCACCTAACGCCATCCGGCATTCAAATCCACACTACGCCGAGTATTTGCTTTAACATGGCCCTTCATAAAGAGGCCGACTCTTGCCTGACTGCAACCTAGTTCTCTCATCTTGGCCGCTCTTCATGTTTCAGCCTATCCCAGAATTCACATGTGCACCGACACAGCAGGAAGCAGCCAATGGTGGTGCGGGGAAGAAATGGTCTTAGAAGGCTGTCAGGCAGGGAGCAGCAAATGACCATATATGGTAAAATCTGCAGTCAGCATGACTGAGCAGCACCAGTGGCAAAGGCAGAGGTATCCCGACAGCGGCGAGGTCCTGGAAAACCAACCTGGAGCATTTAGCTGGCGGGCCAGCCAGCGCTCGGCGTCAGACATCGCCACATTGTGTAAACGCGCCGACATTGTTTAATGTCGGCGTCTAGCGCGCGGCAAGGGGAGCGACCGTGCGTGTCAGGGAGGGCCCGCCCGAGCCAAACACCTGATCGTTCCTTCTGCGCCGAGGCCGTGTCTGGGCACGGAGCATACCTCCAAGGTGAAGCAACGCTGCTTATGATCAGCCTTAAAGAACAACACGACGACAGGCAGTCGTGTCTGTGTGGAAAAATAGGAGCTAAATTAAACAAGAAGAAAAAGAAAAGAAATCAGACTATGAGCTGGGCATCTGATGCACTCCCCATAAAGCCCTATTTTCTGACAGGAGGGCTGAAGATTACTCATGGCTGAGCTGATTCATGGGGGTCGGCCACAGTGACCTCAGAGACCCGTGACCATGCGTGTTGCAAAAGGACGGCGGCCATTGTCTGGCTGCACATAATGAGGCTCAAACCACATCATATGGTCGGTGACATTAACGGGGGAATATTCCCAGCGTGGGTTTGAGACGAAACGCGTCGGTCTTGCTCACAATTTTGGATGTGCGGCGGCGACGGGGGCTGTGACGAAGTCCCCGAGCAGCTGTTTTCCCGCAGGGACTGGCTGCGTGCTGCAGCACAGGCCAGCCAATTCATCCTCACTTTAGAGACGTTCGTAAACACATGGAAAAAATACGTACGTCTTCATTTTTATATTTAGGGCGACACTGCTCTTTTCTTTTCAGGTTATTGGACATAATCTCCGTTCCAGAAAGCACCTCTGGAACTCCCATCCACCCCAGTCAGACCACCACTCAGAGATCCAACTTAAACCTGCTTTGTCGTTAAATTTATGGCTGAAAATGTCAATGATTGACGCAATTTTTTTTTTTTCAGAAGTCTGAAATGTTCATTACATTAAGGCCTCAAATGAAAGCGTGTTATTCCTCATCGGCTCCAGTTCCCTTCATACGCTAAGCTGTAAAAGTGGTTTGACGGAGCCTCCTGGTAAAACTGAACTAGACAGGAAGCATTTTGCCTCCGGTGTCTGAAATTTCCGACCCACGAAACAAGAAAAACCCTTCACGATGACTGGCTCACATATGGGAACACCTTTAACACAAGGAAGCGTTTTTGGGTTGTTTTTTTTTTTTTTTCCCTTGCACATCAAAACTCGACTCCTAATCTTTAGTCTTTACAGCAGACGGGGCCGATGTGTGCAGAGAACAATTCGCTGAAAAGCCGAAACCAGTCAAGCCTCAATCTCCAGCGCAAGCAATGTATAGAATGAGCCGCAGAGGTGTAAGCCCGGCGATGACAAGCTCAGAGTCATGGGCCGAAAGCCTTGGCTGACATAGCAGTATCCAGGCGCGCTCTGGTGACCGAACTCGATTCGATTTGTCAACAGATTTGTGACGTTTCAGTCAATTCCAAAGCCGCTTCGCGAAAACTGCATTTTCAGAAAGAGACATCATAATTGGCTTATTCATGACACAACAGGTAAAACAGGAGGGTGGGATATATTTAGCCAGCAATATGTTTACGGCACTCTACAAATTCCGTCTTGCCCAACCCAAGTAATTCTAGGAGATGTGATTCCTTATATGGAGTGGAGGTTCATTCCGTCAGGGCCTTGGAGTAGTTCCTGTTGCACACATGAGGGTGTGTAAAACAGCCTGCTGGTAAATATTAATCCCAAAGTACACCAACCTGAGGAGGCAGACGTGCCAGTAGTAACAAGCTGGGTCTGAGCTGAAGCCCACTCTGTCAAATAGATCTTGACTAAAATAAATGAATCATTATAAATCAAAACCATACAGACGCAGAGCTTAATGGTGCCTTTGCTAATGGACGGTGCGTTGTCAAACGCACATCTGTGAACTGATTTAGCTGCAAAAGTAAGCAAAGTAGCTCTCATCTGTATTATTTTCTGTGTTGAGGTCTGGTGAGAAACACCTGAGGCCCACTTGCACTTGTTGTAAAAGAACCAGGGAGCAATCAGGTGGTCTGACCACCGGCAATGTGACTTTAACCATACCTTGTTAAGAGGGAGAACAAGGAAAGCTCCGCCGCCGCTGGCGTCGACGATGATGGCAACGAATTTGGGGTTGACAGTACAGAGGGCGCTGTCCCACGTGACCCTCGACACCCGGATGTCGTCGTAGCATTGGTCATTCTTAACCGCCTGGCCAAAGACGTGGCGGAACTTGCTCTGTCGTACAACTCGTTTCATATCTGTGGAGACAAAGGTACGTTAGGGTGAGGAAGGACGCGCATTGTTGCTACAGCAACGTTTTCAGTGCGTCACTTTTAACAAAGGAGGAACAGCGTTATTCGAGCCTTCTTTTTGAACTCTGTTCTCACAGACTCATCTTCTGCACATGTAGACAGACTGTCCAGCTGCATTTGTTTGTCATCCCGAGGTTTTAGCCACACGTTGCATAACTTCATTTCGCCAAGGGCTCAGATCGCTGTTGTTATTGTTGCAGGATTTCTAATACAACTCACGAACCTTACACAATGATCCTCGGTCTCATATTGACTTTTGAGTCCAAAATGGGACCAAATGTCGACTCTCAATACTGCAGGGAGTGACGTCACAATGTTGTAACCGCAGCAGTCGACGGATGAAAAGAATAGACATTTGGGTGCACGCCGCATGCTCGCAATTGTTTATCGGATTTTTACACGTACACCGAGATGTCAAACACTGCTGCAGAATGAAAACTCAGCTCACGGATCAGGCTCACATTCATCATTTGTCTTTGTTCCTTTGTATGAAACGGTTTCTTGAATAAATATGACTAAGGCAACAATCACAAAACCTTCAGGGAGACAGGGATAAGCTAATTTGGCGTGCACGCTGACATGCTGAAAGGTCACAACGCACAGGGCGCGGTTCAGCCGACTGTGCAACACTGGGCCTTTGTTAGGAATCCTTGCAGGGTAGTAGTGAATCGTGACAATCCTTTTCAGGAAGTTACGACACCTTTTTTGTCAATGAGCGCCAACACTATGAAATTTGACTTTGAAATGTTTCCCTGTAGCTTTGTAGCCATTTCGTGCACTCATTGCCATTATGCAGACAGTACAATTGTTGAAACAGACTTGTGTATAACATTAGCCACCAGTCGGGCAGACTCATATTTGGGCTACAGAGACGTACCTCGAGGGAATGCCATGTTACTCAGACACTCGGATGAGAATTACAGCTCAGTGATCCAGCAGTAATACAAGTAAGAAAGACCTCAAGTGCCTGTTTGGCAAATCAGACGAAAGCAGAGCCGAGTACCTTCTGAGGCAACGGGGGTGACTGATGTGGAGAGACAGGAGGACCCTACAGCCCGAGGAGACGTCCGTCAGGATACCCTTTCCTCAATCTGCAGCCGATTTTGTATGGATGTATAACAACTTTGGTAAGAATAAATAAATAAAAATAAAGGTTTCTATAAGAAGAAATTCAATGAGGTGAAAGAAACCCAAAAATTCTAGAGCCAAAAGAAGATGGCAATTACTGCACATCAGTTTCCACTCATGTCTTATTGGTTGCCATTTAATACAGCATTATTGCACTTTGACAGCTTTCCACACAGTACTGACCTGCTCAAGATGCAATAAGGGCACAAAGTTCTAAACACTCCCTGGTTCAGAGTCCTTTGATAGGTAGAGCTCGTCAGAGGCGATACAAGGTCATGCACGAAAAACCAGGAACTAACAGCACCGATCATCTGATGACCCGGTCTACTGTGGTCTCTATGGGGAGGTTTAACTTCTGGGAAGCAGAATGTGAGCATGATATATGCCCCAATTACAGCAAAAAAAAAGACCTCTGGCCAGGATCACTAGAGAGAAAATTGGGCTAAAACGGTCCTTTAACAGAAGCTTGGAAAATAAATGATGAAGGATTTCACCCCATGGTGAAGCAACTGCCACGGCGGTGATTAAGGGTGCTGCAGAAACGTACTATAATTGCGTCAATGCACAGAGGCTACATCTTCTCATCCACATGGTGAAAGCTTGCATCCTGCTCTGCAGCTGTGAAGAGTTTCTGGCACTCCGCGCAATCTCTCCCCGACTAGTCTCGCTATCGCACGCAGACCCGGGTGAGTGGTTTTGTTCTTAAAGCCACCGCGGCACCAGAAAAATAATTTACGCCTCACAAATGTGGACGCTTCAGAGGCAATGTCTGGGTTCCAGAGAGTGCTAGGTAACACCAGTGGTCCCTTACTGGTTTTCTGTCTGACCAGCAGTCAGTTCAGCAGAGCGCCTGGAGGTCTCTCCAGTGTCCATATTATCAAATCATTCCGAAATCTCTCACAATAATGTGCAAATGTCAACGTAACCCCTCTGCATTGAGCCTACAATACATCATAGGTTGCTCAAGCACTGTTTTTTTATTGTCCAACGTTTCATAAACTGACAGAATTTACACACACACACACACACACACCACTGCTCCACACATACAGTAATGAAGCCCCAGCACTCCCCCATACATGTTTGCCTTTTGTCACCAAGACTGCATGAGACGCCTCCTAAATCCTCTTCCTGAAACCAAGGCCACGAACCACCATTGTAATCAGATTCCTGCTACATTCCGCTGGTTTTTTTTTTGTGACAATGAGATAAGGTGTTGTTTTTTCCCCCCCACTACACCCCCCCCAACGTTAATACACGATGCGGGCTGTGCTCCCCTCGATCTAACTGATACTACGAACAAAACGTATAACACGCCACAGTTTGAGGGAGCGCCATTGTATGTTTTTGGGAGAGGAAATGAGATTTGCAGAGACGAGAGCATGTGAGTGGCGACTCTGTGCCGTGCATGACATATAGAAAACAAGAAGTCAAACACGACAAAGACTTCCGTTTGTGAATCACTGTTCAGTTAAATTACAGTTCACTGATCAGAAGGCAGATACTAAGATTCTATGTTCCTCAATCTAATGTGGGAAAGACTCTCGCCATCCACTTGAACTGGATTCCACGGGAAACAAGTGAACTGCTATAGAATTAATGGGTGAGTGTCCATCGTAGGTGTCATCTGAGCAAAGGTCGTGACCGCAGTTGACAATGCAGTGAACTCAACCTCACGTTGTGTCGATTGTTACGCTCACATTTGTTAATATAAAACGTGGATTTAGGAATCTTGTGTTGAAAATGGTTAAATGTTCTTCCCCTGCTGCAGTCACCCAAAAGGATAAAGCTGCTGACCTCAAACGTTTAGCACAACGCTGGGAACCATGATTTAAACTCCACACTTCATTTAAACTGCTCTTTTCCAAATCTCCCTAAATCTCTTTCCTGTCAGACTTCAGAACTAACTCCTTAAGTTCTTAAAGTCAAGATTTTAAAAGCGACCACAAGCAAAATCCTGTCCAATCCCAAGACAAACATTTTTAGAGATTTGTTTTTTTTGTAGATTACATGTTCAACTACATTAAAATTAAAGTCTCTATAAATGAGATGAGGTTTTTGCCATGTGTGCTGTGATAGTTTAAAGGTGACATGCTCCTTTGTTCTAAACCCCTCCCACTGTTTTCATGTAAATGGAGTTTGCTGAACTTTCAGGTTCCAGCATGTTGTGCTAAAACTGGACACAAACACGAATTGCAGACATGTTATGTGAGGCCAGAGGCAAGAACTTAATTTAATGCTAAGATACTGTACGGAGACACGTTATCCAATGGAAGACATAACTAAAAGATAATAAAAGTGTCACTATTAACCATTATATAATAAACATGTTGCTGCTAAAGCTATAAATCAACTAAAGCTCCATTCTATGACCCAGCAGCGAAGAATCACCACGGTCGAGTCGAGTCTAATAAATAAAAAGACACTTTCCCTACAGATCGGGCAAAAACGGATTTGTGCACGCCTCTATTGAAACTCAATCAGTAGAATGATGACGATAATGCTGAGTAGTGATCACAACCCTTAATAATCCCCTAAAGACAACATACAGATTTTAAAAAATGCTCGCATGACTTTTCTTGCAGCGAGAAAAGGAACCAACACTTCCTCACGTCATGCTTTCCCTTCTGTTTCCTGACCCACTTCCTTTCTCAGTCCATCCACAGGAAGGCAGCCTCCGCAAGACTTTGTACTGTAGCACAAATAGCCGAGCCCAGCGCGTCTGGAATGGTTACGAGTTCAAACACAGCTGTACGGCTCCCGATTGCTGACCCCAGGGGGTCACGCCGTCCGTCCTCTCATGCGTCCCACGACAAGTCCCAGCATGGAAATTTCTGCAAGTCAATAGCTGAATGCACATGAATGCTGACTAACCCCATTCAAGCTAAGGGCCAAATATGCAAATGGGGCTGCCCTCTGGGCATATCAAATACCAAACTATACCGTTTCAAACCTTTGCAACAGCCCAACAAGGATCCCACCACCTTCAAGGAATGCAAATTTTAAACCGACCGATTCGAGCAGTAACCATCACGTTTAAGGGAACAACCAAAAACTCTAAATCAAGGCAGTCATGCATGCTGCTTTTCCTGAATGGATAAAGGAAACGCACACGAGTCGAAACCCCGCGATATTCAAGCATTAATTGCCCAATGAGGTCCAATCAATGTGTGTAGCTGCAGGGCAGGAGCACCCTTGTATTAACACGGATAACAAAGTAAACCATCACCACCGTGCGTGTTAAACCTGGAACAAAGTAAACACGCTGAATCAAGTCGTAGAGAGTCGCTGGAGTGAGATAAGTCGCTGATAAAAACGAAAAAACCCGACCGACGGCTCGTCGCTTTATCTCCCCTACCAGTGTGTTATTAGGTCACATCCCGACCCCACATCCGGGTAAATCGTCAGGATATTGCTTAACGTGGGATTTTTTCCCCCACATTTAATTATCATTTCTTTAAAATCCCCTCGGTGGTACATTTTAAAAGTAATACCGGGGAGGAGGGGGGGGTGGTATCGGTATATGAGTCGGGGGACCGGCGCTGTGTGGAGCGTGGATGCCAGGGGCCAGGGCGCGGCAGCGCCGGCCGAGCCTCCGTGTGGAGGACGCGGATCTCCGGGAGATAAGTTCGACACCCCGCCCCGCCCCGCCGCGCTCCGCGGGCAAACGCCGCGATCCCAGCCGCAAGCGACCCACCGACCGACCACAAGGAGCCGACGAGGAAGCGTCACCCCACCTCGCTGCCCCAAACTTTTTTCTTTTTTTGGCCGACGCGAACCGGGCGGCGAGAGCCGACCGCCATCCCCGAGAAAGGCGCACGCTCCCCGGGCGTTTCGGTGCGGGCGGCCCCCCCGAAGAGCCGGCCCAGGAGGGGGAGGGGGGGCACTTCCAGACCGCCGAGGCGGCTTAGAGAGGCTGCGTGGTCTCCGACTCACCTTCCGAAGGGGGGGAGAAGAGAAGAGAGTGTTGGTGAAAGCCGAGCTACGCCACAGACCAGCGTGTGTCCCAGAGTGGTGGCCCCGCCGCCCAGTCGCTCCCACACTGGCCCCGGCCGCCCCGCGGCCCGCCCCATACTTGGCGGGTTCTGACTGGACCGCCGGGCTCCGACGGACAGCCGCGGCGGCCAATCGGAGGGGCCGCTTCTCGGGGCGAGGAAGCGGAAGCGGGTCCCTTATTTTCTCAACAAAAAAAACCTCTTTTTGGAAAGAAATCTCGATTCTCTTGTGGAGTTAATGAACGTAATTAACTATATGTGCTACTGTTGGGCCGATATTAATTCGTTGGTCAGCAGGAAAAAGCAAAGCAAGGAATGGAATTATTCCACCACCAGATGGCGGTGTTTCACAAACCCACAATGGCGCTGTCTTTAAAGAAAACAGCTGGCTCTCATTAACTAATATATTTCTTATTCACCCTCATTCCACGAGGCATGATGCATGCGGTTTTTGGTCAACATGGCAATCCCATCTTTCATGGTAAATAATCCAAACTTCTTTTTCTTTGTTATTAGTAACAAATGACTCGCAACTGAATTCACCGCAAACGCCAACTGCTCCTCAGGCAGTGCAGAATATTGTGCTTTAAAAGCGTAGTTTTAGCCTCACCTTTTCGCACCGATGGCTTCCTCTCGATTGCCCTGTCCGGGGACTTCTGGACCGCGTCGAAAGCCGCCTTCATCTTCGCCACCTTGACCGACTGGCCTTGCTCATCAGCCTTGACCTCTGCGGGCTTTGACCACTCCTGGTGCAGAAGCTTTTCGTGGAGTTGAACGGTCTCCTTTATGAGCTCCGAGACGGGCCTAGATTTGGGAAGGTCTTGGGAATCGTCTCTTCCCGTGGTGCCATCCTGGTTGCTTTTACCAGGGTTTCCACCGGATTGGTCTGACCCTACGTTTCCTGCGTGTTCCAACACATGACATACCTGCGTCATGACTGTCTTCTCCAAACTGGTTTGATCGGCGTTGCTCTCGCTGCCAAACTTTATTTGTAGATCTGGCCTACAGTTTGACTTGTCAGCAGGCAGCAAAGTGCACGAGTCCACACTTTGCCCATCGCCTTTTGCAGGTGACTTCCGATCGGAGGCCGAGGAGGCTGACTCGTCGACCCTGGCGCTCTGCGTTCTGGCAGATTTGGGGTTTGTGCGGGAGGTCTCATTTTGAAACTGGTGCGCGGGCTCTTTAACATCCTGTCCTTTAGTGCGGTGGTCTTTGTCTGCGGCGTTTCCTCTGCGCTGTTCCGCGTCCATCCTCTTTTTGTCCCAGGTCAACAGATGTGTGTTCATAGTGGCCTCGGTGGGCGCAGCGCGGGCCAGCTCAACAACGGTGGCTGCAGTGTCAACAATCCTCTGGGCGCCATCGTCCACGCTGTCCGATTCGCTCGCGTCAGCTTCTCCTGCGTCTGAAAGGGTTTTCTGCTTTCTGTTTCTCATCAGTAGCTTCTCCAGAATGGAACTGGGTTCGGCGTTGGAGGCCGGACCTGTTGCCGGATTCGAGCGTATCTCATCGCTGGCGGTCCCTTCGGCTCGACGGGCATCCAAAGCGCTTGGAGAGCGGTCCGACTTGGAGTCACACGCAAGTGTTCCCTCTTTTGTGTTGTTCTCTGTTCTCCCGTTTGCAGGTCTACTGTGAATGGTATCACTCATGTCTGATAGAGGCTCTTTCTTCTCACTGTTTTTCAAAGGATGCAGGGATTGGGCTGTGGGCGGGCCCTTCCTCTGGCTCAAGCGGCCCACTGTTCCCGCACTTAGTTTAATATCTCCGGCTGCCGTGCCAGCCATGATGGCATCACTCTCATCCCCTCGGACAGATGATAAAAACTCTCTTCCCGTGTGGGCTCCGGAGGTGCTCGTTGTCTGCGGCGCGCCCCCGCCGCCGCTGGCATCCTCTGAGGCGAAGGCATGGTCCCACCTTCCCCGTGCAGCAGCTGGGAGGTGTCCGTCTGGGATATCTTCAGGTGGGGAGCATCCTTCTGTGCCCTCCATCTTGGCCTTGGATCTGTGAGGTTCCCCTTCAGCGCTCTTCCTCTCTCTCTTGATCTGATTGTGGAGCTTGTAGGCTCTGGCCGTCTTCTCCAACCCCGGGCTGCACTTTGGGTTCTCCTCCGTCTCCCGCAGATCCGTTTCATTGGCCCAGCCTCCCTCACCTCCTTCTCCTCCTCCTTTGCCAGCCATCCCTGCAGCCCCTCCCTTCACCTCGCTCGAAGCGAAAGGTCTCACCCACAACTGGCTGCTGCAGCCATCTGGATCCTGAGCGTCTGGCTCTCCTCTATTTTCCCCGCTGTTACCAGCCTCCGCCTCGCAGGAGCTTCCTCCTTCCATGACATCACCTGCGCTGCCAGAGTCTGGGTCTGGACTTGTCTCCTCTGGCGCTGCACCGAGGACTTGTTCTCCTCCATCCAGCTTATCCTGGTTCTGCCCCATGCTGATCTACGGTAAAAGACATGAGGTCACACCAAGATCTTTCTGCTTACTACAAACCTGCTTCGGCGTCCGTAGCAACCACCACACGGGCGCCATTTTATTGCTGAATCGGTGCATCTTATGACTTTTACTGCTGCAGTGTTGCCTCTGTAGGGTCATTCATGCACTTGCTCAGAGTCGCTGGACTTTAAGTCAAATTGCAGTCACAAGATTTGGCGTCAGTCACACTTGTGAACTTGAATTGGATGTTTTGGGCTCAAAAATGACAAATCATCACTCTCGCCACAGCCTTATTTCCAACTTCAAAAAGCACGCGGTGTTGCAGTTTATCATGCAAATGAGCTGAGTCAATGATTTATATTGGAGGTTCAGTGTAGATATGCACGGAATGTGGGTTAAACTGAATGTGTGTGCTCTTGTTTTTCAAAACCAGTACATTTTCACGGTAAATCACATAGCTTTAACTGCTTTCACTCAGTTTGATCGCGCAACTTTAGATGCTGTGCTCAATAAATGCTGAAAAATAACCTAGAGTGGGCTCAGGTTTTTTTTCTACTTGTACCTGATGTTCAGCTCAAAATCATCATCATCACATTAGGATTTAGTAACTTAACAGATTACCACATCAGTAATACATTAGCGATTAGTAACTTGTACTGCAACATTTTAAAGCTTTTCAGGTGACTCGGGTGTGTGACGCAGCGTGATTAGGCCTCGCCAGGAAACTTTATCATGTGCTGTTGACTGCAGTAACTGCTCGGCAAACAATTACGCTGATAGTGAAAGTGCTGATGACGGAACTACGGGAATCTTATACGCAATGGGGCAAAATGAGCGCAGATAAAAAATTAGGTGAGATTAAGATTAGGAATTAAGATAAGGTGATCCCGCAGGGACATTTTAATTTCCCGCAAGGTTTTCTACTAATTTTTCCATATCTCATTTCATGTCGCCAGCAAGACCTCTGCTGTAAGCAGAGGAAATGCTGGGACACAATAGACAATGAGCCGGACCATGAGTCCAACCCCTGTCTGTGGGACAACATATGACTGCTGTTGACTTATCATCTGACAGAGCGGACACATGGCTAAGAGAGCCGATGATCCCCCCTACAATAGTGGCCGGGCAGCGCGAGTGGGTGAAATGTCTTGTTTGCGTTGCTGGCAGGCAGAAACGCGTGAGGACATCAATGAAACAACAGAACTACCTCCACCGCCCCGGTCGGATGGTGCGGATTCCACAGGTTAAAACCTGTGTTTGGGTTGAGGGCCTCCCCCGCCTCCACCCCTCTCCCCGACCACAGCTAAGCAGCGGGGGAACCCTTCTCCCTGCGGCTGTTAACAAACGCTCCATTATCCCGTCTCGTCCTCCCAACGTGCCCTCAGCTGATCAGTTGATCACCATGTGCTCCGCTGCTTCAACGTATCGCACATACAGCAGAATCCGCAAGTCCCGCACAAAGTGGCGATATCAAACCTGGATCTCCCCCATTTAATCCTTTGATCAGATCAGATGGGCTCCGATTAGTAGAACCCACAACTCCCTCGTGACAGCGCCTTCCTCTTACAATGGCATGCATGCAATATTGATCTGCTATCATTGACACTCACCAGATAGACGTGGAAGCTCGGCCTGGCGCTCTCAGCACTGACACAGTGCGCTTTGTTGGTTGTTTTGAGATGTTCAGTCCTCCCTCAAATGCTCAGGCAATGGGAGCCTTATATTACATCCATGTGATGTCACAGCACATTTGACTAATATAATCAAGAGCTTTGCGTCTCGCTGCTCCCGAGACACCATGTTGAACTCCCCTGCACCTCTCTGCCCCTCTGCTGCTTTGATCCCGGCCCGTCCGATTCACAACGGATTTTTTTTTTTTTTTTTTTCATTTTTCCCCTCATGTGCAAATGGAGGACGGCGCCACGGCATTGGCATAGCAGTACCAGAGGCCTGCACAAGGCTCTGATCCCAGGTATGTCCTGGACCGAGCCAAATCTTAAAACAAAAAAAAAAAAAACCAAACCACCACTTGAAGTTTATCTTTTGTTTGCCTTGGTCTCTACAGTAACACCCAAAACAAGGCAGATGCACAGGTAATAAAGCCGCGGTAGCCAAGATTTCACAGACAGGAGGGAAGGAGAGCGGCCCACACCCAGTCAGCGCTGGGGCAGAGAGAAGGAACCAGGGTCTCTCTCTCTCTCTCAACCCCTCGACCCCGTTAACGCCAATCAGATCGATTCACCGCCTTTGATCGCAGGGAGAGATCAAAGGCTTCACGCCGGGGACGTTTTCTGCGCTGATGGAAGTCTAAATAACATCTTTATTATATCTGATCTGAAGTCACAAGCAGAGCGAGAGCGTGTAACTCAATTCGCTGATGTCATGCAAACAGCGGCGGGAAGTCAGATGTTATGTAACCTGGCTGGGAGTGGATGGCCTCGCCTGCCAAAGCCCACAGATGGGGGCACTGTGATGTCATTTTTCGCAGTCAAATCCCAGCGCAGGTACCTCGCTACCGCGCGGCTGCGTTTCATTTCCATTCAGGAAAGGTCGAAACGGAACGCCCGTGTGGATGTTTTTTTCCACGACGCCGTCCTAATGGAGCCCGAAAGAAAGGGGAGAAACCGAGCTATGTAAAAGAAATGTTTATTTCATTAATGAACACATACAGTACTTTATTTTGAACACAAAAAAGTGCAATATGCATTCGAACTACAGCGACATACAGTACAAAATTTTACTGCATACTTAAATATAAAAAGAAAATGGTTACAAAATTTGTGAAGTAACCTATTGTGATGGAGCTTTCAAGCTCACTGATGATATGAGCAGAGAAGCTGAACAGCTATGAGCCCGGCGACTTCAGAGTCTCTCATTTCTCCCAAAAAGTGCAAAGAAAAAAAAAAAAAAAAAAAATACACGACAGCATTTAAATACACACGATTGACATTACGGTTCATGTATTAAATACAGCTTCAATGGTGTTTCCAATTTGTCGAGACAGCCAAAGAACTTTGGTCTTTCACAGTTGTACGTTGGGGGTGCTTTTCGGGATTTAAACTCGAGTGCTTTAGTGTTGTACCTCATGTGGTTGTATCTGATTTGTTAAGCGAGGAGTGACTCCTGATTCCTCACTGGGATCACGGCGAGGTTAATAACATCCATCTATTCGTAGTTTGGATGGCCCGCCGCGAACCAGTACACACTCAGTAAGAAAGAAACAGTGCAAATGAACAACAAACTTAGTTTTGTTTTTTTGTTTTTTTTTTACACGTTTGTTGAGAACAACGGTCAAGCCTCCGGCAAAGCTAATTTCACACGCTTCTCATCTCTTCCGTTCCCATCCACTCGCTCAGGCACGCAAATACAGTATTTATGCATTGATTCACTTTAATTCAACGTCAGCGAACTCGCTGGATGAAGATTTGTCCTTTGTCTATGAACGAGCTTCATGAATTCAACATGAGGTAACTATTAACTTTACAACCCTCTGGTGTCAAAAGCAAAACTGCGCAGTAAACAAGTCCCACTTTCTGGCAAGCTCCACCGAGAAGCCCGTATCTCGTGGACTTTTGATCGAACGGGTTAAAAAAACAAACAAAAAGAAAACACACACACACACGTAAGTGCCAATGGACATACCATAATTTGGTAAATATCAGGTATTGTTGCATTAAAGGTCGTAGCGTGTCATGTGCTGTCTCGTCCTCACTCGCATTCGTATGGAGCTCTGTGCCTCAGGTCTCTTCGGTAAGGCACTTGTTTGTCCATGAATCAAACCATGTCGGGTGGGAGCTGATGGCTTTACACTTTTTTTCTCTGATACAGCAATACGACTTTCAGCACTGTGAACAGCAGTTCGAGAACAGAGTGAAAAGAGGAGCGAGCGCGCTTCCCGGTGACAACAATTGGCATCTTTTTTTTTCTTTTTTTTTTTCTGTTTACATGCATTTCGGGGTACACGACGGTATGGCTGGAGCGCATACGACCTCCAGTTGATGTGTCAACTCCCGGGCTCAGCGGGCGGCGCCCTCTCGGGAGTGTGCGGGGCTTTGTAGGACTGAGGCAGAGCGAAGGAGGAGGGGGTGGCGGCTGTGTCCCACTCCAGGCAAGGGTCCGGTTCCGGAGACAGCGAGAGGAGCAGGAGGGTCCCCGCGTCGGAGGAGCAGGCCGAGCACAGGTCCTCCGAGGAGAAGTTGAGGTTGTCCAACTTGGCCAGCGAGTTGGAGCGCTTCAGCTTCGTGGGC
Source organism: Lagocephalus sceleratus (assembly GCA_911728415.1). Classification (NCBI taxonomy): domain Eukaryota; kingdom Metazoa; phylum Chordata; class Actinopteri; order Tetraodontiformes; family Tetraodontidae; genus Lagocephalus; species Lagocephalus sceleratus. The sequence continues at coordinate 4,091,034 of CAJVRN010000237.1, read as the reverse complement.
ACGGTCAGGCCCGCCAGGCGAATGCGGGTCTCGATCTCCTGCGCCCTCTGGCGCACCAGGCCGGGCTTCCCCCTCACACTGTGCAGGCTGTTGCTGCTGGAGCTGCGCGTCAGGGTGGAGCCGTGAGGCGAGGAGGTGGGCGTGAGGAACCCGGACCCCATCACCCCCAACAAGGCTTCATTGGTCATCAGTGGCTCTAAGCGCACTTGGCATGGTGTAGAAGACTTGGGGTAGTCCCCAGTGAGGCCAGAGCACTCTTCACCCTCAGAGTGAGAAGAGCTCTTTTTTGACTTTTGACAGGTGTGCAAAGGAGAGTGCAGCCTCTCCTGGGATAAGCCCGAAAGTCTCTCCAGTCTTTCGGCGCGGCGGCGGACAAGCCCGGACCTCTGCAGCTGCAGCAGCGCCTCCTGCGGATGGCCGGCGCTGCATGCGACGGGCAGTTTCTCCTGGTCCGTTCTCATCAGCTCGTAGAGGCCATCTGAGGACGATTTACTCCTCTGGATCTGATTCGTTTCCACGGCAGCGTCGCTGCCCTTGAGCTTGGATTTGTCTGGCGCCCCTCCGGGCTCCTGCTCTCCGTAGGGCAGAGCTGCGGGCGTGGGCGTGGTTTCAGTGCAGTTGGCACGGTCGCACGCGGAGCCGCACGCGGAGCCGCACGCGGGCGTCATGGTCGAGGATGTTAGGCCTTCGGAAGAGGTATGAGAGAGCAGGAATGAAGCACTTGGGACGTCAGAAGCACCGGGGTTAAGGCAAAGCTTAGAGATTAAAGGTGGAGAATCTTTCTGCTTGAATTTAGCAGCCGGTGTTGAAACATCAGCTGGAGGAGTGATGGAGGGAGGCTTTACCTAACATAAACAGTAAAGATATAATGTCAGTAGCTTGGCTAGATTTTCCACATTTCCTTTCATGAAAAACGCGTTATCGCTCTAAGAATAAAGCCAGAACAGAACTTACATGACGTTCACGTGGAATGTTCAAATGGTTGTTATTGTTGGAGTTTTCATTTAAGGTGGCCAAGTCCATTCCGTTACCTTCTGTGTCCACGTCTTGTGCTTCATCTCCCCCACCTCCCCCATCGTCCGGCTGCATGAACACCTCCATCTCCGCCTCCTCCTTCTGAACCTCCTCCTCGTCCTCCTCTTCCACCGTGCTGAACTCCAGCCTCAGGCGCAGCTCCTCCAACGGCTCCGCGCCCCGCGAACTCGTCTGGGCGGCCGTCCCGGCCGCCGAGGGCCCGAAGTGAGAGAGGGACAGGCCTTCGCGGCCGTCAAAGGTCTCGTCGTCCAACAGGGCGTCTCGCTCCACATCCTCAATCTCTATAAAGACTTTTTCCATGCCGAGAAGAGGGGGGCCACGGACCGGGGTCGACGGCTCGCTGTCCAGCGCCGAGTCAGACAGCCGGCGGAAATAATAGTTATTGTAGGCGGGATCGCTGTCCAGTGAAACGGTCCGGCACGGGGAGGGGCAGGCCGCCCCCCTCTCAGACATTCCCTCCTCACAACAGGAGGACATCGCGGGCTCTTGAGTCAGGTGTGTCCCCTCCTCCCCTTCGCAACCCGGGGCCGACTCCTGCGGACCCTCGGCCATCTCGCAGTCGGCGTCTGGGTGCCACAGCTTGTTGTGGCGCTGCTTGCTGGGAACAGTGAGGCGACCGGCGCGGGAGTCAGAGGGGCAGGTCGGAAAACGGGGAAAAAGGAACCCGGAGGCGGCGTCCCCAGGGTCTTACCTAGCGTCAAGGATGCCCTCGTACTCCGCCAGCTGCCTCATGAAGCCTGGATTAGGCCGCGTGACGCTCCTCTTTTGCTTGACAAAGTTGTAGGCCTTGTCTAGGGTCCACCCGTACTCCTTCATGGCGTAAGCGATAACGGTGGAAGCTGACCGACTGACACCCATCTTGCAATGGACCAGACACTTGGAGTCGTTCTTCCTGCGGAGAAGAATGTAGGAGAAGACGTAAAAGAGCAGTTAAAGTTTAAACGAGCCCCGCATGACACGTTAAGAGCGTTTTACGGCCAGAACTCACTTCGCTTTAACGATGAAATTGTACGTGTCATTCCAGTGCGACAGGAGGTCAGTGGCGTCTTCATCGTACACGCGTATGTTGTGGTAATTGAAGGTGCCTGGGAAAAAGTTGTCTATCTCCCTGGTAACATTAAGGATATACCGCACCCTAAGGAGGAAGGATACCGTTTATGCCAACAACATTCCTACAGGAACACCTCAAAATGTTGTTTTTCACTCATATCTCGGCTTCTACGCAATATAAAACAAGTCACCCTGTTTCTTGCAGCTCTTCCAAATTCGAGGCATTCCATTCTGATCCCTGTAAACACGTGAGGAAACACGCGATTCAGACCGAGTATATTTTCTTTTTCTTTCTTTTTAAGCAAGTTCTTCTTCCAAAAACAATCGTTTGGTGGGAAATGCTCTTCTTGTGGGAGAAGGAGAGTGAGAGGAGCCTTTCAAATCAGAATTTCACACGGAAAAAAAAGGGATCCTACCAAGTAGACGTGGTCAAAGATGAGAGTGGCTTTGTCCATCTGGCCGAGGATGAGAAGCATCTCGTTGTCAATGAACTCTTTGTACTCCTTCAGGTTACAGTTCATATGTTGTTCCAGCTCTGTACGAATCTGCCACCCCAAAAAAAATGAAGTAAGCAGAGTTTTTTGCTTGGATTTTGTTATGTTGGCTTACACAAATTCTTTCATTGAGAGACTACTCAGTCACATAACTGAGTGTTATGTGACCAACAGTCTGGGACTCAATTTATAACAGCGGGATTCACGTAATCACACAACGGGTTTTACGCTTTCTGCTGTCAAACCTGTTGAGTGACTTTGACCTCGCTTTATAAATAACATGGAAACTACGACACGGGCTTGTTTGTCTAAGTGCGCGCACGTTACCTGCTTGCAGGTGACGTTCTCCAGGTCCTGGCACGTCATGATGCTTCTGAGTTTGGCTTTAATAAGGCACTCTGTCCTCTCTCTCTCTGATGGCCTGCCAAAGACGACGCCTCGTAAACATCACAGACCCTTGGACAGAATGGACAGAATCCAATTCGAGACATGCTAACTGACTTGTCGACAAACATGGAAGGGGAGTCGGGCCGCGTCGTCTCCAGGTCCTTCATTGCGTTCCACTCGTTAATGCAGCTCTGGTCTGAGGTGATGCAGCTTTCGTAGTAGCCCATCCAAGTGAGCGCCATGCCTCCAGGAAAATAATTATACCTACGTGACAATTCGCAGACCTTGTGCAGCACCTGTAGGGCTGACCTATATTCAGATTGCGCAGGAACACACACACACACAGAAAACAGGATGTAAATTGAGTTTTCTGTGGAAAAATAAAAGTCAGTGTTATTTTAAAGTGTGTACTTCTCGCCAGCAGGGGGCAGACTAACGTAGGAGCGGCACTTGGGTTCATCAAAGCGTTGATTGTTGACTTTCAGACAGGCTCATCGGCTTAATTCACGTTCATTACTCACCACATGACCTGCACCGACACAGGTTTGAAGACGTGGGTCCGTCCCGCGGTGTTCACCGTGAAGCCCCTGCGGCGCAAACACAACCGCCGGTCATTCCCAGAGCGCCGCATCACATCGCACCCCGACCACAATCGGGTCGGTGGGGCCGGCAGCGGCGGGGTAAGGTGGGGGGCTCCACGGTCTGAACTCACCCATCACCGTCCAGATGGATCTTCGTGTCGCTCCACAGAGGCAACACCATGCCGATCGAACAGCTTTTGCTGGGAGGAGAGAAAACGTGTGCAGTGAAACAGCACATGTGCGACCCCCCCCCACACACACACTTAAACCCACCCCTGGGTTTTCCTCACCAGTCTTTGTTGGTGAAGTCGATTCCCAGCAGGATGTTCTCCTCTGTGTCTTGCCTCCCGCTGGTGTACACCACCACCATGTACCGCACGCGATCCGACCACGCGCTCTCCAGCCGCACCGCCTGGACGGGAGGGAGGCAGAGCAACGTAGAGCTCACCACGGCGGCAGCGCGCTCACGCATAAAAAAGGTGTGAGATGACGCAACCTTCAGCTCAGTACATCTGAATCAGTGTGTTTGCAGCTCCCTCGTGCTCGGGCTTATGTAAGAGTGCGCGGAGACTGTGTCTAATGGCGTTTCACAACTGGATGCGTAAAGGACAGCGGAGTACAGCCTTGACGCAATAGCGCAGACGACTCCCCGTGTGAGAACACGGAGCTTGTAAACATAAAATAACTCTGCTTCGCAGCGACACGCTCCACGGAAACATTCGGTAATGCTCCCCGGAGTGTGTTCAAACCTGCTCCCGTGCGCTCGTAATTCTGATCAACACCTAAGCATCTCAAGGCGCGCAATAAAAAGCATCCTGTGGGACCTGGCACGCTGTCACCGCTCCATTTGTCGCGGGTCTGTTCGGACGTGTGCGTCCCTCACCAGTTTAATCCTGTCCTCGGAGCGAAGAATGTTTATCATCACCTGCAAGTGTTGAGGTAAGTCTCCTGTTGGAAGAGACGGAGGCGATCAGACATGAGATTAAAAACACAGAAACACCGAACCAGTCAGCTCCCTAGTGGTGACCCGCTTTGACCTTTGCTCCTTTAGACGTCTCTGGCTCTTAATGTGAGCTCTGATGTGAGTCAGGAAGATAAAAACATGGTGTGAAAAGGACTCAACAGCTACTCCAGAGGGCCAATTAACAGCCAATCATGTTGAAATATGTCAAAACACATTAAAGTGCAGCTGTAAGACGCTGACGGTCCTGGAACAGACTAAGTGTCTGGACGCTTTCTGTCTAACGTACAACTGTGTTTTTCTTCAACCACAAAGAAAACAGGAGCAGTGGCGTTCGCTTTTCCAGCCTCCCGTCGCTCCGTCTGCTGCCGCATGGCCCAGCCCGACGCCCTTTCGAGTTGGATGAAGTCTGCCAGCGTGACTTTTTTGGACCCCTGGTGTCCGACCGAACGCGCCACGGCCAGAAGCAGTCACGCAAACGCCCTAACGGAGGGCCGGCGCAGGAGGCTGAGCCGGTTTTGCGCAATTTGGATTAGGACGCCGCCGTAAAGACGGGATTGAGGCAACGTAAAGGGCTGAACGTAAACAAAGCTGTCTTCCTCATGAGCGGTCTGGCCCGTCTGAGAGGGCGTTCATTGATGGAGCGCCCGTGTTAATCTAACGCTGATACGAGGAGCGCGCTCGTCTGTCCCAGTTACGATGACCTAATTAACTTCAGCCATATACTTCCAGCACAAAGCGACAGAGCAAACTAAGCTGCCAAACGCCTCTACGTTTTTTTTTTTTTTTTTTTTTTATACTGCTTTAGTTCCCTTTACGTCACGCCTTCTGCTGCTTGGTTTTGTGATGGAAAAAGAGGAAGGTGAGGTACATAAAGGAGGGAGGGGGCCTCGTGATCGGCAGCAGTTTTACTCATACTGTTATCATGTGGTGGATTTAAAACACTTAATCTGCCTAAGCTACGCTGTATGTCTGGAGCCTTCATCCTCCTCGCCTCAGCCGCGAACATCTGCTGGTGTTCCATGAGCTCGAACCCGACCTGTGTGTGTCGGGAGGGGGGCCCTCACCTGCGTGCTTGTGGTTCGGGTGTGCTTTCTGACCCTGGTGGCTGCTCCCCTGCTGCAGGAAGAGAGCAGCGCCCTTCACCATGAAGAAGCTCTCGCTGAGACTGCGAAAAAAAAAAAAAAGGAGGAGGAGGTTTCAGAAATCACACACGCGGGGGGGACTCGAGACACAAGCGGTTAAACGAGCGCCGGCCGCGTTTGCCAACCGCCGAGTCCGGCTCCAGAGGGAGGCGCCACCTCTGCGGCAGCAGTGAATCAAGGTCCGACGGCGTCACGTCTCCGCCGTGCGCTCCAGGTTCGGCCCGTCGTGTCGGCGCACGCTTGCGGTGGAGCAACCTACCCTTAAATACCTGACCCCCGCTATGGGTTGTTGCAAAGGCCTGGAGGCTTTTACCTGCTCAGACACAACCTGTACGGGTTCTGAAGTAGCGATTCTGAACTCTGTGAAGGAGTCGCAAGAGGAGCGCAGCAACGGGGGCATTTTATGGTAAAGACATTTAAATTCACACAGACAGGGGTGGACACTTCGCAACGGGCGCTTTTATCCAACTTTTTAAACCGCCGTTTTTTGGTTTTTTTTCCCCGTTTGAGCGTTCTGATGCAGTCAGGAGGTGCCTGGTGTCAGCGAGTGATGGATAACAGAAGGCCGAAGTGCCAACAACACCCAGATGAAGCTCTGGCATTCAAATGAAGCAGGCGAAGCTCCTCTTATCCTCCAGCACCCCGCTATCAGCCTCTCCACAAACACCCAGGCTAAAAATATAGAAGGTAACCAAAGCAAAACAGGACCAGGAAAGCTCGCCACGTCCCTCACACGTGAAACACAGAAGTCCCAGCATCCGCTCTTCCGAGAGTTTTGAACGTCAACCCCGCGTTGAGAAGACAGACTGCACTCACATGTGGTTTATCTCACGCTGGGTCAGCCCAGCCTTGTCCATAAAAACCGGCAGCATCTTCATCACGGCCTCCTCGACGGGTTCCACCACCAGATGCATCCTGCTGCGTGGACCGGGAACCTGGAGCCGAGTCACCTCCCCTTCCTCACGCCCCAGAAACAGCGCACGACGCAAGAGTGAAGGACGAGCTCAAGGCTCAAGCTCTTTGAATGACAGACTCGATGGCCGGCTGCCTTCATCTGCGCTGTGCAGTTAAGAAGCTCCGTCTGTTCGGATACCACACCCTCTCGCCCCCCCCACCTCCTCCCTTTCTCCCTCCCTCCCTCCTCTCCGAGATTCTCAGAGAGATTGATTCTTGCCTGGAGGGCCGTTCTGCAGTCCGCAGCCCTAAGCCTCAGGCGCGCACATCCGCGCTCATGTGCCCGATATTTCACAGAACCTAACCGATGTCGTTCCTGCCCCGTCTCCAGGACCTCGCACTCTTTATCTGCCCTCAGATTTCAGGGTTGTTCGGGGTTCTCGCTCTCCGCCCGACTCCCGTGAGCGCTTTTCTGGAGAAGAGGGCTCCAAACTTCCCCACCGACTGGGCTGGTTGTGTCCCAGAACTCAACGAAATGCTTCGATCTCTGCCGGGATGGGCAGCGAGAACTGGCCGCCTCCCAAAACTTGCAAATCTTATTACTCCCGAGCTTAGAGGGGTGGGATTATCTCGTCCCTCCCCTTTAGAGTGGCCAGGACTGTCTGTCACTCAGCTGCACCGTCAACAAAACAGCGAGTTGGTGTTTTTAAAATAATAAAAACGATTTCTTTACATGTCTGCATCTATGCAATTTGTTGTTTTAAATGCAAGATAATCCGAATATACTGATGAAATCTAGGCTGTGAGATAATCCCGGTTTGAGTATTCTCACTTTCCTGCTGTCATCTAGTGAACCTGATGACCACAGAAGAAGAAGTGGGAGGGGGGCTCTGATAATCTGGTTGGATTTTACAGATAAACACAGCGACACAAACATCCTGTTACATTCGATTCTCCTGAAGACTCTCACTGTTAATCCGGGTTGACGTGTGGACAGGTGAGAATGGAGGGTCGGCGCGAGGCGCTGCAGCAGGTCCTTGGATTGCAAGGAGTGCCGGGACGCAAGAAAGGTTGGATTACGCTCGGGGGAGAAAGGGGGATGCGGCCAAATTCTACACGCTGCTCTGGAGGGGAGAGAAGGGCCTCCGGGCCTGGGGCGAATGGTTGCATAATGCAGACGCATTCTCACTTACATCAGTGAAACAGGCTAGAAAGTGTGTGTGTGTGTGTGTTGGGGGGGGCTATGCAGCCTTGGTACCAAAAAAAAAAAAAACATACCTCGCTCAAAAACAAGTGACATCATTGCTTCCAAAGGTTCAGGTGGGACGCGGCCCTGAGCCGTTTCTGCTCTGCACTGAACCAGCTCTGGAGCAGACGTGCGCTGCCACTCGTGCACGGCGAACATCGTCAAAAAAAAAACCTGGGCGGCAACGCCCCCCCCCGCTGTAGTCGTTGATGGTGCCCAAGGCGTTAACGAGCTGCGAGGCGGGACTGGCATCACGCACAGATCTTTAATATAAACACGCACCGCTGCATGGCTGTTGCGCAACCGTGCTAGGAAGAACACAATCCCTTATCTTGGGGTCTTGAGTCAGGGGAAAAAAGGAAAAGTTGAGGTTATGTAAAGGGGGGGGGGGGGCAAAGACGACGCAAAAAAGCTGTTGCTGTTGCAAAAACAGGCCTTCACGTGGGTTTCACTTTTCTGAGGCGAACCAGCCCATCTTTATCTTTTAAAATGTTTAGATTGCGAAACTCCGGAGGTTTTTTTTTTTTGGTTTTTTTTTCTCCCCCTCCTCTGCCGACGTCGTCTGTAATTCACAAACAAACCACACAGCAACCAGTAAGTCAACAGCGGGCCCGCTTACACCGCCGTAAAAAGGCCGACATCTGGGAGAGATCAGATGACTTCAGTAATCGTGTCTGACGGGTTTACACGCGCTTCACCAAGGCGATAATTGAAAATGCTTTACATTTTTCGGCCCAGTTTCTTCCCGAGGACGTATGGATGATGCAAGACCCGCCGCTTCACCGCCCTGTTTCTTGTCTTTCGTCTCCCACTCACACCGTGATCTCGTTTTCCACGTTTTCGTGTTTTTGTTTCACACGTGCCCAGATGTAAAAGGTTGAGATGAACCAGATTAGCAGCCACGTTGGAGCATTGGGGAGAAATCCAGGCGCGTTGACCCGATTTCCTTCTCATCAAAGGAGTGGCGTTATCCGATAAAGTTTACGACCCTGCGCCGTTCGCGCGGCCGATAACTCCAGAGATCAGGTTGCGGCTGGGCTTTTACGGCCACGTAAGCCGTAAAACAGCACGGCAGCGTCTGCCACCATCAAGACGGCCGGGATTACGCACGTCTGGGAACGTTTACCGGCCCTCATCATAAATGGGATTAAGGCACGGGTCACGCCAGGCCGCTTCCTGGATGGACACAGACGAAACGTACCTCTGGTTCGTCCTCCTTTCATCCTCGCTCCCGAGATCCTGCGGGGCAGAGAAGAGGACAGCGGGTCAACATGGCGCCCAGGCCTCCCTCGACGGGTGGAGATCGAACTGACAACCTCCCGCTCTTACGCTTCCGGCCTGGATACTGATGTTTACGCTGACACAGTTAACTCGAACGCGCAGAGCAAGGCACGCCGCATCGCTCTACAGACGTAGACCTGAGACGGCCTTTCACCTCCGGGGACGATGACCTACAAGGAACTTCAATCCACTACAATAAAACCGCCGCAGGGGTCATCTTTGCGCGGTCCCCGAAGCACGCAGGGAGATTTTGGGCGACCGTGAGGACGGGATATCTGAAGCCCTCGAGCTCCGAAGCTCTCTGCTGTCTGTCGAGCGACCGCGTGGCCGAGCGGCGAGGCCGTTTTCATGGGTGATGCGCATTCTGGCGGACTACGCGTTCACGGTCACGCAACACCTGGAGGCACGGATGTCGACGTTGCACAACTTCTATCAAGCCGTCGCTTTTGACAGTCTGCGGGACACGCGGACGAGTTAAGTGAGGACCACAGCAAGCATGAGCTGGGGTACATGTGGAGAGGTCGTTATTACGCCGTAAAACTGCGCATCTGCGGCCTTGTGTCAGTGTTTATTGTCTGTTTACTCCCCCTCCTCTGACAGCGGCACGCCGCCGCCCCACCCCACCCCGAGTGGATGACATCATAGCTGCAGCGGTTTTATCTGTCACACCTCGCACGGCTGCTGGACAACACCAGAGAGAGAGCGCGAGAGAGAGACCCCCGCCGAAAGAAAACCCCACATCCCTATTCAAAATCACCTCCCGAGTCCCTCCAACACGACGCGTCTGCAGAAACTTAGAAGCACAGATGGCGTCGGGAAGTGCTGGTTGTTTTGGATATTGCTGTGGGGGGGGGGTAGCGATGCTGTCATTTACATGCTGCAGGATAACCCCCCCACCCTTGTTGGATGTAGCGCCCCCTCCCGGTGATGAAGAGAACCGACACTGAAGTTCGATTCACCGGAGCGACGTCTGGGCGATTACCGCAAGATGTGTTTACGAAAATCCGGAAATATTCGTTCTCGGCGGCAGTTTTGCGTGATAAATAAACCTTTTGAGTGTCAATCATTCCTCTCTGTGCACCGCTGTAATTCTGCACATAAATAATCTGGGGGGGTCGGGGGCCGTCTCGAATTGCGTCCTTTAATCGAGATTATCGCTCAATCGAGGCGACATATATCCTTGAGATGCATTTAGTTCATTAACGCCAAGTCGGAGCGCCGAGGTCGGTCCAGCGACCGTGTCAGAGGAGCCAAGGCTCCCGAGTTTCCCCTTTGCAGCGCGTCGGTGACATTTCGGCAAAGATAAAGAAGGAGGAAAAAAAAAAAAATCTGTGTTCCATCATAAACACCGGCGCTAGCCGCGGCTTATATCATTCATAACTCTCCTGTCACACTCGGCTAACGCTAGCCCTTCGGGGTTTGCCCGGGTTTGAGTCGTCCGAGGGCGCCCGTCTGTGCCAAAAGGCACATTTATTAAAAATAATAACAATAACGGGACAAAAGGGCCCGAGCGGCGCCGCAAACGCAACGTAGGACGGATGCGGGCCGCTGCCCGGATCCGTCCTACGATCCGCCGGCTAATCTGCTAATCTAGCGGGCCTGGTCTCCGCGCAAATCTCCCCGCACTCCAGAACCGGAGCCCCGGCGAGCCCCGTCCCCACCACCACCACCAGCAGCACCGCCACCCCCCCCCCGTCCCCGAGCTCTCACCTCCCCCGCGGCCGTGGTCGCCGTGCTGGCGGAGGACGCGGCGCTGGGGGTGGGGGACCGCTGCAGGGTGACCAGCGCCATGGCTGCAGGAAGCTGAGGGACGCACCGGCCGGCCGTCGGGCCTGGTGAGCTGCGAGAGGCGAGCTAACGATGCATGCGGCTGATGGATGCGCGCAGAGAGGTGCAGCCGGTGCAGCCTGGGCCCCCCCGCTGCACGGGCTGGCCCCCGCTGCAGAGCCGGCAGGAAGTGGCGCCGTCAGGCGGGGTCCAAAGTCCCTCTGGAAGACACCGACGACGAGCGAAGGCGCGGAGGGGCACGGAGGAGCCTGGGCTGGGGGGGGACTAACATTAAATCAGAAGCATCATCGTCGAGGAAGGGGGGGGCGGGGGGGGGGGTCGGGATGATGAGTTGATGTGTGAGGGCTTGGGGGAAGGTGGTGGGGGGGTCGAAGGTCACGGCGTGATCTTGAAGTTGCGCCGGTGAAGAAGCGATCCTACGACGCAGCCATTCATTAAAGTTCTGCTCGGGCTGGAAGTGGAGGGGCCGAGCGCGTCGACGCGGGTCTGCGGCGCCGCCCGGCGGCGAGAACGCGTCCGTCCTATTGTGTTGATTTGACGGCACGGGATCGGTTCGGCTGGAGATGCGCACCACGTTCACCTGACGCAGAGGATGGGGAAAAAAAAGGACCCCCCCCCCCCACCACCACCACCACTGGTTATCACGGGGGACAAACTGTCTCCACCTCCTCCCGTCCGTCTGCGTCCTCGTCTCTCGTCACGTCGCTGCGTCCCAAAAAATAACTCTACTCTTCGGTCCCCCCTGACGCCGGTGTGCCACTTGCATCCCCAGCACCCTCCTCCTGCTCTCCCATCACACCAGCTCAGCCTGGCCTCTGCGACGGCCAGAGTAATATATACACACCACACACCAGTGTGTGTGTGTGTGTATGTGTGTGTGTGCGTGTGTGTGTGTGTTTTATACAGGGAGAGCATGACGGTGTGATTTAAACCGGATGGAATCATTCAAACGTTCATTTAAACCTTCATTTTACGCCTTTGCCCCGTTGACTCGGAGGGTCATTATCGAGTGTGCCATAGCGCCCCCTCGCGGTCACTCACGCACACGGCGCCTGTTTTCCCTTTCTCCCAGTGCGCACTGAGGTCGGACACTGGGCGGACTGGGGAGTGAATTTTAACCACTTAAGTCCGTGTGCCGCTTGATTTATTCTTCTTCAACCATCGGTGTGCGCGGTTTCTGGAGCGGGTTTTGTCGGTTTACGATTTCACAAGTGACTCCGAGAAGTTTAAATTTCAAAACAAAAGCGCACAAAGTTTGTTCTTAAAAAAACCACCAGCTATAAGCAAAGACATGAAGGCACAGTTGACACCCAGAAGTGGGTGGCCATAGGTGTGACGTAAGCATAGGGATCATAAGAGGCGAGCCGTGCTCCTCCAACACTGCGATCTCTGCTCTTGAAGATCAGTAACCTTCGAAAGGTAAAGAGTAACTTCTTGCAAACGTGTGATTTTGTTTTTGAACTTGCAGCTCTTGAGCCGAGGAGTAACCTTTGTGAGTTTTCCGCCCGCCGTGCCTGCAGACTTTCTGACAGCCATGCCGACGGCCTGCTTTTTGCGCCGTGCGCATTCCTGCAGACCTGCGCGCACACATGCGCTTCAACCCGGCATAGCCGACCCCCCCCGCCTTCCTCCCCGCCTGCTGAAGCCCTTCCTGGGGGAGAGGGGGTCCGGCTGTCCCGGGCTGAAGCTCTTCGCACCCGCAGCCAGCTCACGTCAGCGCGTTCTTTGGCAGAGATGCGTGTGGCGGTCATCGGAGCCGGGGTCATCGGCCTGTCGACGGCGCAGAGCATCTACGAGCAGCACCGCTCCGCCGCCAGCCCGCTGACCATCGAGGTGTACGCGGACCGGTTCACGCCGCTGACCACCAGCGATGGAGCGGCTGGCTTCTGGCAGCCCTACCTCTACGACAACGGGAACGTGCAGGAGACGTACGCAACTTCTGCTTGACCCCCCCCTCTCTCTCTCTCTCCCACACACACACACACGCGCACGCACTTGAACGCCCTGTGTGTCCCATCCTGCAGGCAATGGTGCAAGGAGACCTTCGACTACCTGTTGAGCCAGCTCAGCTCACCCGAGTCTGTAAAAATGGGCATCTTTCTCCAGTCTGGTTACAACCTGCTGACCAAGCCCGGTCCAGTAAGCAACACTTTGCTCTCCACACTTTGTTCTCACCACCAGAGATAAGACCTGAACTTTTTTTGTTTCGTCATTATCGTTTTTTTACGACCGAACCTAATGATACGATGCGTTAAAGTACAACCACGGTGCAAAGTTGAGCTTTGCTCCGCTGCACAAACTTCACATGCGGTGGTGGTTGGACAACAATGAAGGAAGAGGGGCCTCTCTGGGGGTGTTGTGGTGTGTGTGTGTGTGTGTGTGTGTGTGTGTGTGTGTGTGTGTGGGGGGGCTGGGTGCCACAAATAACCAGCTTGCATTGCACCGCAGGAGCCCTCGTTCAAAGACAGCGTGCTGGGCTTCAGGCAGCTCACGGAGCGGGAGCTGCAGATGTTCCCCGGATACACGTAAGTGGGAGGTCTGGAAGAGGAGCGAGGCCGGACCCCCCCCCCCCCCCACCCGTCCTCTCTGCACTCCTGGTCTGACCTCCTGGTGTCGTCTGCAGGTCCGGGTGGTTCAACACGGCTCTCATGGTGGAAGGGAAGACGTATTTGCCCTGGCTGATGAACTGGTGAGTGTTTACCGGTGAATTTGACCACCCAACCTGCCTCTGAGAACCAGTGCGGCCTCTCCTGACGGGCTTAGTCGTTATCTCGCCGTGTGTCAACAGGTTTGCCACTGGTGCGTTCCCAGTTCAAATAACATGTTTGTTTTTTGTTTATTCATTTATTTCAGGTTGCGAGAAAGGGGAGTGAAGTTTTACCAGAGGAAAATCCAGTCCTTCCGCGAGGTCAGCGAACGGTCACCGCCTCCGTTTCGCAATCCCAGCTTGGTTTTCCCGTCGCCGATTTGTCACACGGTGGTGTCGCTCGCCCCCGCCTTTAGCTGGCAGAGAGCGGGGTCGACGTGATCGTCAACTGCACGGGGGTGAGATCAGGGGAGCTCCAGCCCGACCCCGAACTCAAACCTGGCCGTGGTCAGATAATAAAGGTCAGACGTGTGTGTGTGTGTGTGTGTGTTTGAGTGACCATGAAGCTCGATTTCAACAGTTCTCCCCCTCAGTGATGAGGTTCAGTTTCGTTGAACCTCATGATCTGTCTCTGCCCTCAGGTGGAGGCTCCTTGGATCAAGCACTGGATTTTGACCCACGACAATAAAATAGGAGTCTACAACACCCCGTACATCATTCCAGGGTAGCGTACAGACAAGAAACCTGCTTTTCACCGACGGCCGCGGTGTTCGTGGGGGCTGACCGGCACTGCGGGTGCCTTTTGGGTGGGTGGGTGGGTGGGTGGGGGCGTGGCAGCCTCACGAGACGATGACGTCGGCTGCCTGTCGTGCGTCCGCAGGAGCACCCAGGTGACGGTGGGTGGGGTCTTCCAGATCGGAAACTGGAGCGAACACAACAACTCCGTCGACCATAAGCACATCTGGGAAAGCGCTTGTCAGCTTGAACCGAGTCTCAAGGTCGGTTTTACTGCTCTCACCTCGTCCCAGAGTTCCAAGTTTGAGGACGCCCGTCCCTTGTTTTTTTTTTTCCCAGCATGCCAAGATCCTCGGGGACTGGTCCGGCCTCAGGCCCTACCGCAGCAAGGTCAGGCTGGAGAGGGAGACCATCAGCTGCGGGGCAACCGCCGTGGAGGTGCGTTCGCGCATGTGCGCGGGAGGAAAATACATATTTATTTGCCCCCCCCCCCCCCCTCAACGTCTGGTTGTCGTTCAGGTGATCCATAACTACGGACACGGCGGCTTCGGGCTGACCATCCACAGAGGCTGCGCCCAGGAGGCAGCCAGGCTCTTCGGCCAGATCGCCCGGAGTAAAGGCCCGAAAGCTCGCTTGTAAAACGCTGACGTATGGAACAGCTGCGAGAACAGCTGGTCAGCATCACTTGCGTCCAACTAACTCAAACAACATAACTGATCCTTATCCATTTTAAATGTGTTTTACTTCAGCGTTGCGCAACTTTTACAGCCAGTGTGTTGACCAGAATCTGAGCACTAACTCGCACCAGTTTGAGTTTTGCTCCAAAAGCTCCTCTGCAGTAATGAAGTGATAACATGCACATCAGGATGGTCTTGCGGTCAGACGTTGAAGTCATCTTTTATTCGTAACTTTTTTAACTCATCAGGAAGAACTGTCATAAAAAAAATGAAGAAATGCACGACTCTTCTATCAACACAACACTTTTTCCTCAGCATTCATGTTGAAATGTGACAAATACTGACTTATCACCGATTAAAGAGCGTCTTAAAAGAGTGGCACACAGCGACTATTCTCGTATTCATGGTCCCTTTTGGAGTTTAGCGCCTGTCGGGCAGAAGCGGTAGTTCTTCGTTAAAACCTGTTCTTTTCTAGCAGTGTACATTTTCATGAAGGGAAGGTTGCAACTTTAGTGTTTATTAACAGGCAATGCGTGGGCACTAAGTAATACTCTTTCTACTCCCAAGATGCAGCGTTTTTATAGTGCCGAGAGCTTAAAGGCTATTCCTTGTTTGCTTTTAACAAGGAGGAACGTTTATCCCATCTTGAATTTCCCTGTGTTTGCGATCGCTTCGCGCGTCATCCGCCGTCCATATTCCCAGGCTTGCCCCGCTGCGGGGGCCCCTCCGGTGGTCACCCTGTGTGCAGTGATACAGTGGCAAAATGGTGACAGCGGTGGTAGCGGATAACAATATAGCAATAATACGTAAAACAGTGCTGGCTGGCTCTTTGGGAGCCTCTGTGGGGGCACAAACTCGTACGACGGGACTGGACACGGGCACGGGGAGCCAGTCTGGCTGTTCAGCCGCTTCAATCCCGGGCCACGCTCAGCCCTGCGACCCGGAGGACGGGGAGCGGGGGATCCTCACTGAGCCGCCGGACGAGGCGCGCCCCACCATTTCCTGGCCCCACTCGCGCTGGCTGGACTCCTGCAGGGCGCGGCCCGTGGTCTCGATGGGCAGCGCGCAGGAGGCGATGGCGGCGAAGAGGCAGCAGCAGCAGTACACGGACAGGGCCAGGTACACAGGACGACTCCAGCATCACCTGGAAGACGGGGGGGGGTCAGCTCATAAATGACCACGTCGCTTGCACTGCGCCGGTATTGAAGCTCGATAAGGGCGTCCTCACCTGTGCGACGAACGGCGTAATCAGGGCGCCGACTCTGGCCATTCCGCTGCTCGTTCCCAGGCCCAAAGCCCTGGTCGCCGTAGGATACACCTGCAGAGATTCGGAGGACGGCGTCGGGCTCCCTGATTTGAGCTGACACCCGCGTTCTACCCCGGGGGGGGCGGCCCTCACCTCTGGAGTGTAAACGTAGGCGGCCTGAAAGCCTCCTGCGATGAAAGCTCTGGCGATGAATATCAACACGGTCATGGACGCCCTGCGGCACACATAAGGCAGTGAGGCCGGACGGTTCTCCAGGGCCCGCTCTGGCCGGCTGCTGCGGACCTTACCGGCCAACGCAGCCGTAGAGTGGAATAATGCACATGGAGAAGATGAAGAAACACAAGGCCATGGTCTTCCGCCGTCCCAGTCGATCGATAGCCCACAGCGTCACCAGCAGCCCTGTGTCAGAACACCACAGTGTAGTCGCCACTGATTCGTTGAGGGTCATCAAATTGGTACGTGCCTGGAAATTCAGACAAGGTGGTCCACAGCAGGTCCTTGTAGTCGTCCGAGTTCAGGTATTTACACTCCAGGCTGCAACGGAGCTCCTTCTTATTACCTTTGGACACTAGAGGGGGTAAAAGCAAACAGGATCAATCCTACCTGAACCTTGGCCTGTGTTCTCACAAAAGTGTAGAGGTAAATCTCATCTATGTGTTCAGACTGATAAATCCAGCATGTACAAATATGATGTCTGAGGCAGCAAGTCTTAAAGGTCTACTGCCCTTGAATCAGGTTATTTCCCCGACTGAGCGAGAGGAAAAGGTTTTGTGTGACTCACTTCCACATGCACCTCCCTCCTGAAACAGCTCGGTAGTGAGAAGCACCAGTCCATAGTAAGAGAAGGCGTTTGCAAACCTGATGAGACAGGAAGCCCAAAGAAGAGCACACATTTGACGCCCTCATCCGTCACACCAGCGCGAGCCTCCGGGAGGCGAGGCGCTGCCCGACTTCACGTACCAGATAAACCACAGCAGGACCGTAGTCCAGCGGAAGTGTGAGGAAAACAGGTCCCGAATCTTCCCGCGGTCCTCCTAATGGGAGACGCCATCACATATGTAGACAGGCGCGCTGACATGAGAGGACATGTCAGCATCTATGCGCTCACCTGTCTGGCAACGATGAGTTTTCCGAGTGGCATGGGCGCTCCGTTCTCCGTTGCAATGCGCTTCAGCGTGGCCAGAGCCTTTTCCTGGTTTCCCGTCAGCACGTCGTATCGAGCGCTTTCTGGTAGCCACTGCACCCAACCACAGCACCCCTTATAAAGAGGCGTCGCGTGCGATACGGGACGTGCCGCGCGACCCATCAGGTCTTACTCACAAAGCACAGGATGGCAAAGATGAAGAGCGGAATGGTAGAAAGGCCGAGCAGCCACCGCCAGCCCAGAGTCGGCATCACCAGGATCGCAAGGAGGACCTCGAATACTGTGCCCACGGCCCAGAATATCTAAAAATGTTAAATGCATACATATCAAACAGTGGCAAAAAAAAAGCATTTTAGTGCAGTTTTATATAGATTTGAGCCGCTCTTGCCTCAATCAACAAGATGCACGTGGCTCTGGACTTCATCGGCAGAAACTCAGCATACAGCGTCACCCTATCAAGCAGATCAGTTTCATAATTAGGCTCAAATCAAATCAGCCCTTTTAATTTGGTTATGGCCTCTGGAGTTAAGAAAGAAAACATCAGTTGTGTTTCTGCTACGTCATGGATCAGGTCTGTGTAACAAATGAGGTAACAGCAGTCCTGCCAATGCAGCGCTGCAAGGTGGTTAGAGGGCGTGCACCACGGAGCTAAATACGAGTCCATTGATTGTTTGATAGGTTCATCAAGGACAAGCTGATCCGATCCCATTGTGTCATTAAGATGTGATTTGGGAGTTCACTACGCCGCGACGATGTCGTCACGCTCTTCAAGTCAAACGGTCATTGGGTACAACTTTGAAACGAGCAATACTCACGACTGTGGAGCCCCTCCGATACCAAAGCCCACCAGTGCACGGAGGACGAGGATCCATCCGTAAATAGGAGCAAATGCGCTCATCAGCCCGTAGAACATAGTCCAGAGAACACTCATCTTGAGACCCTGTGTGCACATGTATGCATGCATAAGTCCTCACACATTCTTACCTTGTTAGGGCTCCTAAGCCTCGATTCGTGGACTGAATTTGGATGTATTGGTTTCAAAATGACTCCCTGTGAATATAATATGATTGGTGACCAGTACATGTTTTAGAGGAACAGGAAAAAACAAAAGCCTTTTTCAAAGTGGGCAACTCTCCACCTCCAGTCTGCTGCTTAGTGGGTTTAACCTGCAGAAGGTATTAGACAACAAACCGCTGCGAGAATCATCTGATCACTGCTGAAGGGCCTGATCATCAACCGAGTCAGTCAGCCAGTGTCGTGTGTGAGTGCGGTGGAGGCAGAGGCCTAAACCTACTGTCTTTCGGCCGTATTTATCAGATATGTTTCCCCAGAGAGAAGAGCTGATCATCATCCCAATGAACACAGCCTGTGGACATACGAAATGAAGAACGTCACAGCGGGTTCCTTTTGCGGCGTCTTCGTTTGTGAGCAGGCGTTAGAGACCGTTACCGATGTGAGCAGCGCCACCTCCAGGCTGGGCAGCCTCCACTCGCAGTGGAGCTGCGGGGCCAAGATGCTGAGGATCATCATCTCCATGGCGTCGGCCATCTGCACAGACGAAACCCGCGACCCCTCCCGTGAAGAAGAAAGCTCGCATCTGCGTGAGCGGTGAGCAGGATTGGGAGCGGTTAAGAGCTCACCCAGGAGAGACCGGTGAGGATGGACAGTTTCCATTGGAACGTCCCAAAGCCTATGGCCTCCACAGCATCCTCCACCATAAACGTGTCTGAAAGAATGAAAAACATCTCAGCTACGTCAGCCCTTGAGTTGGTCTCAGATCACATTTATTTGTAGGCTTTTATATGATGGTTGTAGCAGCCAGGAAACTTTGTGTGTGTCACATGGCTTCAGCCAGACTGTACCATCCGTTGGATTTGCAAATTCCCGAGGAACCGGAGCTCCATCGGCGAGTGAAGCAGACTCCAGATCAGTCTGCTCTGCAATGTGGACAACTTGCTCTCTATTTTCGACCTCGTCATCGGAGCGCGTGCTTTCACCGGTGCGGCGAAAACGGACGATCCTGGAAAGCAACAAGGGTAACGCTCTTTAAAAGGTGGGAGTTCGGTATTCATTAATGCGTGAGATGCATTTCAGACAGTGAGTGCCCCGGGACAGGATGAGCTGTGAGCCTCGCCTGAGGTCTCGCCTTCCCTGGAGGACCCTTTGTGACTTAGCGGTGAAACAAAACAGATGGCCCACCGCGCCGAGATAGGCGACGAATAACTACACGTCTCTTTGCAGGTGGGCTCAACCTAAAGATGTTCGTGGGTGGAGCAGAAGGACGACACGACCCTCCGACATGCAGATAACAGAGGGCCGATGAGGGGGGGGGACGAAGCTGGAGACAGAGAGCCATGCTTTAATTACTGTAATTACATAACCCAGCCTGTGTGCAGCGGTAATTATCAGCGCTGCCTGACTCCTTCCACCAACACACGCAAGGGTATTTACCGTGCCGTGCACTCTATTTCATGCACAGGACAGGACACGGCCCCCCGGCACAGGTCTGTACCTCGGGGCCACTTTGTGGACTGAGCCGTGCGAATCACGGCCACGACGGTCGACACGAACTCAAAGAGAAAACGCCTTTTTTTTTTTTTTGAAGCCGCATCGAACGACCGAGAGACGTATGAACCCCGGTCCGAGGGTCTCCCCCTCCAGAACATGGCTCCCGTTGTAAACAAACCTGCGTGGCTGGACAGGCTTCGCGCTCTCCCCTCCTCGGTGTTCCCCCTCAACCCCCCCCTCACCCCCTCACCCCCCGACGCCCCTCCGTCGTTCCCCGGGCTTAAGCCACGACCGCCCGGGCGGCGATGAACGACGGCGTCGGCCTTTAGAGGACGCCGGGGACGAGCGAGGTCCGGCCGGAGGGGCCGCGGAGCTCCGGCGGGGAGCGAGCGAGCCTCGGCGGCCGTCGAGGGGCGTCGAGGAGCGGGCCGAGGAAGGCGAGGGGGGCTCGGTGGGGGGCCCGGGGGGGGCTCGGGGGGGGCCCAGGGGGGGCCCGGGGGGGGGGGTACTCACGGCAGCTGCCTCAGTTGGAAGAGATCGTCGTCCATGTCGGTGCTGTGTGACTGGAGCCCCGTCCGGCCTCATCGCTGTTCACATCACGACGGAAGGGCCGAGCTCAGCACCGCGGACAGCGACCCGCGGCTCAGCCAATCAGGAGCCTCCTCCGGGGCCAGGGCCGCGCCCCCGCGGGGCCGGGGCCCAGGTGAGGGGGGCCCACGGGGGGGGGCACCTGTCAAAATGTATCGTTATATTTATTCATCTCTTTATCGCCACATTTCTCGAGGATTTACGCTAAAAGACTTTTTTCTTCTTTTTGTTTATTTCTCAGTTGTAAGTGCCTCAAATTATTTCCTCCAGTGCTTTCTTTCGTCTTTTTCTACGGACAAACATGCTTTTTTTTTTTTTAATTTATCATTATTTTTATTTTTTTTTATATGCATGGGCGTATCTGTGCAGCTTTCACGCCACACACACACACACACACACACACACACACCAGGATATTGTCAGGGCGCACGCAAAATAAATGCAACTCTATTTGCTGACCACAAGTTTAAATAGAAAAAAAAAAAATATTTAAGAAAACTTAATTATCTGTTCCCTGTTCCACTATCAACAATCCCTGAGGCTTTAAAAGCCATTCATATATATATAATCGATACTAATAAATAACAAATAAATCGATGCATTTAAAAGACTGAGCGTGATTAAATGAGATTTGAAATGTTATAACCGGGATTTTTGTTGTGTAAATTCAATGTTATGGAGCCCGCCGGACAGGAAAACGTGGACACATGCGTGCGCCGGTCCGCCAGTCCGATCCGAAACACGGGCCCCCTTGAGCGTTCCGCGCTGAGAGCGGGGCGATGTGGTTCCAAGCCCAGAGCTCGGAGCAGCTCGTCGCGGAGTTCCTTGGCAGTGGGACCACAGCCGGGTAAATCCCCACTCTGGCACACACCTAAAGCCTTAAATCTGCGAACTGGGGCAAACGCAGCGGGGCTGCGGCGACCTTATTTGCCACAGGAGGACGAACAAACAGCGAGTCTGTCCAAAAGCGAGAGATTCAAGTTGCTGCTAACTAACACCCGAGGCTGCGATGACGCTAGGTCCTGTTTGGAAAGGTCGGTCGATCCATTCAGGCGTTCAGGGAGGCGACATTATTGCCCCGAGGGTGAGGGTTAGGGCGACCTGTTTGAGACCATTTGTTTGGCCGCTTGTTGAGCTAGCCGCGGCGCTAGCGGTGTGCTAATGGAAACGCGACACATTTGCACACAAGTGTAGCAGATGACTGAAGAGCCGGCGTGGTTCTTTCCCAGACGACTGCACAGGCAGGAGAGGGCGATTTAGGAGAGGTTGAAGGTGGCTTCAGGCCCGGAATTCCTTTGGTTTGGATCTACTGACAGGTCGCTTCTCTGCATGTGAATGTGGGAGCAGGGGCGCACAAGGCTCCCTTGGGACAGGACATGGTGCACAATACACCCTAAACTGGATGTCGTCTTTGCAGGAACAAGATGACGAGGAACTGGAGTGTCATCGGGGGGATCGCCGCTGCAATCGCAGCTGGAGTTTATGTTTTGTGGGGTCCGGTTACTGAGAGGAGGAAGAAGAAAAGAGGTGAGAGACCTGCATGGTGGATGGGGACCGCCCAGGTATCACAGGTACCGCACTGGTGTGGTCACGTCTCTCTCTTTCAGGAATGGTTCCAGGTCTGCTGAACCTAGGGAACACCTGCTTCCTGAACTCTTTGCTTCAGGGTTTGGCAGCATGTCCGTCTTTCATCTGCTGGCTGGAGAAAATTTCTGATTCGCCCGTGAGTCAGACATGCAAAGACAACCAGCTGTCCAGCACCCTGCTACAGCTTCTAAAAGGTGAAACCAGTCTGGGCTATAGAGTTGAATTAGTCATTGTTTCCCCTCTTCTCACTGTTGGTTCGTATCAGTCTTAAAATGAGATTGGTGTGTGCGTGTGTCTCTGCGCTGACAGCTCTGTCCACCGAGGAGCCCGGAGAGGAGGATTTGCTCGATGCTGGATGCCTCCTGGATATTCTTAGGCTGTATCGGTGGCACATCAGCTCGTCTGAAGAACAGGTCGGCCAGTCGTGCCTTTGAGCGATCGTTTCTGTATTATTCAAGCATAAACCGTTGACTGTCTCTCAGGATGCACATGAACTCTTTCACGTCCTTACATCTTCCCTGGAGGAGGAGCGGGAGCGTCTGCCTAAAGTCCCTCACTTTTTTGATATGAAGTCTCTCGAGGTAAGTTGCCGCACCCAATTAGCACTGAATCTCTTATATTCTGCTTCTGTATTCTCCAGAATTCTGACCTTTTAACACATTCTGTGTTTTATACCAGACTCCTCCAGTTCAAGAAAAAACAATGACCTGCATAAGTCGTGGTAGGCATTAAAAAATAGTCACGGGGGCGGTGATGATATCGAGCTGGTAAAATACATTTGACCTGTGATGTAATTTGTGTTTGTTTTGCAGCACCTCTTCATCCAATACCAAACCCCTGGAAGTTTCAGCATCCTTTTCACGGACGTTTAACAAGCAACATGCTGTGCAAGCGCTGTGGACAACAAGTACGTCAGATCGAGTTTAAGTGTTTGATCGGCTTAAAAATCCTGCCCACTGCAATGCGGCGCGCATATTTTTGTTTGCGGGTCGGATTATTGAATACCTCTCTGTTTTTCTTAGAGTCCAATACGATACGACTCTTTCGAAAGTCTCTCCCTGTCCATCCCTTTGCCTCAGTGGGTAAGTCAAAAACACAAGCGATAATGCTCTATGAACCAGTATCTGCTCATTATGCATCCTCATGCTCGTGTGATGATTTCTCTCAGGGTCGGCCCATGTCTTTAGATCAGTGTCTCCAGCATTTCATTTCCTCAGAAACCATCAAAGAAGTGGAGTGTGAAAGCTGCACAAAGGTACTCTCATGGTTGAATTAGTTTTCAATCAGGCAGATCCTCTCTTAATTATGCATAGGATGGTAATGTATTCCAGAAATATAAAAAGTTTGTGTCCCGATTTAATTCCTCCTCAGCTGCACCAGGATACCACTGTAAATGAGAACGCTCCAGAAAGCCAGAGGTCAACATTTGTTAAGCAGCTGAAGCTGGGAAAGGTAGCTTTGCATCACTGTCAGTCTAGGATGTCAAAGGCACAGTAAGGTATTGTGGTCACATTCTCTCCCTCTCCCTTAGCTTCCTCAGTGTCTTTGCATCCATTTACAAAGACTGACGTGGTCCAGTGAAGGAACCCTGAAAAGACAGGAGCACGTGCAGTTCGCCGAGTATCTGTCAATGGACAGCTACAAACACAACGCTTTCGCACAGAGGATCAAACGCGCTCCAAATCCCACTCAGACAGAAAATCCAGGTGATTCTGCAGGAAAACAGACTATGAACGGAACTGGTGTGTGGGCAATTCTCAAATCCGAGCATCACTCTGCTCCTAATTCTCACTGCAGTGTCTTTAGTTCATGCAAGCATTAGCAGCGTTCTGTTTTCCAGGTGACCATCAGAACAACAACAAATCCTTTATCAACGGCACCTGTTCGTCTGTATTCTTTCACTCTGGTGGTGTGAACCCACAGCTCAGCCTCACCTATGACTGCAGGTAAGACACGTACTTTATGTTTGATAAGGGGATGTACAGTTGTACATCCCCTTATCAAATGAATACAGACCAGACCTGGGGACCTTTTATTTTATTAAGGGCTTTTATTTTGAAAAAATGCCTCTTGGAAATAAGAGCTTATTCTCTCCTTTTGGTCTTCTTGTTTATCGCAGCCCTTCACAGTATCTGTTCCAGCTCACCGCTGTGCTGGTTCACCACGGCGACATGCATTCGGGTCATTTCGTCACGTACCGCCGCAGCCCTTCCCCGCCTCACCTCGCCCTCAGCCCTCAGTGGCTCTGGGTGTCGGACGACTCGGTGCGGAAGGCCAGCCTGCATGAGGTCCTGTCGTCCAACGCTTACATGCTTTTCTACGAGAGGGTGCAAAGACTGAACCTCACCCTGCACTCGGAAGAATAAGCAGCCGACTCGGCGGTCCGCGTGGTTCCCGACGTTTGTGACAGCGAAGCCGCAGAACTGGTACAGGGATCATTCTGCTCTGCGGATGGCGGCGAAATGAAGGTCATCCTTTTTTTGGAGGAGGCTCCAAATCCCAAAGAATATGGACCTGAAGTATTTTGTTCACATCTTGGAACATGTGACCTGCTTTTATTCAACAAACATAGTGATCTGAGACAAAAGAGAGGAACACCTGAACATTTGGGGGCAGCATCCGTCATATAGTGACGCTTCTTTGAAACCTCTGAATTAGAATTCCATGATCTACAAGGTGTTTCTGCTTTTTTTGTCTAGTGTTTTAAAGGTTGTTGCATATATGAAAAGTGTGTCAAGTAGAATTTTCCGGAACTCTTGTCGTACATGCTCAATTACAGCATTCCTGGGAGTGTATGCCAGATGATTTGGATAGAATTCTCACGCCTAAATTGCTGAAAACCGGTTGAATTCAGTATTTTTCTACATTTCTATCAATCCCATGGTGGTGGAGGTCAAAGTGCCATATTTCACTCATGAAGCCATGATGTCAGACAGGCATTGATGGCAGGCTGAAGTCACCTGGGTATTCACTCGCTGCTCTGTCAGTAAAGCAACGGTCTCCCTGCAGGACTTTGGGAATGTCACTCCCGACATTTCTGTTGCCGAGAGCTGCCATTGTGCTCCTCTCAAAGCATCTGATATCTTGCCTGGTCCAGAACTCCTTAATACTGCAATTTGCACTAATGTATAATTGTGAGATTTTGTGTATTTGCAATCTGTAAATTTGATTGTTTTCAGATATTAAATATGTATTTAAATGATTTAATGTCAGAGTAGACTATTGGAAGCTGCACAGAGCTTTCAGTCTGTTTTCTTCTTCCACTTCCAGTCTGGAAATCTGCTTAAGCCTTTTATTGGGGCCATCTCTTCCTCTGAATCCGTCTGAATGTGAGGTTGATACGGGGCTGGGAGATCTTCTTGCGAACAGGGAGGCTGTGGTACCAGAATGTGTTGGTGGGGGGGTTCATGAGGAGCAGGCTTCCGGGGGCCAGCTCCAGCTTCACGGGCTCAATCTGCCGCTGCATCATTTTGCCCCGAGCATCTCTGTGCCGGAAGATAAAGTCCCGCGCGGCCCCTAAGGAGACGGAGGCGATGGGACAGAGGGGGTCCAGCTCTCTTTCATCGTCGCGATGCTCGCCCATGTGGTCCAGACCGTCTTTGTACCTGGTGGAGAGGTAAACGGCTGAACACCTTCAGCTGGGAGAAACCGTTCCCAAACCGAACTTCGGCAACTTCTTTCTCACCTGTTGACCAGAACAAAGTTGAACGTTTGTCCGGTTGTTCTTGTGACGGCGTCCCGAATGTATTCCAGCGTTGGAGTCCATGGACAGGCTGTTCGTGCGATCCCGGAATATGTATAGGTCAGGCCTGCGTCTCCATATGTGGCCTGTTTTCTGGGTATGTTGTACACCTTTCCAAACACTTGAACTGTTGCCTCCTCACCTGGGACAGAAACAGTCACAATCATTCAATAACAACCCCGCCTCTCAGCGAGAACTTTAAAAAACAAAAAAACCCCAAGTTTTTTCTACCTGTTGAATACACCAACTCCCCCTCTAACTTTTGAAACAGGTGATATGCTTCATCCTTGGAGAACAACTGAGCATAATCACAGTCTAAATCCTTGGCCTCAATTTTCTGCCAGGGAACAGGATTTGAGAACTCTGCTGGAGTGCCGTGCTCATCCTCCTCCTCCTCCTCCTCCTCCTCCTCCTCCTTCACTCTGTCGCCGCTCTCTATTTTGATTTCCTTCAGTGGGCTTCTTTCATTGTTGACTGAGGAATCCTCATGCTGCTGACGAACCGTCTGCATGGTGCACAGGAGGTCAAATGTAGTGGTTGCCTTTTGTCTGAATGGTGGGGTGAAAAGATACATCAACAGTACAGATAATGTACAAGTAACTTGCTGTAGAAATGGTGACTACCTTACAACACAGCAACTAACATTTGCATTTTTCCTTAAAAGTTTCGTTAAAAACAGAAATGCGTGGACTAAAACTCCCAAGTGCTAGTTATTTTCTCCATGGATTAGATTCAATTTTATTATCATTCAACATATCCCAGTACAAGGTAACGGAATGCAGTTATATCTTCTTTAACCCTTTTCAGCGTTATTGAAAACAAAACGTTGTGCACTTTAGTTCTTAAGCATTATGTCTCTATAACTTTGAATCATCAAATGATTATCTAAGCACTTATGCGTATTTTTTGTTCGGAATAACAGCGTCTTTGAGTCAACATAAACGGCGGTGAACACCAAGCAGCAGCCTGTCTTGAACGCCCCTCACTACGTCATCAAAGCTGCTGTCGTCACTTGGCGGGAAACTCCGGAGCCCGGCGCGCGAGGTCTGCAGGCAGTTCTAACCCGGATTAGATATTTATTCAATTTATCTGCAGAGAAAGGCAGCCACGCTGCTTCTCAACAGGATGATTGGACAAAAAACTATCAGCTCGTTTTTTACTCCCGTTTCAAAAAAGAGAATTAGCAAGGATTTAAACGAAACCGAAGAGGATGCAAAAGACCTGGTGAGTTTTGTCAACGCGGGTGGAGTCTCTAAATAGCCTCGGCATTAGTCACACGGTTGTTTGTTTAACAAAAAGGCGCAAAAAATAACTCTAATACTGACATTACGAACCTTAATTGAGGCTGGACTAAAACGTAATTTCCCGCGACGCGGCGGGCGTCATCCAAGCTGCGTTCAGGGACACTCGGCGTTTTGGGTTCTCTCAGCCGCCGCCGTCGATCCCGAATGATGGCCGCTCGGGGTCAGCGGACCCTCGTCGCGTTCCCACGCACGGTCGCCCGCCTCTCACCAGCTCTGCCTTTCGGTCAATACACTAAAATTATACAGAAGAAGCGGAAGAGCCCGGAGCCGGGCATGGCGCCGGCCGCCGCCCTGTCCCCGGACCAGCTGGACCGGATGGCCCGCAACAAGAGAGCCGCGCTGGTGAGGCTCACCTCCGCCCGGACACCGCCGGGCTTCGGGGAGGGCTGGAGGGACGAGCTGTCGGCCGAGTTTGGGAAACCGTATTTCAAAGAGGTGAGGAGATGTGGCGCCTCCCCGTGTGTGTCTGTGTGTGTGTGTGTGTGTGTGTGTGTGTCTGTGTGTGTGTCTGTGTGTGTGTGTGTGTCTGTGTTTGTGTCTGTGTGTGTGTGTGTGTGTGTGTGTGTGTGTGTGTCTGTGTGTGTGTGTGTGTGTGTGTGTCTGTGTGTGTGTGTCTGTGTGTGTGTGTGTGTGTATGTGTGTGTGTGTGTGTGTGTGTATGTGTGTGTCTGTGTGTTTTACCGGGTTCTAACAGCTCCACGTCCGCCACAGCTGATGAAGTTCGTTGCCGACGAGCGGAAGTCCCACTCCGTGTACCCACCTGAGGGTCAGGTGTTCACCTGGACGCAGTCGTGCAACATCAGAGACGTAAGCTTACCCGAGAAATCCCACCTGAGCCACACTGATGGCAAACTGGCAGAAAGGAGGAAAACTTAGAGATCCATCCATTAGTCCTCCACAGAGGGTCGTGGGGGGGGCTGTAGGGCTGATATAGACAAACAATCAAACACGCTCACACCTATGGACAATTTTGAGTGACCAGTGAACCTAATCCCCAGTTGTGCGTGTCTTTGGACTGGGAAGAAGCTGGAGAGAACCCAGGCAGGCGCAGGGAGAACCTGCCGACTCCACACTCAAAGACCACAGCCTCCATCCCAACTGGGATGTGAAGCTGAGGCCTTCTTGCTGTGAGGCCACAGTGCTGACTTGGAGATGAGGCCGTAAAAACAAGTCAATGAAACGAGACGTTCACGCACACTTCAACTAGGAAATGCTGCTTTGCTCAAAGACGGCCTGTGAACTCACGAGAGTGCTGCTCAACTATTAAAGGACCAGATGGATGTGTTAAAGATGCATGGTAGAGAAAATGAAGCGTCCCAGCGAGGCCTCTGGGTTTAACCAGGTTTAGGCTGTGGTTGGGGGGGGGTACCTCATTTCCCTGAGGTGACGACGTCTCTCTTTTTCAGGTCAAAGTGGTGATCCTGGGCCAGGACCCGTACCACGGTCCTAAACAGGCGCACGGTCTGTGTTTCAGTGTGAAAAGGCCCGTGCCACCACCACCCAGGTGAACAAAGCCTTCCCAGCGGCTCCTCACCAGCCCGTCTGATCCCCTGACGGAGCTGTTCTATGTCTCCTCGTCTAGTTTGGAGAACATGTACAAGGAGCTGGTCTCGGATATTGAAGGATTCCAGCACCCTGGCCACGGGGACCTGACTGGATGGGCCAACCAGGGTATTTCCGAACACATTCCCAGATGTTTCCCCGCCTTGTCGAGCCGTCCCTGACCTCCGTCTCGTGACTTTGGCCGTCAGGTGTGTTGCTGCTGAACGCCGTGCTGACCGTCAGGGCACACAACGCCAACTCGCACAAAGACAGAGGCTGGGAGACGTTCACAGACGCCGTGGTGCAGTGGCTCAACACCAACCTGGAGGGCGTGGTCTTCATGCTGTGGGGCTCCTACGCCCAGAAGAAGGGGGCGGCCATAAACCGCGTCAGTCTGCACACATTTCGTACCGGCGCTCTTCAGCCTGTGCTCGTGCGTTTACGCTGCTTTTTTTTTTTTTCTGCCTTCCAGAAGCGCCATCATGTCCTGCAGACGGTACACCCTTCTCCCCTCTCTGCTCATCGGGGATTTTTTGGATGCGGGCATTTTTCAAAGGCCAACGAGCTGCTGAAGAAATCTCGGAAGTCTCCTGTGGACTGGAAGGCACTTTAGGCGCAGATGAGATAATGTTTCTGTTTCTCTTTATTCATAGAACGCACAGAAAGATCTGCTGCAAGCTTGAATGCTGACACTATTTGTTTTTTCTTTTTTTGTTTTGTTTTTTTTATAGCGGAGTTTCATAAAACTGCTGTACCTCTTTTGTTCTTGTCACTGTTGTAAATATCCTTTTTTTTAAAAAACCGTTTTATATTAAAATACTGGTTCCATTAAAGCAGTTCCAAAAAGTCACGGTCGTTCATTAGTAAAAATTAATTTACGTTGTTGCGACGCGACGGAGAGTTTTTAAGAGTTTTTATCTCAGCCGCTGGGTGGCGCTCTGGGCCCTCTGCGCGGTGGGCGTGTCCGCCCTCGGCGCGGTGGGCGTGGCCTCGGAGGGCGACGCGCTGACGTCACCTCGCGGCCGCCCGCGTCCAGCCTGACGAGAGCCGTCGACCATGCCGGTGAAAAGTGTCCCAGCCCCGCAGGCCTCCGTCCACCTGCGCCTGCTGCAGCACTACCTGCTGCTGCTCAAGAAGTATCCCGTCCTCACTAAATCCGTCACCAGGTCAGACGCTCTTTGCAACCGTCTTGGTTTGTTTTTTTGTTTTTTTTGCTTCCGCGCTGCAGCCAGCCGTCTCTTCCGCGGTGTCTCACTCTTGATGTTATTGACGGCAGCACTCTTTTATTACACCAATGAAACTTAAATCCGTCCGCCGCCTGCAACCTACTTTGTGTTGTTCGAAAAGTGAGTTTAAGTGAACTTCGGTCCGACGCCGTGTCAATATTCTTTAGCCAATCAGGCATGTGCCAGGAAGTACCTCCCTGTGATGATGATGGTGATGATGATGATGATGATGGTGGTGGTGGTGTCGTCTATGTTTGACCTTTTCAGCGGCATCCTCACAGCTTTAGGAAATCTTCTGTCTCAGACGTTGGAAGCCAGAAAGAAGGCCTCCAGCAGCGCCGTTGATGGGGCCGCAGTCGCCCGCTACGGCGTCTATGGGTAAGACCTGAGGCCAAAGTCAGGATGGGGACTGTGTGCTTAGGCTTAAAACAAGAGAAACAAACCGAGTAAAGCTCTCGTCCATAAAGGGTCACGCTGTCCCTGTAATTCCTAAATGTAGACTCTATGTTTTGGGGGGGTTCTCTTCCTTGTGGTCACTTCTTGCTCGTTTTATTTCAGGCTTGTTCACCTGAAGAGACGATGCTGTTGTGCCCTTTTGTCTGCTACAGGCTCTTCATTACAGGACCCGTCAGCCATTTCTTTTACCAGCTGATGGAGGCGCTGATTCCCACCACAGACCCTCACTGTATCGTCAAACGCCTGCTCCTGGACCGCCTTGTCTTTGCCCCCGGCTTCCTGCTCATCTTCTACTTCGTCATGAACCTTCTGGAGGTGAGCTCCTCCCCGAGCTGCTCGTCATAGACGCCCCTCGGCACTGCGAGTGACGGGGCTCGTCCCTTTCAGTTCAAAGGCCGGGAGGATTTGGAAAAGAAGCTAAGGGGAAGCTTTTGGACCGCTTTGAAGATGAACTGGAAAGTTTGGACGCCCTTCCAGTTCGTCAATATCAACTTCGTGCCCGTTCAGGTGCGTTCCGGCCTCCGTCGGAATCCCGGCGCCCGCCTCTCGCCTCCGCTCCTCACGTGTCCGTTCTCTCTTCCAGTTCAGGGTGCTGTTTGCCAACATGGTTGCCTTGTTTTGGTACGCCTACCTCGCCACCGTGAGGAGATGAAGTGAGGGTGGGGGGGGGCTCCTCTCCTCCGGGACGGCCGACCGCTCCTCCTGCTGCTGCCACTAATCACAAAGTGCTAATCCTTTCATCAGACACTAAACCTGCTGCTTTTATAATGATAAAATACTGCCAGTCTGTTACTGTAAAGTTGAATGTGTTGGACTGTTGGAGGTGTGAATACCTGAGGTGTCTTTGTTACTCCTGTGATTATAAATGTGATATTTGCTACTAATCACTTTTTTTTTTTTTTTTAATAAAAAAATAATGATGTAATCGCAGAAGGTTTGAGAAAGCTGTGCGATCTGGAGCTGTGATGATGGTTCAGAGGTGTTAGTGCTTGAAATGAGACTCCTTTTGTTCAGTTATTTGCATATTAATTAACAATACAAGCATACATATGGAATACAGGAATAAGCACAGATGTGGAATTCAGGAACTTCTGATCTCATTCTCTGCGATACAGGGCCTTCCCAGGGTCAATGCTATCACGCTTCACTCCCTGAACCTTTCCCAACGACTTCTCTTCCTCTATACGCTTCATGATTTGTCCTTGGCTTGATCTTTTTTTTATTGGAAAACAAAATGGAAGAAACAGTTGGTTCACTTGCTGGTTACTTTGTCAGTAATTACAGAGGTTACATAAAGGGCACTTAGTTATTACTAAGTAGATATGTTTATATGGATGCATTTGATAGGTAAAAATATCCTAACAGAGGCCAACCCGCTTCAGAAACAGCAACTTTTGTGTCAGAGCTTTTGGTTTCCATTCTCCTCCCATCAGCTGATAATGATGTTGACTCATGACAACAACAAGGAAGTGGTGCAAGTGTGTGTGGTGGTGAATGAAGAGCAGCGGGTGGTTATTTTATATAAACTTGGCAGAAAGAGTAGATCATTTAGCTGTGAATACCTGGGGAATACGGAAGCACGTTGCATTCACCAAGGAAATAAAAATAAAATGATCACAGCTTGTAATTAGCCGTAAGTTGATAAAAGCGACATGTTAATGGATGTCTGCAGTTTTATTGCCTAAAAAATATTTTTTTTCCCCCTTTAACACTTTTAATCAAATAGTGGATGGCATGAAGACATGCCCGGACAAAACACCTTTAGGAAGGAAATGGTGACGTCACCAGCCTGATACTCTGATTATCCGCTATTTTACTTCTCTCTTGTCTCCTAACACATCTGAGCAAGCAGAAACTCAAGTTAAACCTGTGTGCGCTTGGTCAGGAGGATCTCCACAACAAGTTTGCATCATAGTCAGAGAACAACACATCAAGGTGACTTGTTTGATTACAAAATTAACTTTATTGAACATTAAATTAAAAACAAGGCTCCAGCAGACGTGTAGTGGTGGTGGTGGTGGGGGGTCCCTCTTCATCCGCCCCTCAGGTGCAGCATCAGCTCGATGGTACTGTGCTGCTTGACCCCGTAGTCAGAGATCCTGCTTGCGTCGTTCATCTCCCGGCTCTGGAACAGGAGCCTCTGCTGGCTCACCTGCACCCCCTCCCTGGCCTGCACCACCAGCTTCAGGTCCTTCACGATCTCGTTGGGCTTGACGTCGTACGTCCTCGTCTTCCCGTCCTGGCCTTTGAGGAACACCTGGATGGTGGTGGGCTCTCTGAGCAGCAGGGAGATCTGGGCCCCGGGCCCCACGCCGTAGGAGGAGAGGGACTGGGAGTCCTGGTTCAGGGGCTTCTTCGACCCCCCTCTGACCAGGACCAGCTGCTGCTTCTCTGGAGCAACTCCCATCTGAGCGTGGATCAAGGCTTTCAGAGAGCCCACCGTGTCCTGTGGGTTCACCCTGAGGACGTGGGACGTCCCGTCCATCATAGTCACGGTTATATCCATGGTCAAGGTATTCTGTAAAGCAAACAGACCTAAGTCTCTAAAGCATATGCTCCTGGGACCGGTAAAGGCAGCGAGCTCTCACCTTCCTCACTTCTGGAACAGGTCTTGTGGAACCTTTGAGGAGACTCTGCGCACTGGTGAGCGCCACAGCTGAGCTCTTTTATATACTGGTCAGGCCACGCCCACTAATCGTCACTTTCGTTTTCCGAGCTTCTGATAACTTTCGTTCTCCTAACATGACGTCGCCAGAAACTGCTTTTTTTTTTTTTTTTTTTTTTACTTCACAACACGAGATGTTTCTGGAAACTTCTGTTTACTGAGAATCACTTCACAGACTGATGACTTTATTAAACTCAAACAGATTATTGGGATTATTATACATATATAATAATAAATACTACTACTACTACTACTACTACTACTACTACTACTAATAATAATAATAATAATAATAATAATAATAATGTATCAATAATAATGTAGTATCAATAACAATGATACATAATCAATAATAAGTACCAATATCTGATATGGTCCCAGTTAGTTGATTGTTTTTGTGAGTGTGTCTCTTTCTTAGGAAACAATCAATTCAATCATTTAGTTTTTGCTGGCTGGGGAACCAACAAACAGCCAATCACTACAAAACAATGAGAAGACAGACCTTAACAAAGAAGAGACCACAATTTCAACAGGAGTTACTAAACTACAAATGACTCATTCACACAGGAAAGAAGGAAGACACAAGGAAGGATATAAAGTTGTCAAGAAAACACAGTTATATATGCATTCATACCCATAGAAACAGAAATATATACACACAAACTGATGCACATATAAAACACTCAAACATGACATGACACCAGACACACAACCGGCCCCTGCCAAACTGAAGTCATAAAATCGATAAATGCAGTGGTGTTAATGAATGTCCGTCCAGGCTACCTGTCCCCAGCCCTGTGTGTGCTTGTTTACGTGTATGTGGGTGTGTTTGACAGAGGACGAGACAGCTGATTATGATTTTTATTATTAATGGTACGTCACCCTCTTCTGCATAAATCAGTGACTCATAACCCTCTTCATGCGCTGACTTTGGAGGAAACTAGATTATCTTGACAGAATGTTAATTGGTTTATGGAAGTGGAAGAGAAACACACCTTTGTTTTATTGGCGTGAACTGAAACTCAAGCAAGTGAGGAACTGTCCAACCACACGACCAGTTATAAAACCAGTTTGTGTTTATTTTTAGATGAAATACCAGACAATAAAAAAGAAAACTAGAAAGCTTTAGAACTCCGAGTGCTTCAGCATGGCGCCCCTCTTCTCCCTCGTTGGCAGAGGAATATTTCCTGTGGAAGAAAAAAACAAAATTAAACACCTAACCCCCTCTCAAAAGATGACGGATGGCTCTAAATATCCCCACGCGTGTGCTTTCCAACCTGGCGGAGCCACGTAATATTCCTCGCAGGTGTGTCCGGAGAGCTGGAGCAGCTTCTGGGCCGAGTCTCCCTCCGTCACCTCGTCGTCCCTCAGGTACAGAACCCTGGAGGAACAGGTCACAGTGGTCAGGGGGGGCGCGAGATGGGCACCGGCGCCCCCGTCCCGTGTCCCACCTGTCCTCCAGGACGGAATCCATGGGTTCGACTCCCGACGTGTCCACCTCGTGGAGCTGATCTGCAAACCGGATGGCTTTCTCCAAACATTCCAGGCCCTGTTTGGTACGGAAATCCACCAGAGCCAGCCGCTCCAGTTTGTCCACCAGGTCAGCGGGGATCTGGGGGCACTGGGAATTACAGGTTGAAGTTGAAAAGAAGTTCCAAACTCACTCTTAACTCAATTCCACCCAAGAAGAGGGAAAAACACAGCAAGAGGGTCTACTGTAGTGAGTTATCAGGTGAGCTGATCAACGTACACCTGTCACATATTTTAAATGTAACATGCCTCAAAGATAAAGTATGGTTATTTAAACCACTGAGATGGGGACCTTACTGGTGGGAGGCGATCCTCTGATACTGGTTCCCAGGTCGGGAACTGGGGCACCTGTGAAGAAACGCAAACGTGAGGGCATGGCCGTGTTGGTGGACGCCGGGTGAGCCCAGACGGAGGGACCCGCCACCTTGGAGCTGGACGCTGGGCGGCTTGTGGCCCGGGGCCCGGGGCTCCGGGAGTCCCCGCCGACGGACACCGAGGCCCCGCCGAGGCGCGGCCTCGCAGCGAGGCGGAACGCGGACCTGCTCAGCGCAAACATCGCGGCGCGACCTTGTCGTGAGGGCGGCCGCGGCTCGGCCGGAGGACGGTGCCGGAGCTCCCGCAGGGACAGCCGCGCTAACCCGGCTAGCCTAGCACACGGTCCGGGAAACGACGCGGGCGGGTGTCGCCCCCCGGCGGACGCAGTGGGGAGCGCACCCCTATTATGGTTGTGGTTGGGAGGGGTGTGAGGTGTGTTTTATGGAACAATGTAACTAAAGACAGCGGAAAATGAAGGCAATAGTCCGTTAAAATACCGGTAAAACAAGTCAGATGGTACTGACAGGTATCTGTAAATGGAGATTAGGTGTAGGCTTTATTTCGAGCGCCCGGATAGCTCAGTCGGTAGAGCATCAGACTTTTAATCTGAGGGTCCAGGGTTCAAGTCCCTGTTCGGGCGCACTTAACGTTTTAATCCAGATGAAATTTGCGTGTAGAAATGTTTTCCCAAATTCCCTCGAATTTGACTGATTTATACATTGGACATATAGAAATTTAAACAACAATTTATATTTTATGTCTCACCCTCGGATTAGCAACTATAGAATGAGATTATACTTGATGCCCCAAAGGTGGTTCACTGGGATTACTCGCCATATTAACTCTGCAGGTGGTGTTCTTCTGGATTAAAACGGTAATCGCGCCCGAACAGGGACTTGAACCCTGGACCCTCAGATTAAAAGTCTGATGCTCTACCGACTGAGCTATCCGGGCTTGTACTCAACTAGAAGTATTTTTATGTTAAAATACTCACCAGCAAAAACGCCAAGCTTTTTTTTTTGGGAAAATATTGATTCCATTTTTATTTTTATTATAAAAAACATATACCATTTAATATATACTATATATGTATAATCTCTTAATATAGACTTTTGATTAGATTTTTCACACAGTAGAATAGCTGCAAAATGAGAAATAGGAGCTATACAAACACAGCAGCATCTGCAGGAATTTTAAAACAATAAATAAATACATACAGTACTTTAGCAAAAAAAAAATATTACAAAAAAATCTCGACAATTATTGACAGAAAATCCTTATATTAAGAAAAATCGAACCTAACAATAACAGCAATGAAGCAAATCAATGGTAATCCTAATTTTTGATATATTAATAATCATAATACTAATTTGTGATTGAAAATACAACATATGTGTTCCAGGCAAAACAGTTAAACATTCTCTCAAAGAAATCACTGCACACTAAAGACTATCAATAACCTAAAGCTTTGGTGTGACTATCACTGTTTCATCTGAATTTATCCATAATCACACTTCAACAAAGAGATTACAGGGAACAGAAGGAAACTCAAGGTGGGTAAGCAACATTGACAAAATATACATTAGTTCACTGGGAGAAAGAACATTAGGCATCCATAAGTCACTTAAACACTTATGCTGAAGGCATCTCCCCAAACAGTACATTTCACAATTATGAAATAAATGACAGGATATTTTCCACCCAACAAGGCAGCTCAACATACTGAAAACACTGTTGGATGCTAAATCACTGACATGCTGCCAAAAGCTAAATGAGACTCGAGGTTGACGTGCTTAAAGAAAAAAAAAGACTAATCTAAACCCAGTGGATTTCAGACCACAAGTCAGTGTTGTAAATCAGCCACCCGTGTAAACTACTTTCACTCTCTTGGCTATTAAATAATGATCATAAATGATCACTGACTTTCCCTCAAATAGACTCATGTTGAATTACATCTAAAATTTGGTTTAAAATTAGCAGCTGATATCAAACTTATCTTAAAATAGGTGCTCTCAGTTCATTGCAGACACTGAAGTGATTTCTGATCAAAAATATTTAGAGGGAATCACACTATTGATTACAATTGTTTTCACTGAAACACACTGACAAGTATGAGTTAATATTCTCCTGAAACAAACAACATGGTGGACACAGTTGATGAGGCTCGTACATTGCAGCATTACAGAGAATTTGTAGTGTGTGTGTGTGTGTGTGTGTGTCTTGTGCTGCTACAGGTGTTACTCCACTTGGAAGGAAGAGAGGACATGAAGCACAATCACTTGTTCTCTATTAGAATCTGCACTTTGCACACCAGATCTCTGGCCTGGGTGAGAATCTGCTTGATGTTGTGGTGCTCGGCCATTTCTGAAAGACAGAAGGATCATTTACACACATCACATTTTAGATCAGATCCAGGTCAAGTGATCCACAATACATATGTTTTTTTTGTATTACACACAAATATCCTTATTGACTTTACAATTAATCTATCAATTAACACATCACAGGCTGTAACATGAAGTACATGTGGTTTGTGATAACGTCTAAATGACTCCGTGTGGAAGATTTCACTTCAGATCTCACCGTTGAAGAACTTGATGATGTCAGTGAAGTCCATGTTGTTCTCCAGGATGATGTCCCTGTAGATCTCCACCAGCGCCAGGGCGATGAAGAGGACGAAGTGACTGGACGAGACGCACTTGGCAGCCCAGATGGTTTCCCAGACTGCAAACACGTCGTCATACACCAGCTCTGGAAGACACACCAGGGAGCTTCCTCAGCGGCCAGTTCATATTAGAGGTGTTTTGAATGTTCAGTAAAAAGCAACACTAACTAAATAAATCACTTCTATCTATGCGGGAGAGCCAATTGTGCCAATTACCTCAGGAGACTCCTTGGAATTGCTTTCTTCCAAAACCTCACTAAGCTATAATCACTAACTAGCAGGGCCTAAAGAAGGCTTCCCCTCACCTCGTTTAAAGTCTAGGAGAAACCAGCGGTAGCAGAAGTAAAAGTGGGTGTAATCTCCATTCTGGTGCATCAGTTCAAACAGCTCGGAATCCAAGATCTACACAAAGAAAAGGTTGCGGAGGGGTGAGCGTGAACATGGAGGCTGTGGGTTGGTGATTTACAGCTATTTGACTGCTGCAGACTTTCAGCATCACCTGGATGAGAGAGCGCATGTTGGCAAAATGAGTGTCCATGGCTCCTCCGTGTGGAAAGTTTTGGTTCATCCTCTTCATGAGCTCGGAGAAACAGCTGAAGGCGATGGCCTCTGAAGAGAGGAAAGCGGGAGGGAGCCGGAGTGAGTGGGCAGAGTTCGTCAATACGGCAAAAAATATACCGATTCCTGAGGAAGAGGGGGACCGGGGATGACTCACCGTCATCGAGAATGACTAGCAGTGGAGCCAGCAGATCACACATGCCCTGCACATACCCGATGTCAAGGTGCCTCCAGATATAACTGAAATACACAACCAGGAGATAGGAACTCACGTTCTGAACAAATACCACAGAAATGTCTTTGTTCAGAGGTGCCCCCATTGTTAGATCAATCTCGTTCTTGAGGCCCTTCTGAAAAGTAAAAAAAGGAAAAAAAAAAAGAAATCCTTTATAGAACTTCCCCGACATGATTAGGTCTATTCTGAGTGCAGAGATGAGAGTGGACCTTCTCTGCTTGTTATTTGTTATAGATCGAATTGCCTTTGATTCGTCTGTTCCGATTGTGGTTTGCAGCCAAAAACATCTATTTTTCCTTGAAGTGGGGATTAGCTGAGATGGGTCACAGGAAAGTCATTTCATATTTGTTTCCAGTTGTTGTTTCATAGTTTTGTAGCAATCGCAACATAAATGAGTGCACTTGAGGCTCTTGTTGGAGACTGGCTGCAGATGCAGGATGACTCACTCTGATGTTCAACTCAAAAAAGAATAAGAGCTTAATGTGTTCGAGTGCCCTAATGTGCTTTTGGAACTAATTATCCTTTGGCTGCATAGGCATTACAAGGATTCTGATCTTTTTGTATACAATAAAGGAGGCCAAAGGCTTAAAATCAGCTTTGTTAATCAACTAAAATGTACCTGCACATGACGTTGCGCAATTTTCCCAGATTGGCAGGGGTGAAGTACCAGTAGTTTCTGTCGCAGCGCTGGACGTCCTTTTCGATGCGGTGCAGGTTTAATGTGTACAGGTCTAAAAGCTCTTGCTAATAGAGTGAAAGGACAACAATGAGACAGATGATTCCTGCAAACACTAATAAAAAAACAGGTACGTACGGTGAAAGGGGTCCCAGCAATCTGAGTTGTTGTCTCGGATATGTTGCCATTCTTGGTGATTTCGGGTCCAGACTCAAAGTTTGGGTAAAAGTTTTCCATCTCTGGCTCATCGGACAGGAGAGACTCCGTGCCCTCTGGGCTGGCTTTTCCCTGCTGCCTGAGAAGCCCGTGAGGGTCGTCCAAGAGAGGCGCTGCCTCACAGCGCCCCTTCCTGCTCCAAGGCACCATGGAAACTTTGGCTTTGGGGATGTCCTCCATCTCTATGGCTGAGGGGGACTCGTCAGACTCAGCCAGTGGCGCGTCTCTCTGAGGGGTAAAATGAGTTTCTCTTGAACGTGCACTCTCGGAGTGGGCCGAGAAAATAAGGATCTTCTCAACTGCAGGAGCCTTGGGATCTGAGATCACGCCGTCCTCCCTTTCTGCCAGTAAAACCTCTGGAGGGTGATTTGTCTTCAGATCATCTACTTCTTTTTCTTCGATTGCTCCAGGCTCCTCAACACTTTCTTGTGTTTTTGATTCTTCCTCCGTCTTCCTTTCCAAAGATGGATGGGTGGTCATCCCTTTTTCTCCAGTCTTGGCCTCCTCCTCTTCCTTCTGGACCCTCACATTACATTCTGGACTCTCCTCCGGGAGAGCTTCAGTCTTTGTTCCGGCAGGTTTGATGGGACTTTGTATTCCGTGGGAGACAGACCCGGACCTCGGGGTCGTGTCAGGCACAGTGTTATCCTCCGTGCTTAGCGAGCCGTCTGACAGCACAGAGGTGACTGAGAAGTTACGGGAGGACGGGTGTCCTGAATCGGGCGAGGTGGTCCCGTTCTGAACAGCTCCGTTTGCTATCTTCGGCCCCTGTTTGGCCTCTTCATTTTTGGGCTCCATCTCAATCGGCTCCACCTCCTCTATGGACTCAAAGACCTGAAAGAGGATAAAGGGAAGCACACAACTCCAGACGACAATGTCAAGAACTAGAAAATGGGGGGGGGGGGCAGATTGGAAGATTTGCTGAACAGAGAACATTGCATTCTTTAATTTAGCCGTCCACAAATCAAGGATGTCAAAATGATTTAAAATACAACGAATGGACCGTGTAGTCCAAAAGACTGTGTAATACGGTGAGCTTTTATTACCTGTGTGCTGCTGTTGCTGGAGTCACTCTGCAGACAAGCCAGATTCTGTCTGTCTGAGCTCTGCGAGGAATGGGACTAGGTGACAAAGACATGCAGGCCAGGATATTATTATGTGAAGAGACGTTGATTCTCCTTCTATTATGCTCAAGAGCTGTGTTTTTATGAGAGTGATCCTCCAGTGACTCAATGTTTCATTTTAAACCAAAGAAGAAATATGAAAATAAAGGCAAATCTCCAGACATGTAAACGATGTCCTTTATAATGTCTGGCGTGACTGCAATAAGTGTTATTCCACTGGGACTATGAGGACAGCCTGAACTACAGTCACGTTGGCGGGCACGTGAAGCAGAAAGGGAAATGGGAGCCATCGAGAAAAGAACATTGGTGTGATAATTTAAAATGGCTGACACCTACGATCCAGTGGCTCCAACTGGGGACACAATGTGAGATAATCACAACAGACGTTTCAGTGTTGAATTTAACTGTTGTAGTGTCTGAACTCATCCATCCGGGGCCCGTTTAGAATCTCCAATCAACTAATGGACAGGGTTGAGGTGACCGTGGTAACCACCACACCGCCACCGCGCTGCCAGCAGATGCTCTTTGTTGCAACTAGACACAGACTGTGAACTCATTTGAATTGTGTGACGTTCAATGACCCAAGTAAATCTAGCAAATATACTACTACTACTACTACTACTACTACTACTACTGCTGCTACTACTACTACTACTACTACTACTACTACTAATAATAATAATAATAATAATAATAATAATAATAATCTTGT
Source organism: Lagocephalus sceleratus (assembly GCA_911728415.1). NCBI lineage: Eukaryota > Metazoa > Chordata > Actinopteri > Tetraodontiformes > Tetraodontidae > Lagocephalus > Lagocephalus sceleratus. The sequence continues at coordinate 4,050,113 of CAJVRN010000237.1, read as the reverse complement.
CATCTTCAATGATGGGGTTAAGAGACAGTGAGTGATTTAAGTCATTTCGCCACATTCATCTTCATATTCTCTGTTTACAGGACAGACACAAAAGATACTTTTGTACCTTTTTTATGTTATGAAAAAGACCTTTGTGGTGTCAGGAAGGAACAAGAGGGCTTCACCTCATTGCTGATGGAGTCATGGTGGATAATCTTCTGACTGGAACTGTCCATGCTCGCCCCGGACGAGCACTTTGCCAACGCTACGGCGTGCTGCTCCTTCTCCCTCTGACGCACAATCTCCTCGCAGCCCAGCCACTCGCTCATGGTCTGCTGGTAGCACGCCCTGACCTGTTCGTCCACCTGGAGGTGAGGGGCCGAGGGTGAGAACGACAGCCGGAGGGGCTTTGAGCACATATGCTGGCGGGTGGCACACCTCGTTCCTCTCGTCCTCTGTCATTCCGAACCGATAATGACCCAGCAGGAAAGGCCACACCTCTTTACGCAGCGAGGCCTCTACGCCGCCGAAGTAGACCAGGCGGAGCAGCTCCTCCTCCTCATATGTCTGGGGACACAACATACAGACATCTAGAGCCAGCACCATAAGTCTGCTCACAGGGAAAATGAACTTTAACTCCTTTTAAAAATCATCAATACATGATTTTTGGATGGTTACACTTATACTAACAGTCTTTAGGTGACTTAGAAAAACAGATATGAAGACACGACAACACGTTTTTAATAATATCAGTCACATTCTGTGGCTGATGGAGAATATGAGCGATCTCTCAGACAAAGTGCAGATGTGGACTTTGCACTCTCATGCTCCATTAGTCAGGGTTCACGCGCTGTGGCGAGACAAATGGCGTGAGCCACATGATTACCAGGGGATGGCCACGGAAGAGGCAGAGCATCAGTGGGGTGAGGGTGGGGGACATTACGAATGTGTGCGTAGATGGTGTCGCAGTGCAGCGGCGCGCCAGCGACGCTTACTGAGCAGTCCCGGAGAAAGATCTGCCACACGTCTGCGGTGAGCCCCTTGTAGGCGTCGCGCGGCGCGTCGGGCGCCACGATGGTGTGATTGACGAGAGCGGAGAGGTGCGTGCGCACCGTAGACAGGTGGCGGCAGTACGCCAGCCCTGCATGACAGGACAGACACTCAACGGCTGCACACAGTAATTCCCAACATCTAATAAAAATGTGAAGTAAAGCTGATACGATGGCTTGAAAATAAAGGTAGTAAAGAGTCACGTACAGCCATAAAATGCTCGTGAGATGATCTGGTACTTCATGTTGTCACAGAGTAGCTTCAGAGGAGCCCTGCAGGAGGACACAGCACAGAGTGCATGAGAGACATGCAACCTTATCAAAGTTCTCACAAAAAATCATTAGAAAAGAGGCGTTAGGTGACGTGCTTGCTCTCACACACGTCGTCAGGAATTGAACGGCCACAGCGCAGCGCAACGGCAAAAGAAAAACAACGCCAGCAAATTAGTTTTGGTCCCTCCGAGTCCCATTTCAGCTGTAGTACTCGCGCTGCCACCAGGCTGAATTAGTTTCAGAAAGATCTTAATTTATGGCAGCTATTACAGCGAAAGAAATGCACTCGTCTCATCATTTAGCGTCCCCAGGTAACAGCGGGGTGATTGCAATAAATGTTTAAAGCCGACCCTGCAGAACAAACATAACACTGGCGATGGAAGAAAAGCAAAGAAAGTAAAGGAGAGTGAAAGAAACAGGGTGAAAAGGAAAGAACAGCGAGCCCTGATGTGTCAACAGCTGAGTTTCTTCTTTATATTGATGACTGAGGGAACCTTTATCATCCTGACAGTCCCTGATTGTGCTACCACATAGAACAAAGCAGCACAGCAGCGTGCTCTTTCATCTCCAGCCCCTTTATCTGCCATGCTTATCACTTCATTTCCTGTACACATTCCCAACTCAGTGAGCTAAATGTCACATAATTGTCTTCTCTTTCATAACTGGAGGTTTGTCTTTACTGCGTCTGTTTGCTGAGTGTGTGTGTGTGTGTGTGTGTGTGTGTGTGTGTGCGTGCGCGTGTGTCGGGGGGAGGGCGGTTAATGCAAACAGTACCTCTCGTGGTTGCATCCCTTGGGTGTGGGTCCATCAGAGAAACTCCCCTGAGAACAAGAGGAACACAAGGACTTCCTGAGAGTGGGATGCCACATGGTAGGTCCCTGATCCATCAAATCCGGGGGAGTCACTGCAAAACGCCAACGCACAGATGGCATCAGTGACACTTTATCTGCGGTGCACTGATCAGGCCCGCCTTTCCTGCAGCTGATTAAATATCAACTGGAATCAGTACGTCACATCACATATCTCAAATACTGACTAATTGGGTTCAAAACACGTCATTTTGAACAATTTGTTCTTGATTCCTGGTCGAGGAAATCTAAAGCTGGTACATGAGAATAGTTGAACAATCAAGAGCAGATGCACACTTCGAAAGCATGAAGCCACCGTGATTGATTGAATTACTGTAGAGAGAAGAAAGACCCAAACAGGAGCTGTTTTCCATCGAACAGCTGTCCAGGTGCTGAAAGGTTACCACTCCGTAATGCAGTATAAACACAAGGTGGCAGGGAGTGGGAGGGGCTTTAATACCAGAACGCATCGATAAACACCGCCAGAGGCGTAGGACAGGTCAAGAGGATATGAAGTGGTGGCGAATTAAAGCCAAGCAAGCTGACAGGGCAGCGGAGAATGTGACGGAATTACAGCCGCTTCCTGTGATTGAGGTGGATCCATCAAGGCAGCTGCAGGAGCGCTTGGGCACAACCAGCATTCCTGTCTTATAGGGGGGTGGGCCACTCGGTGGATAGGAAAGGGAGAAAGTCAGACTGGGAGGGTGCGTTACAGTCACTGCAAGAAATAATGAGGAATGTTTTGAGAAAAGGTAAAGGCCGGCCTGTAGCTGTGGCTCATGTATTTCTTTGATCGCCTGGGGGAATTCTCACCGAACTCTGACTGGCTGTTGGGAAAAAGGATGCGGAAGACGTAGTCTGTGGCCTCGTCCTCTTCTTTATCTGAGACTGAGTCTGTGGATCCTGATCCCTGAGGAATCCTCTTTCGCAGCTTGGGAAACACCTTTCCCTGCAAGCAGAACACACGTCGTTCCTAAAAATAATAAAGCCCAGATGATCTGATCGGAGTCTCTGCGTTTAAGAGAATTAGCAGGGGATTGACACGTGTGTGTGGTTTTAATTAGCCTGTTTTTGCTGTCAAACAAAGATTTTCATTCACTGAAACACTCAGGTCTCAAGCAGCAACCGCACCATCCTCACTTTCCAACCATCTTTCCCCAATTCCACATGTCCGTTTTACTGTTTTATTGATCTGACCGGGGTCACTCGGCATTGATCTGATTTTTTTTCTTTTTTATGGATGGAAGTGAAGACCATCTGAAAGCTCCTGTTCTGACCTTTCCCCTCTGGGACCAGAGAGGAGGGTCCAGCTGGCCGTGAGGAAGGAGGCCGTTCTCCAAACAGGACAGGAACTGGAGCAAGTGGCCTCCTTTAGGGAAGCGAAATGGAGGCCTCTGGATACCATCCTTGCTGACCAGCACCACAGTCCCCCCACTGTCAACTGCAGGGATAATTGGGACAAATTGTCTTTATCTCAGTCCTTCATGAGGCTACTTTCATGAGTGTAATCAAATAAAAGACCAACCTTGTTGATGACAGTGCAAGTAAACTATCTCTTCTAGTGGGATTGTCATGGCGTAATCCCAGTAAACACTGAAAAGCAAAGAGCAAATCATGAAGAATGAATTATTGTGAGTCCAAATCTTAAAAACAAAGACCCTTGTATTGAAAACAATAAAACATTCTGAATGATACAGATGAGTGGATGATGAGTTGCCCAATGCAACAATCCATTTACTGGTTGAGAGACCATGAAGTAGCACGAAAACACGACTGGGTTGGTTGGCTGAAGCATGTCTGACAATGTCTCGGTCAATAAAGCCATCTGCCGACTGCTGGAGTGCTGAAACAAAGCTAGATTGACTGCACTCATAATCACAAGCACCGTGAACACACTGCAAGAAGAACATGTCTCTGTTCATTATGGTTAAAAAAATAAATACAAAATTGAGCTGCCTCTGGAAAGCACACAATAATCCCCAGAATTCCGTTCAGGCGGAAAATTCTGCACCTGCGTTCATAATCGAAGTCTCCGACGGAGCCGTTCATCAGCTGATTGGGCGTCCACTTCAGAGTCATGATGTCAGCATTCTGGTGTAGGGAGAGATAACCCGGGACGGCCTCCATATCGTCCCTCTGCCACAGACACATGGGGGAAGTGTTTACGCCGAGCTTTTACTGCTGCGTCTACACGTGTGAGTGTTTTACGGCGGTCAGACAGTTACCGGCTGTACGAGCACATTGTTTTTGCCAAACAGCAGAGTCACCCTGCTGTTCTGATGCAGGGACTCCACGTATTCGCGAGCCGACAGCGAGGGGGAGGGGCGCTCGTCCATGCTGCTGCTGGAGTTCCGCTTCTGGATCTGTGCAACGCAGATATGAAATCAGTCCGACAAGCCCTGCAGACCAGCTGATAATGACCGGGATTATCAGATGGAGGTGCCCAATCACAGACGGGCATGAGAATAACGAGATCACAGGTGTTTTATGTTCTCAGAACGTAATGAGGACATTAAAGGGCTTCCAGCTTGTTAGTTCTGCTTCATATAAACACGGGATATACTCTTGATGGTGCTGGCTTGTGACTTACACAGAGAGCAGGCCTCTTTGTGGGAGAATCCTGTCTGCAGTGGATGCCGTGGATGCGATGTCTTTGCACCAACTCATCAGCGGACGGGTCAGTCCACAAATGGTCAGCGGTCTTCATCTTTGTGTACTCCAGTGCACAAGGCCCCACTGGCGAAATGAAAGCCGACAGTTATGTAAACTCCCCCGTAAGGTGCACTGCTGGTAAAGCTGGAGCACAGTTTGTCAAGCTTCAGTATTTCAAACTGACAGCACCAGAAAAAAGACCAGAAGAGAAACCACAATTCACAGAATTGCTGCATAATTTAAAGCGCAAGAGAGCTTTTCTTTCATATTAGAGCAACTTAGGAGAGGACTGAACTGATACGGGAATTATCAGGTATCAGATAGACCATAGTTACCTAACAAAGAGGCGAGGATAGGTCCATCCACAGGGTCCATTAGGAGAGCCTCTTTCTCATAGTATTTGCTGAAGGACAAAAGGAAAACACTTTATTGGGGGAAACTATAAAAATGTACTTATTAGCTGGTCAAGAGTTACCTGCTGTTTTCCACCAGATATAGCACAATCTTGTCCAGCACCTTCTCAAACAAGGCGGCCCGGATCCACAAGTTCTTAACCCCCTGTGGGATGAGGGTGGGCAATCGGGGCATCTTCCGCAGGCTGTCTTGACTTTGCAGGCTTTGACTCCGTCTGCAGGTGGAGAAAGTCGCACTTGTGAGGCAGCCTGTCTGTGAGCTGTGTTTAAGACTCGTGATCCATGAGTGTTTACAGGCATGACTTATTCCACAGCTTTTTTTTATATAGATATATAGATGTTGCTCCACTGGGATGGATGCTGCCAGGGCCTGCTGCGAATTGTGAGGTTTGCGATGTGCGAGCTGCTCACTTGGTCTCCAGGATCTGCTCAAGCTCCTGGGCCTTCTTGCACAGCTCCTCGGCTGGTGCAAAACTCTTCCCCACCTTCATGAAGAGTGCAGCAACCTTGTTGCTACGCAGAAAGCCCGCTGCCCGCCGCTTCAGCCCGTGCAGGACACAAGCCTCCACCGCCGCTGTGTTTAAAAAAAAAAAAAAAAAAGAACAAAAAAAAAGGTCAGAGTCAAGCAAAACATACTTAAACATACCAGATAACAGCAAACAGCGTTTAAAAACAACATTGTGCAGCACAAAAAACATGATTTTTTTTCCAGTAAAACAAATTATTTTAACACAACTGAGAATACATATACATATAAGAATAAACATTTTGATTTTAGAATGATCCTACTACACTACAGACAGTGATTTCATCTGAAGGTGACTGTCTAGACGCGCTCGTCTGTGTAAATCTGCTGGGCTGAGCTGAAACCACAGGGATCGTCCGACGATCAGCTGGACTGACGGGGGCTACCTGGGCGGCATCCTAACGTTGGTAAATGAGGCAGAATGTTTCCTGGAAAAGCGCAGATCTACGATACATTAGCGGGGCTGTTGGCTCTAACAGGATCTCAGAAAAAGACATCACTGCGAAGGATGAGGCGGCCTTTTGATTCAATTTGGTTTACGGCTGCCAGGGACGAGATGGAAACAGATCTGATCAGCAGGACTTTAATAGTTTGTGAAAACTGGAGGAAAAACATCATTTGTCAATGAATCTGCCCATGCTGCTAAATTACACCCACAATAGTAAATAAATAATGTATTTTCTGTTACTAACCACACTAACCCCCCCCACCCCATGTCCATCCTCATCTGAGCGTCTCTGGCCTGGACTCCTGGACTGCTGTATATGTGAGCTGGGGAGCTCCATAAACTACATCTGCTGTCCTGGTCTCACCAGCCTGTCCAGCATCCATGAACTCTGTCTGGATGAACAATGCTCCAATCGTATTCTCAATCTGTTACATAAGATCAATTATATCCTGTATAGTTTTGACATTCATTACTAATGTATGTATGTTAGTTGTGTGTTTATCCTGCCGCTCCTGCCCTTCTTCTCTCTCCTCTCTTTCTACCCGGCTGGCCTTCAGCAGATGGGTCTCTCCATATGAGCTGGGTTCTGCTCAAGGTTTCTTCCTGTTAAACCGGACTTTTTCCTTGCTGCCATTGTCCTCTGGTTTGCTCTGGAGATTTCAAGCCAGGTCTTGTAAAGCGTCATGAGACTATTTGTCTTCTTATTGGTGCTGTATGAATAAAATTGAATTGAAATAAGTAAATAACTGCGCTCCTTCATAATAGCAGAGGGTTTCTTTAAATGAGGGAGGTTTTTGTTCCATTTTCATTAGTGAGAAGATGACTTTCTGTGCATAAAGGCCAATCAGACTATGTGGGCACAACAGGGGTGCGATGACACACACTGTTACACAAATACGCAGAAAAGCAGAGTCCTCCTCCGTTTTTGTTGTCCCTACGTGGCAGTGCCAGGAGCTGCGCGGACATCTGAGCTCTCTTTCAGACTAATCCTGTGGCTCTGTTCACATGGGGTCAGGGGGAAGGCTGCAGTTACCACGGCAACCCCCGTGTCGATGGAGCAAACACGCTCTGGAGGAGAGACGAGTGCGGCTCCCCAGCGTCCCTCTCATCGTCATCTCCATTCAGTAAAACGCTCTCTCTGTTGCCCTCGTCTCGAACACACCCCGGCCCGGTCATCTTCCTCCCCTTTAGGCCCTCATCACCCCTTTTGCTCACCCGGCGTCGCGGCAGCAAGAAGCTAAATGTCAGAACAGACCCCGACGTTGACGCGAATCTTCGATTCAGCCTCTCCGCTCGTTCATCACTCCAGCCGCCGAGTCTCAGATCGTCAGAGTAAAAAAAAAAAAAAAAAAATTAACCTTTACACTCATGACATATAAAGATGATCCCCTCTGCTACGGGCGAACGTTCGCCGTGGCCTTCCACGTTGTCTGCCAACGGAAACTCGCGACAATCAGACGTTTTACCCCACAGATTTGTCGAGGGCGGCCCTCACAAACAGCAGGTGAACGTGCTGCGAGGGGGAAAAAGGAAGCCCAGTGAGTCATCTATTGTGTCCTTCCTGCTAAACGCAGCTAACACGGTAAATTACCCTTAATCGTCCCGTATCCGTGTGACACGAGTGCAATAAGAGCCTCTCGGACAGCCGACCGACGGCGAGCGGGCGGCGTCGGCCTGATGGCGAGGAGGGATCAATCAGAGGGATCTCGAAAACACTCTCAAACACGACTGCTGCACCTTCGCATGGAAGCCTTTGCTTATCCGATCGCACCATGCATTTTGATGAAGGGAATTTAATCAGATATTCATGAACGTTTACAGACCGCGTATGTGCACGTGTATGTTAAATTTGATCGGCTTCGTTAGGGTTTAACAATGAGGTCGAGACTGGGGTCTCCTGCAAACCAGTGTGGTGCGTCACACGTCTCCTCCCCTGCGTGTGTGCGTCTGTCCGTCGGCTCACAGAGGCAGCCGTGGGGGTGGAGGTTAATTATCCCCCTGTGTCCTCTCCCAGCAGAGCCTAGTGTGCTAACGGGAGTTCCAGTAACAGGAAGAGGAGGGAACTGGGTGATCCAGCACGATGGCGGGACTAAAACGGATCTCACAGTGACCCCCCCCCCCCCAGTACGGCGGGAAAACAAGCGGGAATGGAGTGAAATGTCAGCATCAATATCAGAGACGATGCGGCTCCAGTGAGGGGAGGATCCTCACAAGCGGAGAGTCACTTCATTCACACTGAAATCTCCAAATAGAGGTGTGCGGCTCCAGACCGAGGCTGGGTGGGCGGAGGGTGTTTCTCGCGGTAATCGTACACGCCGCCCTTTCAGAGCAAGAGCGATAACAGCTGCCGGGCCGCCGGCCGGTAAATGTCTTTTATTTCTACTTAAATCTTAAAAAGCCGGAATGCTGATGCTGCACTGACTGGGTGTTTTCTCCAGAAGGTTTTTGATGAAGCCGAAGGCCTCTGGTTGTCGATCGTCATGACGACCTTCATTTGGGAATGAGAGCCGTCTTGTCCCGTTGTCACTGATGACTGAGACGTTGAGGGTGAGACACCGCAGGTGATTGTGAGTGATGAGAAGGAGGAAAAAAATAGGCCAAATCTGGCGAGGGCCGCCGCTGTTGGAGTCACACTCGCCTGTCAGCTTCAAACGCATTCAAAGTCTGTTCGGTTCAGGCACTGTCGCTCTCCTGACTCATCCTCATTTTTCAGTTTGATCAGTTTTGATAAATGTTGCCAGCATTCGGGGACCAATGAGAACAGAAGGAGAAGGGCTCTTTGTGTTCTCATCCATTTGTTTGGTGTCGACTCTAATTGCGTTGCTGCCGCATCAACAGCAGGGCGCCTCGCAGGACCAAAAGTTACTGCAAACGAGGGGAACATGAGAGCGTTCTGCAGAGTTCTGGACCAGCCACACATCTTCTGCATCGGCAAATACTCACTTACGCTGCTTTCAGCCTCGGAAGGACTCAAAAGAAATGTGAAAAAAAAGAAATGCAGGAAAGAGAAAAACCTGGCTCGCTGATGGGCCAGCAGTGCACACAGAAGTCCACCCCCTTCAGCTGGCCTGGTCACCATACATACAAGGAGCAAAGCCGTATATTACGTAGCACTTCCTCTTGTGTGGTTGCATTCACACTGCAAGTGAACCGCACCAGGGCTCACTTGCAAGCAAACCGAATCACCCTCCGAGGAAATGGACTCTGGCCTGGTTCACCGGCTCTGGTGTGAAAGCGCTCTAAAAGTACCTGGCAATTTATTGGGACTGTATGTGTTTTTCAAGCCAGTGGAAAATTACTATTATTACTTATTATCATTGTTATTATTGTTGTTGTTGCTGTAAATGATCAGATGATTGGATGATCGGGTGGCAGCGTTCATTCCTTTTCCGGAGGGAAAAGGCTGCGTTACCCGTGAGACTGCGGCAAAGTCTCGTGTTCTGAGTACTCACCACAGAAGGACACGATGTGGCTGCTGTCTTCATGGACAAATTTCCTGGTGACGGCCTCCTCCATAATCTGCTTCACCTGTCGAGCGACACGGCAGATGCCAGGGTGACTCACTCGTTCAACATTCATTTAAAGGGAGAAAGAGAAATCGAAAAGGAGGATCTACAAAACAAGTGCAGGAAAACCTCAGCGGAGGCCCCACGGGGCTCCGAATTAAACGGCGGTTTTGAAAGTTAAGGAGGGGGGGGGGGGTAAATAGATAGTGTGGAGAGAGTGTGTGTTAAAACAGCAGATGAGTCACCAGCTCTTGTCACCAGTAACCTCTGCTAAGAACGAGAAAAGAGAAATGGGGGGGGTGGCTGTGTTTGTTGGGAGGGGATGTTGTGGTGTGAAGCACTAATCACCATACATCCGAGACAATCGGGTTCCTTTTACAGAGACTCGGAGCTCCGACGCTCGTGTCTCCACACGCCTGTCCTGCTGGCTCCCTTTTCTGCCTTACGGATAAATCCATGGCTGATAAATGAATCTCCGGTGACTATGGAGACGACCCCACTGCTGCGCAATCAACACAGGGAATACAACATACAGACAGATGCAATTTCCTGCTCTAATGAGTCTGTCCACAATGAACCTGTTACACACACACACACACACACACACACACACACACACACACACACACACACACACACAACACACAAGTTAGCAGGTGATTTGCTAACTTGAGGATGCAGGCTCCTCCTTGCCCCCCCCCCCATCTCATCTGTGGCAACAGATCAGGCCTCCAAGGCATTTAACGTAGTGCAGACAGCCGGCACGTTTCCATGGAGATGGCACGTGGATGACTCCCCGCCTAAAAGGCCGCCATCAACATTCATTCATCTCTAAATATGCCTGCGTTTTCCCGGCCGCGGCAGCTAATAAAGCCCGAGTGTGCCACGTAAGCGCGTGTCCTGAAACCATAACGTGCACTTGTTGTCCCCAGCCCGCGTAAGCGCCGTGAGACGAACGGTCTACGGAGCTTTTTCCGCAAACTCCACCGGCAGACTAAGAGCGAGGCCCGTCCATTAAGAGCCAGCCCTCCATTATTCATCAGCTCCCATGGCTGCTGAGGACTCAGCCGCGCATGTTAACCCGGGCACAGTTATGAGAGGAGCAATTCAAACCCGGCATTACGGCACGGGCCCGGCGCAGCTGCACCAGCTGACCTGGGCTGGAGCTGGATGCTCTCGCTGTCGTCTGCCCTGGCGTCACGTCAGGGAGGGCCTTCTCATTTACATATCACAGCCATTATTAATGCACACAAGCTGCGGTGGGCAGGAGGACAAACGCACACACACACACACACACACAGGTGTGGGCGTGCACTTCAGAGGTAGAATGAGAGCCGGAACAAGAGACAGACGGTCTATCAAAGCTACGGCAAAAGAGAGAACTCCTTCAAAGCAATGATGATTCTTTTGATAATGACTCATATCAAGGTACAATTCAGCCTCTGTGTGTGTGTGTGCGTGTGTGTGTGTGTGTGAAAGCGAAAGAGAGCCTAAAGCCCTATGATAACCACCAGGCTGGGGTGTCGTTAATATAAGGGGAGAGCAGATAAATAAATAAATGGACAGCGAGAGTGTGTGACACTGCGTTTGTGCACTGCTGTGACAGAGTCCCGATGTGTTATCAGCACACAGGAGGAAGGTTCCATCACGGAGGAGCTCTGGTTCCTACTGATAAGATGGAGAACCGCAAACTGCAATCTAGACCACCTGTGATCTTAAACACGAGAACCCAAGTGAAGACCTGGGCCGTCGTGGGCCACCGATGTTGGAGAAAGGCCGTGATTCACACGAGGGAACAAACAAAGTAAAGAACGGGACTCTCTACTCAAACTCTTACTGCAAACAATTTGAGCAAGCTGATGGAACAAAAAGCCCCAAGTGGATGTCAACGTGACCTGTTGAGTTCATGTGTGCCGACAGACTCTCTGAAGCTGCAGCATTTAGACTCGCTGTGGAAATAGTCGAGTCTCTGCCTACAAGAGGAAAAGCTGCTTTGACTCACTTCCCCGGGCTGTCTTTTTTAAATCTCAGCGCCTCTCCTGTAATCCATGAGGTGGAAACACAGGTGACCATCAAGCACGGCCTCTCCGTCCCCGCTGGGAGGTAGACCATAAAACAAACCTTTAAAATGATTACTCTTAAACCCAGGCGACCTTACTTGTATGATAGTGGGTGATTTGGTTTTAAATTTGCTTTGCTGAACCACCGTGCTGGTTCTTGGCTGAGTGGTTTCCATGGAGCCCAGATGGTCGATGGTCAGTATGGGCTGTTAGGAGGCCTTTCGGAGCCAAGAGCTTGGCTGAGGGGGGGTGAGCCAGCCCGTGCCATACAATAACCATCATTTAAAGCTCAACTTCAACGCCACGCTCGCCCCACGGCGGGAGGGCTTTGACAGAAACCCTCCTGAGGGGGCCGGCAGATCAGCTCTGGGCTGAGCCAATAACACCAAATAATGAAGATAAGCCCGGAGAGCAGCTGAACAAATAATCAGAGCAGCTTCCATTTTTTTTTTGTTTGTTTCTCTTTTTCTATGGAGCTCCATGCACACATGCACCCAGACGGTCTGGCTTAAATAAAACCACACTGTCACTCATATGGCTACTTGTGATGCTGGATAAGTAAGAGGCGACGAAGATGCTTCTTCCCAGCCTGCTGTGCAGATCAAACTTGCCCCCTGGACCAGAGTCCTGTCCAGATGTGGACACCCACCTCTTTTTTGACGGTGCGCAGCAGCTTCTGACGCGTGTCTGCCTCTGAAACAACACAGAACAAGCCTTCATTGCACTTGCGGGATTTGCCAAAAGCAGGGAAACGCTTCAAACTTTCAACCCCCGGCACCCCGTTTGGGTTGCGTTCTAACCCGGGATTATTCTCTTATTCCCAGGTTCCTCACCTGCCATGGTTGTTGCCATGGGTGCTCCTGTCTCCAGTCCTCCTCTCAGCTGAGATCTCTGCTTCCACACCGACCGGAGCACCCAGGCTCCACCTTCTTCCACAGACACCTCTTAAAGACACACGAACCCGGCCGAAGCACCGGCACGACAGGTTTAATCACCAAAACATCTGGATTATTCTGGACGTGAGAAAGGCTTGGACTTGATGGAGGATTCATTTATGTTAATCATCCTAAATGCAATAACAGTTATTCACGGTTACAGATGCTTAAAACGGAATATTAGCAGGTATGAATTAATTGCAGTATTTAATTCATGTAAAAACTGTAAAAAAAAGTAAAGTATTTTTTTCATCACATCGCCAAAATAATACGTCCAGATCCAAACATTGTAGTTTAGCGTCATCTTGTGGCGAGAATGGGGTATGACACACGGCCACCCGTTTGTGTGTGATGTGTTTGACACTTTTGTGCTCCATCTGCATCACATAAAGGGGGTTAAAAAAAAACAATCAGTCCATACATTGAAGCATGTTGTTGTACATTTTCACACCAATGGAGGTGAGAAATGCGGGATCCACGAGCTGCTTTTGTTCGAAGAATTTGGAATGCCATTCAGAAGATCCCTGGAAGCTTTGGATCACATTTCCATGCACAGTATTTAGGGAAGAACTCTGTGAGTCCCCGAGGCTTCAGTGCAGCGGAGTGTTGAGCTGCCCGGGGCCCTTTGGGACTAAGCTGTCAGGCAGATCAGGTGGTGTGAGCATGGAGGAATAACACAAGATGACATTGAGATGGAGGACCGCTCCAAAGTTGTAAAATCCCTCTTTCCTCTTACTGAATGTCCTAATCACACATTCATGCAGTTCCGTCCCTGTGACAGCTGGTGCCACTTTTCTCTCCTCTTTAATTCAGGATTCCCAGGCTGGGAGGACTCGGTTGGCATCAGATCAGAGCCGAGGTAATGGGAATGGCTCGATGCAGACTTCTGTCTGAACAAACACTCGTCCCCCCCCATCTTGCACACTGCTCACCCCTCATGGAGGGAGCAAGCATGTGTCCCTCATGACTGACTCATGAAAGACATCTGTCCTCATTTTGGTGGAAAGTGCCAGGAACAGAAACGTTACCCTTCTTTAGTCAGACAGCAGAAACCCAAAGTTCTCCTGTTCCTCAGAGTCAAACCACACGTTGGACCGACGTCGTCTCTGGGCCCGTTTGCCTCTCAGCGGAGTTTCTGGGCAGCGCAGACGTGCACACGTCCATGTATGATTAGAGCCGACGTGCTCCGACAGGCAGCGCGGCCCTCGATGGAGGCTGCTGTCAGTCTGATGTTCTTCTGCCCGTGCGTGCCGATGCAGATTGACAGGCTTGTGTCTCGGAGAAGGCCAGCGATATGTGGTCTGCTGCTGAGGTGTTTGGGCCTCAGGGACCCCCTGCACCTCCGCTGAGCAACCACATCCATCCAGCCATCCATCCAGCCATCCATCCATCCATCCATCCATCCATCTATCTATCCACCCAACTATCTATCTATCTATCTATCTATCTATCTATCTATCTATCTATCTATCTATCTATCTATCTATCCATCCATCCATCCATCCATCCATCCATCCACCCATCCATGTTCAGGATCCATATCTCTGTACCCCAGGGTCACATGACCTGACTCTGTCATGTGACCTGTTTGGTGTGTAAGTGGCACCTCTCTGGTGGTGCTTGATGGCTGCGGCTGCGTCTCGCTGTCATATCCAATAACTGCTCCAGTAACTGCGCCTGCTGCAGCCTCTCTCCAACGCAGGCCCTCATGGCCACTGCAGTCAAGATTCAGTTAGCAGCCTTTTCAAAAGGCTCAGCGGTAAAAGCGGTGGATTTGATTATGGCTCTTTTTATTAGGTTTTTCCTAATGAGTGCAGTTTAGCTGCTGGGATTCTATTCTGCTGTCTTCACCAAACTTTATTAACATAGGATCAGGAAGTCAACATGGTCCAGCGGGCTATTTATAGTCACCTGCATCAAAGTTGTGGAAGTTCAAACAGACTGTCTACACACTGATGTGAACAATTACACCGTGTATGATCTTCAGAAGTGAACTCGTTCAGTTATAACTATTCCTGTGGTCTGCCGATGTCCTTAAATAAATAACTAGTGGATCTGCACATGGTGACACCTTGGGAAAAGGCTTTAGTCCAAAATGTGTCTCATTTTGTTTTAATACTTTAAGGTCTAAATGGCATTACAGATGGCATTTTAAAGATGTCTTGGCCCATGTGCCAACAGTTCAGCTCTAATGGTAAATAAGAGTTGCTTTAACAGATTTTATCCACAGTAATCATTTCATATAAATGGTTTGTTGACCTTATATTTTATTGTTGTTTCATATAATTTAGTTTTATCCTTTCCCGTACAGTTAAAGTTTGCTGTCAACATGGTTTAAAACTGCATGCTGCTCAGTCTCTTGCTTAAGAATAACAACATTATATGTTATTGGGTCTGTGCGAAAGCAGCAGAGCGGCACAAAGCTTCCCATTTATCAAAATCTAAAACTGCTTAAAAGCTGAGCTGACAAATCTCATTGAAGAAGCGCTGAAACCTCTAAAATGTCCTGTCCAATAACTGGACAGTGCAACAGGAAAACTGGTTTCAGTAGGGTTTTTTTTTTTTTTTTCGTTTGAACTCCCAACTGTGTCGGAGTCTGTGCGTAATGCGCCTCCACTAACAGGTGCCCCCCAGTGTCCTGCAGCTCCTCCCACTCCTCTCCTGTCATTGCCACAGGAGACACAGCCTCTCTGGTCCTCTGCATGACTTTTCACAGTCCGATGCCCCGACAGGACACCGCAGTCATGGCCAGCGGTCCGACCCACCACGGCTCCCCGAACGCCGCGTACAGCTCCAACAGCGCGGCCCCGGTGCCGGTCATCACGCAGACGGACTCCAGGGACAAATGGAGCAAAAAGATGGATTTTCTCTTGTCTGTTATTGGCTTTGCTGTGGACCTGGGAAACGTCTGGAGGTTTCCGTACATATGTTACCAAAACGGCGGCGGTAAGTTTTGGTTCGCGACTTTTACGCACAAGTTACAACGTTTGCTGAGCCGCTTGTGTTTTTAATGAGTCCATTCAATTAAAAATGAGCTCATTAAAAAGAAAGAAAGAAAGAAAGAAAGAAAGAAAGAAAAAGGAAACCAGCGCATCCAGGCAACAGAAACTGACCATGGTTCTGAAGTAACCGTCTGAAAAGATTTTTAAAAATATATTTAACAATCAATATATGAGTTCAACAATTTATTTTTCTATCAATGTATTGTTTTTTTTTTAATTATACATGTTTAAATTTGCAATAGTTTGTTTATTTTACTGTGTTGGTTCCACCAACCACTGTAAGCGTAATGAGGCTACATTTTCAAATACTCCTGATATTTAAAAACAGTCCAGCTTCTTCTTCTTTTTCTTTTTCTTTATATGCTAGAGAAGAAAATGAAGTTTACTTCAATTACTTCTATTTTCAATTTCAATTTCTTTTATCTTCTAAACATCTCTAAGCTGATTTATTTGGCTTTAATTTTCCACACACAATTTAGGTCTAATTGTATATTTTTATATTTTTATGTATGTTTGTGGTCACGTTCAGTTGCAGATTCCGATTCTCGGCAAATCTCTGATCACCATCGGGTGTAACAACCGTACCGACAGATTCAAGTGTTTTTTTTAAAAAAAATCCAGATCAAACGCTATTGATTCTTCATCCCTATGGCCCTCGCGGTCGCTGTATGCACGAGGCACTCACCCTCACCACGAGCTGAAAGGCGTTCCTGCTCTGGCCCCTCTCTCCGCAGGTGCCTTCCTCATTCCCTACGTCTTGATGGCCATCTTTGGTGGCGTGCCGCTCTTCTACATGGAGCTGGCGCTGGGGCAGTTCCACAGGACCGGAGCCATATCCATATGGAAGCACATCTGTCCCATCTTCAAAGGTGAGGCTCCACGCAGAGCTGCTCAGCGGCGGCAATTCGGGCGGAAAGCGCGCAAAGACGCGTGACCCGGGCTTCGGCCGACTTTCGTCTCTCCCTCAGGTATAGGATACGCCATCTGCGTCATCGCCCTGTACGTGTCCTTCTACTACAACACCATCATCGCCTGGGCGCTCTTCTACTTCTACTCCTCCTTCTCCAGCATCTTGCCCTGGACAAACTGTGACAACGCGTGGAACACCCCCGACTGCACCAACTACTTCGGGATGGACAACATCACCTGGACAAATTCCTCCAGGTCTCCAGCAGAGGAATTTTACACGTAAGTGCATGTAAGTGAGGGTGACAGAGCTTCCCGCTATTGATGCTGAGGAAACTTTCACCGGAATGGAAATGTAATGTGTTTTTTTTCTTTTTTTTTAATTACAGGAGAAACGTTTTGGAGCTCCACAAGTCTTCGGGCCTGAAAAACGTCGGCGGTGTCCGCTGGCAGCTGATGCTCTGTCTGTTCCTCATCTTCACTATTGTCTACTTTAGCCTGTGGAAAGGCGTGAAAACCTCAGGGAAGGTACACGCCAACCCCCCCCGTATCGCGCCACCCGCTCGCGCCCGTCCTGATTTGTCCGCCTCCACCCTTCCAGGTGGTGTGGGTGACCGCCACCTTGCCCTACATCGTGCTTTTCATACTGCTGATTCGAGGCGCCACTCTTCCAGGAGCGTGGAAAGGCGTGGTGTTTTACCTGAAGCCCCAGTGGGACAAGCTTCTGGAGACCAGTGTAGGTGGTTGGACACGCCGGACAGCTACAATTCTTTTGATGACTTTTGATGGAATGCTGCGGATTGATTTAAAAAAAAGAAAAAAGTATTTTATTTATTTATTTTTTTTAAAAAAAGGCTTTCTTTCACATCATTACCCATAAAACTTGTTAGCCAGGGGGCATGGAGAGATACTGTCCTGCACACCGCTCAGGGCTCTTCCAGTTATTTGCACGCAGAGGTCTTCTGAGACTACGCCTAAATTTAAAAAACATCTTCATCTTCCGCTCCAATTGAATCTGCTACGCATGCGGTCGCAGACGAATATGGATGAGACCAAATGAGATGCATAAATAAGCCACAGAGCAGGATAATAAGATGCATAATTGGTTTAGATTTTCTGCCCATTAACAAAGCCCTCCCCTCCCCCACCCCCACCAACAACCCCCCCCCCTCCATCGCACGTGCTCTCTCCAGCCTCGCTCGCCAGTGTCCGGCGCTTGCGCTCGCCCTTTTAACGCTGAATGCGCGGCCGTCTTCAGATCTCTCCGCCACTAGAGAGTGGTGAGAGTGACATAACACTGTGCAACTGAAGCTGATCGGGAGGAGGGGGTGTGGTGGTGGGGGTGGTGGGGGGTGGTGGTGGGGGGTTGTCATCGACCCCCAGGTCGTGGCTCCTCTCCTGACTGGTGTTGTGTATTTTTTCAGGTGTGGGTGGATGCTGCGGCGCAGATCTTTTTCTCTCTGGGGCCCGGGTTCGGGGTGCTCCTGGCTCTCTCCAGCTACAACCCTTTCACAAATAACTGTTACCGGTAAGAACCGAGGCCCACATCTGTAGCTGGACCGGCTTTGGAAGTGGAGGCCAAAGCCTTTTTTTCTCCCCACTCTGTATGATAAATATTCACTTGCACACACACACACAAACACACCCCTCCCTACCCACACCGCCCCCCTGCTGGATCTAAGGGGCTTTATGGGCTGGTGTGGTCGGAACAGCAGCGGGAGTTACCTCAGGATGAGATGAAAAGCATGATCTTGTGTGTGTGTGTGTGTGTGTGTGTGGGGGGGGGGGGAAGAAAGATAAAGATATCAAGAGGGAGACAAACAAAGCAGCTCTGAGCCCTGACGTGTGTGTTCTGCTGATGCGATTAAGCGAGAACATGACACCAGACACACGCCACCGCCCGAAAGCGTTCCGTAGGTTTCCTGAAAAGAAGGCAGCATGAAGGAGGCCATGGAATTGGGGGGGGGTCATCAGGCTGCACCCGTGGAGCATCTCTGACAACAAAAGTTTCTGTTTGTGTCCCCCCCTTCTCGCTAGGGACGCCATCGTGACCAGCCTGGTCAACTGCCTGACCAGCTTCGTGTCGGGCTTCGTGATCTTCACCGTGCTGGGCTACATGGCGGAGATGAGGAAGGTGGAGGTGGAGGACGTGGCCCGGGACAAAGGTCAGCAGGTCGCGGCGCGAGGTACCTGACCTTTCCCTCACCCCAAACTGACCACTTTTGCCGTGCCCCGTCTCCCCTCCCCCCACACTCTCAGGACCGAGTTTGCTCTTCATCACGTACCCAGAAGCCATAGCGAACATGATGGGCTCAACTTTTTTCGCGATCATCTTCTTTGTGATGATGATCATGCTGGGGCTGGACAGCACGGTACTCCACCAAACAGCACCCTTCCCGCCGATTGTCTCCCGCATCGGATCGGCGATTGTTCCTCTTTTGGGTTTCAGTTCGGCGGACTGGAGGCGATCATCACGGCCGTGCTGGACGAATACCCCGACCACCTCTACCACAGACGGGAACTTTTCGTCCTCTGCCTGGTGGTGGTTTGCTTTCTGGGCTCTCTGAGCACCCTTACAAACGTGAGCGCCGTTTTCCGAAAGGGAAAAAAGCAGAAAAAGACTGGACCCTGATTCGGGACGCATGTGACGACATGTGACGATGTCGTCCTCAGGGCGGGGCCTACGTGGTGAAGCTGCTGGAGGAATTCGGCGTCGGGTGCTCCATCATCGCCCTAGGGTTCCTCGAGGCCATCGCCGTCTCGTGGTTCTACGGTAAAGACACGAGATCCGGCCGGGGGGGAGACCGCGCCACGGCCCTCACCTCGAATGTGTCCGGTTTCTTTCAGGTATCAGCAGGTTCAGCAACGACATCAAGGCCATGCTGGGCAAGGCCCCGGGCTTATTCTGGAGGGTGTGCTGGGTCGCCATCAGCCCGGCGTTTCTGGCGGTGAGGCAGACGAGATGAGGGGGTCCCGAACACCCTGAAATCAGATGGGAAACAAAAAAGTCAAAACTGATTAAAGAAAAGAGCTAAAGCAGCATCTCCAGGGGCCTTATTGTTATGTTCCTTGAGACAGAGGTTTATGTCAGAGGATGTGTGGTAGACTCATTAACATCTGGACCTTTACATACCCCCCCCCCCAGTTTATCATCGTCAGCTTCCTGCTGAAGGTGCCACAGCTGACACTGTTCGACTACAAGTACCCCGACTGGAGCATCACGGTGGGCTACCTCATTGGCTTCTCCTCCTTCATGTGGATCCCCATCTACATGGTCTACAAACTGGTGTGGACCCCCGGCTCTCTGAAACAGGTGGGTGCCTGAAGGGTGGTGGGGGGTGGGGGGGGGGGTGGAGCACGTCCTGATCCTCTGTTTGCTTCTGGGCTCGTCTCCCCTCAGAGGCTGGCCGTCTGTCTCAGGCCGGAGAGGACCATCCCAGAAATCCATGCCGACAGCCTCCACATGACCACCATGCCATGAAAACAAAAGCTCGGCGTTGTCTTCGTTGTTGTGTTTTTTTTTTTTTTTTTTAATTCAAACCCCACTTTGTTTTTTTTTTTCTTTGTTAAATTGTCTGAGCGAGCCTGAACAGCTGACCGTCGCCCCGCTGATGACTTGGAACGCCGTGTGTTCTGCCTCCAGTCCCCGTCGGCTGGATTCAAACATCACCAGTGGTGATCTATGATGATTTATATTTCCTGTAGTCGGTGACGAGGTGAAACAAACCTCCATGTAATTTATTTGCTCATGTTTTCACATAATTATCCCACATCTCTGTGTTTTTTCGTGGTTCTCTAAGCATTCTTTGAGTGGTGCTCTGATCCGAATCACCTTTTAATTAATGTAAAATTATATATGTTATATGAATAGACTCTATCTGTCATGGAAATAGTGCTTTTATAGGATATATCTGCTTATAAAACTGCTTTTTTTTTCCCCTCCAAGGATTTGTAATGGAAGTCAGAGAAGACATCGTTGTTATCTTATATTTTATATCTAATCTTATATTTACAGAGCAAAAACACACTTTTCATTCTTTGATGTGATATCTTTGACCATTAAAGCTGGAGCCTGGGTTTATAGCATCGCGTACATCTCTTTTGCTCTATGCCCGATGTCTGCATTTGACTCCGGACAGACTGTTTTTTTGCCTTAATCTGCCTGAAGTGGTTTTGATATCGTGCCTCTCCGATGTTTCGACTCCTCATTCGAGACTGTTCTGTACCCAAGACGCACAGCCAAATGTCACATGTGCTAGCTGAAAGTGCTTTAAACTTCATGTCTGCTGAGCAAGGTGATGATTGTTGTGTGTCTCCTTCTCAACTTTTGTTACGTGGTGATACATATGTATGAATTAATTATAATAAAGAAAATGTAACCCTATGCTGCTGTGAAAATAAGTGTTTTTTTTTAACCCCCCCCGAAGGGCAGCAGTTTTGAACCTATAGACGAGCAGAGAGCGGTTTGAAGCGATCCCCATTGAGCTGTTGCTGCACGGGCGTGCGCATCAAAGTGCTTTTGTGTCACTGGCTGCTATTGAAGTGGAGGACGGCACATGAAAGAGGAGGCCGTGAGCGTGCACGCAGCAACGGCTTGGTGGGTATCAGCACCGCCGCTCTGATTTTCATCCCCGTCGTGACAAAAACACAGAAGCCGAAGCCTCGGAGGAGGAGGAGGAGGAGGAGGCCGAGCAGGAGAACATCGGCGGCCCTGGTGGTGCTCTTTGTCAGTTGCTAGTGAAGCTAAAGATATTCCCCCACCAAATTTCAGTGATTAAAGGCCACATAAATCTAAATGTACAAGAGAACCTTCGCTTTTATACCAAGTTCCTTATGTTTTTGCCTTTTGGTGTTATCTGTTATAGTCATTATCTAATTTCATGCACATTCTGAAACTAATTCATCCTGGTGACTGATTATTGGTGGATTCTGTCCTCAGAGCTCAAATGTGACATGTTTCTCTGCTGGGGAACATTTTCCCTGTTCGGGAAATGATAGGAGTTGGGAGCTGATTAAGCCGGAGACCCTCGGAGCTCCCCTGGCCCTAGTGGTCGTCTCCCCCGGCTCCAGGACCTCCACGCGCTGCACGTACACGTCGAAGGACAGCCGCCATCACACCCTTCTCTTTTCGACGGTCTGCCTTCGATCAGCGGATGAAAGTGTCCGAATTTCCTCCTCAGGAGTTTATACACTGGGTCAGAAGCTGCAGCCAGCGAATTCAGACGTTGTTTATTAGAGCGGGATCTCTGAGTTCACGCGCCCATTAAATGCTTCCCTGTTTTGATGAAGTTATCCAGGTTTTTGTTTTGGTCAGACCTCCGTGAGTGACATTTCCCAGTGCTCATTAGGCTTCTCCGCCACATAATTGAAAAGTGTCTGCAGCGGTGTGGACCTCACATTCTGCAGATGGGGAAGATAAAGGCCATATGCATCAGTCACGCTGGGTAATTATATAAGGATACAACCCCAAGGATCTTGACCTTTATAACCATTCTTCATTGCTCTTTGACATTTAAAACATGGGAAATGTGATGGAGGCGTCACACTTGTTTGATGGTTTCCAGCAGACAGAAAGATTCTGGAGACATCAGAAAGTTTCGGTGCAGGGTTCAGCGTGCGAGCAGAGCCCGTTTCAACGGGCTCCAATGAATCACATGAGGACCACAGCTTTGTAGATGCCATCAAAAGTTCGGGAGAATGTGGAACATTAAACCCGGGTCTGTTTGTTTTCACTATTTTCACATCAGTCGAACGACGACGTCTGCAAAATATACAGCCGAGGTCCCACCGTTCAACTAACTCCCACAATAAACAAAAATGGAGCTATTTCTCCAAGAAATCTGGGTTTGTTTAAAAAACAGCCAATCAGAACATTCCCAGGGCCATTCCCAGGAAGAGTCTGATTTACACGAACCGAACAAAGCTCCCAAGTCAGACAAATTTCAGGTAGGGGCCTTGAATTGTTGCTAAAACCAAATTACAAAGAATTCATTCTGAATTAAATCTTCCACAGTCCCAGAAAATACAAAAAGAAACAACTGATTGAATTTAAATCGATGTTTACACAATCGACTTAAATTTATTTTATTTTTTATTCATCAAATTGCTCCATCGTTCTGCCTAAATGGTGAACCATCCCAAATGGGCGGTTTTAGGACCCAGGTGATAACGCGGAAGCAGCAGCACCTTCCCTCACTCTTCATCCTCCTCCTCCTCCTCGTCGTCGTCCTTCTTCTGCCTCCTCCACGATGATGCTCCGTCCCGTCGCTGCAGCCGTCATCATGTTCTGGGGACTTTTGGTCCCGGGACAGGCGGACGGACAGACAGACAGAGCTTACATGGTGTTACAGAAGCAGAATTTGGGTAAGGCTCGAGCAGGAAGATGACGTCAGGTCCTCTTTGTTCCTCCCCACGGACGATCGGGGCCGAGCGACGATCTCGGGATGCTCGTATGAATCCATTTTATAACGCGCGCGTGTGTGTGTGTGTGTGTTCTCGCAGTGACTCTGGGGAGTGTGTTCGGTGTGCTGCTGCTGCTCATGATCGCCATGGCCGTGTGCGTCTACAAGCCTCACTCCCGACGCTGAAAGCCTCACCTGTCCGGAAAAGGCCGAGGGGAGCCGAACCGGATCACGTGACCGCTCACCTGACGGGTGAGTGGAGGTCGGGAACAGAGATCGACTGCTGCTTCCTCCCCCAACATGTGATGTTCCTCTGGCACATGTTTTTATTCATTTAAACTGCACATAAATGAAGTGGCTTACTAACGGGGGTCTGTCTACAACTCTGAGCGTGAACTCAGGAGATTTTAATATTTAAACCCAGCATTAGGGATACTGGACTTTAATTAATTTAAATGTTATTTTTTTACAAATGAAGGTGTTGATTTTAATATATTGTAATGTGTGAAATTGACTTCTTGATGTTACTCCAAGTTAAGGTTCCAGACCCCGAGGGCCCTGGGCTGTTCTGGGGGAAAAAGGGGGTCCAACACTTAATTGTGCAGGAGACCATAACGCTATGTCTGATGGGTGTTTATATCTTCCTTTAGCACGGGTGATCTTTAATCTTATTTTGGTTGTGTTGTGCAAGGTTCAAGAACCAGTCTTTTGTATTTAATCACGTTTTAATTGTAATTTGTATTTAAATTCTGCCAACAAAAGCCCATAAATGTGCTCTGTATTTTTAAATAAAAGGCAAATAATGTCACCAGAGTATTCTTCTGTACATCATTAGGTAACTATACAAATAAACTGAGAACTACATGTTCAGCATACATGAAATTACAAATATATATTCATATATATGTAGTATGTATGTAAAAAGGGGGGAAATTAAAATCCTTTGGAAATAAAGTGCTTTTATTTTAGAAATTTGGACAAAAAAACAAAACAACAGTGCATTAAAGTAACCAAAGCACTAATTTGCTAAAGTTGAACTTGGAACCACAATCCTAACAATTAATATCCTCTTTAAAACAAACTGAAACCTGGGAGTGGGGTGCCAAAAGAGCCTTGTTGAGTTTTAATGAAATCAACTTTAGCCTCACCTTGACTTAATAACTTCTTACGTTGCAAAACATTTAAAAACAATTTCCAAAGTGGCACCACTTAAGTTTGTCACCAAAACCTGCCCGGAGAGAGACGTCAGATCAGACCAGCTCATTGGCACATGCTGAAGAATCTAATCCTACATTTGGCAATCATGCTAGAATCTTGAGTCTGTGCTCTTGTGTCGTTCTTATAAATGACACGTTTATTATTTCCAAAAAGGCTTCAGACCAGCATTTCAATCATCTGGAATAATCTGACCCTGTCTGGTCACCGCTTTTAATCCAAGTGCAGAATTGTTAAAGATGCTCAGTCAACAGAAAATGTGGTCCTTATCATAAAAATGAATAATTTTGTGGATTAAAAAAAAAATCAGTGGAATCAGCATTAATAAGAGCATAACAGCATTACTATTAAACCACTCCATGAACACTTATTCTTTCTGAAACACCTGCCTGCACCAAAACCACATTAACCAGGCTACAATTCAGAGTTTATTTAACACCTGATTAATAAATTAACTGCAAAGTTAAGGGAAAATGCAGAAAAACGGTACCCTGAGTATTCTGTTACTTAATGAAGCCACCGTCCTCAAACGCTCAAACGCATTCATCCAGGACCACAGTACCGGGGAGCTTTCCAGTCTCGCTCACAAAAACAAAACCAAAACCAAAAAAAAAAAAAAACAAAGACAAAAGGAATGCCAGCAGAGCATGAAGTCACCTCCAGTCAAACATTTCTACAGCTTAAAGGATCGATTCAGCCCTTATAGATTCTGTCTGATTTGGAAATAAATTAAAGAAAACGCAACCTACATTATTTTAGCTCAGGGTTGAAAACGTCGACATGAAAATATAAAAAGAACTTATGCTAGTTCCAAAAATAACCTTTGCAAAATATCGGACAGACGCTCGTTTTGTCTGTGGAAGAATGACGTGTCACAGAACAAATCTGCATTTGCATAGACGACTACTGTGGTTAAGGAGGAAGACTGAGGTGTGGTGGTTGCTTCTGGGTCAGCAGAAGTTAGTAAGATTGTTATTATTCCCTCTTGTTCCTTTCTACTTTTCAGTAAGCGATAGCTGCAGTATCCTCTCCAGCTCCTCTTCCTCCTGCTTCCTCATCCTCTCCTCCTCGGCTTGAGCCTGTGCGGAGAGCTCCATGGCTAGTCGGAGATCGGTGTCGGGGCTGGAGGCCGACATGGAGCTGGAGGGGCTGGAGGTGTCTCCGTATTCCACTAGCGCCCCCTCTGGGATGCTTCTGGAATGACAAGGAAGGGAAAGAAGTTTCTTTTGTCACAGACGATATAAAAATAGCTCGAAAGAAGACAAACTCATCCCTTGCTCTCACCTGTCGCTCTGGCTTCTGGTCATGACGTCAGTGTCCGTATCGTCCCAGATGACTTCCTGCAGGGACAGAAACACCAGTGAATACATGCAAAGCAGTTCCCTGAGCACCCAATGGCAAATGCGTGTGTGTATTTGTGTGTGTGTGTGCGCACTCTGACCTGGCCGGGGGCTCTACGAGACTCCAGGAGACTCTGGTGGATGGCGTACTGCAGCAGCTCTTCGTCGTTACTGGACACAGGGGCGTGTCGAGTGCCGCCTCGCCGGTGGTAATTGACAGGCACCTCGAAGACTGAAGGACACACCTGAAATGGAGACAACTCTAACGGGACAGGCCAAAAAGAAATCAGTTAGGACGAACATGTTGTGCATAAAAGGAAGAATCTGCACAGGTCGCAGCCCCACCTGCAGCTTCGTCGTCCTCTCCCGTGGATGTTGGCGTCGCCGCGGGGGGCGTTCTCACCTCCGCTTCGGTGCTGCATTTGTTCACGCTGCCGAACGTGATCCTGGCATTCAGAACGTGGAACAGCGGGATTTCTGCCAGACAGGAAGTACAGCCGATCGGACGCCACGCCAGACAGACTGCGTCTTTAGACTTTGGAAAAGGTAGAAGGTCGAAACCCTTCGTTACCTATTTTAACAGGAAATCCTGGAGGGAACTTTAAGGTAACAAAGTCTCGCAGACGTGCGAAGTGAGAACTGGTTCGCGCCATGAGGTCAATAATCGGGGTCACCTGCTCCACCAGGGAGAGGGGATGATCCTCACTCATCCACAAGGTGCCTTTAAACCTGCGACATACAACAGCGCCTTAGAAACAAAGCAGCGGATAAACTGCATGTTGACATTATTCCAGCTCCCCTCATGCCGTGTGTAAATAGCGGATGTGACTCCCTGATACTCCGATCACTGGAATAATCCTTCTCACAGTCAACAGGATCAAATGGGAAGAGCTGTGAAACCCTTTTCTTACTTCTGTGTTCGAATGCTCATTTCAATGGGCCGACCGATGTCTCTGTTCCCAAGATCAAAGTCAGGATCAAAGTATTCCTCTGGAGTGATGGCAGTGGGGTTGGTGGCAGTTGCGTACTCCATAGTCATGTCCTACAACAGCATGCCTCCTGAATTAGCAGACTAAAATACGTTTAATCTGCATAACTGGAGGATTATCTTACCCCTTGTGCGCTTATGTGCTGCTCCACGGTACCGAGCAGAGACTCCAAAATGTTTCTTTCACCTGAACGCGAGAAAGCGAACGAGATCGGACCCTCATTGAAGTAACGCAGGAATGTGAAGACGGGCCTCGGCTTACTTTTTATCCTGGCTTTCTCCTCGTCTGTGAGATGCTCTGTCCGCGTCCTGATGACCACGTTGACGTTGTTCACACTGAAAACCTGAGAAAACATCCCGAGACACGTGCTTTCAGGAACAGACCAGCACAGAGCTACGGTGACGGAGACATTACAGAGGACATGTCTAACTCCTGTCAACCTTTGCTTCGAATCCGTTGATGACTTCTGTCTTTTCGGTCCTCCAGCCCCAAATCCCAGACTTGTTCCTGAGACGGCCAAATCCACAACAGAGCAGAAAGTAAGCTATATTCCTTAAAAACTCAGTGTTTACATTCCTTCCTTTGTAGCTTCATTTTTAAAACCCTTCAATATAAAAGTCATTTTACATGTTGTTCCATGGAAAGTCAACAGGATAAACTGACTAATGGAACTTGAAAAGGTTGGAAATAGAACGCACAATATGAAATCTCAGGGGTTTCTTCTACCTTTCAAAAGCAATTTCCTTGGTGTCCAAATAGGTATTGACAATGGGAGTGGTCAGCCTTTTGGCAACTTCCTGTTCCGCTGGCTGCATGGACTCTAGCGTAACATCCTCCATTTCCTGGGAGATGTTGAAGCGTTCGGTGTCCACCACTTCGTCATCGTGGTTCACCTCCATCAGCTCTGCACACGAATCTGCAGCAACAAACGCCAAGATCGATTTACAGACGTTTGTTAGTGGCCCGTTAATGGGATTTTCTCGATCTTGAAGGCTGGGAACACAAACCATCCCCCCTGAAGATGTAGCTCCTCCGTCCCCTGATCCACGTCATGTTTTCAAAGCCGAGGAGAGTGGCATCCACTCGCAGGTTCGCGCCGCTCTTCCAGATGCGGCAAACATCACTGGGACAAACCCGTGACAGAAGAGGAACTGCAAAATATGTTTGCATTTGCACAAAGGACCATTATTATCTGGAAACAAATGTTCCAACTATTAATAGAGAGGTATGTGGTTTGTCCCGTATGATCTGTTACAACCTCTCGGCTGTCAAAGCTAAGCGGTCTTCCTCAAACTAGTTTCTTCTTGCTAATTTCCCTGAAGAATAAGGTTTAAAAAAAATAATAATAATAATCAAAGATTTTGGGGGGAACAGAAAATCCCCAAGGATGTTGATGGAGAAATAAAGATTCTGTTCATAACTGTCACATACATGACTCTAATAAGAGATTATAAAAACAAATGAGCATGAAGAAAAATAATACTACTTTTCTGATATATCCCCACTGGGGTGAGGAACAAGGCCAATAATGTATCACTATACTACAACTACTGTATACTGACCCTTAACCTACACTTAACCTACATTTGTTTCAATACGAATGAAAATGCTATTAGGGTGATGCACACAGCCATCCAGTTATTTTATTCCACTGAAGCCAGGATATAAAGCACTTACTCCAACTGGTGAACTCCCATTTCATTTCCATATAGAAGTCTGGAGACTGCACACAGAACCACAGTGATTATTGCCACGAGCAGGAAGCGTGCGGAGGTACGCGTGCAGAGAGAACGCTGCAGAATGCAAACCTCTCGAATCTTGGCCAACAGCTCAGGCACTCCTCCCAGGGCGGTGGAGGCTTTGAGGTAGTCTCTGCGCTGAAGCACTAACTGAACCATTTCTGGATCGCCAGTGCTGACAGCTTCCTGCAACACTAGACAAGAGAGATAGAGGGCCTTGTCAACGACCGACAACATTAAAGTAATGGCTTTTGTTCCCAAAAAGCATCAAATATCATTTACGAGAGTGCCAATAAAGAGGAGAAAGCGAAACCCTCCAGTCTGAGGAGGAAGGTGTTTCACAGAAATTCCCCTAACCGCAGATGAAGGATAAGACGAGAAAAGTTTTTAAAGGAACAAGCTAGGCACTAAAACCCCTGCCTGACTGACAGATGTGAAATTTCACGGAGGACTAACCGGTCCAATTGCTGGCATTTTCCTTCGTCACTGAAGCATTGTGCCGGAGCAGAACTCGCACCGACTCCAGGTGACCGAGCGAGACGGCGAGGTGCAGAGGCGTCCGACCCCTGGGATCTACGGCCTCGATGTTGCTCTGAAGAAAAACCAAGAGGGAACCGGACGTGTGTAAACACCACTGGAATACCAAGACACCTCCCCCAAAAAAGTCTACAAAAGGAAGTGCGAGGGCTTGAAGATGGGCTGATCTGACCATAACTGAGCTTCAGCCTCGCTGTTGGGATGTTTCTGTGAGGTCATCATGGACAATGACACAGGACTCAAATCACCCTGCTTTGTCTTCCAAAATGAGCCTCTGACGTCAGTGTATTGTAATCACAGTGACTGTGTAGTGATCATAATAATGATGATGATGATAATAATAATAATAATAATAATAATAATAGTGACTGGGCTTCAGTAATTCAACCACAAATCACAGCACTGGTATCAGTGAACACAGAAGGAAAAAAAAGACCGGCTGGTCATACTTTGGAGCAACATTTGAGTACTTTGATTACCTACTAAAGCCTCAAATAGCCCAGAATAGCATCGGTCACCAATAACGCAGCTATTACGATCAGGAGACCCCAGGTAAGACTCGGAGGAGAGAATTCCCGGCCAGGAAGGCGGGGTTCATTCAGAAAGGGACTTTCAAACACGCTCCTTCATCACAAGAGCGTGTGTGTGTGTGACAGTAGGAGCATCTGTCAACACCACTGGCCTACTTTATCTGCACGGCTAAAGAGGTTTAACGTTTCCTCGAACACACACACACACATTCACACACACACGCGCGCGCGCGCACGCGTGCGCACACGCGCGCTGGCGGGTCCCAGAGGGGTCGTGCGGGACCTGTGGTGTCCGGAGGTGCTCCTCCAGCCCGCGGTAGTCGTTCTCCCACACGGCCGAGTGCAGAGGAAACTTCCCCCGGGTGTCGTCGCTAACGCTAGCCGTGGACATCTTCCTCTCCCCGCCCCGGCTCCTAGCGACCACAGCCGTGGGAGAAACCGGACCGCGTCGCCATGGGCCGCGCCAACAACAACCCCCCTCTTCCCCACCACCAAGAAAAGGACGCCAAAGGAGAGTGCTGAAGGCGGCGGGCGCGTCGGGTGTTTGACGGCGAGAGCAACTTTGGCTAAAGCTTCCCCGTCATGAAACTTTTGAACAAGGAAGCGGCTGGGGCGAAACCAAGTCCGGAGAGGGGGTGTCCGAAACACAAATTAAACAAAAACAACCCCTCGAAACAACCGTAATAACACTTCTAAAGCTGTTCCGGGTTGACGTGTAATTATAAAGTGATTACCGAGGCCCTGTTTATTCGACAATAAATTTGAAAATTATAAGTCGATTTGAGAAAGAAGATAGTTGATTCCACTGGGACGGAACCATTTAACCTGAACACATGGGGTTATACTACTTTAAATAGTATTCAAATTGTGTTTATTTTCGTCGCACTTACTGTGATTAATTAATTATGGTGGGGTATTGTGCTACAAATAGCCTACTAATGAAGGACAATTTGCAAATGCGCACAGAGTTTTTTTTGGAAAACCTTATATTGGAAGTGAAACACTAGTTAATGCGACGTTTAATGGAAGAAAATTAAAGCGTCAGCAGTGTTCAGTGTCACTTTCTGCCCCTGACTTTCCTTCTTTTTTGTGAATATCAGCTGAACGCACGAGTATATACCGAAATCGTGTCACTGGGGTGCGCTGAATAACCGGGTGCGAAAACCCTCAGTTTAGTCTGCCAGGCTCACTATCGCCAGAATCCACAGCGACGTCGTGCTCAATCTCCTGGAACTAAGTCCGAAACCCACAAATGCCTTTCATAAAAGAAGGAAACCACCTGTAAAAACCCGCTGCGAGGCGTTTCTGGGTGAAGCCCCTGACATGGGCGCGCCGGGCGTCACCCCCCTCGCCTTCATTGAGCCCTCGTCGTTGTCTGCCGGACGCGCTGGGAGCTCATTACGCGCTAAGTCCACCAACTTACCGGAGAATACCGTCGTTGTTGCGATGACGCCGCCGTCCCTGGGATGCAAGTGTTGGTAAAAGACCCCCTAACGGACTACCGGCAGCAGAGAGGAGTAAGCGCCTCGTCCCTGTCTCTTTTTAAATGTTTATAATTAGCTCGCTGGCTAACTGAAGGCGCTCCT
The DNA here is from genome assembly GCA_911728415.1 of Lagocephalus sceleratus. NCBI lineage: Eukaryota > Metazoa > Chordata > Actinopteri > Tetraodontiformes > Tetraodontidae > Lagocephalus > Lagocephalus sceleratus. Next base: position 4,019,179 of record CAJVRN010000237.1, on the reverse strand, counting down.
GCAGGGTGATCAATGGTCAGCCTGACGCAGCAGACGCCGCAGTTTCTCCCGGTTTTCAAGGATATATCTCCTCCGATCGAGCATGTCTAAACGCCTGCGGAACACGGAGGTGTGCGCTGACTGCAGTGCTCCAGGTAAGCACATTTCCACGCCTGACGGCGGTGTTTACTGTTGAATGTGGCCTGGAGACGGCCACCGTCCGCGATCGATACTTGTGTGGCACGCATTTGAAATGGGGCTTTTTTTAAGGTGCCGTGCTGGGGTGAATTCACGAATCAGGTCAAGGTGCTAGCTTTGTTGACAGCAAGAATAACAATAGCCGCAGCAGGTTTCTGTAAAAATGTTATTAGGTGTGCGTAATCGATGAAAAACTCTTTCCGGATCTACACAGATGAGCGTAAAAGCTGCTTGCATCTGCCAGTAAACCTGGTTAATTGTGCTGATTAGCGATAAGTAGATCCTTGGGTTACCCGACACTGATTATCAACCCAATTCTAATGACTTTTCTCATTTTAAAGACTGATTGGGGTGTTGTTTTTTGATCATGTGGACTATATCCTGTGCTCTTTCAGACTGGGATGTCAGAGAAAGTGCTGCAGACCATTTAAGCCAAGCAGCTTCAGCGGGTTGGGGCTTTTTGAAATGGTCCCCCAGATGACACAAACGCGCCATTCACTGTCAAATATGTCGGCAGGAGATGTAACGCAGCATTGTGAGGGACACACTCAAAAGTCCCATTTACGCAGGAGCAATGACGTGATGTTTTCAGCAGCCACAGGAAACAAAACAGGATGCCAGACTACGCAGACACTTCTGTATTGTGGCTCCATAATGTATTGAACGCTTGATTTACTGTAGCCATGTTAAATATTTTGAGAAGTGGATGTTTACCAACAGCATTGCACTGATTGCCCCCCAACTATGTGATGGGTATTGTTCAAGTTTTACCATCAGGTCGCCCCTGTTAAAGTCCTCAGGCCTCCATAGCAGCTGGTCTCGCATACGATCGCCGCCAGTTGTTGGTTCTGAATATTTTTAGAGTTTGAAGATGTGATATTAAATTTAGCATTGCTTGTTAAGCAAAAGAAAAGGCACGTCAGCAGCGTCCCCCAGGTCTGGGTTGAGGAGTAGAGAGGAGATTAGGTGCCAGACTGGTGCCAAAAGTCCAGCAGCTGTTCTTCCTCTGCCTCAGCTGCTGCTGCTGCTGCGACGGCCCTCACTGTCTGTCCTGTCGCCGGGCCAGGCATCCAAATCCGTTTCAGACCCGGCTGTATTAGCGTTGTGTGTGAATTTACCGTGTTTTTGGCTTGCGACACGTTGGCTGTCAGGAGAGTCTTAATATAAAACAGCAGATAGCGTTACTCTGGGCCATATGGTAAAGAGGTTAAGGTTAAATACACAGATTTATTTTAGGCATGTTGACCTGATTTTTTTTTTTTTTTTTTAAAAGGTACAACCTTTCCTAAATGTGCAGAACCAAAGGCCTCGACATGATGTCTAGCATGTTCACCAGAGGAAGTTGCTGGTCGCTGATCAGATATTTGTAGTACTTCAACCTGCGACTGCTTGTTTTCACTTCCTTTCTAGAAAATATGGTGACATCCTTGTCGGGTCAAAAAGGTTTCTTTGCTTGTGTTCTTTCCATTTTTTTTCCTCCATGCCTTTTTGAGCCATCATCTGAACATTTGTGGGATTAGGCTAACATCACATTTGTCATCATCATTGTCACTGTTCTGATTTAAAAAAAAAAAAAAAAAAAAAAAAGCCCCAAATTAACGGTTTGTACATGCTCTCCTTACACTTCCTGTTTCCTTTTGACTGAAGGCCACAAACGAAGCTGCTTTAGTTCAACAATAAAGTTGCTTTAATGTTCACAGTGGTGCTGTGGGAGCCCTCTTCAGGGACTCTGAAAGTGGGTAAAGTTGTGTCCGATCCCTAATTTGTGTTCTCCAGGAGTTAGACGACTGAAATCTGTTGTAAACTGCAAAAAAAAAACAACAAAAAAAAAGAGTTTGTATTTCTGTCTTGCAGATCCTCGCTGGGCCTCAGTCAACAGGGGGGTGTTGATTTGCGATGAGTGCTGCAGCGTTCACCGAAGCCTGGGCAGGCACAGCTCCCAGGTCCGCCACCTGAGGCACACACCCTGGCCTCCCACGCAGCTGCAGGTACACACCCTCCCCCCATAAAGCACATCTGTCCACATCTGGGTTATTTCTGTTCCACTGCCCCCCCCTCAAACGCAGCTGATCGTTTTCTCTTACCCCCCCCATAGATGGTTCAGACGCTATACAGCAACGGAGCAAATTCAATATGGGAGCACTCGCTTCTGGACCCGGCGTCGGTGATGAGCGGAAAACGGAAGGCCAACCCTCAGGACAAACTGCAGTGAGCGGGCGCCGTTCAGAAGCGACGGTGGGCGGCTGAGGTCCGCCGGCGCAGCTGAGCCGTCTCCTCTCTTTCCTTTTGTGCTTAGCCCGAACAAGTCCGAGTTCATAAAAGCCAAATATCAAATGCTGGCGTTTGTGCACCACATGCCGTGCCGAGAGGACAACAGCTCGACCGCCAACGATCTCAGCAAGGTACGGCGACGCGGGGCCGCGACGCGGGGCCGGGGCCGCCGCGGGGTGCGCTGATCGCTCTTCTTTTGGCTCCCCCCCTCAGCAACTTCACTCGAGCGTCCGCACCGGGAACCTGGAGACGTGCTTGAGGTTGTTGTCCCTGGGGGCACAAGCCAATTTCTTTCACCCTGTAAGGCTCAGCCGTCGGGTTAAAATGAGGCCCGCTCCCACATCCAAAGATCCAAAGATCCAAAGATCAGCTCCGCTCCCGTTTCTCTTCCAGGAAAAAGGAAACACCCCGTTGCACGTCGCTGCCAAGGCGGGGCAAGTGTCCCAGGCGGAGCTCTTGACGGTGTACGGGGCCGACCCCGGGGCCCCTGACAGCAACGGCAAGACCCCCATCGATTACGCAAGGTGAGCCGTATCCCCGTTGGGCCCGGGCCGACCAAGCGGCCCCGCCCTCACACCCCGCGTCCGTGTGCAGGGAAGCCGGCCACCACGAGCTGGCGGAGAGGCTGGTGGAGATCCAGTACGAGCTGACTGACCGCCTGGCGTTCTACCTGTGTGGAAGAAGACCAGGTAAGCACTGAGGGGGGAGGGGGGGTTGTTTGGCTGGGATAGGAGGGTGATTTACGGAGCTTTGCACTCTGAGTGTGCGTAAAACTGTGGTTCCTTTCAGATCACAGAAGTGGACAGCACTTCATCGTTCCACAGATGGCTGACAGGTAAGAAGCAGAAGCTGGAGGTGGATTTATAGGGAACAAAATCATCCAGGTTTGCCGATGCCGTCCTGCACTTCTGCCAAAAATCTCTTGTTTTTTTGTTCTTTTCTTGCTCTCTTGGTAAATAAGGAACACGTAAGTATCGGGATGACTTGTACTTTCGGCCAAGCGTGCGAGTCGGGTGTTCGGTGTTCACGCTCGCGCGTCTGTCTGTTTGCAGCAGCTTGGATCTATCAGAACTGGCCAAGGCGGCAAAGAAGAAGCTGCAGTCGGTGAGTGCTGGTGCACAGCGCCCCCGCCCACCTCCCGCTTCTCCTTTCCTGCCCAAGTCTGATTTGCATATCTCGACACAGCTCAGCAATCACCTATTCGAGGAGCTGGCCATGGACGTGTATGACGAGGTGGACCGGCGGGAGACGGATGCGGGTAGGGCGAAAGCCGCACCCCCCCCCCCGAGTCGCGGCGCCGGTCTTATTTGCGCCGTTGTTTGCAGTATGGCTGGCGACGCAGAACCACAGCGCCCTGGTGACGGAGACCACCGTGGTGCCGTTCCTCCCTGTGAACCCGGAGTATTCGTCCACGCGCAACCAGGCACGTCAGCCCCTCCCACCCGCCCCCCCCCTCCCCCCCACCCCCACATACCTCACGCACACGCCCTTGACGCGCTCTCGTCTGTCTCATTTAGGGGCGGCAGAAACTGGCGAGGTTTAACGCACACGAACTCGCCACTCTCGTGATCGACATACTGAGCGACGCCAAGCGCAGGCAGCAAGGGAATTCGGTAGCCAGCCCCAAAGGTCGGTCCACCGCGCCGACTTCCCTCGCCCCCCACAGCCGCGTGAGCCTTGTCCCCTGTGCTGCAGACAACATCGAGTTCATCCTGAAGAACGTCGGGGGCAGGCACTGCAGCGACGGCCAGGACAACGACCAGCCCGACTACGACAGCGTGGCGTCCGACGAGGACACGGATCAAGACCTCCCCTCCAGCAAAGGGGATCGGACCAAGGTGCGCACGGTCCAGCTTTAACCCCGGTTTGCTCCCCGGGCCTTTCGCCGACGTAAAATCTGGACGCTTGCTGGAAAAAACAGCGGTTGTCTTCTCCCCCTCAGAGTCTGGACTCGGACCTCTCTGATGGGCCCATCACCATGCAGGAATACGTGGATTTGAAAAACGCGCTCACTGCCTCCGAAGCGAAGATCCAACACCTCATGAAAGCCAACAACAACCTGAGCGATGAGCTGAGGCTCATGCAGAAAAAGGTATCAACCCTGCTGCACCAATGAGATCACTAACACCTGCTGAGGTTTGGATCAGGGGAGGGCAGTCGCAGTCCCTCTGTCTCTCTCTCTCTCTGTCTGTCTCTCTCTATCTCTGTCTCTCTGTCTCTCTCTCTCTCTCTCTCTCACCCTCACCCTCTCTTTCTGTCTCTGTCTCTCTCCCTCACCCTCTCTCTCTCGTCTCTCTGACCCTCATCCCCCTCTCTCTTTCTCTCTCTGTCTATCAAACCCCTCCCTCTCTCTCTCTCTCTCCCCCCCCTCTGTCTCTCACACCACCCCTCTTTCTCTCTGCCCCCCCCCCTTTCTGGCGTGACGCCCGGGAATGCCCTGTGGCAGGATGAGGCTGCTGTGACACCCTGCTGCTCCACCCTCTGTTCTGTTTTTAAGCCTAAATGAAAAGTGGAGATTTGAACAGAAGCAGCCGACCTTTGTTCCGGTCCAACCTGTCGTAACAAATAGGAGTCATATCATTTCTTTCTAATTGTACTAATCTGCATGTTTTAATTTTTTTTTTTTTTTTTCCAACAAAAGCATGAAATAATCACCAGTGGGTGTTAATCTCTTCTTAACTAACTGAACTGTATGTGTGTGCCTTGCTTCATCACATATACTGTGTATACCGGTAATTACTTTAGGCCTTTGATGCATGGTTCCATTGTACATTGTTTGCTCTAATTTTGTGTTTGTAGGAGCTTTTACTGATTTTCTTTTATTGATGTTGAGTGTAAACTGGTCGTCATGGTTTCATTTCGAGGCTAATGGGTCGTTGAGGCCGCGTGGACACATTCACACATTAACCACGTATCTTTAAGCTTTAATCGCAGCCACAGCGACGTTCATCACGATCAAAAACCTGTAACCAAACTAAGATAATTGTGGCTGTTTTGTATCTAAATCCCTGACCGTTTGAGTCCCTTCCCGGGCGCTTCTGATCCTCTCTTAATTCCTGAGTTAATCTGTCTGTTCTGTGGCTAAACCTTTGACTCAAACTGCCCCTGCGCTGCTTCTCTGTGCAGCAGACGTTTCGCTTGCTTGTCACCTGCTTTGCATCGTTCGGCCGTGGAAAAAAAACCCCGTCGGGTAGACGGCGATGAGAAGCAGCTGTTTCCATATGGGGCCTTTTTTTTTTTTTTTAAACATTGACATGGTTTTATTTTTTAGTTTTTCCAGCCACAAAGGTGGTGCTAACAGCAGGCCTGTCCTGACCCAATGATTCTGTGGATGAGAACAGGGAACCAAGCTTGCTTTGCTGAGAGCTGCTCTTAGTATGTTGCTGACCGTCTCTTCCAGCTGCACACTCTGCAAAGCGAGAACTCCTCTCTCAGGCGGCAGGTCACAGCCAATATCTATCAGATCCCCAGCTCTTCAGACTACCCCGACCCCTCCAGCCCCTCGGCCCTGAAACGCCGGCAGTCCGCGCGGGCCAGTCGGCCCATGTCTATGTATGAGACCGGCTCGGGCCTGAAGCCCTACCTCTCTAAAGGGGAGAGCCCTTACCCGGAGGAGGGTATCCCCACCCTGCAGCCCTTCCCACCTCATGTAAGTAAGACCCGTTCCCAAGCTTTCCTTTGCTGTTTCCTTTCCTCTGCCCTGTTTCCATCACTTTTCCTCCTCGTTCACCCTTTCCTCGGGTCAGGGGCCGTCATCAGAAACACGTCATACATTTCATCCTGACTCTAAAACCATTATCCCACGTTCATCTGTTGTTTACTAGCGCAGTTTGTACACAGTTGTGCACTTGAGAAGATGCTGTTATTTTGATATATCCTGAAGCTTTGTACCGTGTTTTATGTCGATGAAGCATTAAAACTAACATACAAATACTGTGTTTTTTTGTAATGCATGATAATTTCACACACACTGTCCTCTCGCCTGTGTTCATTCTTCCTCTGATTCCATAACGAGTTCCATGTAATCGTCTCTGAGATCACTGGGGTCTGTTTCCTGGGGTCTTCTGTCTCTCTCTCTCAGTGGAATGAATCATCGGGTCTCCGGTTAACGTGTCTTTTCCTGGACGCTGAGTTCTGAAGAAATGCTCACTAGAGGAAACGTGGGAGGATCGGCGTTTGTTCTTGAGCGTTCCCTGGCATTCCTTTAACATTAATAGCTCTTTCCATCCCTGAACTCCATCCTCAGCGTGAAATATCTCATCAAAGTGCCACCAGTCTGAGCTCATTTGTTGTTTGTTCACGATGTCAGGAGTCATTAAATGTGGTTTTGACCTCTGCCTTTAGACAGAAAAGGGCCCTTTCGCCACCACCTCTTCATCTCTCCCCTCATTTCCATCCACCCTGTCTTGGTCCAAGGATGACGGTTGTCAGAAGGTTAAGTACATCTGTGCCACCCACCTTCTGTGGGAAGCGGCCCACCACGGAGAGCATAGCTTGACTTCTTACTTGTTCGCCCTCACCTGGCTCTGTCCTCCTTGTACGCTGCTCTTTATCCGCTCCGCTGCATGAGCCCCGCGGCCCGGGGCCGGGCCGAGGCGGGCGCCCCTCGCCATCGGCTGTCACTCGCTCCTTGGCCTCAGATACCTGGGCGCGAACTCGGTCCACATCTGTGGTTTTGCAGCGTTTGTGAGCTGGGCCGTTCCTGAAGCCTCCAGCAGCATGTTCTGAGGCTCGAGTGGGCCCTCCCTGTCTCTGAGTGCAGCTTTGAGGCTGATAGTGACTCTGAATAGAGCTTTTGTGAAGGTTTACGATAACAGATGTGTATGCATTCACTCTTTTAATGAAGTGTATCCGGTGAACTTGAAAATGTCCTTAAGTTTATCACAAAGAAACCTGATTTAGCTACACGTGAGCTGAACCGTTTCCTACTAATCATGTCTTGAAGGTGCTCTTGCTTCCGTTTCACTGGCTGAACCCACGTGCACAACTAGTATTTGCTCTGATTCTAACTTTTTCTGCAGTATAAACGCATATATGTGATATTCTCAATGCTTTGCATCTGCATTTTCACTTTTCCGCCGCTCATGTGAGAGAGATTTTTGCTCTTTCCAGGCTTCAAAGTTAGAGAAACAGAGCAGCATGCCCGAAAGTGATTACGACAACACCTTCAATGACTCAGAGATGGATGATTCAGGGTAAGAGCACCACCCAGAGAGCAGCAACATCTGAGGGGTTTGCCCTGATCGTTGCACACCCACCCCCCCCTCCAGATTGTGCCGGAGAGGCAGGATGAGGAGCAGCGGTTGGCTGGGAGAAGGCAGCTCCATCCCGGAGCTGGACGATCCCGAGACGGAGCCCGACCCCTCGCTCCCCAGCACGGAGGACGTCATCCGCAAGACCGAGCAGATCACCAAGAACATCCAGGAGCTGCTGCGAGCCGCCCAGGAGAACAAGCACGACAGGTTTGAACAGGACAAGCGCTCCGCCCCCTACTTCACGTCCTCTCTTCTGTGGTTCAATCTTCAACTTCAATCTGCTCAGCTGTGTGCGTTCTCTCCACCCATCATCTTCTCTCGTCACCGTCCCCCCCCCCCGCCCACACCCACCTCCCCGACCCGCGAGCAGGCCGTGCGAGCGTGAAGGCGTCCGCCGGCTCAGGCACAGCCTGGGATGCTTCAGCACTCTGGTCCCCTGGGCTGAGAAAGCCCCCACCCCCCTCCACCCGCTCAGCCTCCGACCCCCCGACCCCTCCTCCTGGTACTCTGGCCTCTGTCCCTGCCTCCCAGGCACAGTTTTCTCTTCCTCTCCCTCACACACACTCTCCGACTCACCTGCGTGCCCCCTGCCCGTCCTAACGAGCACGCTTTCTCTCTCACTCTTTAACCCTCCTCAAGGGCTGATTTGTTTTTGCTGTGAGCTAATTGTTTAAAATGAAGGCCACACAGGCGGGCGTGTTGGCGACGAGAGCGTGGCGTGTTTGCAGAAGCGCGTTGAAGTCACAAACCTAACGGTGTTTGTTTTGAAAGCATGTTGGCGAACATGAAAAGACGCAGCACGCCGTGTTGATGTTTGAGCGCCTTAACCCGACGGGAGCTGTGCATGCGAAAGCTTTAGGATAACCCGGACTCGCCGGCGCGTCTTTTCGGGATCTCACGGGGACTTTTTCCCGCCCACAGCTTCATACCCTGCTCAGAAAGAATACACGTGGCTGTGACCGAAATGGCGGCCCTCTTCCCAAAGGTACAGTAAAGCCCCCCCCGAGCTCCAATCGCTTTTCCTCACCCGGATAACGTCCCCCCTCCCCCCCGCAGAAGCCGCGCTCGGACACGGTGAGAGGGTCCCTGCGCCTGTTGACCTCCAGCGCCTACCGGCTCCAGAGCGAGTGCAGGAAGGCGGCGCCGCCGGAGGGCTGCCCGGGCCCGGACATGCAGCTGGTCACCCAGCAGGTCATCCAGTGCGCCTATGACATCGCCAAAGCTGCCAAGCAGCTGGTCACGGTCACCACCAAGGAGAACACCAACTGACAGCACTTCGCCAACGTCTCTGTCTTTTTCATACACGTAAACTGTTTTTTTTTTTTTTTTTTTAATTCTCTTTGTGGTCTATGCATGCATTGACTTAAAATCTAAATAAACATCAGCCTTTTGAAAGACAGCCCAGCACAACATTTGAGGGAAATATGAGTGATGGAATTATGAAAGATCTCAGAATCGGTCCATGATAGAAATCTTTTATGGAAAGTTGAGCACAATCCATCAAATCCATGAACTTCTGTTATTAGTAGTCCAAAGATGAGCATGAAAAGCCATAATTGAATTGCTATTCTAACACTGTAGCTAAAGAGCCTTCTAGTCATTAATTGCACTGTGTAAAAAAAAATTTAAAAAAATTAACATACTGCTAAATTTGAAAAACTGACCAGACTTAACTTGCTTTAAGTATTTGACTTTGTGTAAGCACATTTTGTAGCATTGCAGTGCTAATATTTGTTGCTTTATTGCTGTGAACGTCGGCACATCTGTGCTCACTAAACCAGTCTCTCAACCGCAGTCTGTGTGGAACCATTTGTGAAACCAGTTTAGACTACAGCAGCCCAGTAAGCTTCAGTTCGGCCCAGATGTTACATTCATTTAAAACGACTGTGCGTTGCCCCGCGCTGGATTTTTACTTGGCAGGCTTGATTTGTACAGGTATTTAACGTGAAAGTGATGGAACTCTAAATGTCTTCTCTACAACTGGGCAACTACGTATGTGTTCATCGTCATTCTGATCAAAGCAACGTCCCTCTGCACATGAAAGCAGGGACGTGTGTGTCGCAGCTGTTCAGCAGCACTTTGGCAACATGAATATTTTCTAAATAAATATAATTTATAACAAAAGTGGTTTGACTCTTATTTAATAAATGAAACTGCGTTCGACACTTTTCTTTGATTGGCTTTTATTAACAACTGTACACATTTTGGATTAGAAATAGATAAAAGTGCAAAATCAAATCAATTAGAACTCCTGCTATGATTCCTGGAGAAGGGCCCCGGGCCCCTGGCAGGAATCGTGGTACCACCAACCTCAGAACTGGACTAAACAACGGTAAAGACGTGAGCATGGCTCCGTGCATCCCACAGGCCTGCTGGGCTCACGTCCAGGCTGATCGAGGTCTGCTGTGAATCTGAAACCATTCCAGTCACATTTGACCGTCAGTGGAACCAGTCTTCAACCGTGAACCGCTGCTTTCCTGCGGATCGACACGTTTTACCTTCTCCTGGTGTCCCCTCTCCACCATCCGTTGCGTCTCCAACTTCAGCTCCTCCTCCTGACCTCGGAGAACCTCCTCTTCCTCCTCCTCTTCCTGCTCTGCCCTGTATTGCTCCTCCAGCTGCTCCTGGTGCTTCTGCTCCACCTACAATAACGGAGAATACAGCAAATTAGACTTGGACAGATTTCAACGACGCTGCGCAGGGAACTTCATCGTGATCCCACCTGAGCATCGATGTCTTGTACCCACGCTGTCCTGCGGCTCTCTTGCTTCTCTTCCTCCTGCCGTCTGAGGTCCCTCTCCATCTCCAGCTCCTGGATCAGCTCCTCTCGTCTCCTCTGCGACTCCTCCTGAGCCTCCCGGTTTTTCTGCATCTTCATCGTCAGCTGCTGCTGCCTCTCCGCAAGCACCTTTCCACGAGGAAGAACGGGGATCAGCTGCTAAACTCTCGACAGGATGTGAAACTCTTGACTCTGAAGCTCAACCTCTTTCATGAGTTGTTCTCTGGCTTTTCTCTCCTTCTCCCACTGCGCCTCTTGTTGCTCCCACACCCGCTGCGCTTCTTGCCTGAATCGGATGAAATTCCCAGGTTTGCTTCGGAGCGGATCGCTGCAGATAGCGGTCGGCACTTGATGGGACCTTGGTGCTCACCTGTGCAGGTTATCGATCTCGACCTCCCTCTCTCTCTCCAGCTGAAGCTGCTCCTCAATCACGTGCTTCATCCAGGCGACATCGGCGACGGCCATCTCCCGGCGCGAGCTCTTTGTCCTCTCCTCCTCCTCCTCCCAGTCTCCCAGGGCTGCCAGCATCTTCCGCTCCGCCTCCTGCTCAGCACAGGAGAAATTAACGTCACACTGAAAGTTCAAGGGTTAGAGGTGAGCGGACTAACCAGATCCTCCTGCACTTGCTCGGCTCGTCGCCTCATCTGAGTTCGATACTGATGGAGCAGGAAACGTCTGCAGGGACAAATCCAGTCAAAGCGGAGCAATGCATCATCCCGCATGCTACTGTGATTGCGATGACGTTCACTCACCGCATTTCAAACTTCTTCTGTCTCTCTGCCACCTGTTTCCGTTCCTCCTCTATCTTCTCCAGCTGCCACTGCTGGACCAACAGAGCCTCCTGCTCCTTCTTCAGTTTAACTGACTATGAGAACATTCATCAAATTGTAACATCTGTCGCCACAGAAACAGCTTCTTCAAAGTCCACACACCTCCTCTTCCCTTAGCTTCAGTTCCTCCATTTGCTTCTGGAGGTCTTCCATCCTCTTCTGCTCGTCTGCCTTCCTTTTCTCCTCTGCCTGCTTCATCCTCTCAAGAGCCTCCTTCCGGGTTCTCTCGTACGCATTTTCAAAGTGTCTCTCCTCCTCCTGCTCTGACAGTTGTTGCTGCGTGTTGGGAGAAGACGGATCGTTTAGCGGAGAGTACAGGTGGTGCAAACATGTCCTGGTGTGTGTCGGACGGGATGCCATCTGTGGCGTTACCTGTTTCTTCTCAGATATCTGCTTCTGCCATTGACTGACAACATGGTCTTTGTGCAACTCTGCCTCCACCTGTGGGCAGAGTAACAGTGAACAGAGGAAATATGGTTATGGATCGTTTCGTGGCGTTTTATTTCCCAGAAATCGTGAAAAGCCCGCTACCTTTCGCAGCTCTGGGTTGTTTTTCCTCCAGTGCTCCCTCAGCAGCTCTTCTGCCAGCTGGGGATTAAAACCAGACGTATGCACTGTCATGAACGGAAAGCGGCTCGCTGATTTGCCGGAGTCGAGGGGAAGCACCCCACCTTCTTCCTCCTGTCCTCGCGTGCTGTGCGGAGCTCCTCTCTCTTCTGCAGCAGCTGACGTCTCAGTGTGTCCCGGTCAGGTGCCATCTCCCTGAGCTCAGCCTCCAGCCGGTTCCTCTCCTCCTGAAGCAAAGTCCTGAGCCTTGTCTTGCGCCTCTCCAAATTGGCCTTCCGCTCATCCTTTAGACGTTGCCTGTGGTACGCCAGCATACTAAAGCAGAAAAAGAGAGGAGCGGGGCGTTATTACCCAGGCATGGACGATGGTTGGAAGGTTACCAGCAGCTCTTGGCGGAGGTGACGGGGCTGTACCTTTTGTTGAAGGTGTGTGTGGAGCTCCACACGGCCTGCCTCTGGACACACACACCCTGCTGCCTCAGGTACCGGACGTGTGTGTCCCAGTGCCGCCGCCCGGCCGCCTCCCTCTCCCGCCGCCAGGCCATGAGGGCCCCCGGACACCCCGAACGAGTGGGCACCCGAGTGGACAGGGTCGGCAGAGCCATTCACCTGCTCTCATTTAAACACAAGAAAGAAGACCAAGAGAGATTAGGAGCATTTTAGGAGCTAAATTTACCCAAACTGCATCCAATCTCTGCTATTCTTCGTCCCCTACAGGGACTCTAAACGCCACTAATTTCATGAATAAAGCAAAGTGAAATAAAGCAGCTGAAGGAGATTTTGCACAAAACGCCATAAACGCATTTTTTAGACTACCACTTTTGAATATTACAACTCTAAGGGCGCATCAAATATTACGGATTTGCTGCCGAAAAAGCGGAAGAAACAATACTTGCCTGCCTACCTAGTTGGTATCAGAGGATTTTCTTCCGTTATATGTAGAAAATAACTCTCAGTTGTATGGATAAATCACGTTTAATCGCTGTTTTAAACTTCTTGTTGGAAGCTTGTTGCCATGGTTCCACCACCAATTCAACTTCCTATTGTCTCCCTCGCTACGGAAAGTGGTTAGACTCAAAATATGTGCTACCGGGGATTAAACGAAACGCGATTCTAAATGGAAAAGAAGAACCAAAATACGGAAGGAAAATTGAAATAAATAGTTTATATAAAGCCGTATTTTGAAATAATTGTTCAGCTATTCAGTGGTTTATTTATATATTTCTTGAGATAAAAAGATTCTGGTAATAGGTGTTTGTTGTCTTGTGGATTCCATGTTTGAGATTTATTCTTATAAGTAATAGTTACCTAGATGGTTTGACAAAGCAATATTATCTAAAGTAATAGTAAGGTTTTCTTTTTTTATAACAGTACGAATTATTGCTCAACCTTGCCCATCCCAACCCACACGCCTTCATTGCACTGACACTGCACGGGAAACAGAAATTTGATTATATGATGATTAAAACCTGGAAATTCCATAAACATAAAGTACTGAAAAGGCTTTATGAATTAACCAGAAGAGTAGTATAATACTGACATACAAAGACAACAAAATAACCCTAAACCACCCCCAAATAAACTCATATATGACAATAAGGAGCGACAATAACTTGATAGTGCTCGATAGTCTGCAGAGTGGTGCTGAAGCTGGTGTAGGTGTGTTTGCACTGTGTACATGTGTGTTCAGGGGCGGGGGGAGGCAAACACACGCACACGCACAAAAAGGTTCTCCTAGTGTCAGTGTAAGTCTGGAGCAGAGGCTCTGCAGACTGTATCATTCCAGAGGCAGGAGTTTGCAGGGACCTGAGAATGGCTCTTCTCATGGAGCACCAGTTCAGACAGCTGCCTGCTGACAGACAGGTGGAGACACGGCCCTTTCTGGAGGCCGTGTCATATCTTCCCCCATTATTTGGTAAGTGCAGCTTCCAGAGTGTGATGCTATTTCAGTACCTCTGACTTGTGAGGTAATGTGTGGGGGTGAAAAGAAAAAAAAATGTAAATTCCAAACTGAAGACTAGAGTAATATTATTCAGTTGATAGGTCTTTTAATTCTTCCATGTTTTACAATAACTCCAGACAAACGTGGCTTCAACCTTTGTTGACTAAAAACAAAATTATAGGGGGGAGAAAAAAAGTCCTCTATCAATACCAAAAACCAACCAAGCGTCGTTTGAAATAATCTTTTTGAGGTCGCGTTTCTCAATCAGACCGTCCTCAATTGTTTTGCATGCATAATTTAAGACGTCGGCCTGGATTTGAGGTTGTGAAAATTGATCAGAAGGGTGTTGGGTTCCCTTTGCCCATTCACCGGTGGCATGGTGTTCCAGGGCATCATTGTGTGAACTCATTGTGTATTAATATGCCAACGGTCCGTTACTGAATGTGCCATGTGAACCTCTTTAGGCCTAATAAACGTCTGATGTTGAGATATTTGTGCACATTGAAAAAAAGAAATATATAGGCATCAGACAGATGTTATGAATACAGAATGTGTGTGTGTGTGTGTGTGTGTGTGTGTGTGTTCACCAGCCCCGACATATAAAGAATTCAGGAGATTGTCACACACACTTCCCAGAAACAGCCTCTTACACATCTGATCTCTTTGAGCACCTTCCTTCAGATCTCCCCAACAATTCAACATCGTTTTCACTCCTAAACTTCACAAACCGCGTGCACATCCATGCAAGTGATTTTTGGAGAGTTCTTCCTCTCACCTCTCACGTGAGGTTCGGCAGGTTTGTGTAGAAATGCGTGTCCTTCTGACCCGGACTTCACGGTGGTTTCCATCAAGCTCCTCCCCAGCCTTGGTCGATGAAACGGGCCCCGAAATCGAGCTTTGTGTTACTGCAAACCTGTTTCCTTTAATGACCAACACAAACTGGACACACGGAGCCACGTTCTATGATCCTGTGCTCATCGTTTGTTGAACTCTCAGTCACCATTCTGTTCCTCCTCTTCCTCCTCAGACTGCCTCGGCTCCACAATCTTTGCGCCCGTAAAGGCCGACATGTCGGGTAACATCACGGTGGGCAGCATAAGCTATACCCTATAACTTCGCTTTTGCGCGCCTGAGTTATAAGACGTGCTGCTGTTTGGCCTCCCAGAAAATCAAGGTAGTTTACGACGCGAACCCCGGGCGGTTCAAGACGCTCCAGCAGATTCTGGAGGCGGAGAAGGAAATGCACGGACAGCAGTGGCCCAAGGTTGGAGCGACGCTGGCCCTGATGTGGCTGAAAAGGTTTGTGCTGTGTCTTCGCTGCGTTCGCCGGAGCTTAAGCGCCCCTCAACCGCCCTGTTCTCCCCCCACGCCAGAAGTCTGAGGTTCGTTCAAGTCTTCCTACAGAGCCTCGCCAACGGGGAGAAGGACGAAAGCAACCCCAACCTGGTCCGAGTCAACGTGACCAAAGCCTACGAAGTGGCCTTGAAGCGGTACCACGGCTGGTTCGTCCAACAGTTCTTCAAGGTCAGTTCAGGATCTGGTCGTCCCGTTTGGACATGGAGCCGATGTTTCTGTGTTTGCCCCCCCCACAGGCTGCTCTTTTTACCGCTCCCTACAAGTCCGACTTCCTGAGGGCCCTCTCCAAGGGTCGGGACGTCAAGGAAGAGGACTGCCTGGAGAAAATCAGGAAATTCCTCGTTAATTTCACCGCGACGGTCGATGCCATTTACGAGCTGTACGGCAAGATGAACGCCGACCTCGAGGACAGAGTGTGAGGGGACGGTGCTCGGGGTCGCCCGGGGTCGTCCGGCGGGTGCGAGTCTGCAGAGGTGCACGCGTCATCGGGGGCCTTTTCAGTGTTTTCAGGGCTGACGGTGCGGTTATATCTCACTAAATGGATTTACACGTCTGTTTTTGTCTCTCCCTTTCTGTCACCACACACACACGCACACGCACACGCACACACACACACACACACACACACACACACAGTTTCCTCAGCAATTTCATGTCTAGGTCATTATCCATCAGTTGTACTTTTGTGTTTGCAGGAGTGTGTCTTTGTCTGTGATGGTTTGTCATTTCAATCATTTCAAATGTACTTGCAAGAGTCAATCCACATGAAGAAGGTTTGTCTGAGCGAAATAAAATAACCTTGAGTTCCAGCCGCGTTCTGTTATTTGCACTCTCGTCCAGCCGGCACGCCATTAAGGCACATGGAGGGGAACCAGTAAACTCAGAGAGCGTCAGCGTTGTGGCTGGTGGGGGAGGCTGCCGGCCTTCTGCCGCCCCCCTGCGGCCGCCGCGGGTACCGCAGCCCGCCCGGCTCCACCTTCCCTTCAGGAAAGTTTGGTGAGCGGTGACTTTGTCCCACCCATCATCTCCTGAAAGCTCCTGTTGTTCTTCTGTCTGAGCGGCGCAGAAAGCCGAATGTCACTTACCGAAAGCAGTTTATGGCACCTGGGCGTAATCCGAGAGAAAGTTCAGATCTGCCTCAGCTGCCCAACTTTAGGCGCCCGCTGCAGAAAAGCAAAAGATTTGAGGGCCTTTAAAACACAAGTAAACTGGATCAAGGTGAGTAAAACCTTACTTAGCTTGGCTAGATCGTGATTATCGATTTTTGGGTGCAAATTTAGCAGTTATTAAGATATTATGACAGTCGTTTACATAAGCCTCTCTCTACTAATCCATTTTATGTTTATACAAGTAAAATGTCATTTAAACTCAAACATTTCGAGGTGGCTGTCACAAACATGTAATCTTTCTTTCCCCCCCCTCCATCACCCCGGTGCTCCCAGTGTCACTGGTTAATGTCAGGCTGACAGAACAAAAAGTCAGGAAGTCCCTCATCCCCCGGAGGAAGACGTTTTCTTGCATCCGTCTGACAGATTTGCGGCGTTGTCTCCTCCGGCTCCACGCTCCCCATGTTAATCCACCCCCCCCGCTCTGTTTTAATAGTTTATCAAAGCCCTCTCTTGGCCCCAGCCCGTGGCTGCTGAGGTGTAAAGGCATGATAATCCCAATTGTCAGACACGGTTGTGAGTCATAGCGGGATTGAGGCTCCTTTGCTGTAGATGAGCGGTCAGTGTCCTGATGTGGAGATGCCTCATTTCTTTTGTCTGTGTGTGTAGAGAATTCAGCAGAATGTGTGAGTACGCGAGCTGTTGATTTAGTGTTTGCGTGTGAGTCAGTGTTTGTGTGTGTGTGTGTGTGTGTGTGAGCAGACAGCATCCCCGTCTGACCAATGAGAGGCCAGACCCGGGCTCCTTATTTCTGTTGGCATCAGCCCTGTCCCAACGTTTCCATACGGTCACAAATAACAGAGCTCTCACTGTATCAGTGTTTCATGCAGATTTTGTCAAAAAAGGAATGTCTGTTTTTGTTCCTACAGGACAAACACATGCTTCTGCGTCGTTCCCAGCTTCCCCTGAAGAGGAATTTGACACGCCATTGTGATAAAAGGGATGAATGAGGTACAGAGGAGAAAGACATGTTACTAAAGAGCTGCTTTTAGACATGGAATTTCCTGGGATTAATTGTGTTCTTTAGAATTTTGATTTATTATTGTGCCCGCTTTGCTCTGCTCAGTCATCATCGGGTCAGAGGTCAAGTTCAGCAGCATTAAGCGCTCGGCCGGTGTCTTCTGTTTCCCAGCCTCGCTCCGGTCTCCTCAGAAGGGGCCACATCGCCTTGTCCAAAGCCGAGACCCTTGGCCCCGACTCCAGCAGCAATGGCAGGGCTCCTCAGGCCGAGGGCGATGCGGCATTCCCCCTCTCCGAGCTCTCTCAGCTGTTCGAGAGCGAGGACGGCTCGCCCTCGACCCAGGACGCCGCTCAGGCGTCGGGCCTGGAGCCGGGGCCCGCCCCGCCGGCCGACGGCAGGCAGAACCTGCGCATGAAGTTCCAGGGGGCTTTCAAGAAGGGCATCTCCAACCCCATGGACCTCCTGGAGTCCACCATATACGAGTCCAACGTGGTTCAGGGACCCAAGAAAGCTCCCATGGACTCGCTCTTTGACTACGGCACCTACAGGAACACCAGCAACCAGAAACGACGCAGGAAGAAGCTCCCGCGAGGGTGAGCCGGAGGCCCCGCGATCTCCACGACGACCACCCGAGGCCACTTTCAGTTTTAGAAGAAGCGCGCGTTTATGAAGAGTTTACAGGTTCAATAACATGAGAGGGGCATAAAGGGCCGGGTTGGAAAAATGTTGTAAAGGGAGAAACAGTCCTACAACTGCCTCTCTGTACACACACACACACACACACACACACACACACACACACCTGCACACTCCCTCATTCAGACCGTTGGTTGTTGGAACAGTGTAACAGAGAACACCTTGTTGGTTGCCCTGCTGAGGCGGTTGATGTAATATTGAGGGCCGTCCTGACTGTCTTTTCCTCTGAGAAACTGCTTTAATTGCAGAGTTTACTAAACGGGACATTAAAAAGGATCAAAAAAGAGTTTTCTCCTGGAATCCTCATGCCATTTTAGAATTTGGACAAAATCTAAGAAAAAAAGTACTTAAAAACAGCCCCCAAAACAATAAAAACTCAATAATTTAGTGTTCTGATAAAAAACCCCAGAGTAGTAGTGGGATTGAAGTCAGTGGATGATACATAACACGTCTGTGTCTCTCTAGTAAAACGGAGACGTCCTGTGACGACGGCGCGGCCGCCGACCCCCCGAAGGTCCTGAAAGTCTTTAACCGCTCGCTGCTCTTCGACGGCGTGTCTCGGGCGGACGCGGAGGCCCTGGAGGGCCTGCTGGAGTATCTGCAGAGCCACGAGAGGCGGCTGACTGACGAGGAGTTCAGAGGTGATCCTCCCGGCCTCTCCGCCCTTATCGCAGGTCCAAGCTGCCCTTGACCTTCACTACCCCCCCCCGCCCCTCCGCCCCGATCAGCCTGTTGTTTTTAGCTCACAGGATAAGGAGGGACGAGGCGGAGCGCCGTCAGAGTCTTTTGTCCTGCTCCGGCCAGGCACAAGAAAAGCTTCCTGAGATCTTTCTTTTCTTTGTCATGAGGCGGAGAGAAATCACAGCAGCCTGTAAACTCCCTCAGAGCTCGGTGGAGCCTCCCAGTTTCAGTTTGAAAACTCACAGTATGATAGCAAATGATCATTTTCTTCACAGACACACCAGGAAGTCATATTTCATGTACAAACATCCAAGTGGGATTCACTTGTGCGGTTTATTTCCCGTCAGTAATCATCGGCCTGCTTGATATTTGCGTGATATTTGGTCTTCAGCCGTGTTTCGTCCCCCTGCCAGAGCCGTCCACGGGGAAGACGTGTCTGCCCAAAGCCCTGCTGAACCTCTACGGCGGCCAGAACGTCACCATCCCGCTGCTGGTGGACATCGCGGAGCAGACTGGGAACCTCCGGGAGTTCATCAATACGCCCTTCAGGGACGTCTACTACAGAGGTGTGTGGCCCAGTCACGGTCTGGAGGGCTCTCACGTGTGTTTAGAGTCGGAGGGAATCCAGTCAGGGCCTGTTTACACATGATGGAGTCCAGGCCCGGACCTCCCTGCTTTACATTTCTGAGTGAAGTAAACAATAATTTGCTCATCTTTTCCAAAATATATGAGAAAGGCCGCGGGAGGAGGTCCGTTCCAGTGGTTCGGCTCTCGTTCCCTGGAATTTAGAGCAGAACTGATAATGGTTGTTCTCTCTCAGGCCAGACGGCGCTGCACATCGCTATAGAGCGGCGCTGCAAGCAGTACGTGAAGCTCCTGGTGGAGAAGGGCGCTGACGTTCACGCCCAGGCGAGGGGCCGCTTCTTCCAGCCCAGGGACGAGGGCGGCTACTTTTACTTTGGTAAGGAAAGGAAAAGTCGGTTGTAGTTGAGTGCTTCTGTGAAAATACTTTGTTCTTAGTGGGGATCGAAGACCTGGTTGTACATCATCCCACACAGGAGCTGGAACTCGGATGTTTTTTCTTTTTTCTTTTCTTTTCTTTTTTTTTTCTTGCTGCATAGGATGGTGATTATGTAGCGTCTCTGTGGTTTCTATGGCTTTTCCCGTCCCGCCAGTAAAATGTGCACGGGCTGTGACTCACACAGGAGGTGCCGCCGCTGGCTTTCACATTAAAGAGCAGCCACGAGGCAGGTCTGGGCAGCAAAACGTTGGGCTTGAACTAGAACCGTACTCCACCCGTCTCCGCTTGTAACGTGTCACATATGACCTGGGAAGTCACAGACGACTTCTGTGGTCCAAAACAGGAAGCCCTCCTCCAGAAATGAGGGACAAAGTGGACATTATGTCAGTGGACGTCTACTGAAAGGGGACACTGTTATGTAGACGTGACCTGCACAGGTGCTGTGAACAGCGCCCCCCGCCGGCATCTGGAGGAACACCACCCATAACCTATGGCCTTTCTGTTGATTCTCTTAAGCACCCTTTTAGCCCTCGCAATCTAACAATAGTTGGTAATTAATTGAAGTTTTATTACTCAGAAGGACAGAATGAAAGGGAGAAAATGGCCTCATGCCTGTTGGAGCCCACGTTATTTCCCCCACAACCCAATTTTGAAAATTGTCTGTTTGATTATATTCATGCTTTTTACCCCTCACTCATCGCAGAGGAGATGATTTCCATTTGCACTTTGCACGGCTGTCATTCCCAAATCCCAGCGTGTCCAGGCGCAGTGTGAGTAATTTGCCGCGGAGCTTTGCGCAGAGGTGAACAGGAACCTGGCAGAGCTGACGGCTAATGGGATTTAGACTCACGCTAACACTCTGCATGCACCCGTGCAAATCCGTGAAGAGGAGCGTTTCCATGCGAGGTGACAAAGTAATATGTCACCCATGGCAACGGCTCATTTTCAGCAGCTGCATTTGGCACTCGGGGCCCCCCCCCCTCCTGCGCCCCTCCCTCCAACAACTGCTAATTGTGGCGGGGATTAAAGTCAAATCTTTGATCCGTGTTGAGCACGCTCCGCAGAAACACACCAGACGCAGCACGAGCTAATGAGCGCTCCTGTTGATTCGTTTATTTTGAATCTCTCCGGTCCTTTTAACACCCCCCCTCCCCCTTCGCCGTCCAGGTGAGCTCCCTCTCTCGCTCGCCGCGTGCACCAACCAGCCCGACATCGTGCACTACCTGACGGAGAACCCGCACAAGAGCGCCGACCTGCGGCGGCAGGACTCGCGGGGGCAACACGGTGCTGCACGCCCTGGTGCACATCGCCGACAACACCAAGGACAACACGCGCTTCCTCACCAAGATGTACGACCTGCTGCTCATCAAGGCCGCCAAGCTCTACCCAGACTGCAACCTGGAGACGGTGCTCAACAACGACGGCATGTCGCCCCTCATGATGGCCGCCAAGCTGGGCAAGATCGGGGTAGGGACAGGCCGCCGCCGTTGCCGCGGCGCTGCACTGGCGTGCCGTTGCAGATGGGCGTCAGAGGTCGCTGCTTTGCAGGTGTTCCAGCACATCATCCGGCGGGAGATCAAGGACGAGGAGGTGCGCCACCTGTCCCGGAAGTTCAAGGACTGGGCCTACGGACCGGTGTACTCCTCGCTCTACGACCTGTCCTCGCTGGACACCTGCGGGGACGAGCCCTCCGTCCTGGAGATCCTCGTCTACAACAGTCGGAACGAGGTGAGCGGTTTCAGCTCCTCTCCTCCTTATCCACCGCTTTTCTCTTCTTCCACTCTTCCTCTCTCCTCCAGTATTCTCCCCTCCTCTCTCCTCCTCCCCTCTCTTCTCTCCTCCTCTCTTCCTCTCTTCTCTCCTCCTCTCTTCTCTCCTCCTCTCTTCTCTCCTCCTCTCTTCCTCTATTCTCTTCTCCTCTCCTCTTCCCTCCTCCTCCTCTCTCCTCCCCTCTATTCTCCTCTTCTTCTCTCCTCCCCTCCTCTCCTCCCCATCCTCTCCTCTCCCATCAGGCGGGTGCCAGATCATCTTTCTCCTGATTGGTCCCGTGTGTGTCCCGTCAGAACCGCCACGAGATGCTGGCCGTGGAACCCATCAACGAGCTGCTGAGGGCCAAGTGGCAGAAGTTTGCCGCCGTCACCTTCTACATCAGCGTGGTCTCCTACCTCATCACTATGATCATCTTCACCCTGGTGGCTTATTACCACCCGACGCAGGGGAAGGTGGGCGCCGCCGTTCCGCACCCGCAACCGCTCCGATGAGGTGAAACTCTCGAATTGACCCCTCGCAGCCTCCGTACCCGTACACGACGTCCTCCGACTACCTGCGCATGGCCGGGGAGGTCATCACCTTGGCGTCGGGGGTCTTCTTCTTCCTCACCAACGTGAGTGACGCCGTTCCGAAGTGACACGCCCGCCTTTCCGCCGCCTCCGTCGTCACGCTTCTCCCTCTCCATGCAGATTAAGGACGTCTTCCTGAAGAAGTGCCCCGGGGTGAAGTCTTTATTTATTGACGGCTCCTTTCAGCTGCTCTAGTAAGTGCCCCCCCACCTTCTCCACCTTTGCTGCAGCTCCCGCTGCCTCTTACCCGAGGAAACATTCGCATCGTCTTAATTGAGTCATGTAATTAATGCTGCAACCTCCACCCTCGATGTTTTTTTACATAGTTTACATTTTTAATTAAGTCCGGGTTACACAGAGTAGAAGTGCCGAGCACCTCGGGGTACCCTGTTGATTTAATCATTAGCAGCGCAGCTGCAGTATCTGCACAACCACCCCCCCCCCCCAACCCTCTCACCTCCCCTGTCCTCCAGCTTCATCTACTCCGTGCTGATCGTGGTCAGCGCCGCTCTCTACCTGTCTGGCATCGAGGCCTACGTGTCCGTCATGGTGTTCGCGCTGGTGCTGGGCTGGATGAACACCCTCTACTTCACCAGAGGCCTGAAGCTGACGGGCACCTACAGCATCATGATACAGAAGGTCAGGCCACGGCTACCAGACGCTGGGGGGAGGGCGGGCGGGGGGGGGAGGCTCCGCGGTCCTGATGTGTGTCTTTCTTTTAGATTCTTTTCAAAGACCTCTTCAGGTTTCTGCTGGTGTACGTGCTCTTCATGATCGGATACGCCTCAGGTAGTTGACCGCTCTTGAAAGGCGACCTTTAACGCTCTCCAGCCCGCGCTTACATCCCCTCCCTCCCTCCCTCACGCAGCCCTGGTGTCCCTCTTGACCGTGTGTCCCCCACCGGGCACCGAGTGCGACGGGGGCTGTCCCACCTACCCGAAGTGCAGAGACCCCGACACCTTCAGCACCTTCCTGCTGGACCTCTTCAAACTGACCATCGGGATGGGCGAGCTGGACATGATCCACAGCGCCCAGTATCCAGCCGTCTTCCTCATCCTCCTGGTCACCTACATCATCCTCACCTTTGTGCTGCTGCTCAACATGTTGATCGCTCTGATGGGGGAGACGGTGGGGCAGGTCTCCAAGCAGAGCAAAAAGATCTGGAAGCTCCAGGTGAAGCACAGTAAAAAGAATAGGAACAATCTGGTGCCTGAGCCTAAACCACAGTCACACTTAATTTAGCTGCATGGAGGAAAGCAATCATCAGCAGATGTTTGTTTACTGCCGTTCACTTAGTTCAGGAGGGCTGAAAATAGTCCATAATCAGAGTAGAAAGATCGGAAGAATCATCTTCTGTAATTACCTCTGACTGCGCAGAAATATGCTTTATGTTGTGCCCTCACCACTTTTATGACTGGGCTCAAACGTTCCTGGAGTAAGCTTCCTCTCCCCTCCTCCTCCTCTCCTCTCCTCCTCCTCCTCTTCTTCCTCGTCCTCCTCTCCTCTCCTTTGAACAGTGGGCAACAACGATCTTGGACATCGAGCGCTCTTTTCCCGTCTGCCTTCGCAAGTCTTTCCGGGCTGGTGAGATGGTGACGGTGGGGAGGAACTCTGACGGGACGCCCGACCGACGCTGGTGCTTCAGGTACTCCTCATGGGCTCAAGGCCTGACCTGGCCTGGCCCGGCCCGGCCCGGCCTCATCCGTTGTCTCCTTCAGGGTAGACGAGGTGAACTGGTGCCACTGGAACCAGAACCTGGCGATCATCAACGAGGACCCGGGCAAGAACGAGACGTGCCAGTCTACGGGTCTGCAGCAGGGCGTCAGGGCCCTGAGGAGAGGTGAGGGTCCCGCTCCGCTCCACAGTGCAGCCAGGAGATGTTCTCCAACTCCCCCTCCTGTTCCCATCCAGACCGCTGGTCCACGGTGGTCCCGCGGGCGCTGGAGCTGAGTAAAGGTCCTCATAATCGAGACCTGGCGATAGAGATGGAGCCGCTGACGCCCCGACACTGACGCCCGCAGGCGTCCCGTTAAAAGGACCCCCCTTCAGGCTCAGAAAGGACACTGAAGACGCTGGACCTGGAGGGACGATGCTGAACGCGGATCTACTTTTCAAAGCTGGTCGCTCAGGGATTTAAACAATGTTTCAGCACGTCCAGCCTCGATAGAAAGTTCCAGGAAATAGCCGCTATCTGCTATCACAACCAAAAGTACTGTAATATTAGAGGTAGCTTTACGAGAAAATAATATGAACAACCAGAGATTATAGAATAGAATCAGCTTTTTTGCTTTTGTATTTTATCTATCTTTATATATATATGTGTATGTGTGTGTGTGTGTGTGTATATATATATATATATATATATATATATATAAATGTATATATAAAGTAATTTAAAGTTCTATTATATATCAACATTTTAATTATCTCTCAGTATAGAAACATGTTTTTTATACTGTCTTAATTGAATAGCCAGCCGACGCTGCTTTAATCCAGACAGAAACAATGCACGGTGACCATTTCTGATTTGTGCATTCTGATGCGAACGCATTGTTCCGAACAAGATGGGCCTGATGAGCAGGTTACAGTTGTCAAGCAAATATGCAAATTGGAGACAATAGCCCTCCGTGTTATGGTTTGTCTTTGCATTTGCAGAGTTATTGTTCCTTTGCAGCTGGGGTATTTGCATAATCAACTCTCGGGCCTCGCCATTCTGTGCTTCCCCCTATTTGTGCCTTTTTTTTCCCATTACAATTGGCACTTTGCCTTATACAGCATTTTGTTTGTGTACGACTCCGGCACGTATGCGTGCACTTGTGCTATTGTGCTGGATGACTGGTTTGATTGAGAGCACATAGAGCTGCGATTCATTGCAGCCGAAGGCCACAGGTCATTGTTCAGCTTTTTACTTTGCTTTTTTTTATAAAGACACAGGTGTTGTTTTCTTTTTTTATGTTTGTACAAAACAATAAAAATTGAATTCATTTCTTGTCAGCGGTTATTGTTCTCCCTCAGATATAAAATATTGATTTTTATAAATCATTCCAAACACCTACAACGTTTTTTAGTCTCTTTTGTTTTATATTACAAACTATTCCTCACGTGTTTCTTTAGAGTTCAGCCTTTGTTGCCTGTGTTCGCTGCAGCGCACATGAAGGTTACAACTGAATTAATTCTATTCAAGTTCAAACACTATTAGGACACAACTTTTAAGCATACATGTGGAGAAGCTTTGTAGAAAAAAAAACAAAACAACAACAGAATAAAGTCCTCTTTCTTCAAGGAAAGAGTCAAAAAGGAATAATAATGACGGGTTGCTCCTTCATACAGGTGACAGCTGCAGTTCCTCCTCTGGCCTGCTGGTGGCTGCAGAGCTCTAAACACCCCTGACATGCTGCCTGGACATTTCACCGTTAACTGAACATGTTGCTACTGTTGGGTTATTTTAAACTCAGAAAAAAAATACACCGTCACACAACGGGTTATTGAAGTAGAAGTATGACCCTTTGATGGCAGGTCTCTGTGACTTTGCTCTAACGTGCGCTGTAATTATGGGCTATTTATCTTCCAAATGAAACTACAGGCTGGCAACACTTTGCAATCTGCTTCATTTCCTTTCGCCCTCCGTCACGGCGCCTCCTGCTCCCAACCCCGCTTTTAAGTGTTACAGATGCTCGCTCACAGCAACAGGGACCTCTCACCTCTCACCCCGACCTCCTATCTTCCTCCTCCTCCTCCTCCTCCTCCCCTCTCTTCCTTTTCATGCCTCCGAGGCCGGCCGCACTGAAGGACACGGGGAATCTCTCACCACCTCAGAGAAGAGGCTAATCCTCTTTGCCCCAACTTTAACTGGGCCTCTAATCCTCCAGGTTTATCTAAGCAGTGAGCACCTAGCGCCGCTGACAGCTCGGGCTGCCCTCCTCCCTGCAGCCTGCTAAGTAGGCCAGGGCTCGGTCCTGCAAGTGTCACAGTCAGCAACTCTGGAACTGCACACTCGCACAGGAAGTGCGAGCTGTTAACAAAATGGCTCGCTCGCTCGCGGGGAGCTCGCTCGCTGCTACAAATAAGCCTTCACAGACCCCGGTGACAGGCAAACAGGATCCTGTCACAACAGCTCTGGTTCTGTGCAGGAGGGAACGTTGACAGACGCAGGTCTGAAGTAAAGCAACATCTGTCCAAATAACAGCAACGCAAACTCTGGACGAGGCTGATGAATCCCTTGGGTGGGTGGGGGGGGTGTCACGGCGCTTAGAAACAACGGCAGCTCCGTTCGTTAAAATGAAGACCTTACCCCGCGAGCG
The DNA here is from genome assembly GCA_911728415.1 of Lagocephalus sceleratus. Classification (NCBI taxonomy): domain Eukaryota; kingdom Metazoa; phylum Chordata; class Actinopteri; order Tetraodontiformes; family Tetraodontidae; genus Lagocephalus; species Lagocephalus sceleratus. The sequence continues at coordinate 3,992,838 of CAJVRN010000237.1, read as the reverse complement.
CCGGGCCAGCCCTGAACTCGGAGCGCGGCGCGGCGACATATTTCACCGAGGCGCGGTATTTCTAAATGGAATGAGCAATTACCGCGGGCGCCGGGGAGCCAGAGACATATTGGTCAGGTGACGTGTGAGATGACCTTTCAGTTCATCTGGGATGAAACGAGGCCGCTGAACCTGAAATGATTCACTGCGGCGAAGCCGACAGGCGGGGGCCGGCCTGCCGGCCCGGCCTCCGCCGGCGTCTCTCCTGATTTATCGTGAAATTGCCACGGACTCAATGTGCCGTGCAGGTGAATGAGTTTTGCTAATAAGAGAAGCATTTCTGCTCCGCGGAGCTCCTTTTTCTGTCCGAGCGAGCGCGCCTGATATCGGGCCTCTCGGCGAGGCGGCTGGGTCTTTTTTCTTGGGGAAGGGGTCGGTGATTGAGAGCAATGAGGAAAAGGCATCTGAGACGAATTCTACGAGGCTTTGAGGTGAAAGCTGATTTTCAACAAGTGGCGTTGCGTAACACACCTCCCCTCCCACGCCAAAGGTGGCGTTGCCCCGAGAGACGGGGGGCCGAGGCCCCCGCGCCCCGCAGAGGTCGAGAAGGTCAAGTGGACAACAGGATTGTTGGAGGGGAGCATATGGTGGTGATGTGCAAGGTGAATCCCAACACTAATATGCTTACCTTCGCTACTGTAAGGCCGCAGGTCTTAGAAATGATTCAAGAGCACGTTCGCGGGACACCGAGGGACCCTGTTGGTTCCAAAAACACATACAAGTCATGTCTTTTATTTACTTATGCCAAACAATAATACATAAAAGAGAACCGGTCCAATGGAAATCAACCATCTACAATAAAATAAAGAATTTGTTTTGTCCTGAGATTGACAAAAAAGCAGAGAAAAGACAAAATATCTACTGTGGTCATCGGGGACCGGGGAGGGGGGCCAGTGGCAGCTTCAGCAAATTGAAGATGATGGTTGTGGGCGATTAGAAGGAGATTGCAGATCCAGGGGGCAGAAGGTAAACAATCACCGGGATGCTTGGCTGTAGGCACATTCAAAAGTTTAAAAAACCCCACAACTAAAAGATTTTACAGCTTCTTTTCCCTTTAAATAGAGTTCTTATTTTGAAATCTAAGACTTGTATATAGTCTTTAAAAAAAAGCAAGGTATACTTTACATTTTTTTCATCCTGAGGAGACAAACCATTTAAAAAAAAAAAGAACAAAAAAAAACATGAATACAACGCTGCAAAGAAAACAATAAGAGAGATTTCGAAATCCCCCATTTCCATATATATGATTTTTCTCAAGGTCGCGGCTCCCTCAGACTTTGGCAGCATTGGTGTTTGAGATCATTCAGGGGAAAACAAAAAAAAAAGAAAGAAAGAAAGAAAGAAAGAAAGAAAGAAAGAAAGAAAGAAAGAAAGAGAAGCAGCTCTGTGAGTTCACAGGTGCATTCTGAGAGCCACACAAACAGCCAAAGGAAGGAGGAAGGAAAAGGAAAAGCAAAATCCCCAGACTTTTGCGGACAGAGAGAGAGATCCACCAGAGTGGATGAAGTCTCAGAGGTTCCTCAGTTGAACCTCTGCTCGCTGCACTACGCTTTAAAAAAAAAACACACACACACACACACACCAACGCTCAAATCCGCCTGCATTTGGATCCCCAGTGACATTGTGCGAACTGCTGTAAGGCCCGGATCGCTGCTCAAGCCCCCCCCGGTGACTATCTGGGTTATCGATTAAAGTATCTCCTTGTTAGGTGGGAGCCAATCAGAGATGACGAGCCGCACAACTTTAGCTGGGCACGGAGGAGCGGTGCTGGGAAGACCCACCCCCACCCCCCACCCTGGATGGACCCCCCCCCCCCCCCAGGGGGCCCCAAGGGCAGCCAGGGGACGCAAGTGAGGCTGACCAGAAGCATTGTGCAGGAGGCATCAGCCCCCGCCCCGGGCCCACCTCCCCGGTCCCGCCCGTCGCCCCGCTGTCATCTGTATGTTCGGGAAGCGGAGCCAAGCCTCTACAGAGCGAGCAGCTGCCTTTATTTTCCCTCTCCCTCCCCGGCCTCCTGTCCTCTCTGCTGGGGGAGAGAAAGAGCCCACTGGGGTCCCAGTGTCACCAGTATCCACGCGCGAGCAGGGGCACAGGTCTTGACAGACTTATCGGGATTTTTCCGAGTCAGCCTCCGCCGATACCGCAACGCTATAATTTCCTCTGTAGCATAACTTGAAATGTTTCTTCTTTTTTTTTTTTTTTCCCTCCGAGCCTCAGAAAACTTTCAAATCAAGGCCTCATTTGCTATAATTTAGCAAATTGAGGCACAATAAGTCTTTCAACAGGGAGTGTGATTTCCTCGGAGCTCCCGCTTGAATATGAGGCCACGCAGCGAAAGAGGGGAGGATGAAACCGGCACCAGGAACACGGCAATTATCCTGATTACCGATGCTTCCAGGCTTCTCTGACCCCGAAATCCCTCCCCGTGTCCGTCTCCCTCGCTCCGTCCTTTAGTGAGATCTGTCACTTCGCTCCGGGCCCCCTCGGCCGGGGCGGGGAGCGACCGCGTATAATCCAACAGGAAAAACAAAACCCCCCCTCCGTCAAACCCGAGCCAGGGCACCGCAGCCCTCCGAGACACTCTGAAGGTTGTGATGTTACCCCCCCACACCACCAAACCCACCCCTCCTCCAAATGTCCTCCCCCCCGACACCAGTCAGCTGGTGCTAACCTTCAGTTTGTTTAAGTACCACTGAACCCTGCAGGCCCTGGTCAGGGAAAAGGGGTGTGTGTGTGTGTGTGTGTGTGTGTGTGTGTGTGAGTGTGTGTATGTATGTGTGTGTGTGTGAGGGGGCTCGGATAATGACGCGCCATATGCCACCCTGCCTCTGCAGCTGAGTGAGTTGCGCGCGGATCAGCCCAGGCACGGATCTACTTGGAACCTAATTCTATTATCCCAATATGAGCCGAGCCTCCGCGGTCCGAACGGGGGCCGGGGCGGCGGGGCTGAGGAGTGTCCCGTTGATGCGGGGGGGGGGTGTCGTGTGGAGAAGTACCAAGGGACTGACAGCTGGGAGCTTGTGGGGCAAACATGGAGCCACACAGCAACGAAAACAAGCAGCTAAAGAGCGCATATCCCAGATATAATAAAGTACGAGCTGAATGTTTTATTTAGTGTCACCGTGGTCTCCTGGTATTGAGTCCAAGAGGAAATCCCTTGCTACTGGGGAGGGGTTTGATTTCAAGCCTTTGAGTGAATGAATACTCTCAGTGCAATGTCCAGCAGTCAGGCGTCACCCAATATTCCCATTAGCAGATAGGCCTGGTGCCTGAGACTTCCACTGGTGGGAAAGGCCTGACACCAGAACACCCCCCCCCCCCCCACCGCCTCAAGTGCCTCCTCTTCACTCCAACGTCATGTGACAGGGTTTAATGCTTGGATGCAGAAGCCAAACTGAGGGGATTTGGAGACGGGATGTATCTGTAAATCTGTCAAAATATTTCTACAAGACGGAAAAATATGCTGGAAACACACTGTGGCTGGGGTATTAGGCTGTTGAAACAACATGAAAAATTTTTCACTGGAATGTTAAGGAGGCTTACTGTGCAAATTTAAGCCAAGGGGCTCGGAGTCTTTGTCAGCCTTTCAAACAGAATACTGCGCCTACAAACGCCATTAGCGAAGAATTTAAGGCTCAGTTAAGATTAAGCAAGGGTTATCTGCAGCTAAAAAAAAAAAAAAAACAAAGAAAAAGAAAGAGTGTGTTTCAGGTTTACAGTGAAAACCATCAAAACAACCATCTTTAAATTCAATCCTCCACATTGAGGATCAAAGCAGAAATGTCAGTTCTTTATCTTTGGACGTCCTACGACTCTTTCCTCAGCAGCCGAGGCAGAGTGGAAAGGTCTGCGTCGCGTGTTTCCTCCACGACATGCATTAAAAATAACGACAGAGGTCAGAGCCAGGGTGTGGCGTCCCAATGTAGTCTTAAAGAAATTTATTTTACACCTCAAAACAAAACAAAACAGAAAAAAAAGAGATAGGGATGGGGGTTGGTGTACACAGGGAATGTATTGACAACTGTAGTTTACATTTTTTTTTGGTGTAAGCTCAGAGAAAAATGTTAATACAGTCATAATAATTGCACTTCATAAATCTAGACTGATGTCGGTGTCTCCCCACAACCGCGTCGCCCCCGGCAACTCAATTGGATTTACTGTTTGAAATTTTGACGGACAGAAGAAATTTAAGACCAAAGGACCGATCGCGCTGATGCAGTTTTTCTCTTCTCACTTGAGTCCCACAAGGCAATAAAACATTGCAGTAATTTAAGTGCAGTACATTCAAGGGAATCTCACAGTCTTAATAAATATTTCACTGCTCTGAATCTACGTAGGCTTAATGTACCCCAGCCAGGGGGGGGCGGGCGGACAGGGCATGATTGTTTCCGTTTTGTTTGTATCCGCGAGGCGAAAAAGGTACCCCAAACCGAAGTGTCCGTTAGCCCCCCGCCGAATATCACCCGATAGAGGAGAAGCGCTGCGACTACGGCGGTCACGCGACCTCTCCTCCACACCCGCGCGAAATGACGCGAAGCCTCCGACGGAAGGGGAGCGGTTCGCGGAGGTCGGTCTCATTGCAAGTTACTGAAATGTGACATTTATGAGACTGGCAATTCAGTTTTCAGTTTTCTGAATCCTGCTTACGATACAACTGAGAGAATAACACACACAAAAAAAAAAGTCTGAGGATTTTGGAAAAAAAAAAAAAATAATAATACGCACACACGCCCATGCACTCGCAGAGACAGCTTACCTCCCTATCACATTCTTCATTGTAACATTTCTTGTATTTTTTGCGGTGTTTTCTTTTTTTTTTAAATAAGTATTTCAAGGTTTACTGTAGACTCCAGTGTTGGTTCGGGGGGAAAAGAGCTTTCCAACCAGGTTCTTACAGAACCAAAGCAGCGACTATGCCTCACACCGGGACATAAGAAACTGCACATCAGCTTGAGGAGGAATTGTTAAATCATAACAACAAATGTGGGAAAAAAAAACAACAACAAGCATTTGAGACACTTTTCCCCATAGCAGCCGATGCATAAAATATACCTACAAATATATAAAACAACAAAAAATAGGTTCAAGTTTTTCAAGTTTCTTAAATATATCCTATCCAAACTACCCAATTCCAAACTTCAAAGTTAACAAGATTCAAGCAGTGCAATTTATGTATCAATTATAACAGCAATAATAACTAATATTGTACTATACTTTGATTTAGTCTTATCATCCTTGTGCATACCCACCCAAGTCTTGTTTATTAATTATTCTCCTATATGTATCTGTGTGTTTATGTGTGTGTACCATCATAGAGATTTGGATTTCTGACAGCCGGCCCAAACTTTGGCCATTTTAAGACAATTTCAGTGATTACCTACACAGTAGCTCCAGCCAAGGAATACAGGAAGGGTAGAAGAGTGGTGTATGCACTTCATATCAACTCATGATTCTTGTGATTTTTCAGGCAAGTAAAACAACAAATGAAGAAAAAAAAAAATCAGAATTCCTATTGGCAAACCACACAATGGACTATCTGGAGAATCTTGAAATCCCTTTTTCTCTCCCACTGGCAGGCACTGCTGCCATTCAGGATTCAGCCTCGCCACCAAATCTAGGGTCACACAGCACGACTGCATCTCGTCAGGCTCCCACGCTACTTAAAGCAACACCACGCTCAAGAACCTGTACCCAAAAGAAACAGAAAAAAAAAAAAAAAAAACCCAAAATAGCTCTGTCCCTTTGATTTTTTTTCCCCCATCGCAACTTTCGATTCCGTTCGTCTGCCGCCTCTATCTGTAAACAGGGAGGCGGATGTGTGCATGCTGGTGGTCTAGCAGACGTGGCACAGACACAGTCTCGTAGCCTTTGCCAAGCATCTGTTCCTTGATGCAGGGCGGGTGGATGTCGTTGATCAGGTACTCCAGAGACTGCAAGCTGCTGCTCAAGACTGACGTGTTGCACAGGTTTTTGCTGGGCAGGCTGCAGCACAGGCCGCCGCCGCTGTCGATGGCGGGGTGGTGGTGGTGGTGGTGGTGGAAGTGGTGATTGTGGGGGTAGCCCATCTCTCTGTTCCCTGTGGCCGGGCCCCCCGTGGAGGCACCCAAAAGCTCGTGGGGGTTGTAGCAGTCACTGTCCGGTGTCACCAGCACACTGTTCCACGGTGGGGCGAAGTACTGGCCCACCGAGAAATTCCCGTGCATGCCGACACAGTTCAAAGGCGACGAGCTGACTTTGTCCAGTCCTCCCCCGCTCACGGTCAGGTGGTAGGGCCTGGAGGACGAGGAGGACACTTGGGTTGCCATAATCCCACTACCCTGGACGCAGGTTTCGGGGGACTTGCTGACGGCGCCCCCGCCTCCGCTGCCTCCGCTGTACATGCGGAGCACCGCCTGTTGTTGGTGCTGCTGCTGCTGCTGCTTCTGCCAGAGGATATAGTCCATGCCATCTGCGTACACGCCGTTCTTCATAGCCTCCGGGTTTTGTGTCGGCAGCCCCGGGCCTGTGTAGACCATGTTGGCGTGGGGACCCACCCCTACCACGTAGCCCCCGGTAGAGGAGCTCGAAGACAGCCCCATGACCGTTGTGCCCTGCTTGGAGGGACTGGAATTCGTCGGCGCCGTGGCGGCCCCTTGGCATACCTGCTGCAGAGCCTGGGCCTGGCAATGCTGGTTGATCTGGTAGATGATGCTCTGGATGGAGGGGAGGTTGGACTGTGCAGGCAGGGTCACGCCTCGCCCCCCTGAAACAGGAATCACTGAGCCAGCTACAGTGACGTTTGGGGGGACCGACAGCCCGGGGCCTTCTGGGGGCTTCGAGGGCCCAGTGTGGTATACCATTTGGCCATGGCCACTGGCTAAAGTGCTACTACTCTGGGGTGGGTATGGGGCGACGGCTATGTGGGCTGGAGAGAGTTTAGTCCGTCTCCCTTCTGAGTTTTTAAGAACGCCTTTTGTCGGTACAAAAGTGGATGTTGATGACGAAGATGAAGAGGAGGAGGTCTTGACAATAGCGAGCAGGCCGTGGTAACCCCCTGTATGTAGATGTGGGTAGGGACTGTAGCGCTGCCCTGTGGTGTCATATCCATTCACAGTCCGGTTAAGGTGCTTGTGCTGGGGGACCCTGATGTTGGTGGGGAAGATCTTAATAGAAAGAGGGCTGTTGGCTGTCTTCTGGGCATAGGCATCGAGTTCTGCTGCAGTGGGGTAGCGCGGGGAATGTGTAGGAACCACCAAATCACCTGCAAGCCAGAGAGACAGAGAGAGAGGCGTAAGACGTGAGGCGTAGCCGCGTGCAGCAGAGACCAGCAGGCCAGATGTTTAATTAGCAGAAATCCTGGAGCCCAGAGCAATGACGGGCTCAAAGTCGGTCAATCGATTGTAATAACTGCTGCTCTGTAACAGTAACATCATCACTGTGGCTATCAAAGCGGACTTAAAAACGCCAAAAATCGACAGGAGCTGGTGGGCAAACCCGACGTAAACAGCACAAATGCAGCCCGCCGCTCGGTGCTGACATCCATTTGTGTTTCCTTGCCCGTCATCTTGATTTGAGCCCAACCCTCCCGCAGAGGTTCATCCCTAGACAAATGGATCTTTTTAAAAACTCATTCTGTCAAAGCCCGGTACCTTGGGCGCCGTTAAACCAGTTCATTGCGAAATTAATTCGGACCCTTTAGTATTGAATTGGGTTAGCCTTGGATACTAGGCAAGGAGGGGCGGCGGGGAGGAGATAAAGGCTTGTTTAATTGAGGTGGCACATTTGAGATTTATAAGTGGTATCACTTACTGGGTCTTACCCTTGAACACAGAATTTGCACATTTATTCAGTCCAGGAGTGTGTGAAGAGGCCCTCCTAAAGCCCAATTAAACGTCTGTGGGGAATTACTAGCCAGGTTAAGGTCGACTATGTCAGACTAGAGCCAATTCGGGAATGTTGGAGTGCAGCTTTTTGCAATCCTGATCTAGGTTATGTCCAATGCTCTCACTGGCCTTTGAAATATCTCAGTTAGAGAGTGTGCTTCTGTTACATTCTACATTTACAGGCTGGTAAATGGCAGAACAGAGAGAATGCAGGTAAGACTGTCACAAACATAAAAGTCAGTATTCGCTCTCTTAATAATAGGGAATGTTGTGAGTGAAAATGCTGCAATGGCCTGCGCTCAATGAGCCAAGGCTTGGCTATTGTGAACTGAGGTGGCAAACAGGAAAATGGCAATTTAAAAGAAAAAAAAACACAAAACACAAACCACCCTGTGTCATTGTTTGGGGGCTGGGCGTAGAGGTGAGAGACTGCGACGGGATTGGATTTAAACGCCATTATTCAGGCAATTTCATGGCTACTTAGCTCGGTGTAACAAAAAGGGTGGAGGGGGGGGGCAGGAAAAAGAACTCAATTTACAAGCAATATATCGGCTGCCGCAAATGACTTGCAACCCCTTAAAAGTGGCGTTTTTATGCTAAAGTTAACAAAACATGCAAAAATTAACTGCCATAACTGTGTTGTCAGCAAATGTCCTGGAGACCTGAGGGGTCTGCGGGGTACAGGCGGTGGGAAGGACTCACTCCATTTCCTCTGCGATGCAAAAAAAAAAAATCATTTTAAAGAGACTCCGCAGCCACAACTCTCATTTCTCGGCTCCCATTACAGATAGCACGGAGTTCATTTCAACAACCCCGTGGGTCTCCAACTGTGAAAATGATTAAATCTACAAGATCCATAACATAAGAGAAATAAATTGGGAATTTAACAGCAGGGGGGCTGAGTATGAATATTGCAGTCCCCAAATTTGGGGCACAGTCCATTCCAGTCACTTAGGTTCATCCTGTGGACGCTCTTTCTAAATCTGAGACACTACACTTCAAATGGTGATTTAAATTTGTAAAAATATCCCGTCTTTAATGACTTCATTTTAATTACAGCGAGGGAACCTGGTGCCATGCTAATGGGCGAGGCTGAGTGCGTCAGGGCAGCCTATCTCAGATCTAACCAGCCTTACTGAAGCGAAGCCCTGCTTCCCTGGTGACAGCCACGCCATTTGCTTTGATGTTCCGACTCGCCGTGGAAAACTGACAGAAGACTTATTTCATTTGCTCCGAAGAGAAAAACATGCTCATTTCAAAGCCCACTGCTGATCCACATGCAAATGGAATGGTTACATTTTTTTCTGATCTTCTTTACATGAGGGTGAAGAGGAAAAAAAAAAAAAAACCTGTCTTTGATCATCACATCAATTCTAAATGAGCAGAGATACTTGGCTTACAGGCAAATGAAGGGCCCGTGCCCTACCACCCCTGCAGGCCCCCCGACTGCAATATGCCCATCAGTCTACCTAATTACTGCCACATGAGGAGGGGAAAAACTATATATATAAAAAAATGTTAAAAAAAAAAAAAAAAAACAACCGAGAAATTAATTAAAGGGTGGCTAATTCTACTCCTTCTCACCATCTTAGTCCATATTTTCCATGCTTTGGCCGGCATTTCTCTCTCTGCACAGCTTTTCCCTGCTTGGCCCTTGTTTGTCAATAGAAAGAGCCTTTGGCACGCCAACCTGGCATCAAAGGGTTTCACACTTCACAGGCCACAGGGATTAGAGGCCTTTCAGGCCTACAAAACCCATCTCAGCTCCACAAAGGCTTCCGGTTATTAGAACCCACCGGCATAAAGGAAAGAGAGGAGTTGGGAGGCAAATGAGCATCTGGATGCTTCTGATTTCTGCTTCCTCTTTAAAGAAAAAGTTCCAGGGTTTGAATTTTATAGCAAAGTTGATTAGGGCGAGTGTGGCCACAGACGGAGGTGCACTCGCGCTGCACACCGAGCCCCCCACACGGCATCTCTCTCCTCTGGAGCAGTAAGTCTCTTAGCGGGGACATAAAGGTTAACAGAGAGTCTCTTTTTAGCCCGGTGCTCTGTGTCTTATTGGTTTAGGCTGCAGTGAACACAGTGAAGCTGCATACAGATGGTGCCGGCTGATAAACGCCCTCGGAAGCAGCCGAGACCAGCGCTTTTGCGCCAGCCCTCACCTCTTCGCGAGGTAGCGGGGCTTCCTGCACCTGCCCGCAGTCCCACCAGCCCTGCCCTGCTCGAAAACATAATCCACGATAAGACGGGAAAAAAAAAAAAAAAAAAAAAAAAAGGAACAACAAACCAAAACACCCAGGCGCGCACACAGGCACAAACGTGCATCTGGAGCTGTGAGACTCATTTGCCATCATCAGAGCATGTTGTTATTCTCCACTCAGCACTCTCATGAAATGTAGGGCAGGGACAACAACAGGTGCCTGCACAGGCGACAGCCTGCAATGCCTCCTGGGCTAAATGCTTCACACTCACTTCATTTCAACATGCAACAGCCTTGTAAGGATTAATTATTTCCCCTGGGAGGGAAGAATGTGCCTTTTTCCCTTCCTAAGCACAGGAGGGTATGTGCACTCCCAAGCACATGAAACAAATCACAGCAAATGAAAAGTAAAGCAAGGGGCTGTTTTTTTTTTTTTTTTAATTTCATTTTTAATAAAAACTGTAAAAATAAGTAAATAAATAATTAAAGGGGAAAAAAAAAGTTCATAGGAAGGAATGTAAACAAACCAAGCGTGTAACTGAACTGCACTGGAACAGAGATAAAAGCTCAGGCAAACAGATGCATTAGCGCTGAGAGATCACGCGCCAGGGAGCGGAGATGGCAGGGAGGCAATTAATGGGCTGACCTTCGTCCTTAATCACCCAGTGCCTGGCACACAATGCCCATGTGTCAGAGCAGCACATCTCTAAATGCCACCCCTCATTAGCACAAGGCACACAGTGAGGGGGAGCTATCTGCGCAGAGTTATACTCTCGAGCGGTCAGAAAGAGATAGCGAGGCTTGGATAGCAGCAGCGGACTGAGCCGCGCTAGGCCCAGATATGATCTTGAAAATCCCATTTCGCTGGGAGGATGGGCACTCTCTTTTCTCTCCATTTTTGATTGGCATGAAACTCCCCAAGCGCGACGTCCTTGGTGTACCCCGTGCTGTCGCTGTGATTGCATGTGCGTTTCCTCGTATATGTGCGAGCGAGCGCGCGTACGCGCGTGCGTGTGTGTATGTGTGTGTAGCTGTGTGGGTTTGGTAAAGGGGTGCCCAATTCTGAACACTCAATTAACACTCCTTTAATTAGCCAGCAGTGCATTTTGAATTCTGATGAACTAATTTTCTTGGTGTGAGAGTGGAGGTGGAAGAGGGGGCGGCAGTGGCGGTGGGGTGGTAAAGATGAGGTCCACTGGGTACAAAACAGCAATAAAGAGGGAACTGGTTAGATTAGACTGTAAAAAATCCATTAAATTCTGTGCACTTCTTCCAAGTGAGAGGTCAAATTGTGTTGATCACAAGAAGCAAAGGCAGTCAGAGCGAGTATGAGAGCAGGGAGTTAGGTGAGGCGAGGGGGGGGGGGTGATGGAAAAAGGGAGAGGAGATAGGGAGTCAGAGTCTGTGCGAGTGTGCGGCAACCAAATCCAGAGGACCATGTGAACGCTTTGCATTTTAATTAGAGGTTTAAATGAACAAGCGGAGAAAAGAGGTCTGAGAACCACCTGAAATGCCCCTGTTCCTGGCTGCTACTGTTCTGCAATTACAAGCTGGTTCCCCAAGTCTTATTAGTGGGGGAGAAAAAAAGCACCAACCCCCCCCCCCATACATCAAAAGGCTCTTGGGGTGGTTTCACTCGCACCAGTCTGCGTCCCAATTTACCATTTACCACGCGCTTTGATCCCCTCTGACCGCGTCCGCCGGTGAGCCGAGGGGGGGTGGGGGGGGGGGCCCTCCTCCTCCCCCCCGCCCGTGTGCTTAAATGACGGGAGACCACCGGTTGGTAGAACTGCAACTAAATTTCCACTGAAGAATGAGCGCACTTTAGTCTGACAAACAGAGCCCTGGATGAAGTTATCAGGGAGATAACGGGAGCGGAAAGATAACCAGGAAGATGAAAGGAAATGGTTTTGGGAGCCTCCGTGTTGTCCATCGTTAGTCTCACGAAAACTCCCTTTTTGTTCCGCCCTAATGGACCCCCGACCCCGACTGCAGCGAATCAACGTTTAATGGCGGAAGCGGAGCCGTGATGGTCGACCTCTTAACTGTGTTGCGCTCTGGAAAGGGGGTCAGACTCACCCCCCCCCCCGGACAAGCCCTTGACCCTCGCCCTGACTGCAGACGATGATCGGGAATGACGACGTGGGCCGCATTAACGGCGGGGCCGGCGGGGCGTGAGCCGGGAGGCAGCTCTGCGGCCCGAACAATACCTGCCCTGTGCTAATGGAAGTGTCATCTGGCGCAGGGCTGATTAGTCAGCGATTACAGTCAGGCCTCAATTGCCGTGACAACTGCTGCAAACACAATGGGCCCTGATCGAGCCAGCTGTTTGGTCCTCTGCAATTAACCCTGCATCCCACTCGTCTCCGGCAGCGCGCCGCCTCTAATTGACTATCGGGGCGCACAAAGCGGGAGCTGTCGGCGCGACCCCCTGGACACAGCCCCCCCCCCCCACACACACACCCCCACCACCACCACCGCCCCATGCAGAGGTAGAGATGATAATAATAGAGGCATCCCGTGGACAGGTCCGCCAGTCAATCAAAGCCTCACAGGAGCTTCCTGAGGAGAGAGGGAGCAGGGGGAAGCATATGTGTAAGCCAGCGATCAACAGGGTACAGCGGCCTTGCGGGGGGGGTGCATGTTGAATATGCCCTCAACTAGAGCACTAATCAATTCAAGTGCCTGTTAGGGGAACGGCAACCCTGCTGCTTCCTTGATATCCGAAAAGCCATTTTTAGGAACACTCATCTGCCTCCGTTCACCTCAAGGTTGATTTATCTGTGCAACATGGAGAGAGGGAGAGAGAAAATCAAGGCAATTATTTGTTAGGCCTCTGCTATCTATAATTGCACAGATAAAAATCAAACCGCAATGATTTCTCGGAAGATTGAACTGCGCGAATTCATGACTGCTTCTGTCATCACAATCATCAAACAAACGCACACTGGAAGACATTGAAAAGAAAACCCATTCTCCTTCAGCAAACCTACAAAATTGCTCGCATTTACTTTTCTAAAAGTTGGCCTGTTCTATTTCATTTTTGCCTGCATTTTTGTTACTTTGAAAATTACAATACCGAGGACTCGGTCAATCCATTTTCGCACCGTGGACCACAGAGCTGCAGCCCAGTGTCGGGTTTTCAACCAACCAACATACTTGTGGCCTGTTGAAAATCATTAAAATCAAATCATTAAAATGGATTTTGGACAAAAGCCAGAAGTCTAATCTTTCATTTGATTAAACCTAATCTCATCTGAGATTTAATCTAGCTCCTCTGCAAGCAGATTGAAACATGCAAGGAGCCAATGCGCGGCTGGCGTAAAGGTCCTGCATCCAGAGCAGCGGAGGACGCCAAACTGTGCATTTAATGGTGCAGATAAAAGCCGGACCATTAAGGCCCGGGCTTACAGGAACGTGCAGCGTATTCCCCCAATACTGCACGCCACCGCCGTGCGTGGAATAATCTCGGTTCCTTGCTTGGTGTGGCACCGACAGTTCCTGTCTGGAGACTCAGCCGCCGCCGCCGCCACCGTCGGCTGACTCAGTGGATTTGGAATCTGTGAGCTGTTTGGTGGACTTGGACAGCTCATTCAGCTGTCCTGCTGAGTCACCGCAGTTCCACTGGTGTGGTTACACAAGAAATTAGCAAAAAGGAAAACAACACGCCGCCGCTGTCGCGCATTCAGGGTGAGTAATTTGATGCGGCGCGAGGCGCTCTAATCATGTAACGCCAGGGCGGTGGAGGACTCCTGCCACTCCGGATGTTTGTCCAAACGCTGAGCTTGATTAGGATCAAATCAGAATCCTACCTGAGCGCCATAAACAAGAGAAAGGATGAATCACGGTGCCGACAAGACAGTCATGTTTTTGTTGTTGTGTTTTATTTCTCCATCCAGATGTTACAGGTCCCCTTGTGAAAATGAATGATCCCACCTGATGTTACGAGCCGTTTCCAGACTGACACAGGGTGCACAGGGTGTGTGTGTGTGTGTGGGGGGGGCTGAGGCTCCTGCGTGCGACAAACACGCTCACAAGTCCTGCCGACAGCAGCTGTTTTTAGCATTTTGGGCCCCGGTGAAACCCAACAACCTCTCCTTTTACTACTCCAACATCGATCGCGATGAGCGTGTGATTTCTGCTGCATTCCCATGAAAACAAGACAAACGGGAGGTCCGAACCCACCCCCCCCCCCCTCCACTGAAATGACCCCCCCCCACCCCCTGATCCCGCCTCTCTATCATCCCTTTCACCTCCTCCCCTTCGCCGCTCCGTCTCCTCTCCTTCATCTGTCTCTCCAGCCTCCCTCCCCTCGGTAAGTGAGTTTCATCTGGGGCGCTCGCTGGGAGAAATCACCTCAGGGCGAACACTTTATTATCTGTAGTCAAAGCGTCACCACAAATACCATTCTACACACACAAGTGTCACTTTCCATTTGTCTGCACTCTGGCTGCATTAGCGCAGCCGAGCCGGCCCACAGCCTCGTCTCAATCGCGGCCGGCGGAGGAAAGCGAACAGCGTGGGAAAGCACTTGTCCTGCATTCTTGCCCCATTAACACCGCTGGCACCACCGCAGCACATCCACCGCCTCCCTCTGGAATTAAAAACATCGTTATCGCCCCAGAGCTTGGCGAAAACACGAAGGAAAGTGGAACGATAGGGATATTTAAGGGGGCAGGCGACAGACTTTTCGGCCGGCCACGCACGCGGAGTGGGGGGGCGGGGGGGAAGCGAGCCGTTCAGAGATCTGGTCCGCGCGGGCCGCTGGTGATCGAGCTGGCCGTCCTGTGAAAACACTGATGGTGGCTGATGACCCCGTTTATATCCTCAACACAAAGGAATGCATGGCAGCAGCAGCCATGTCAAGCTTTTTTTTTTTTTCCCCCCCCCGTCAGACGGCCGCGCATCAAACAAACACACACACACACAAGACACACACAGACACAAAAAAAAAAAACTGGGGCAACGTGCATAACTCGGACTGATCGCTGCCTCGCGTAAACAAGGCGGCCAGACAAAAAGGACCGATTCCATGTTTGTTCCCATGACACAAAAAGCATTTCAGCAGGAAAAAAAAAGAGAAAGAAAGAAGAAAAAAAAAAAAACAGCAACCTGAATTTTGCACACTGTTGACACAGCTGCGACCTCATTTCAGTAAGTTCTGTCAGGCTGCCTCCACTGGGAATAATTTATTCTCCTGATGGGAAACATAATGGATTATAAATGGAAAAAAATGACTATATTCATCACAAAACTGCCCCCCCCAGTTTAATAATAAAGTCTGGCCGAAGGGTTTAGTGGCACGAATGTCTCTGTGCAGACGCAGGGATGCGGCCCCCCCGGTGCAGGCAGGCCCGTGCTGGAGCAGCCCTCGGGCCTGCCCCCCACCCTCATTGTGCATACAGCATGGTCTGGAAAGCAGAGCTTTATCAGCAAATACCCGGAGTCAGCAGAGGCAGCGGGCTGGTTACGTGCTGCGACTGGCACACCGGCCATTATTGTCACGTGCGATTAGGCCCGTGCTCGTGAGCCCGTGAACCCGTTCCTGTGGCATCAAATTAACCCCTTCCCCTCCTGCAGGGGGGCCCTCCTGAGCGTCTTCTTCACCCTCGCTGAACCCCAGGGACGGCTTTGATCCAGCGTGTGTGACGCAGGCTCGACAAAACAAAACAAGGGAAAAAAAAAAAAAAAAAAAAACCCACGCTGGACTGCTTTGATATTCCAAAACGCGTCCGCAGCCTGGTGTCCTGAGATCAGCCTGGGCCCTGCGCAAGTCGGAGCCAGCCGGTGCGGCGAAAAGCAACTGGTGCCAGTTGTTTTGTCTCAGCGCACCTCTCCAGATGACACGGCTGATAGAGGCGAACAAAGGGAGGCTCATACAAGGAGGAAACACAAGCCGCCAGGCCAGTTATGTGGAAAGCATCAGGGAGAAGAAACAGAGATTAGCGGGAAGAGCAAAGGGGGGGGGGGGGCGAACTCACAGGAATAAGCAGAGGTACAACAACTGAAAACTCTGACATGAAAGATTCATGTCGCGCCCTCCCTGTCCTGTCTTTAGGAGAAGACGCCGCGCTTTGACATTATTTTCTCGAAGGGCCACATGTACAGCCGAGAGCAAGGAGCCTTCACCGCCGCGCACAAACTCAAACGGACACATCGACACCGACGCGCACACGGAAACGCGTGCACGCAGGTTTGGAGTAAAGGGCCCCAGAGGTAGGAATTGTAAGTGCACGCAGAGATGGAGTGGGGGGGAGTGCAGAGCGCAGTGATGGAGGAAGAGAGGAGCGGGGAGGCTGCAGGCATCTGGGCAGGCCTGTCAGAGTGGAGGAAGTGCTGGTGTGCAGGCCTGCAGGTAAATGGAAGAAGAAAGGCGCCTGCAGGCTGCCTCAGGCAAGCCTGGGCCCTTCTGTTGTATCATTTAGAAGACAAGTCCTCCACTGATTCCCAATTAATATTTAACACTGCGCAGACAACAAGGCACTCAGCTGCAGTACACATGCCAGCAAGAGGAGCGCAGATACAAATGGATACGATCTCAGCAAGATGAGAAAGATTCTTCAAGTTTTAATGCTGATTGTGGGGGCTGCTTTTAACTGAGGATGCATGTTTAATCCTTGAAGGATGGCTCGGAGCTGAAAACCTTTCATGGCTCAGCTCTGACCATTGATTAAACTCATAAAAGGTGTTTTAAGTTCATTATAAAATAAGAATTCTCGGATGTAACGGGACAACTTTGGAACGTAAAGATCCAGTGCTTTACTTCTGCCTGCTGTGCCCTTTTTGGAGTGTTACCTCCCTTTATAAGCGTCGGAGAGGATTGCCGACTCAAGGCCGCCGTGGCTCAGTTATTTCAGTCACGACATGTGTCACCGGACTTAAAAATTCCCTTCAGACTGTGGTTTTCAGGACGCAGTTTATATAGCTCTGCTTTGCTTTTATCCCCCCTAATGAGGAAAACGTCTCGCAACGTGTAAAACAAATGCCTGAACTTGTTTAATTTTGACAAAGCCATTGTTGTTCCAATCAACTTGTCAGCTGATTGGAGTTGATTAGATGTTGCAGCCGAATCAGTGCCCAACTACTGCGGCGTTTAATAATTGTTGAATTGTGCGTCCTGTCCTCCACTTAATCGCATTTTCTTGCAATAACTGAAAATGCTTGCAGATATTCAAAACCTTCTGACAGCCTGTCTGCCAAACAGAAGAAACATTTGGAATTTTGTTAGAATCCCAAACCCCAGCGAAATTTTAAAAAATCATTTGTGGGGGGGGGGGGAGATAAAAAAAAGAAAAAAGAAATGAAACATTAACGCCCTCACACAGGCTGTGGTAAGACAGAAAATAAAAATAAAAAAAATAAATGAAGCCAACACGTGGCTGCGTACGACTGAGGCGGGTTCACATTGGGCGAGTTGTGTGGCGTGCTCGCTGTGGGGTAGATCGGCCAATTAATCCAGTTAAACTTTAAGCAAGGCACACCAGACAAGGGTGACCTTTACGCCATCCTCTGCTGAGTGGACAGTACATTAACGCAAGCTCATGAATGATCAGACGAACTCACCCGGCTCTTCTAATGCTGTTTTCGCGGTCGTGGTCTATTTACACACGTATGTTAAATGAGGGCGCACTTGTACATTTTCATGACCCAGATACGGTTTATTTACATGTCTCGGAGATCACCACGCAGCCGTAAATGTGCCGATTTCTGAGTAAAACGGATATTATACGGTGTTTCAGGTCTACTGATGATTGTTAAAAAGGAACCTAAAACCACGCTTTCCAACAGTGTGCAGACTTCCGTCCGTGCTTTGCTCATCTCAAAGATGGAACAGGCAGCAGGTTGCTTCCTGCGCGGACGCTCACTCGCTTTAGCTCGCGTCCTCCTACTCACCCCCCACCATTTTGGCAGACGAAGACAGGGGGCGTCAGCGCCTTCCACCTGGGAAGCCCAAATGCCAAGTTAGAGACTTTGGATCCGGGGACGTGGTTTCCAACCCAAATCCCACTGTGACCAAAACTAAAGCATCACCCCCCCCCCGCCGCTCCTCCCTGGAGGCCGCCCACTGAGGCGGTGAGACCTCCACGCCCAGCAGAAGGCAGGGGGAGGGCACGGGCTTGTTATATACCGCCAGACGGAAATGATCATCAGCGTGCCAGCACCGACGTGCCAACAGAACCTGCAGCGAGCGCGAGGGTAGACTAAAACAGATACTTCACACGGGCGACTCTACTGACGCTTCGGATGAGCAACGGGTTCAAAAGATGAAGGATGTATTTCATGCGGCTTGTGCAAACCAGGAAATGAGTGGGCACTCAGGCTGAGGTCAACTACGGATGGCCCTGAGGCCGTAAATAAACGGTATCGCAGCCTTCTGCATACTATGGAATGATGACAATCTCTGTGCATAATTCCAAAACGCTACTAGAGGTCAGCTCAGTCACTGGCTAAAGGTCAGATTCTCTCCATCTGTGCTCAGATCCCTCAGTATCACGCTATGCCCCGCCCCCCCTTTCCAGAGCTGTGAGGCACTCGGGGACACCAGGTTGTTATTCCCGCTGAAGCTCCTGATCACATCTTAATATTCAACATAAAATGTTCCCTGCTTTTTATCCCTGACATAACAGCCGCCAGATTAGTGTGGCGCAATCCGATATGGCCAGTTAATTCCGCTGTTGTGTCTCGCACGACGTCAGACGACAGCGGGCAGGAGGCAACCGGAGATCGCTACCTGAGCGCGCTCCCCGTCCCTGGGGGCGTGGCTCGGATAGAGAGGATGCTGAGAGCAAAGCAAACTAATGGCTGTGGCAGCTCTGGCTGCAGAGGGACAGGACTATTAGGAAAACTACAATCCCCAGGTGGGGCGCCATGTCATGTCCCGGGGATGTGTGTGCGTGCGCGTGTGTGTGTGTGACACGGACAGGCTGTCTCCGTCATTCAAGCGGGACCAGGGCTGAACCTTCCCCCGGCCAGGCGTGAGCCTGCAACATCAGACCTGCAGGGAGCTTTTCCATTTACACCTGGCTGATTGGCACCTCGGGCCTCCCGGGCGGTGTCGCGGGGAGTTGTGGCCACGGGCGTGCTCGGCTACAAGTGTGTGTACTTATGGCGTCAAACTGGTCCGAGTTCACCGTGAAACAGTCGCGGTTGTAATTACGCTTCACCCAGTGACTGCAGGGTAATCAGAGGTGGGTGCGTGCCTCAGCGGTCGTCTCTGGATCTCCGTTTTTGTTTTTGTTTTTTCCAGGATCAGAACCAAAATATGGCAGCCAGAAATATTCAGCTGGTCATCTTCTGGACCTGTTATTCTTGCGCTGACATGTGGCTGAATAATTGCTGTCTGGGCCTGGATGGGGGCGGTTATCTGGTGCTGGTGGTGGTGGTGGAGGGGGGGGTGGCTCATACCTCTGAACAGCCCTTTCAGTGTTAGTTATCAGCCGCCTGGCACACCTCCATCTCTCACCAGCACCGGGGCTGTGCTTTCACCCCTGATCCCTGGACCTTCAACTCCAAAATGGAGGACGTCGCCCCCCCCAAGGAGAGAGAGATGTCGGAGGGAAGAGGCCACAGCCGGGCGGAGGTTGGCCGGGGTCGGTGGCATCCAACCCCCCCCCTCTCTCTCTCTCCTCTCACGGGGGTCTCTCGGTCTCATCTGTCTGGATGGGTGCCCTCTCTCTGGGGCACGACACAATGAGAGGCCCTGGCTCCACCGCCGTCTCTGCCTTTCATGTCTCCATCTAGGGCAGTGGTAGAGAGACATGGAGGGGAGAGCGAAGGAGTGGTTGTGGTGGTGGGAGGGGGGGGCTACAAATGTCACCCATAAGGGGGGATTTAATTAAAAATGACAGGGGTTGGCGCTGAAGAGTGCAGCCACATATGTGAGGAATTTGGGCGCAGCGAAAGCAAGTGCCTATGATTTATAATTCAAGTAACGCTCCGCGCTCCTTTTATTACTACGGCCAAAGAAAAAATATCAAAAGGCCGTCTCTGTGAGGCTAATCCAATATGATATTTTTAAGGGCAGGCGGTCAATGGCTTTTTGAAAAGCAAGCTTCTCCGTCTCCCTCTCTCTGCTTCTCCTTCTCTCTTCTCGACTCGTCTGGCTTTTTCCACCTCCCTCTGCTGCTCCTTCCTTTCTCCCCTGTACTCTCTGCTCTAGAGTGCTACCACCCTCCACCCCCCCCAACACACACACACACACACACACACGCCTCCCTCCCACACCAACCCCCCCGAGTCCAGACACAGAGCGGGCTGTGATAATGGAAACATCCCGCTCTCCGCCTCCCGTTTCTCTCGCTAAGCTCTGTGCGCTTGGGGGAAATTGATTGTCTGGCGAGCCAATCTGAATGCTTCCAGCTGATGGTGGAGGCAGTTAAGTCCTTTTTTATTGAGGGTATGAAGGATTTTTAATGGGAGTCGCATCAATGAACTGTGCAGCCACTCTTCGTCTGCATACGGGGGGCTTTTTTTTTTTTTTTTTTGAAAAACCCCCTCATCTCCACGGCTCTGTCATCCTAGCCCCCCCACTGCACTCCCACAGACACATACACACACACATACACACACACAGAGTAAAAACAACAAATGTACAGTCCCCCCTGTCCCCCCACAGGTAACCTCTCCGCTGTCCCTCGGAGGGGGTTCCAGCACTCAGCCTCCTCTTCAGAGGCTCAAAGGGGGGGGGTCGCCTTTACCTCAGACCCCCCCCGCCGTGTTGCCACACTGTGAGCAGCCAACAATCGATCCCCGCGCGCTCGGCCCGGCAACCCGAGCGTGCCCACTTTCTGCAGCCAGCCCCGCCGGTCCGCCTCTCCGAGACCCCTTCCGGGCCTGGACGAACAATCGGCTTATTGAGGCCAAGAGCCGCGCAGTGGTGGAAATCCAACACTTGCTTGCGTCCCCCCCCCCTTACAAGGACAGAAAGGAGGCTATTATGTTCAAACATCCTCATTATGAACCTCAAGTCAGTCGCTGTGGTAGTCTTTCAATCAAAGGATTTAACAGGTGGAGAAGGAGAGGGGGGGGGCACAGAGAGGGTCAGTGAGGGTGGAAGCTGGAGGGAGACTGGAGACTGTTCTTTTTCTCTATTGATTCGAGTTCTGACTCCCACTGGCTGCTCCTCAATAACGGACCCCAAGAGGAAGTGGGTTAATCCTATGAAATTGGAAAGAGGGAATCGATTAAGACGACTGTTGAGGACTCCCTCCATTTCCCTCCTTTCCTTTCCATCTTTTCCTCCACTAATTCTATTTTGCGCAGCTCCTCTTTGTCCTCTCTTTCACTTCACCTCTTTGCAAAACCTCATTAGAGGGCCCGGTCCGGCCCCCCCCCCCATCGGTGGAGGAGCCACCCCGTCTAAATGTGCCAGCGGCTCAGTTTACCTCGCTCTCTCAGTCAAACCCACCTATAAAATTCCATATGATGCAGGCGAGGACCGGGCCCTTTCCGCCCGCGACCCTCCTCTGCAGAGGGCGATCAGGCAGTGATGTCGAGCTGAGAAGTAGCTAATTGGCCTATGAGTACCAAAGCAGGAACACAGGCGCCGCTTCAGCTCTTCTCTCTCGGCCAATCAGTGTCTCTTTCAAGCCTTTCCCTGGAGTGGCTACAGGGCAGATGCAACGCCGCACTGATGAAGAAGCATGGAAGCTGTTCTCCCCACTAAGCCTCTCTAAGCTGAGGTAGAAGAACCTGAAGGTTAGTGCTCCTCTTCCCTGTCCTTTTAATCGGCTTGGGTTTGGTCATACAAACAAAGGTTACTGAAGACTCAAGGAGCGTCCAATAAGGAGGGGAGACCTTTCCTCTTGTTAGCGGATGTAAAAGGTTTACCCATAAGCTTTAACAATATTAGGGAGAAATTCACCTTCCAGATACCTGACTGTCCCGCGGCTCCCTAATCCCAAACTGGTTGGATCTGGTTTCGCCGGCTCACGTGTTGTTTTTGGAGCTCATCTCTGGCCCTTTGCACCACTTTGTGAGTGGACAGAGGGTGGTGCTCGGATGGCAAACAGAGCAGCTGTCATGCTTTACAGGCGACCGGCACTGCCAGGGCCAGACACTGTAAATGTTTACAGACCCTCAGGGTCACCCGGGGCCAGTGAGGCACGTTAAACACTGTCTGCTCGGCCCCCGTTGCCACGACTGCACAATCAGCACAGCAAAACAGCCATCTCTCAATAAGTAGCCAAACAACGCAGCGATCCAAGGGCTAAGTGCAGAGCAAATTAAACTGTTTAAAATTCCACAGAGCAACGAGGGAACGCTGTTCGAGGCAACAACCGGAAAAGCCCCCCCCCACCCCACCTCTTTTTTTTTTTTTCCCGTGGGTTATTCACATTGCAGGTCACATTCAGCATTCACTGCGGCCGTCGGTTTAAAAATCACCGACAGATCGGAGCTCCGCTCGCCGTCTGTTCATTAACTCACATTTCCGTCTGAGGGTTTGCGGCGGTTCCAGGGTCTTGCTGGCGCACACCGGGTGTTGGGGCGGAGGATTCTGCCTCCTCTGCAGACAGGCCAGCATGTCGGGGTGGGCGCAGTACTACAGCCGAGGCAGTTCTACGGCCGACCTGCAGCGGGGAAGAGAAGGAGAACAGCGTCAGGCGAGCCGGGCTGGGACGCGCCGCGGTCGGTGCCTCGGGATCGCGGGTGGGTGGGGGGGGCGGCTCTGGCTCCGGATTCTCACCCAGGATTTAATTTGGAAGGCGCAGCTACAGCTGCCTGCCTCCCGGCTCTGCGGGCTGAATGATAAACACACACCTGCACTGGAGCAGCACGGTCGACACGGGTTCAGAGCAGAGTCCAGCCTAGTCACTCTGCGGCTTCAAACAGCACGTCCACGCAACCATTCAACTGCATCTCCTGACAATGAAACTGTCCTCAAAACAAACACGCGGGCAAACACAGAATGTAGCAATGCTCAAGCACATTCCTTCCAGGCCAGTGTGCGTGCGTGTGTGTGTGTGTGTGTGCGGTGATTGATGGCGTTATCTATGGACAGAGGGAAAAAAATGGTAATGCTGAGAAAACAGCAGTCCGTCTGCTACAACTTAACATGCAACAGCTCTGAGGGAGGTGGGGGGGGGCTGTCAGGGGAGGCCTGCGGGACGGAGCCGTGTCCGGATGTATGTGTAGTTGTGTGGTGAACCGTATGGTTGCATGTGAGTGTGTGTGAGCAAATGTGATGAGTTGGGAAGGGGAGACTGCCAACCGTACATCAGGCCTAGTGACGGCACTAATCAATCTCCCTCCAGGCCATAAATCTCCAGCTCTGCACTCTGTTTTCCACACAGCCACCTTCGCGCGGGCGCGGGGAGGCCGTTTCCTCTCGGAGAGCCAGTCACATCAGCAGAAACACTGAGCACAGTTGTATGCGCGCGTGTGTGTGTGTGTGTGTGTGCGTGGATGTGTTTATATATATCAAACACAAGCAGCCAGACGGACCCTCAATAATCAAATAACACAGAGGCCATCATTAATCAGCAACACAGTGGTGACACGTGGCGCAATGATGACTGATTACAAAGCCTTCTACTTAGATTATGTGCCGGGGGAGAAAATCATTTAGGTCCCAAAAAACGGCCGTTTTTACCCAATAAAGGCAAGTCGATCCCCACTTTGCTCCACTTTGTAATTATTCTTTAGATATCCCAAACATGAGCCGCTGCTGCAGAAGCTCAGAGGTGCTTCCTTCCCCGACCTCCACGTATGTCCTCCTAACCGCGGCGGATGAGAAAACACTATCGTCATATTAAAACAAAGAACAGAGGGGAATATTTCATCTGCGCTGTCAGCGGCTGCGTCTCCTTCCGTCACGCGTGGCAGATTATTGAAAAATGATTCGTCACGAGTCCCGTCGCAGCCTCGTCCCGTGTTATTTATTTTCCCAGCGAATCACTAAATGAACATTTAGTCACCTGCCATCAGTCCATTACTGAGTTGTATAGATTATAATTTTAATATGAAAGAAAGCTATTAGAATGATTACTTGATAAATTAATGGCTGGCCATAAATCGCCAGCTCATGAGCTCAGTCGATCATGGAATAAAGCAAAACCTTCTGCAGCAGTGAAAAATGTACAACTATGAAACTGCTTCGAGCAATAGCCTCTGCTATTGACAAAATGTCCCTTTGGAGCTTTATCAGAGAGGGAAGCATTTATTTTATATAGTTTCATTAAGCGACGGAGCTGAATATGTTTGAAAATGTCAAAGTCGTGATTCAAGAATTTGCTTCCAAAATGATAACGATGCGACTCTAAGATGTGAAGAAGAAGATGAAGAAGTCCAGCCAGTGTTTCCCATCGTGCCTTAAGTACGAGCTTGGATCGTGATAATGAATAGCCTGCGTGGCTCTGATGGAGGGCAGGAAAACTTCAGTCAGGAACACGACGATGGAACCAGCCTCCCCCTAATGGATGCAAGTAAATGAAATCTCTGCTGGCTGAATTTCCTAATTGAGCGCTGCTCTCTCTCTCTCTCTCTCTCTCTCTCTCTAGCACATACACCCACATTTTGCAGATGGGAGAGAGAGTGCCCACTCTATTTCTCGCCAGGTGCTTGAGAGGGAAAAAAAAAAGGTCGCCCGCGGTGCCATTTCCTCTCGCGCGAAGGCAGGCCTGGCCCGAACACACTGGCACTTTCAGCTCATTACTGGCTATTCACATAATCCTTTCTCTGTGTTCTCTGTGCGAGGATACTAATTTCACAACGGGCCCAGCCTCACAGCCCATTTGTTAAAAGATAGTGACTGAAAGAGAGGAAAAGGGACACATGGTGCAGATTGGGACTAAAAGCTAGTCTTAGTGGGGGATACCTCCACAGAATTTGCCTCTGAAATAAAAGACAATCGTGTAACTACCCTCCATTTTTCTCCATTTGCTGTTCACCAAATGTATTCCGAGGCTTTATACTTTGCTGAAAGAGACCTGTGCCCACCCCCCTTTCAATTTCAAGAACCAATTTTCCTCTATTATTGCCTTTAAGAGCAAAGCAGAAGGAGCAAGTCTTTGGCTCGTATGTCATGTCCCCTTTCCTCTAATCTCCTCCCATTAGGTTAGTGTGCTACTTAGCAGATGTCTGTCAGTGGCAGGAAATTGTCCCCAAAGCAAAGCCCTGTGACCCACCGTGCAGCTGCCCTAAAACAGCTCGCCATGCCCAGGTCAATCCCCGACGACGGTGCAGCAGGATGTTTGCACGCACAAATGGCCCAGCGTAGCACGCGGAGAACCTGCACTCTCGCTCGCTCATCCAGCCCACTCGCGGCTCTCCTATTACACCAACACAGGGATATCTCATAAGCCAGGATGTCTGTCGGCCCCTTCCACAGTTCTGCTAACGCTGCTGCGGGGGTTTCTGCGATGGGGGAGGAAGATCAGTCCCATGGGATGGGGGAGTAAGCCAGAATCAAGAGGCGTCGGACTTGGCAGAGGGCTATTTCTAAGTTAAAAGGTTCCTAAACTGCAGGGGAGATCAGAGAAGATGGCTCCCTGCACCCAAAGCTGTCTGTCCAGATAAGCATCCTGCCAAGCGCAGGCTGTAGCTGGGTGGTCATGGGTGAATAAACTGAGTGCATGTGTGCATTTTCAGCCGCGCATGTCTCAGGTGAATAGAGGAGCCGGGCGGCCGATAAGTGGGACCTCAACCTCAAAACGACGCGGTCGGGGCGGAAATCTAAAATGCGGCTGGTGTCAAAAATATGACATCTGCTGAATGTTTGCTCATTCTGGAGGAAAAAAAAAAAAGGGAAGTGTTCTCCTACATCTGCTCGGGTTTCAGAAAAGAATTCGACCCTGTCCGCCGAGGGGAAGCTGAGTGGCCTCGGAATAGCATTGGCGTTAGACGTGCTCGCACCTGATAGTCGATACTAGGAGTTTAACGTTAATAAACGCACACACAAAGTGCGACCCTGACGTGGCGAAGCTGCCAGATGCGTACTCCCCCGGGCGGCAAATTAGTTTCCACCTAACGGAAAACTCGCCGGAGGAAGAACTTGAGGCGAGGCCAGACTAACAAGTGTGGCGTGAGCGGGTTTTCGCCCGGGCCCGCTGTCCTCGCGCCCTTTTAGTATTCGCGGCGCGGCGCCGAGGCTGCGGCGGGCAAAAGTAAAACAGTCCTGCGTTCAGATGCGGCACGTTGCTGCGATGGGCTCAGAAATTACAACTTTAATAAGACTCCCGGTCGCACGCAGGAAACCTGAGTATTCCACCGAGTGTGTGAGCACGCAGAAACGAAGGGCTAATCGCGCCTCATAATTGTCGATGCCTTTTTGTTCCTTGAATCATGGCCTTAGTTAAACTGTACCTGTTGTCAGGCGACCGCGACCGCAACAGAACTCACTGCACGAACATTTGTGTGAAGATACAATGGGTAATATTTTTACTGTGCAACTATATCAGTCTTTTATTAAAGCCCAGTTAAAAACGGCCCCTCCCAGAGCGGGCCCCGCCGTGCTCCGGGGGCCTGGCAGACAGCCGCCACAATGAGCGGAGGTGGGGCCTCATCCTAATTGAATGGTGACCCTGCCGTCTCACTGTGGGACGCCCCACGCAGTGCTTTTAACAAGCTGCCGTGTCTCCCCTCTTAATAAGCCCAAACAAGTTAATCCA
Organism: Lagocephalus sceleratus; assembly: GCA_911728415.1. NCBI lineage: Eukaryota > Metazoa > Chordata > Actinopteri > Tetraodontiformes > Tetraodontidae > Lagocephalus > Lagocephalus sceleratus. The sequence continues at coordinate 3,966,130 of CAJVRN010000237.1, read as the reverse complement.
ATCTACACACTTAAAACCTTTCTTTTTCTTTAACAAGGCTCTGCCTCTACCCCCTTAATCCTCGCCACCCCCCCCCCCCCTTCTCCGTCACCACACCGTCACATGAATGGAAGGGGAGTGAAAGGCTGGCAGTAAACCCCTTCAGCTCCTCGTTTTCCACACAGCAGCGCAACATAATTTGCAGTCGAGGCGCCCGTGCACCCGTCCGTCCACCTGTGTACACGCGATATAAAACTGCACGCGCGTCAGCGTGCAATAACGTGCCTGATAACCCCGATCCATAAACACACCATTAAAGAGAGAGAGGGGGGTGGGGGGGACCAACAACACCAATAAAAATTGTGAGGGGACCCTTGCCAGCAGGCGCACACTCAGGGACATGAAAAAGGCATTGTTAACAAACCCTCCCAGCTCCACAAACAAGAGCCACTGATTTCCTAACAATACGAGCCCCTGGATGCACTCACCCAGCGGCTCTGCTCAACCTCACACCAGCACAATAAATAACCAGCACAACAAAAGGCCATTCAGAGTAAAGCCTGTAGTCTAGGTGTTACCGCCGTCGCGTACAGTCTTGCAATAACATATTATCAGGGCATTGGAGCGCTATTTGATGATATTCAAATACGTAGCCTTGCAACACGCCATTGCGGTTGCATTCATATGCAGTTTCCCTGCAGATGGCAAAAAAAAAAAAAAAAAAAAACTCAGCTGTTAGCTCTCCATATTCCAGTCAGCTTCAATAGCTTCACCCATGGGATGAACGGTGAGGAATGTCTGGCAGGCCAATCGCAGCGAGTCGTCTGTCATCTCTAATCAAAACACGGCTGCCTAGGCTAATGTCAGCCCTGTAATAGCAATGATGACTAATTGACTTCACAGCCAACTGCTGCATGTTTGCGCTGGGTTAGCTTTCATTAATACTGAACAACAGACTCGCAGGGCACTTAACTGTTATCATTCCGAGGCAGGAACATCTAAAATTTACAAAACGATCAATAAATCATGAGGCTGAATAAATGAATTTTCAAGACGGGTGTCCACAGGTGCAGCTGAAGGAATGAGGCAGAGAAGCCGAGGTGATGGGTCCGCCAAAGGAATGACCAGATGAAGGCACACGGGCGCTGGGTGGGTAAATACACTAAGAGAAGTAAGGATCAACAATCATGGCGCGCGCAGGAAGTCACACGCGGCTTCCTAAACAATGCATTCATGGACCTGTCTATTTTTAATGGGCGTCTTCAACTGCAGGGAGAAGATGCAGTCTTTAAATGTGTCAAAAAATGGCTTAAAAACGCCGACAAATCAAGCGCGCTGCATTTACAGCCTGGCCTAAACACTATTTTCTTTTCTAATCAGTCTATCAGCACAACAAAGGTCTTGCGGCTTGACTGAGTCTCTGTGCTCCTGCTGCTGCCAGCAGAGGAGTTTGAGCAATGAGAACGCAGCTTAAGATTGTCAGATAAACCGCAGGGGGAACACATCCTCTTCTCCTCTTATTGCCTCAGCCTTGCTTGTATTGTTTTATAAGGCAGCTGCAGCGGCTGTCACGCAGCAACGCGAAGGGTAGCCGTGGAATTTATACCAGAGTGCTGATCGCAGGTACACCAGAGGGCTGCGTTTAATAAAGTAAACCTGGTTGCATTTACAGAATATCTTAGAGGGAACAAAAAAAAAACAAAAGGTTTATATCCACAGTGATTGCTGCAATGGCAGAATCATCAGCCGGAATTACTAGTATGAATCAAAAGTCCTCTGCAGGAACTCAAGCCAAATGTTGAAAAATGGTAAATATAAGCGGCGCTTTCTGGGTTTTCAAGCTCGGATTTATATTTCACAGTAAACCTTATTACACACCATTTGTAAAGCGTTGTTGATATTGCAAAATTTCTCATCCCGACGCGACACAATTCCTTATTGTCCCGGGCAGGTCCATTCACGGCTTAACGCAGCAACAACAACAAAACAGTAACCCCCCCCCACCCCCTGTTACCCGTCCTACAGTGGCGCGCTTGAATATTCAAACGCCGTTCTTTGTCTTTGGGTGTTTTGTTCATTGTTTGTTCTGCTGTCATTCCTCAACTTGGCTGGTGAACTTCAAAGAAAGGCTTATGTCAGTCTGTGATGAAATGGAACGAACCGGCGACAGCCATGAGAGAGAGATGGAGAGAGAAAGAGAGATGGAGAGAGAAAGAGAGATGGAGAGAGGGAGGGAGAGAGATGGAGAGAGAGGAGAGAGAGAGAGGGAGGGAGAGAGATGGAGAGAGAGAGGAAGGAGAGAGAGAGAGAGAGAGAGAGAGAGAAGGGGGGGTGAGCAGGCGGGGGGTGGCACCACCTCCAACCATATGCTTATTAATGGGTGTTCAATAAATCAATGGAATATAATTCAATCTAAACAATGTGATTCCTTCTCTCGTTTGCCGAGGAACCGTGTCCAAGCGTGTTTGTTTTTTTCCTTTACCGGGCCTGAGGTGACCCCAATTCCAGCGGTCCAAAGGACAACTCCGCCGTCTCTGACTGGAGGCTGTTGCAGATCCAATCGTCGGCCATGCATAACGTTAGGGCGCGGTGGAGCCCACGGGGCAATCAAAGGGCGCACCGCAGAAATGCTGACATTGATCTTGCTTGATATATCTGAAGTGTGACAAAGCCATTGTCGCTCAGCTGGATATAAAGACCATAAAACTGAGCTAATATGAGAGGGGGCGGGGCCTTAATTTCCCCTCCTCGTTGCAGTTCCTGTCATTGGGGGCTCAGCGGGATTTTCCCCTTTCCCCATTTAAGCCACAGCGCGAGCCATCAGGCTGTTGTCATCCCACTGGTCCGGACCACACTGGGCTGGAGGCAGCCCAATCTGGACCGGTGGGAGGCCACGGCGCCACGAGGGACGCCCGCGGAGGCCCGGAGGCCGCCAAACCTGAGGAACCCATGGGAGGGCCTGGCGGGCCCCGCCGAGCGAAGAGTTAAAGAATTGATCTCCCGCAAGGTCTTAGTGTCAGCGCTCAGTGAGAGAGGGGACAGGTTGTAATGACTCAAGACGGGAGATGCTTTCCCTGACAAAAACAACCCGATAAGAGCGCTCGTTATCAGCGAGCCTGACCAGCAGCAGAGAGGATAGAGAGGCGAGGTCATCGTGGAGATAACGCCCCGCGCGCACCCTCCCTTTCCCTCCGCCCACGAGGATCTTTGTTGTTTGCTCCTGGAAATGATTTGTTGGACCAGAGGCTCCGCCAAAGGCGCGCCCCGTTGTTGATGTGGTGGGGGGGGCCCTGTTAGGGTTTAGGATTTGCATCTCCTGGAGACAACGTTCGTTTTTAGCGGGATTAAGTCCGTACTTGTGAGTCCGTAATTTCTTAACTGCACCCGCTTGAAGGAGCCGTCAGTATAAACGGGTCCAAAAGTGGTTAGCTCCCGTCGCCGAACTCCGGGGGAAGGCAGCCCCGGCCGCCTCCTTTCGTTCATTGATGTTGCTAACAGAGATCCTTTTCTTTTTTTTTTTTTTTATAGTTGTCAAGGCTCCCAACACATCAAACACATCAGAATAAAAACGCCCAGGAGGCTCGGCGCTTCCTGAAGACTCCCCATCAGACGATCTCCTGCTGCTCAGAGCGTTAGTGCTCGGTGCTTTGGGTTTGTCCTTCACAAGAGACAGGTAACACTGCCAAGACCCAGTAATTAGTGCAGATGGAGACTGTAATGCTCTCTTCCCCTCCCCGCAGAAATGCCAAGGGAGGCAATCTATAAATTCCTGCATATTAATGCAATTTAAAACCACTCCAGACACCTTGCTGGAGGCAGGTGATAAAAAAAAAAGGTTAAAGGCAGACTATCTGGCACACAGCTGCTGATATGTTAGTGACATCAGTCCTGTCAGCAACTTTCTGACACGCGCGCGCGCACGCCGGAATAACTCGATAATCTATCTCCCTTTCTCGGAAAACGCTCTCCAAATCCTGACCTTAGGCTTTACAACTGGGTCTCCATCAATAATTTAATGGTAATCTAAAAACCCATTTTAGTTGGGTCATCTTTCTGCACCGTTGTCCCTGCGTCTCCTCTTCCTCCATCTATTTTTTCCCCCCTTTTCCTCTAAGATCTAGTTAGAGATTCCATTAGCATGAAAAAGCGGGCTGGTAATTGTCTTCACCCTACTGAGTGATCCCTGGATAGGGGATTAGGCAGGGAGAAATCCCAATTTTAACTTGGAGTACAGATGCTGCACCGCTCCCGCTCTCCAGATTAGATTAGACCGCAGAGGGATGAAAACGACCACTAACTTCAAGCAATTTGAAACAAAAAGGAAGGTCACGAGCTAAAACCTGTTAAATGTTTGTTCACCTTTCCCCATCATCTGGCGGCTTCCTCTTGTCTGTTCCATCCCCATTTTTTTGGGGAATATTTCTTTTTAATCTACTAATATGCTTTTCTGTGGAAAATTGGGATTGGGGGAAGGCAGCTTATAATTTTCTCCCTCTCTCTGATATGCACAGAGTATTTAGAGCTGAATCTCCCTAAATCATCCCCCTGGGCCATCCTGTCCATCACTAATCTGCTCGCCACCGCCCACTAATAAGAAGGTGTCACATTTCTGGCTCTCCTCCACAGGATAAGCACTTCAAACACCAAGCTTCTCCTCTTGACCTTTCCATGGAGATGATCGATTAAGCCCATCGGATTTATTCCATAAACAGGCAGCCGTTACATCAAAAAGGCAAGGAATTTACCTCAGAGGAAGAACTTAAAATCCATATAAGCTTCACGAGGGTTCCTTTCTCGACTCTCTTCCTGTCGCATATTATTAAGCACAGAGGCTGTTTAGAGGTTTGGGTATCGCGGCAGAAACGGTAATTACTGAGCCCCGCTGATAACAGAGCGAAATTCAACCGCTTTGTTACTCCATAAAACCTGTGGAGCATTAAAAGAGTTTGGCTCGCTCCGCCGCTGGAGGAGGATAAAGTGGAGGACAAAACAACCCATGGGTTCACAGGACCTGCGTTGATCAAAAAAAAAAAAAGAAACTGCACATGTGATGTGGACAGATGCTCCATGAGCTAAAGCAAAGAGCGGCGAGGCCAGTGAAAGGTGCTCCGGCACATTTAGTTACGACGCGACTTCCTGTTTTCATGCCCGAGCGCCTTCTCTAAGCTCCGAACCGGGACTGAGCGATCTCGAGTGACGCAGCAGGCAGGAGAAACCCAAGAAGACAAAGGCTGCTTCAGCGACACGCCGCCTTAAATCACGCCTCGCTCCGAATCCCAGCTGCGGATTTGAAACAGGAACCCCGATTCATTTGACCATTTGAGTGTTTCCTTTGAGAAGCCCACTGTTTGTGATCTCAGAGGTCGGGGAGCCGCGGGACTCCTGCTCCTTGGTAATCATATTTTGAATAATGAGGCAATAGCAGAACGGCTGCCACCCATTCCCTCTGCATCCTTGACTGGACTCTTTGATAGACACTAATTCCAACTCCATCTATAAAGCTCCTCTCATGCATTTTTAATAGAATCTATTACTTTAGGATTAAATTATAAAAGACTGTCCTCCTTAAATTTTTAATAGTTTGCATAATTGGTATCAGAGCCTGAATGTGAGCCATGAAAACCCCAGTTTGTACGGCGCTGCGCTGCACACAAACGCAAGGGTCTGCTGGCGAAGGCAGACGGCAGGGCGAGTGGACAAAGGGTACGGGAAGGTCGGGGTGGGGTGTGGGGGGGGGCTGCGAGAGGGGCCCGGAGAAGGTGGAGACACCATCCGAGCGTGCACAGATACCTGCCGCCGCTGCCGCCGGCGTTTCTGGGGCCGCGACCGCAACAGTCAGTGGGGCGAACAGCGAAAGCTACTTAGCAGCTCCGCGGCCCCCCCCCCCCTCGCCTGCTCCCAGACTCACCGCTCGCCACGTTCAGACACTTTCATGTATTTTCAGGCGGATCAGCGCCCGGAGTTAAATGTCAGTCGCGTTCTTACACCCTCTCCCCTCTGAAACCTCGGTCCAGCCCGTTCTGGTAACACGCCGTGCGTGTCCCGCGCATCTGCTGTAAACTAGAGCCCTTCGGAAATCTACCCTCGTCACCATTCCCCAAATTAGCACCTCGGGGACACCCTCTCGCAGCCCTCGCCTGCTGCCGGCAGCTCTTTGGCATATCTGTTCCGGGAAAAATATTTCACACTGTATGAATTATTAAGCGCGGGGCCAGTGCTAAGCAGCGTGGAGACAGAGCGGTTATTCACAGCTCTATTGGGACGCAAGTGTCGGAAGCCACGGATGCTCGCCTATGAGATCGTTTGTCACCAGCAATAGACAATTTACAATGAGAGACTTTTTCAATTTATTCATTCTGCTGTCACTGCAGTTTTCTACCTGCATTCAACAACCCCCCCCCCCCCACACACAGCTCTTCCCCTCATTCAGCTCTGCCTCATCTGGTGATGGGCCTCAAGGCTGCCTGCTGATATCGCTCTTCATGTTGTCTTTTCCCTGCCTGAGGAAGAAGCTGGGGGTGAAACACTCGCGTAAATGACGTGAGGAGAGCTGATCCTCCCGCTTTAATCATGTTCACCCAGCTGGGGGCGCGTCTGTGCGTGCGTGCGTGTGTGTGTGTGTGTGTGTGTGGGGGGGGGGTGCTGAGCGCAGGAGCAAGAGTTTGCTCAAACGTGCCCTTTTTGGTTAGAAAGCAGACGGGGGATCAATATTCACAGAACGGCTCTGACATGACACTGATGAGAGGACCACCCCCCCCCACATTCCCCCTTTGCCTCGATATGGAATAAAAAGATGTGAAACCGGAGGTTTTGTTGAGCTGAACGCTCATCGAGAGCAGTTTGACCTGTAACGCAGCCCGATAGGTTCCTCCCTTTCAAAGGCCAGCAGCTTCAGTGAATAGACCCTGGTCTGAAAGCCCCCAGACGGCGGCTGAATGTCCTCACAGCTCGGGCCCCTGTCCTCTTCCTGATGATGCATTCTTTCGTTGAAAACGCCCCCCCCTCCGTTAAACGCACACGCAGACGCCGTGCCAACAATTCCACCGGGGGCAGCGCCTGTTTGGGGGACAAGGTGACCCTGTGGCTTAGGGGCCTGTGAACAGGCACAATGAGGACCTCTCATCCTGCGCACACCCAGCCGGCTGCGCTGGCGCTGATGCCGGGTGGAGGGGTGGGGTGTGAGGTGCACAACAACAACACCCTGCCACAGCGGTTTAAAACCCCATTCAGGAAGCCACCCCCCCCCCCCCTTTCTGAGATTTCTCCTTTCACACCCCGCACAGACGGAGGGGGTGGGGGGGTAAAAAATCCCCGCTTGTAACCCGGAGTCACGCAGTCAACAGATGGCGCGACCATTAAGTGAAGGATCGCGCCGACAGAGGCGGCTCCTCGTCCATTCCAGATGGGAACAATGGGGCGACGGGTCAAGAGTGCCGTCTCAGAGAGGTGGGGTCGAAAGGGGGGGGGCAAGCCCTCTTTTTAGGGGGGTGGGTGGGGGTGAAGCCAAGCAGCACGGGAGCAGCAGGAGTCAGGAGCGGCGGATGCGCGGGGGCCCACGCTGCAGGTTCACGCCCGGGTGAAGGAGCGTGCTGAATCTGGGACGGGAGGGTTTGGGTTTCAACCCACAAACGTGAATCGAAACAACAACAGAAAAAAAAAAAAAAAAGAAAAAAAAGCGAGACTTCAAAGCGCACGGCGTCTGCACGGCCTGCAGAGGCAACAGGCGCTTGTGGTTTTCTCGCGCATTTACCTACCGACGGCTCCAAACATGAAACAGCATACACGCTGCAGAGAGATAGAGGCGGGGGGGGGAGAGCCCTGAAATGACAAAGGCAGCGGGGAGGGAGACCAGACTGGCGCTTATTTGCAGTGGTGGCATACTCTGCTGAGGATAATATGGACGGACGGGCTTTCACAGGTGTGTGCTCACAAAGATCACAAAGCAGTCATGGCTCCCTGAAGGCAGAGAATATCGATTTCCGCTGACCGGCAGTCTTGCTGTCCTGTGGCTTTGACCCGGCAGTCAATTAGTCATCTAGGTTACCTTACCTCACCGGGTTTCCATGAGCGGGAACCAGACGCCGACACGGGGAAAAGTCGAGAGTAACCAAACGCCGCGTTCTCCGCCCCTGAAAGGTGGAGGCTGCGGGGGGGGGTGGTTTGCATAGGAAGGCAGTCGTTAGGCAGCAGAAGGTGTCGGGAGTGGTGCAGAAATCCTCCATTAACAACCACTTGACAAGAAAGTGCGGACTCAAAAAGACTTCCTAACCGCCAGGGAAATTTCCACAAGTCACGCCTAATTAAACACAAAAGCCTCCTCAGTGAAATCACAATGCATAAAGCCTTCTGCACGTACATTTTTTTTTTTTTTTTTTTTTTTTTGAGTCGACAGCAAAAGGAACAAGGGTTCGCTCACTCCCGTCCATCCTAGACAAACTGTCCGTGGAGCCACCGCTCCTCTATAGGTCACATACGTCAATGCTCGGCCATTTTGAGATGTTCTGCTGCTGCGAGGTTTGAGGATTGAACTGAGAACGAGAAAGGAAAGCGGATCCCGACCCCGCCGCACTGGAGGGGATCAATAAGTGCAAAGGAAAAGAAAATGGGCATAAACACAGAGGCTTTTATTCGGAGAGCCACAATGTGGATGAAAGCCCAGAATGCACCTGGAGGATGAAAATCGGAGAGCGGCGCTGCGGAAGGGAGGCGGCAGAGTCGCCAGGCGGGGTCAGGGAGAGCCGGATATGTCCACGCTGGCCTCGGGAGCCTGTTATTTATCCCTCTATTCCGATGTTGTCGGTCTTACAGGCGCTCGGCTTTCCCGCCACAGAGAGAAGAACCCAGCCGCGGTAGCCCACTTACAGCTACCAACGTGGTGCCCCCCCCCCCCGACATCGGCCCCCTACAAACAACACCGCTTGGCGGGGACCTTATTTAAAAGATTAATAGGATGGGGTCTTGGGTGAGGTTTCTGTGACAGCGGAAAAGGAGTGAAAACAAGGCAAAGAGGGGACTATTGTTGCCGTTACCAACAGGCCGCCGCAGCTGAATCCAGATAGCCGCGGCCTTCAAAAGCCCCCGTCAATCACAGGGAGGAGCCTCAATGGGCGCCATTTGAATGATAAAACGATAAGTCACGAGCAGCCGATCGCTGGGACGGGGCCGGTTTGCATGTGGCTCACACAAACTGGGTGGAGAGAGATTTCATCGCGGCCATATGGAATTCGGTGTTTCAAGGCGGCGGATCGGGCCCCCTCAATCGTGACAGCACGCGTAATCGCTAAATGCCCCCCCCCCTCCCCCGGCCCCCGTTACAACCGGCAGCGTGGTGCTGTCACCGGAGATGGCTGGAACAAAATGGAAAGCTGACTAAAAGACGCGCTTTAAGTGACACTTAATTTGAGATATCCAGGCGTTCTCTCGGCTCCAGTAAACAGGATCCATCAAACTTCGCCCGGAGTCTGCAGCTGTCTGCGGGGAGATGCCAAAGCATGCCTGAGTGGCAACGGCTAGACAAAGAGGAGCGATGAAGAAATCAGAGGGCCCCCGCCCACCCCCCAAATGTTCCCAGAGCTCAAAGAAAGGGTCCTGAGATCGACTCCCATACACGGGGAAGGGCAAGTCGGCTAAGCTCGTCCTCGATAAGGAGCGGAAGAAGAGGAACGACGGGCGACAGGAGTGCCAGCCCTGGAGAGGACCAGGGAGAGGGGGGGGGACCAAAACACACGTGAGCCGGCGAGGAAGCAGGAGAAAAACACCAAACAGCTGCTCAATCCCCCCCCACCCCTCCCTCCCGGTCCTCAGAGGGAGCCCTGCGCGTTTTTTCTGATCCTAGTTTGCGGCTGACGGAGGGGGACCGTTGCTCTGCCCCCCCCCCCCCCCACCACCCCCACCACCCCCACCACCCCCATCCATCAGCGCTCAGACGCTTCTGCGGCCCTATCTCACCGTCATTCCGATGCTCGGGGCGGCGGGGAAGTGGGGGGGGGGCTACATCAAGGAGAGACTCCCGGGGGGCTCTCGTCAGTTCCAGGCCATTGCACCTTGCTCGCTGGGACTTTGTAAGTACACACAGGCACAAACGGAGGCAGATGACTATTAATGGATATAATAATGCCGCTTTTTTTTCTTTTTTTTTCCCATTCCTTTTAAAGAAGGGGGCCGCCGATGTTTTGTCTGCCGAGACGCGAATCGCTCGGCTGACGATCGCTCCCCGCGAGCAGCCCCGCGGCTTTGTTTAAGTGGCGCGCGGTCCGATGACGCCCGCTAAAAAGCCGGTGATACGGTTGATGTGGTCAGCGGCGGCGTGCAGCCAGGAAGCCTGACACACTCCGACAGCCATCTGGGAGCCCGCCTCGGCTCTCTGCAGATGTTGACTGGCTGGCTGCGGTGACAGCTGGACAGCTGTTGCCATAGACGCAGTCACAGAAGCATGCCACGGAGAAGGGGGTGGGGGGGGGGTTGTTGGGAGATGGGAGGGGGTGGGGGTGGCAGTTCTGTGTGTTTAGTACGAAGTTCCCAGGACGAGCGCGGCTGTCAGATTCAGCAATGGTGAGTGAGCCTGGAGAAGGAAAGATGGTGGAGAGGAGGAACAGATGGATGATATCTTTTGAAGAGGCTTCAAAAAGACTTTTTTTGGGTAATTTTTTTTTTTTTTCCTTCTCTCCAGTAAGTGTCAAAACAGTTTCCTTAATCATCATAAATATTAAACGTTGCCGCGCTTACATCACCCATCCGTCCGCCCTCCACATCCATCCATCAGTTAAGAAGGCGATTAAAAACGAATCACCCCCTGGACTCGGTGCCAACATCTGACATCGATGAAAGGGGAATAAATCGGGGTCACGCTCAGATGTTACACCTCTCTCCTGCCCCTAAATAAACAACGCGGCTCGCCGCCACGGAAAGGCGTAAAAGATTTAAAACCCCGTGTCGATTCGTTCATTTCCCTGCTAAGTAAGATTTGAAAAAAAAAAAGAAGAAAAGAAAAGCAGCTGAAAAGGAAGCGGGCTGCTGGAGAACACTCAGCTGTATTAAATGTCACCTGCTGAATAAACACGCTGCAAATCATGTGTTAAACCCTTTGGACGGACGCCAGTCACTCCTCCCGGACCCGGCCCCCCCCCTCCCCGTCCCGCCGAAGACGCCCGGGCGATTCATTATGTCACCAAAGGTCAGCAATTTGTCCGACTCAATAAAAATGTTAATAAAACTAAGAGCTGGCGAGGAGAGGGGGCTCACAACCCACGGTCACCTGTCAGAAACGAGCAAACGGACGGCCGCATGCGCATGCCGCGTGTGGATGGGTCGCCTCGAACGCGCCGCTGCGACATTGAGCGGGTCAAAGGTCACACGGCGGCGGCTATCTGCGGGAAGTGTAGCTGTGGCCCTCGCCTCGTAATCCCGGTCAAACTCCAGCAAGAGCATCACAGAAGGCAGATAATAACGAATGCTTAGGCCCTCACACACACACACACACACACACACACACATGCCTGTACTTCTATCTTTGTGAGGACCTTCATAGACACAATGTATCACCCTAAAATAAACCCAAGTTTAACCTCTATCTTAAAACGATGCCTTCACCCTCAAACTGTCCTTTGGAGTTGTGAAGACCAGCCAGAATGCCCTCACTCCCCAAAAATGTCCTCACTTTGATAGTAGAGTATTTTGGTATTCAGTATGGAGTGAGTACCAGAACACACACATACTCCAACTCCCACTGATGCACTCAGCCCACAGTTAAATAGACACATTTACTAGTTGTGGCCTTATATGAAATCTTTTAGAGGAAAAAAAAGAGTGATTACTCTGGATGAAAGTCTGGAAAAGGGTGGGGGTGGGTTATTGCTAAGCAACCAGTCATTATCCTCCAGAGTGGAGCGAAGTGACCGACCATCCGTCTAACTCCAGTGGCTCGTCTGGCTTCTGTGCAACCCCCCCCCCACACATACACACACACACTCTCCCTGCCTCTCTCTTTCTCTCTCTCTCTCTCAGCCTCACTCTCCCTCTTTTTCTGCCGTCTCCCCATCCGAATACAAACAGAGATAAAGAACGCTGCAATCGCTCTTGACACACAAATAGGTTAACACAATAAAGCCGGCTTTGCCTGGCTCACTCGAGGGAGGAAAGCAATTCCAGCAGCAGGCAGGAGGTAATAAAACAGGGCTTGCGGTGTGTGTGAGTGTGTGTGCGTGCACACGTGCGTGTGTGTGTGTGTCCATACATGTCCTCATGTCATTGTCCCTATGTTTCTGTATGTGAGTGAAGGCAGGCACACAGAAGCTCTCTGGCCTGAGGGTCTAATATCCTGCAGATTTTCAACTCTTTCTTGACAAAAATAATATCACCGGAGGGGGGGTGGTGGTGGTGGGGGGGGGTGTTCAGACGTTTCTCTTTTTAGAGTAAAGATAGGGTGGTTTTATATTAACAATATGGCCGACCTGCAACAGTCATATCCAGACCCAGAAACATTTCCCCGTGGATTGCATCTTGGCTCTGTTATAAATGATCTTGGTTAAAATTCAACAAGTAAATTGAATTTATCTGCGCGGGCCTCGGCGCGCACCCTCAGCGCGGCTGCCGGGGCCTGGCAATAAATGATAAAAATCTCCAGAGTTTTATTAAATCGCGTCGCATTCACACCGAAGGCGGGGGAAATGACGTGGCGGGCGCTGCAATTGCAATCCAGGGCCAGACAACGGTGTTTTCTCCGGTCGGTGGAAATTTCATTACCTTAGCGCAGCTGCCTTAGAATTGGGTAATCGCCTCCTTTTGTCATAGACGCGAGGCGTCCGCGGGAGAGGCGACGCTCTGAAAGTGTCGCCCATTTGCGGCAACATGCAGATGCTGGTCAGCATAATGTACCGTGTTATTCAGTGAAGTGAACGGCGTCCGAATAGCGTTTATTTGCTGCGCGATTGGCGGGCAGGCGGGAGTGTAATCACATGAACTCCATCCAGGCAGCTGATGTATCCCTCCGCAGGCTATTATAGACAGACGACATAGGTCACATCCCTCGCGTGTCAATAAAAAAAAGGGAGAGACGGGGAGAAACGCCCCCCCTGCGGGCGGCTGGGCCCCCCAATTAAAGCTTCTGGAAAAGTTCCGCAGGTTTGTAAGCGTCAATCAATCCCTCCACGTTTTTTTTTTTCCCCTTTTCCGGCAGGTACTCAAACAGCACGAACGCAACGCGTCGGACACTGTCAACAGGGAATAAATTACCGGAGCACGAGCAGAAAACACCTTATCGCTCTGATGTATTTCCCGCTTCTCCAGAAAGCTACAAAGCCTGGGGGTTGGGGGGTTGGGGTCAGTCAGCCAAAATGCACAGAGATGGAGATTAGGATGATGTGCGGTTCCTTGTTCCATTAAAGTTTGATCTTCCTCAATAGCCGAGGAGAATCAGATATCTCCCATTCAAGATTAAAGTGCAGCAGCATAGAGGGAGAGATTAATCAGGGGCCTGCTTGAGATAAAAAACAGCCTTGCTTCTGGCATGGAAAACAGAGGCAATAAAGAGTTCAGCTGATAATGGGAAACGCGGAGAGGCACAATAGCAAATCAAACAGCGCGTGCAGGCCAAAAAAACAAATCACAGACTGTGATACAGCGGCTGGGGGAGTACAGCAGGGCCTGATCTGATAATAAGCGCCGGCCTTCATTTTATCACCGGCTCAGGTTGAGGAGGGGGAGCTGCCCGCGTCGCCAGCCAACCCCCCCCCCCACCCCCCCACCGCCACTTCCCTCCCTTTCCCGTCTCCTTGAGATCAATGGCGGCGGGGTGAGCTAGAAGCAGCCTGCACTGTCACCCAGAACAAATCAATGTGACCACGAGGAAGGCGAGAGAGACATTGTTTTTATGGAGAGCAAATTCACTGTTGGAGAGCTTGTCAGATCTGCTCTAGTCTCCCTTCTTCCTCAAGAAGTCTTGGCGGGGGGGAAGCGGTTACGGAGGAGGGAAAATAACAAACTGTGCAACGCTCCGGCCTGCTCCTTGCACGGATCTCAACCCAACAGTTGCAGACAAAGGCGCAGTTTTCTAACAGACTAACCCTTCCATATTAACAGGCTGTATATTAACCCCGTGGCCTGGTGAGATGTGACTTCCATTCAGGCTGACGGGAGGTGAGGGAGGAGGTGAGGGAGGAGGGGAGGGAGGGGGAGGTCAGTGGAGCACAGCGGTCCATCAAGCGCTAAGTGGACGCGCATCCCGCCTCGGAGAACGGCCGCCCGGCGCAGCAGGTCAGGCAGACGCAAACTTTTAAGGCCGGCGGAAACAACGGGAGCGGCGAGCAGCCGACATGTAGCGTCCACCAGAGACGCGGCGGGGGGGGGGGCACGCCGCGGGTCCGAGGAGCCCCGGATCAGAGGAGCACACAGGAAACAGAAGACGTGGGCCTGAAGAGTGGAGCGCATTTACATGTCCGGCGGACGGAGGTTTCCACAGCGCTTGGCAACGTGCCGTGGAAACACCACGAGGAGTCAGCGAAGGTGGCGTGACCTGGCCTGGGGAGCGGCTAGCGCGAACTAAGGCCCACGTCCGGCCCGAGCGGCACGAGCATTCGCCCCAGGTCCGCAGAAAAGTTCTCCCCGATCTGCCGCAAACTGCCGCAGGGCGCGTTTGCGGAGTGTGTCTCGACTCACGTCGCTCTCATCCCTTCACCCAACCTGGATCCTGGACCCAGGTTCGCCTTTACATGGTGTAATATCGCGGAGCTACAAGAGAGGGCACAGCTGCCTTGTTTGCCTCCGCGTGAGATGCCTTTGAACGGGAGCGGTTAAGGAACTTTTCCTGAAACGAAGCACTTTGATCGCACATCTGACGGGCCGCTGTTGGCGCTGCTGCGAGATGACGTACAGCCTTTTACTGCTTTTATGGTGGGGGGGGGGCAGGGCATCAGCTCCACCGTCCGTTCTCGACTGACGGGAGCGTTTTCACGACCGTTTTGTTCAGAATTAATGAACGTTCCTGTAATTACTGAGAAAAGAAAAATAGTTCTGAACTGATGCGCTTAGATTACAGCCTTAAGTGGGAGACACACACACACACAGACACACACACACACACACACACACAAACACGTGCATCTTCTATTTTTGTACTTTAGTAACTGCCAAAATGAGTTTTGCTGCCTTTGGGTAAAGATGCTGAGACAATCAAACCATGCAGGGATTAAAAAAGATTAATACAGAGTGCAGGAAATTAAACTTCAGCTACTTAAAAGATATTCATGGGCGTTCCTTCAGGCAGACACTTTAATAAGTAAGGCATACAGTCAGGAACACACACCCCATCAATCAACCAAGCTGATAGGCAATTTAAAAATGTCAGACGTTGTTTCGCAAGACGCCAAAACTTGTGCTCCACCTTCCATAAATCAGCAGGGAGCAGATCACACCGTGCTCGAGCGTCGGGGCTTTCTGGTGCTTTCCTAAGTGAAGCGGCGGAGGGCGAAGCGCCACCTGGTTCCTCTAATATCCTTTATTTGTGGTTCCGCATTTGTGAGACAGTCTGGAAAGAACGAGGTGAAACGCCGCCCGTCTTCTGGAGAAGGACGTTCTTTTTTTCTTTTTTTTGTTAAATTTTTTTCCCTCCCCTCC
Organism: Lagocephalus sceleratus; assembly: GCA_911728415.1. Lineage (NCBI taxonomy): Eukaryota > Metazoa > Chordata > Actinopteri > Tetraodontiformes > Tetraodontidae > Lagocephalus > Lagocephalus sceleratus. Next base: position 3,950,542 of record CAJVRN010000237.1, on the reverse strand, counting down.
CCTCCCAAGGAAATAAAAACTATTTATCAAGAAGCCAGAAAAATAAAACAGGCAGAGAGGAAAAAAAAACAACAAAAAAAAAAAAAAAAAAGAGCTGCAAAATCCGAAAAGGTAATTCAGTGACCTAGATATTAAAGCCGGCTGCCATTTTCGTTCTCCTCTGCCTCGTCCAACCATCATGTTGAGTTAAGGCGAGCATTATGCTGCCAAGACTATTTGTTTAGGTGAGGAGCAGCCGCAGAGCTAATATGAGCGCAATTTGCTCAGCAGGTCACAGGCGCAGGGTGGAGGAAGTAAATGAGGCAGTTCTGCCCCCTCGGGTGCAGCCCCTGCCTCATACATCACTGGATGTTTTATTCAATACAGCCAGGGAGGCTCTGTGGCAGGTGCCCCGACTGTGGGGGCGCCTGGCCCTGCTGTAGGGGCCCATATTATATTCAGCGAGCCGACAGTCTGCGGAGCTGCTGGAGGTTCAGCCAGAAAGATGAAGTTCGTGGAGGATCGTGCTCCGATGATAAAAAAAAAAAAACAACAAAAAACCCAAGTCAGCAGGATGTCAGCTCGCTCCGTCGCGGGCCCCTGGAAGTTAAACATTGCAACAGCATGTCCCCAGGCTCAAAGTTCACAAGGAGTCAAACCAGCCTAAAGTTTATCAGCCAACGTTCATAATCAAATAAAACACGGACTTCGGTTACATTGGAGATAATCGCGCACCTCTATTTACCTTCGAAGCCTGTGGGGTTTTTTTTTTTGATGAAGCACTCACAAGACAGGAAGACAAATGGGGCCTCCGAGACCCCCCCAAAAAAAAAGGGGAAAAAAACGCAACACGGGCTGTCCCTTCACGCCCAGACTGAAAAGTTTTCCAGGGCCGGCCCGCGCATCTCCTTGGGTTTTACGAGTTCTTGGATAAAAAGCGCGTCACAAAGGCGGAGCGCACATCATTAACACCCCGGGGTGAACGCGGCTAATTGCAGCCGACGCCGGAGTCGCCCTCCCCGGACGCGGTGTCGCACGGGGGCGCGCAGACGCGCATTCGCACCTTTTGCTAAACGCCGCAACTCCTCGGTGCCACGGATTCGTGCCCGCGGAGCGAGGGGCTCCACAATGCGCTTAATTGCCACCCGTAGATGAAAAGAGAAGCGGCGCGCATCAGAGGAGCCCTGAATCCATCCGGGAGCGGCTCTCGAACAAGTCGATTTCTTTCTCTCTCTTTTTTTTTTTTTTTTTTTTTTTTTACAGCGCTTCCTTTATTGTGGGTCACGCATAAAAACAAAGGCTCTAAATCTGAAACATCGTCATGCGAACACGGGAAAGAGCGCGTTTCATTATTCCCTGCCGTACTCACCCTCCCGGGGGAATTCGGAGACTCTATAGCGGCTGCGTTAAATGAATGATCAACATCCCAATAACCTCCGGAGGAAAAGAATGCAAATTAAAAAAAAAAAGAGAGATGCATATACATTTACCATAAATTGCTCCGTGGTGCAGACTAGAACTCCATGCAGATCGTAGCATTCACTGAGCAATCTGCCTCACACTTGCGTGGTTCAGATTAAAAATGTTTCATTCCCGTTCTCTCGGATCCAGCAGCTGCTTCGTCGAGGTCAAATGTTGATGAAGTTTATCCTCTTCCAGTCGTATGCAAATACGCCGGTAACCCCGAGAATTAGATTCCACGCTAAAGCCTCTGGCATGCAAAGTTAATGAGCATTGCCTTTTTCTCTTTCCTCGACTCGGATGCCAATTTTTTTGTCGAGGGCGAAAGCGCAGGTCGACAGTCAGGCGCGTCCTCGGAATGATTGCGCACCGAGTGCGCTTCGCCTGGTTTTTTTTTTTTTTTTCCTCTTTCTTTCTGACGTTTGGCCCTCCGGAACAAAGTAAAAGGTCCCGGTTCTTCTTTGCAGATACCTCCAAATCGAAGAGCCGTGGCACGAAAAGAGCGGATACTTCAACTGCTACGCAGTATTCCAAAAAGCCATCGCTGTTACGCACGGGTGTACCGAGGTCCGCCTGCTCGCCGCACACCAGCTCAGGTACCAGAGATCACGCAGAGCCTGGCGGTGACATTTAGGCAGTGGCGGATGACAGTGGTCTGAAAGAAACCAAGGCTGGCCAAGATATCCGCCTCCGTTGCGTGTTTAAATCCCGGCGATCGGCTCTGCTCCGTCCGTCACTTTCTCCGTGGTCGGCTGCCTCTCTCTCTCTCTCTCTCTCTCTCTCTCTCTCTCTCCCCCTCTCTCAGATATATTTCGCTCCCGCTTCGATTTCAGCGTTCCGGCCGATGCGCCGGAGTCACCTCGGTCGCTCCGACGTCTTATTTCGGTGGCGATGAACCGGCCAAGAGGCGCTTACGTCTGGATGGAAAAGCCCAGCCGCTTCGGGCAGCTCCGGGATGCGGTCCTGCCCTTGTGCCGAGCTGCCGAGACTGACAATAACCCGGAACGCTGCAGAGTGTCGGGCTGCGCAGACCGCCCACCGACCAATCAGCGCGCTCGGGGAATAGAAACATTCCCACGGGTTGGCCAATCATCGCTAATTGAGGACTGTTACCATAGAGATGCTCGGCGTCCAAGCGTCTGAAACCACGTTGTTTATTACGGAATAAGAAAAATGTCAACTATAAATTGCCTGGGCAGAATGCTGATTGCGATCTTTAATCACTCCTTTATTCTTATCAACAGGCCGGTTAAATGCTAAATTCTAAATCCCTCAATGGTCAGATAGCTGCTCCAGGAAGAAGGAAGTGGCTGGTCTGCAGGGACGCGTCTAGTTTTATTACGCAACCCAAACACAATTACGCAGCCTTAGCGCGCAACATCAATATAGGGTTTATGAATTGGTGTAACTACAGTATGCCATCTGACTTAATTGGTCTGGAACTCCTATAGCACAAATGCAATAACGTTTCGCAATACCGAGTTGACGGTTTTTGAAAGTTCGGTTGCTCTGTGGTGGCGCAACTCCCACCTCAGGGAAGGAGGCTTGACTCATGAGGGAGGATTTCTGAAGTGATCTGCAGTCACGCACCGATAGGAACTTCAATCAGGACCCGCAAAAAAAAAAAAAAAAAAAAAAGGAAAAAAGGTGGAGCGTTTCAAAGGGTTCGAGTACAGGAACTGTATTTCCAAAGAAATGGTGACAAACGCTGTCACCTTGGGGGGGATGACTCACGATTCTCCAAAACCACTGTCTCGACGGCAGTGGTTTCTTTTACCAGGACAGTTCCCCACACACACCCTTTCTGTTCCCCTTGTGCGTCCGGTTGCGCACAAAAGCGGGGCGAGTAATCACACATCACGGACTCTCGTAATAAGCTGACGCTGGGAAGTGGGTGATGCAGCACTCAGCTTATGCCAGGGCCGATAAGAGCCTGAAAGTATTACCTCGCTCTGGCAGCTATTTCCAAGAAATCCATCCTGAGCCAGGTCATCAATTCTACCCTATCTGATTGCTCACCAATCCCTGGCAGCTTTGTGTCGCCGTCCTGAAATTCTCCTTATGACTTGCACTTTCATGCTAGCTCTTTCGCAGCGGGCGCTACCGTCGGGCGCGGCGAAACCCGAGTCGAGATAAACCGATCCCGCGTCCCTTGATTGCGGCGGAGGCCCCCGCCCCGATCGCTCAATCGAGTCCGGGCGTTTTCGCGCGCATCAACCCACGCGGCGGCCAATCAGACCGAGCGACAATTAATTGAAAAATATTCAAGCTGGGGCCGCTGTGCTGCGCCGAGGCGGCCGGGGCGAATAAGCCTTTTGATTAGCTGATAAGCGGATGACTCACAAACATTCGCGGCGTGTTTACTGTGGTTTGATTAGAGAGCGGCCACTACGCAGAAGATTGGACACAAACGCGTTGTGAAAACACTCAACTGTTCCCGTCCCCGAGGCGGCACCAGGGCACATAAAAACAATGAATTATTTATGGAGAGGCTGGTGAAATATCACAGCGGATAATTTGCGGTTTTCAAAATAATATGTCTGAGTCCGCGCATTTTCCCAGAAATCTTTTTTTTTTTTTTTTTTTTTTCTTGGCTGGATCTGGAGGCCCCAGAGATGAGATCTGAAATCACGTTACGATAGCGTTTAGCTTAACTGCCAAAGAAAGGGTTATTCACATGCTAATTCGGATTTCTCTTTGGTAAATATGATCAGAGGGTCTTTGATTTTTTTTTTTTCCTCTCCGCTTTCAAAAGGAAGGACCTCGCAGCCTAAGCGAGCGTTGCGCGATTCGCTTCTTCCCGATGAATCCAGGCTCATCTCCAGTAGGCGCCTCGCACATGCGAGCCCTCCCGGGGGCCCGTCCGAGGCCGACGCCCATCCCTCGCTCCGTTACAGTTTGTTTCTGAGAGTGGACTCAATTTAATTGAGCAAAGTTCAAGTCCCCGCAAACAGCAAAGTAACGGAGGAGGAGCGGAGGGGGGGGGAAAAAAATCGATGGCAGCAGAGGCATGGAAAAAAGAGATAGCATTGATTTATCTGCCATCGATTGGTGGGGATCGCTGCATTGTGCCCTCCGGGTTGAAATGCACGCCGACTGCCAACTGATGGGGACGAGGCTGAAAAGGTGTCAAGTGGTTGGAGGACACGGAGGCGGAGGGCGAGCTCTGGAAGGGGGGGGGTGGCGGCGAAGAATGAGAGGCAGGTAGGCGTCCGGCGGTATCGATGGCTCCGGCTCCGCAGTGCCAGAGAAGAAGGGCGGAAGGGTGAGTAGCCCGGAGCCAATCGTGCGAACCCGAGTGCACTGGATTGAGGCGAGGCCTCCGCCGTCCACAGCGCCGCGCGTAAGTGAATTTAACGCGGCCGACCTCCGCCTCGGCGGCCCGGACCTCGGTCGATTCGCCACGCGAGGGAGCGCGCGTGAAGCCTGACGGGACCGGCCGCTGCAACATTTCAAGACTCGGGGACTGGGAAATGGACGTTTCCCCGTGGACGCTGAGCTGACAGTGGTCCAGAAAAGAGAACATCGGGCCAGAGATCAGAGGCCAGAATGACCGAAACTGGAGGACAAGCACGCATAGCCGTCAGGAGAGGCTCGCTCGGTATTTCAGTGGGAGACAAAAAAAAAAAAAAAAAAGTCAACATTGTGACTCTTCTCTTTGCCTTCGTTTGCCTCGGAGGCGTCAGGCAAACACGACGGACTCCACCAAGTGTGTCGGCTCGAAGCCACCTAAACGCACCATTTACGTCCCCTCGCTCAGGCTCCGCCCACAAAAGCCTCCGGTTTCCTGGGTGAGACACGTGCGGGGGGTCAAAGTCAACTCGCAGGCCACGGAGGGTGGGCTCTCGGTCATTCTCAGCCCTTTGCGCAGCCCCGACGATGGGGCTCCGCGGAGACGCCGAAGCGCCGCCGCGGCCTCAGCCTGGAGCGCCAGCTGCTGAGGGCAGGCCTGCCGCAGACACGGCCATTCTTGCCGCCCTTGGAGGGCTTCACGTGTTGCCTCTCAGCGCGCAGAGTGGAGTCAGCTTGGCACTGGTGTGTGTGACAGGTGAGGGGCCGCTCGGTGCACTTTCACCGAGAAGAGACACAACGGGGTGTGTGTGTGTGTGTGTGTGTAGGGGGGGGGGCTTTGAACAACATGGATGAAAGTCTCCCCGCTACACTTGGATGATTCCTCCTCCCGACTTTAATGGAAACTGATTGAAGTCCGTCGCCGCGCCCCAGTTTGACACTACACTTCTATACTTGTACTTAACTTCTATACTCAACCAAAATAACTCCACTAAGTCCAAAAGGGTTTACACAAATTGGTTGACGTCATGAAACATGAATGGGAATCCAGGATTTCTCTGCGTCGGAGCGGGAGAGCACGCGTGCTTAACTTAAGCCTATTTTAGCTTCTTCTGTCTGATCTCAGTTTAGCCTGGTTCGTCTCAAAAACTGAAAAACCCCGAGAACCCCAAACATCATTTGCTCCTCAGGGGACCAACGAAATTACGAAGTCCCCCCCACCCCCCTGACGAAGCAGCAGAGCGGCGGCAGCAACAGCGACGGCGGAGGTCGGCGCTGAAGCTCGCTGCTCCGCTCTCGGCCGCTCGCGTCCCGTTCCGAGCCGCCGCGGCCCTTCGTCTTCCAGCTGTGCGGCAGCTGCCCGGACACTTCCTGTCTCTCCGGCTCAGTCAGTCAGGCTCCAGTGGACGGAGGGACCATCATCCTCTGCTCTGTACAGCGCTCAGCTCGGCCCAATTTTGCACCTCCGTTCGCAAGTGATAGAGCGCTATCAGTTCTGACAGCTCCCCAGAGCCACTGGGATTTGAGTGCCCCCCCCCCCAGCTCTCCTCCCCCACACCCCCCCCTTTTTTTTTCCTCCCTACCCACCATGCTCTTTCCCTAAAACACACAGACAGAAACACGCTTACCACTTCTTTTACCGACTGGAAATTAAAGAGCGAGAGCGAAGCAACGCTCAGAGAAGGGAGGATATCTGCGGGGACGCCCAGGACAATGGGAGACTTTGTCCCCACTTTCACTATTGGCTTGTTTTTAATTTAAATCTGCCGACTAATCACGTTAGAGACCCCCTCTCCACGCTGGAACCAGTCGCCACCCCGAGGACGTCGATCGGGTCCCGGTTTCAAACATCATTTGAATTGCCGATCATTCGCGATTCCGAGGCTAAGACGCGGTCCTGCGAAGATCCCGATGATAGGCCGTGGAGCGTTTAAATACCAAGGGTGATGCAGCACTGGAAGCACAGAAATGTCAAAAAAAGGGGGAAAAAAAAGAGAGACAGAAAAGCTTTTCGAATTGCTCAGATGTTTTCTTAATCAGCTCGGGGTTGGAAACCGCAGACTGCCGATAATCATCTGTTGTTGCTGTTTCAGAAACACTCAGTCACGTCGCCAACGGAGACGGGGCAGCGGGAGGGAGCTGCTGGAGATGCAGGTTGATTTGTTAAAAAAAAAAAAAAAAAAAAAGCAACGGGCGGTTTCGCTGCGACGTGAAGGCCTCGCCCGGCTCCTTAGGCGGAGTTTCCCCACACGTCCAGGTGTTCATTTACATGGCTGGGAGCTGCCGGGTGGTCGGAGGCGCTTAGGGTTCGAACGCCACCGCCGCTCACTTCCTTCAACAGCCACCTGCCTCATTTCACCGCAGCTGCTTCTAACCTTCTGACTCCGAATCCCTCCTTTTGTTTCAAGGAAGGATCTCGACTGCATTAATTCAATATTCATATTTCCATCTCCATAATTCCTCTTCACTCAACTCTGCCCTCAGAAAAGCTGCCTTCCTCTCGCTCGGTGAATTATTATCCCATCTTCTGCGAGACCTTGCCAATCTATTAATCTAACTTGCCATTTACTGTCTTTTCTTTTGCAGCTCTGTTAAAGGTTGGCCGCCTCTCCTCTCACTCTGTCTGTCAGTCACTCTTTGTGTGCAAATCCCACGTCTTTCTCCCCCAGACTGAATTATTCAATTTAGATGCCATTTGTTTCACAGTTGGCAGCGGGGACTTTAGGCGCTCTCCTCGGCTTCTAATCGCCAACTCCATGCACCCACTTGCCGACTTTGACTGTTAATGTTCGGCTCCGGTTTGATTCCGTGTTCGTTTTTCTGCGATTTCCTGCAAAGCGCGGAGAAATGGGAACGTGGAGAGAGCATTTTGGAGACATCGTCTCCAGGGACAACTCTCTCTTTTCACAGATTGAAATCAATTTGTTGAGACGGGAGTTTCGCCGAAAGGTTCCATTAGGATTCGCTCTTGTGGCGGGTTTGGGGGCTGGGGCGCCTGCGCCCACGTCTGCGCTCCCTTCACAAAGGTTGCTTCATCTAATTGACTCAGATGAGGATTCCCAGACAGACAGAAAGAGGTTTATCTTACATCTTATCTCTGACATATGTTTGCAAAGGTTTTTTTTTTTTTTTAAATGAGTAAAATGTTGTATTGGTGAATTGTCCTCAAAGAATGGCGAGGAAAAACGGGAAAAACTGTTACCACTCAGGTGTTAGTTTACCTAGAAGGCGTTATATGAGTTTTATTGACATCTCCCAACATTTGCTCACCTTATTAGAGGGCTAGTCAGTTAAAGTCCTGTTTGTGGAGCAGCTGAAATCCTGCCTGGGGGACCAAACTGCAGATTATAAACATTTTTACTGTGTGAGAATGTTCAATTTCCCAATTTAGACACACTTTTGTATAATATAGAATGGAATATTTGTAATTTACTGTCAAATGCAGTTTATGGCTCCATGTCAGAGATTATGACATGGATTCAAATGTAAAAATCATCACTAATCTCTGCAGTGTTTCCATCCACTGCAGTCTGATCTAATCTCTCATGTGGTCTTTAACTGCATATGGAGGCCATCCATCACATGTGCAGGAAATATCACTCCTCACGTCTCTCTTGCAAGATCTTTCCTTAGGAAAAAAAAAAAAAAAAGAGAGACAGAAAGTCAAGCAATTCAGCTCTGTGCGAGCTATATGACACAGAGAGAGCTCAGTGAAGGTGAGAGACTCTCTGTCAATAGCGCTGCGGGGTTTTTACGCTCCCGTTTTATTCTCTCATGTCCGGGCCTACCTATTTGTTCGGCCAACACGATGTGGAAATATTACAATCCAAATTGGCTCACGGTGAGAGACACATCCGAAAATACGTCAGGCGCAATTTCAATGATCAAAAAAGCAAAATGCATTGTCCTTTGATTTTTGGGCAGGGGGGTGGGGGGGGTGGGGGGGCTTGAAGAGAGGAGCAGAGGAATAACATTCAAAGCTCTAATAGTAGAGAGGAAAGGGGAATGACTGGTCTAGCAAATTAAATCTACAAGAGGCTCTGTGTTCCCAGAGACCCTCACAGGGGCATTTTCTCCTCGGTGGCCTTAGAGCACCCTTCCTCCTAATGGAAGGGAAGCAGAACAGATGGGACACAAATTGCACTTTCATACACCTCAAGGTTCAAGGCAATTTCCCCCTGTACGCCTGTGAAGTTTCGGATTGCCTCTCCATCCTTTGAGCCTTTCACTCTTCAAAGGGGTTTGGGTTTGTACAGTGCCTTGACACTCGCACTCGCGTGCAGACACACACGCACGCACATATACACACACACGCGCGCACACGCACGCGCGCCGTATCACCAACCTCTGAACATTGGAGCACCAAGAGCAGTTTTCGTGTTGCTCGCCCTTTACGTTTTGGCTGTCACTCGTTCATTAACAGGACGCAGTGCTTTGCCGGCCATTCTCACCATTTTGTTAGACCCTTTTGTCCGGCCGATACGTTCTTCCCCTCTGATGCCTTACATCTAGCTGATTCCAGCCCGCTGGGTCACTCTGGCGCTGACCCCAACAACCACGAGCGCAAAAAGAACAGTGGCGCTGCACCTCAACTGGATTTGTTATATAAATATATATATATATATTTATTTTTTTTATTTATTTATTTTTTTCCCCTTTCTGGATCTACTTCTGATCCATCCTGGCACTTGTGGGGACGCCGCGAAGGTAATAAAAGATTTTGGCCGCCGTTCCTTACCGCTTCATTAACAAACAAACATTAGGGCCCAATTTGAGTAAACACTGCTGACAGAGAGTGTGGTGATCAGTCACCATGGCAACTGCCCTTATTAATTAATTGCACCGGGAGATTTAGGAATGTGTACAGATTTTCCATCTTCAGGGGTGTGATGGGGGGGGCGGTGGCTGAGCTTCCAGTCAACTGTTTTCTGGCCTTTTGTCCGATGGAAGCAGAAGCGGCCTTGCTCTGCATACCAACCAAGGGGTTAACTGCATCCCCGAAGCAATTACAGCCAATTTTGGAGGTAGTTAGCAATTAGTGGATTAAATGTAATGAGCCTGCCGTTGTCATGGTGACAGTATTTTTCAATGATGCTTGTCAAAATTAAGAGCCCTTTAAAAAAAAAAAAGGAAAAAAAAAAGCAGTAGTGTTAAGAGATGGGGGGAGAAGTCCAGTCCATTTAGTGCAATCATTACTCGCGTTGGTTATCAAATGTAATTAGTTGTTTTCATGCGAATGTCAGAAATAAAACATGTGGGAAAATTAATTAACCTGCAAAATTCATGCAACCAGCACAGAAGGCTGAGCATTACGTGAACTCTCATCTGCGGTGGGAGCACCTGGTGTGGGCGGACTGAAAGCAACCGTGGACTCATTTTCAAGGACTACTGCTGGGTGTTTGGGGGGGGGGGTTGGAGGTTTTTTTTGATCTTCTTTGTAAAAAGTACAAAATCAGCTTTGATCAGGCTGCGTGCTCGCGGAGCCTCAGATCGAGGCGGGGCCTCGGATTGGGCAAGTTGTGTGCCTTCAGTTTCTATGCTGTTCACTCAGCTGTCAGCCGCAGATATTAGACTGTTCAGTCATATGCATATTGCACATATACGCCGCCATCTGTGCTTTTGTCCCTTTAGGGCCAAAAGCTGACATATTACAGTGAGGAGACTCTTATTGAGCGGTATAATGGATTCCAAACTACAGCATTTCATATCCCGAGTAATTTGATCGCTATTTAGTCTGTATATCTGATGCCCGTTCCTCTCCCTTTATGAAAGCATCTGTGCAAACGGGGCCAGGATCCAAAAATGATTTATGACAGATTCATGAAGAGAGGCCAAAGGGAGAGAAACAGATTAGGTAGAAATCTGGAGAGATAAAGATGAGACGTCTGTCTGCCGCTGAGGGCAGCGAGACGAGCCCTGTCTGTATCAGGCTTGGGAACTGCGCTCAGGGCCCTGACAGACAGCATCAAACCATCTCAGAGCTGACACACACATTGTCTTTCTTTTTTTTTCCCCCCCTCTCCTCTGCCCAGGGCAAGGGGAGAACTGTGACATTGGCCATTACAGAGCCCTCAGGCCGGCTTATTTCGCCGTTTTGGCGAACCCGATGAATGCCCCCCCCCACCACCACCACCACCCTCCTCCACAAAAAACACACCGTCGTGTTCCGTTAGGGAGAGAACAACAGGGTCTATTAGAGGCAGGAGTGTGAGGAGCTGAAGCATCTGATAGCAGCTGGAGAAGAAGAGGTCTGATCCTGTCAGCCGAGCTCGTGAAGAGCGGACAACATCCTTTATCCGCCGCGCGCCTCGGCTCCTAACAGCGTGGCAGCTGCTCAGGATGTTCAGATAGCGCGCGGCGTTAAAGCAAAGGAGCAGCCGGATTCAAAACAACCCATCAGCAACGGACCGTTCGGGTCACATCGCCGTGACGTCAGCGTGGGCTTGGGGGCTGGCCGGACTCGACTCGCCGACGAAACGGCGCTGATTCAGCCCATTCTTCTGGATTTTTCCCTCCACACCCCCCAAACACACACACACACACACACACACACACACACACACACACATACCCTCCCCACCACCTCTCAGGTGTGATGGCTGTCAGCCATAACTCCAGTCAGCGTGAGCCCGACCGCGGTTGTGCAGGAAGGCCTGCGCGATTACCCGCGCCCCCCCCCCCCCCCCTCCCGCTGTGAGCGCGGCAGCGGTGGAAGGGCTGGAGAGGGAGAGTGGTGAGCTTTTAATACCATGCACAATAGGGCACCTCAACCCCAGACAGACACCATATTTATACTGAGCTAAAGCTCTCCCTGAGTCTTATGACAGAGCCGGCAGAAGGATCACCCCTCGCCTCACAGCCAGCGATACATAATTCATGAGAAGAGGTGGATGGGGTGCAAACAGGGCACCGCCTGAGGAGTGTGTCCTGAGCCCTGTGTGTCTAAGTAATTAAATGGGATTAGGTATGCGCTGAACCCATTTTCAGAGAGATTGGCTGGCAATGCCATTATTATTGGAAAGGATCAGAGGAGCTTATAGGCATCGGGGAGAAAGGTAACTGAAAAGAGAGGTTTGAGGAGATTTATTCAAAGAAAAACTACTCACAAATGTTGGGGGGGGGGGCGCGGGCAGGGGGCAGGTTTGGAGACAATCAACTTTTACAACCCCTTCCCCTCTCCAGGGGCCAAAGAGGTGAGAAGGCTTCCTGTGGAAGGCGTGCGGAGTGGCGGCGAGCAGACGGTGACTACAATCTCTCCCCTAAACATCCGTTCCTAATTTGTGTGAGAATGGCGGCGCGGACGGCCCCCTGATTTGCAAAAAGTTGCCCGGAGCCAAACCTATTTGAATAAACACAACATGCGAGTTGCCGGATACGGGAGGGAGAGCCGGGCTCTCCCTCGGAGACCTGGCGTCCGCGGCACCTTCGGCTACGGAGAGGCGCGGCGGGCCCCGTAACCCCGGCGGCCTCGCTCTTCGTTCCGAACGAAGCCGAAGGGCCCCGGCTTGTACCCCGGGACGAGTTCCTCTTACCAGGGGAGCTGGAGCGACTTCTCACTTGCGCTTGCTTTTCCCCTCACAGAGAGAACCTTTTGGCGACAGCAACCCGGGGAGAGAAGCAGAAAGCACATCCCCTGGGGAGAAAAGCTGCCTCAGGCTTCAGAAAGCCTATTTACAACAAGCTGTGCTTGTTACTTTCATCAAAATAGAGCACTGAGCTTCTCCCCTGCCTTGTTTTTTTGTGCTTTTGGCAGGAGGTTGTTGTTGTAAAGCACTGACTCCATTGTGTGCAGCAGTGCAGTGAAAGCCTGTCCGTCCGCGGCCGCGCAGGCGACAGGCGAGGAGAGACTTATCGGACAGAGGAGCTGCCTTCTCTCCCCGAGGCCGCCGCCAGCCGTCACGGGGAACGAGGGGGGGCTTGCTGCGTCACCAATTTCTTTCTCGACCTCTGATCCTCCGCTCTACTCCATCAAGTTCAATTAGAGGATTGTTGGTCTTTGGTGGGCACATTTGTCATAATCAGCTGGATATGGTGCATTCCAGATGTTGAAGGAGAGGACAGAAAATCAATAAAGCGGATCGGGCTGCCGAGTCCACCGGGAGGTCTCCTTACCGCGGCTCGGGCTAGACTCTCCTCCATCAAGTCGATCTTTTTACTGCAGTTTGGGGCATCAAATTGAATTACATCTAAAGGTCTTGACAAAAAAAAAAAAGAAAAAAAAAAAAGAAAAAAAAAAGAAAAGAAAGAACGGAAGATGAAGCTTTTGATTCCTGAGCCTCTCCATTTGCCCCCATGACAAATACTCAAAGTTCAGAAGTCACAGGACCACTGACTTTCCACCAAACTGTCAGCGTCCTCATTTTTAAAATCCCCGAACAATGACTCACACACAGCAGGTAAAGATCAGAAATAGATCACAGTTGATGTGAAGTGACAGACCTTCTGATGCTGCAACTTTGCTCTCATCATCCGAGAGCAGAAGGAACAGAAAACAACAAGGTCATTGTTGTTTGTGATTATACTATCTCCATAGTAACTCAAAATTCTTTATTATATTCCAAGTTGCTAATAATTCTTTAGAAGAGTACAATATAAGTGGTGTGAGAGAAAGAGAGAGAGAGAGTGATTCATTCTGTCTAATAGAGACAAAGAATTTTATATACGTGGCTGAATGTGAAGTGATGAAGTTATTGTTAACGCGCTCCTTTCACCTCCGTCATTTTTGACTCCTTCTCTTTGAGCATGTGGAACAAAAGAGAAAAGAAATATCACCCCCAGGAGGTGGTCCACCAACAAAATCTATAAAATCCTCCATCAAAATCAGCCCCCTCTCTTTATGAGGACATTAATCTGCTGCCGCAGAGCTCTGCTCTTCAAAGCACCTTGACAGCGCACTCGTCCCTTTTTTTTTATGCCGCTTCTGTTTCTCGCACGCTTTGTCATACAAAACCTCCAAAGTTTATCAAACCGGCGGGGGGGTGTGGAGGAGATGGCGCCTTGGAGGGAAATAAAGGATGGAGATGAAGGGAAGACAAAGATAGATAGAGAGCAAAAGAGGAGAGAGGAAAAGAGCACCGCTTTTGAGTGAGAGCCCTGCCAGAATAAATCCTGTATGGGAAAAATCATCCCGTGAAATAACACTCTGGCATCCCCATCCAGAAATGATGCAACCTTCATCTGTTACTCTCAAGTGTCAGATAAATGTCTGCAAGAGATGGAAAAGTTGTCCTTGGTGCTGTGTTTTATCTCTGCCTGCACCCTCTTCCTAACCAATAAGCACGTGCACACACATCCTTGCACTTCTATCTTTGTGAGGACCTTCATAGACATATTATCCAGCCCTGTACCCTAACCCTCATCGTCCCAACTAACCCCCTGACCCTGACCCTAAACCTAACCTAAACCCCTGACCCTGACCCTAAACCTAACCTAAACCCCTGACCCTGACCCTAAACCTAACCTAAACCCCTGACCCTGACCCTAAACCTAACCTAAACCCAAGTCTAACCTCAACCTTACAACCAGGTTTTGACCCTCAACGGGTCCTTTGGACCAACTAAAATGTCCTCACATCCCAAAAATGTCCTCACTTTGAAAGTGGAATGCGGATTTTTATACTCAATATGTAGTAAGTGCAAGAACGCACACACACACACACACACACACATGCGCACATGTCTTAAACTGTACGGTGTCTTAATTGGCTGCCAGTAGTTTGGGTAGTGAGTGATATCTGTCAAAGCGCCGAACACAAACAGAAGACATCTGAGATCCATTATTCCTGACAGGCTCTATTGTGCTGGGTTGGTCATGATGAATGCCACTCACAAAAGCTCCCCATCCACCATTACAATCAGATTCATACGGCCCCTCTAAAGCCTGCCACAGAGATTTTTTTTCTTTTTTTTTTTATGACACAAGCAAAGCTCTGGTACCTGCCTTAACAGCCCCGCCGGTGTGTGGAGAGTATTATGAGACACGAGCACAGCCGAGACAGAGCTGTGGAGTAGATAAATAAAGTGGTGGGCGAATGAAGGTGACAAGCAAAAAAAAAAAAAAAAAAAAAAAAAAAAAAAAAAAAGAAAGTGGAGTCAGTTAACTTGCAAAAGGTGGTTATTTTCACTATTACCAGGAGAGGAAGTGGCAGGATTTCCAAAAGGCTGCTGATAGAATTAAAGGCCCAGCGCTGCACCAGGAAGCAGAAACAGCTGAACATTTGCAAACGGAATCGCCACCTAATCTTCTGAAAGTAACAAAAGGCGAGTTCAGTTGGACCTGATACAACCGGGGTTACAACGCCCAGGTGGGGTGGGGTTACGCAAAGTCTGCAAATTAGACCTCTTTGTCTGCAGAGCAGCGACCTGCCTTTTAAAAAGAAAGAAATAAAGCAGAGAAACAGTGTGCTGTCGGCGGTGGGCAGGCAAATAAAATGCATCAGAAATGAGCTGCAGGATGCTCCACTGCAGTCATTTCATTTAACAGCCTGCCCTCTCTCCCCCCCGAAGATTCAGTTTGTAATCACAGATGAGAGATGCGCACATCAAACAAGACGAGCGACTTTGGTCTACACAGCTGCCTTATAAAAACCAAACAAGCTATAAATAAAAGGGAATTTTATAGAGCGGCGTCTGTCGGGCGTGTGGGGATGAAATGCGGAGAGAGAAGCAGAGATGATCAGCAAGACATCAGAGAGCGCCGAGCATGACATCACCTATTAAGAACACAATGTGATGCTATTTAAATGTGATGGTAGGAACAGGTTGGCTCGGGGTGGGGCTGGTGTCGCAGCCTGGAATGAGATCCTTTGATGTGGCAGACAGGGCGTGTGTGTGTGTGGGTGTGTGTGGGTGTGTGTGTGTGTGTGTGTGTGTGTGTGGGGGGGGGATGAAGGAGGAGGCCTCTGGGGAGGAGAGGTGAGAGGACGGCCCGGCTGCAGCCGAGGTGGCGAGGGGAAAGGGGACAAAAATGAGAAGACTTTTAGGCTGGGGGGGGGCGACAACAGGAAGCAGCAATCAGTCAGGAGAGAAGGCTTCTTCACTCCGCCCCTGGACCGTGAGGGGGGGGGCATGGATGGTGATTTAATGGGGGAATGTAGCAGGAAGGAGGCATGGCGGCGAAGCGAGCGGGTCACCACTCCGCTCTGCGTTTCTTGCGGACCGCGGTGCTGTAAAGAACACCTGAGGGGCTGACCCCCCCCGCCAAGGGTCAAAGCTGGAACACCCCGCGCTGACGTCCGTTCTCAGAGCCTTTCAAAAATGGCAGCTGTTGGGGTCTTTCACCAGCGACCAACAGCCCGAGAGCGACTGACGCACAAGAATGCAGCCGGATCGCCGTCATGGAGGCTGCTGCTTCCGCATCTGTTAACTCTGTGGCCTGGGATGCTTGCTTCAGATGCTTTGATTGAGTTCAATCAAATCACATATGAATATTCCAGAGGCATTTGTCACAACAGCTTCTCACCAAAATGTAACCAGGGTTGTTTGCTCCATCACGCTCCTTTCCATCGTGACTACAGCAGCCCATTTAAAGCAGGATGGGGCTTTTTACACGGACAGATCCAAACGCCCGCCCCCCGACAGTTAAAAGTCGACTGATTTGGTATTCTTTTATCACAGTATTGCTACTGGTGTTTCCTCTTTGCTTCCCCTCACCAGTGAGATCACCCTGATAGCCATTTCTAGGAACTGTCAAATCACAAAACGTGTTCCACAGAATTCCATCCTCGGACCTTTAACCTTGATGTTCATATTTTATCCGGTCTTAGTAGTTGTAGTATTCCAGGCTTTATCTTTCAAACTTATCTGTATTGATGTCAGGCTTTTATTTTCAGTTGTTAACGGTATATCTATATTTGAATTTTATATTGGACTTTTTTTTTTTAATCCGCCTCACCATTATTGCATAATTCTTCTCTTGCCCTGTGGGAGAATTTAATTGCTTTGACTTCTGTCTCATACTTACAAAATGCTGGCCAACACTCTTTTACTGCTGATTGCACCCCATAATCTCAGAGTTTATAGCATTTATTTTAAGTGCAACGATCTCTTGGCACTCCTTGGGTCATTGAAAATGTCACACGTGCACTATAGTGGGTACTTCATCGATGCCTAAGCTACACATGGACACCCTTTAGAGTTCTTTGTACAACTGGCTCTTTTGTGTAATGCAGACTTTTGCGCTTTGCACAGTTTTTTAGTCTGCACTGACGCAGAATGCTTCAGTTTAAAGTGGTTCGAGGAGTTCTCTGCCTCAGCGAGGAGCGAGGACATTCCGGCTGCAGTGGGCCGACAGGCTCAGCAAACGCTCTGAGGACAGTTGTGCAATTCAAATGTATGCTCTTGTGTTGTTTACATTAAAACATACACGTAGAGGTCACAGAAAATTGAATTGTGCCTGTCGACACTGTACACATTGTGGTATCCCCCTTCTTTACATCGTAAACATGTTTTAACTGGCCAATCAAACCCCCCCCTAAATCACACCAGTTTGTTATGCACCTGATTAAACCGACTGTGTTTCTCATCAAACACCGGTTATTGCAGTCGCCATGACAACAAAGGTCATTTGACTTGGTCTTTCCCAGCGCTTCATTTCCATTTGCTGCACTGCAATTCAAATTGTGGGTATGAGCTCTTTTACACGCCAAGGTAAACAGGTAAACAGCATGTTTGTTTGAACACTTTGGCTTCAAACTATTTCAGCAGCAGCACCTTTTTAAAAGAATCACCCACATTACACACACACACATATTTTGAGGTGCTTTATACTGCAAATTTGGTTTTAATTGCAGTAGATCTGAGGGGGGTGGAACACAAATATTGTTTAGTCACCTCGACCTCAGGACCTTCAAACCCTCGGCTTCCTCTTCTTCTGACAGGAATCAGTCACCGGCTCATTACGTGCTTTGAGGGCACGGTGACTGTGTGAAAGGGTGCACCCTCGCGCAAACACAAACACAGTCTGGCTGAGAGCGACGCACGAGCCCTCGTTTTCCAGCAACAGAAAGGAAGCGTGTGAGGGAAATGTCACTGCAAGCCTTGTAGTTTTGACAGCAGTGAATGCTACTGACGCTGGAGACAAACAATAATCAACGTCTGATGTGACTGAAGAGTGTCAGCGCAACATGTTGTTGTTGCTCGCTGTTTTCATCTCCAAGTTTCAATCGCATGCTTTAAATCAGTGTAAGATGGCGTGCTGCCGCTTATACCTCACCATCGGGCCACATATGGGGGTCACTGCCCAGGACAACGACCCCAGGGACAACAACAGGGGTCACATACATGACCCAGCAATCAATTATCATTAGCCTCTACAAAAAAAACCCAACAACAATCTACCAGAAAGTTGTTTTAATGTACAGTGTGAACAAGACATAAAGAGGAATTGACAAGAAAGGCGCTGAAGGGAAAGTCAAGCGCCTAAATGTGTGCTATAGACAACAGCAGGATATTTACAGTCAACATCTGGGACAAGGGGTTGCTTTCCCAACCCGGAGCCCAATAAGCTTGCAGCATCAAAGCAACGGCTTCCGCAGCCTGGCATGTGTGGGCCCGCATGTAACACCTCATTTCCCCCACAAGTCTTCATGTCTGTTGGCAGGTAAATGACTCGGGACACGTTGACATTTACACACCAGAGGCTGTGTGACTTTCAGGAGCACGCCATATGGAAATCTGACAGTAAAATCAATGTCAGCTCTGCCTTTCACGTTGCAGTTGCGCAAAAAAAAAATGCATCTGCTTATTTTTTTGATATCGTTGGATGGATATCAAGTCCCCATGTGCTGGCTGCATATCGATGGCGTGAGCATATGGAACGTGGATGTAGTGCATCTTTAAAATGTGACTCGCACGCATGCAACTGACAACGCTAAACAACCAATGACGCTGAGTTAGAGGACACACTGAAGAAGGAGTCAACAACAGGGTGGAGGGGGGGGCCGAGAAGTACGCATATTTAGAAACGCCCCCTGATTTACGGGCAAAAAGACCTCCTCTTGACACGTGTATGCGTGGTAGCTGTAAGAGTTCCCACGTTTTGGCCTTGTTACTGGACGTCTGTCCTGCTTATACTGCCGCAGTAAAAACCTGCTCACGTGACTTTTGACCCAAATGCAACAGCGTAAGAACGCAGCGCAACAAAATGTTCCCCTGAAACATCGTCAACCCCCGTCTAGTCAGGTAACTTGTGCCATTCGGATTTCAGGTCACGGTTTTCACTTGCGGGACACAGCAGGGAGGGGTGGGGAGGTGTGGTCGGGTCCAGCTGTGAAGCTGTGGTACAGGTTTCACATCCTGCCCTCCGTCTTGACAGCAGTAGAGAGTCTCTTAATTCATCGCTTCGACAAAACCGTCTCCTCCCGGGCCCGGGTTTCCACCCTGCTCTTCCTGACATCCCCCGCGCCGTGCAGCTGTGACCTCGGAGCTCTTTCTGCACCGCGTAGTGGGAGGAGGTCACACACAGTCGAGAGCACGGCAGGCTGAGTTGTCCGTGTAATGTCAGCTATTTTTGTACAATCAGTCCTAATATTCAGTTGCTACATGTTCTCCAGGAAACAACAACAAAAAAAAAAAAACCTGAAATGTATTGAAGCTTAAATTCTGGTGCTTCACAGACATTAAGACACATATGTCCTCTGAGTGTAAGCTACTGGTGGCATTTTCAAAGTCAGCTCATACATACAAACATAGAGTTAAATGGTTTTGCAAACACAAAAAGTTGTATCCTGCATAACTGGCACAAACAGCATCTGTTGACGTGTGCGTGGAAGCTGCTATTGACTGCATCTGAAGTGTTTTCATGTTTGCATCAGCTGCATGTTTGTGTGTTTGCATGCCTTGTAAATGCTTTTGTTTTAAGCTCCACTTTCTGCCTTACATAAAGTGACTCGGTGACACTGTGTTAGATTGTCAAAGCCAATTAAAAAATCCAAATAAATAAACGTTATTCTCCTTCCCTCCCACCCTACCCACTCTTCATCCTTTACAATCAGCAGGGGCACCTCATATTATATATCATAGCCTGGCCCTGATCAAGGGTTCTTCCTGTTCTTGTCACCATTCCAGGGTTCTGTAGACAATCATGCAATTAATGCTTTATAAATAAAGTTGAGCTGAGTTGAATGCAGGAATAATACCGTCAGATTAAGTGTTCTGGTTTCATTCAGAGGACTTTGTTTTATTGAAAACACTCAACCTAACCCAGTTTTTTCCTTTTAAATGTGAAATCAAGCAACACTGAACCACTTTGCGCACCTGATGTCTGCAGCCAACGCGAGCAAATAAAGACGTTTCCTATGAAGCTTTTATCACCATTACGCCAAAGTTGACAGTGGTTTTTGATTCCATGAGTGATTGCATGAAATGCTGCACAGATGAGAGAGACGAAATGAATTTTGCAATGTTCCACATGAACCCTTGTTACCGGTGCGAGGGGGGAATTGCATCTATCCTCTGATTGTTTCTCTCCAGGTGTAGCATGTTTCACCCAGCAAGCTTGGCAACAGTGAACCGCGCAAACCCGTCAGCTGGTCTTTTCGTGAGAGTGTCTCTTGAGGTGATGACCCCCCCCCCCCTAGCTTTACTGTGCTCAGGCGAAAGTGTGTTTCTCCAGTTCCTGCTGATCACCAGAGGGTAGAACGCGCTCCTCTCTGGTGTATAGAGGTCATAACCTGGGATTTCTTTTAAGGTTGCAACTTGAAAGGCCACAGGAAAAATAGATAATTCATCAAAAAGATTGTTATGCAGGTTTGGGCTGAAGAACAAAGGGGTCCAAGTAAATCATTACTAATCAGACCCCGGAAAGCAAATTAAATTGGCGGCGGAATCAATGGTCTTGGATCGATAGGTGTAAAGGACAGCTGATTTGGCTCCAGAGAGCTGTGGAATTCCAGAGGCCATGCATGCGGCCTCGGATCTGTTTCCACTTTATAGCCACAGCTGTCAGAGCCCATTCGTGTCAAGATGGCCCACTGAAGGTAGCCCAGCTGGGCTTAACTAAAACAAAAACCTTAGTTGCTTTCCAATGCCGGACTGAAAGCAGCCTGATGGAACCTGACGGCACAGACGGAAGATTAAGGTAAGATCTCCCTGGGTCTGTCTGCGCCTCGCCGTTTCCCTCGCTGCACTTCCCCTGGAGGTGGACGGATCCACGGGCTGCAGCTGAACTGTTTGTCAGCTCATGGCTCATTTCCACCTCTTTTAGATCCCAAACAATCGATTCACCAGGGAGTAGTGATGCATCCATGTCAGTAAAATATCATTCAGAGCCGCTGGTTTGATATTTTTGACCACAGTAACGATCATTTTGTTGATTAAGGACTCATCCCTCCATCCACATATATGGATGCTCAATATATTTACTTGTACTGTCGATATTTGATACCTTCGTGCTGATGTCCATAAACGTAATATTCTTGTAATCATCCATTTTGACATAATGATGTCAAAATTGCAACCAAATGAACACTTTGCATCAAATTAATAACATTATCCAGTCAGCAGGACACGAGCGTTTCCTCCTGCAGGCTCAGCTGTTGCCCTCTCCTCATGCATTTCATGAGAAATAGTTGTGAATTCCACCAATGTTTCACCTTGTTAGAAGCTTACAATTATAGCCCGGGCCCCCGAGGCAAACCTAATCTCAAAGTGAAGGGAAATCTTCTATCATATCAAGTGAAATTACTGTGAGCTTTTCTCGGCCTATTCCGATAAGATAGAGATCAGCCAAATAGATTGGCTTTTCCATTATCTGCTGTGAGATCTTGGAAGGCATTGGGTAGATAATTTGCTAATGTTTCCTGTGACCTCCTGAGATTTAAATTATGTCTTTGGCAACATGTCAGCTCAATCCGTGTGTTTACTAGAGAGCAAACTCTCCGATCCGCTTAATATTTGCTGCAACGTGACCACCTTTGTACCGTGTCGCTCAGCAGGGGTACGGATACCGAAGTGAGGGCTCTTCGTGATTCGTGTGGGGGATTGAGCTGGTTCAGGGATTTCCAGGGCCTGGATGTTCAGAAATGAGGCTACTGAAGGCCAATCCATATTTCAATGAGCGCCAGAAATCCGCCGTTTGAAGCCCCGCTCAATTATTCTAGGTTTAATTAACAAAATGTAATGAACTGCTTTGAAGTGGGAACAAAAATGAGCGTAGCAAAATATTTTTAATAATCGAGTCACATTGTCTTTACTCATTAAAGCGGTAGCTTCGTTCAGTACATGTTTTTATCATAAACACGCAGCAGTACTCCATAAACAAGAGAGAACACGGCCCTTTTAAAACACGCACACGAGGGAATTCATTTCATTAAAATATGCAGAAAATGCAGACCCGCAGATGGAAAAAAAAAAAAAAAGAAAGAAACTGGGTTGATGTGAGCATGTGCTGAACAAATGCATATATCCGGATGATCTTGACCTTGCGAACGTTTAGCGTCGGGTCTGTGGCTGGTGTTAGGAGAACGACCCGCCTTTGTTGTGGGCTGAATGCAACGCTCTCCTCCTGTTGGTAGAGAGCGTTCCGACTTGTGAGCTGAATAGAAACTGTATCTCTGCTGACAAATCAAGCAAGATTATTACCTCCCCAGGTGGAAACCCGAGATACCGAAAAAAAACAAAAAAAACCCCAACATATAGCACCGTTGTAAAGTAATTAAATATACCAGCGAAAACAGGGCAGGCTGGGATTCAGCTGGTTTGATCACAGAGCAGGGGAAAAAAATGCTATATATGAAAAATCTATAGAACAATGAGCGTTTCTCCCTTGCAATCACAGATTTTAAACCCTTGCTCAAATGTTCATTTAGCCCAGCGCCAACCCCCTCCTTCTGCACTTATTAAATCAGCTGGAAGCAGTATGGCTGTGTCACACACAGTATTAGACCGCTGCCACCCCCTCCTATTACCAGGTGCAGCCCTGTGATTTAAAGCTTTGATTCTGTTCAAATGACAACAGAGGTGAGCCCGGAGCTGACGCTCCTAATTCATCACTCCCCGCTTGATAAGAGCAGGATTAATGCTTTTAATGTGATGGTCGCAGGCAATCATCCATTTTAAAGCCGGCTCCCTGGAGACCGCAGCTAAAAAGGGAAAACACCTGAAACACAGGGTAGGAAAAGGGTACAACAGCGGGATATGCCAAGCGATGGGCCACTTTATGGAGTCTGAGATGGTTCCAGCCTCTCCCCATCTACCGGGGGCCTGGCCCATGGCCTTGGCCAGCATCCCAGGAACAGATGGTTGCAAGACCTGAGGTGAAGTTTGACCTAAATGTGGAAATTCAGAATTCAAAAAGCACAACGTTTGCCCTGCTCAAATTCCCTCTTCGCTATATCCTCTCCCCTGCCAGGATTACCATGGGGGGCACGGCTCTGAGACTCAGACCTCTGACCTTTTGCGCTCCGTGTGCAAAATACAACTCTATTCGGGTCATGTTTCCTTGCCTTAATAGCTCATTACATATTCACTGCATGCTTAATTTAACATCTGCTGACTCCTACACCCTGTTCCATACTCCTTAACTTGTGCAAATGCATGAATGATCCACTTTCCACATGTGCCCTTACAGAATGAGCTCTGCTCCAGCCCGGTGCAGCTGCAGCCTCTGCCTTATTTGCTCTGACCCCGAATCAGGCCCGCGGTGACAGACGACGGCCGCCAATCCACAGGTGAAATCTTGTTTGTCGCTGACATGTAAGCCAGTCCTCAGCCTTCCTACATGCCAATCCGCTCTGTCAGGAGAGAACCAGGAAGTCTCGTTTTATTTTCCATCACGCAGGCCTCTGCAGATGGCAAAGTAATGCGGCTCAGACCCTCCGCAACAGACCAGATCAGCGCTTTAATTCTCAGAAATGCCATGGATTGAATAGGCGAACTGTTCCGAGAGTAAAAAAAAACATCACAGCACGAAACACGAGTACATGTCCTGCCCCAAAGCTCTTCAACGCTACAGACACACTGATTCATTTATGGCAGCTAAAAGAATAAAAGAAAAGAAAACACGCGCAGAAATATACGCTCAATAACAACGGTTGTTTGTCAGCCTCTGAAGAATCGGTTCGTCCACTTGGAAGGCTCCCATCTCGAAATTCAAACGACATCACGTGCATGGCTGCAAATAACTGAACATGCATCAATTACAGCACACTCCCCATGCACAAAAATGTAACGCGGTTGTATAAATTGTGGTAATTGTGGCCCTTTAAATCAGGAAATGATAACAGGAAGCGCCTCAACTGTTTTGAACCCTCATTTGAGAGTGATCAGTATCAGGTATGTATGTATAAATATAAAATCTGTACGCCTGTACACACGCAAAGGTGTCAGCTGATGAATATAGTGTCAGGGTTTGTTTTCTATGAGCAGACAACATGTTTAAAAAAGGGAAGAGATGGAGGGAATATTGTGAATAACATAAAAAGTCCACAGCTGACATGCAGCCGTGGCTCACCACTCCGGATCTAATGGCCGCGTTATTAAGGGAGCTTTTTATTTTCCTCTTCATCTGACATCTAGGCTTGCTGGGAGATAGCGGAAGAAAACGTTTGCTGTCCTTTATTCATGCGTTTCAGCAGGTGTCTGGCGGCTGCAGCCCCGCAGATGTGACCCATCCGAGCAGAGGCGCCAGGAGAAACAGGACACATACGTTGGGCCGACCAGGCTAAGAATATGGACATTATTCCTAAACATAGTAACATATTATATTTCTGGCTAAATCAGAGATACAGTTTGCAGAACCCGAGATACGAGTCGTGGCATTTAGGGCACGCCAGATTATCTTTAAGGAAGATAAGAGGAGTCATGCAACGAGGGTGAGTCAGAGATGTTCCACAGTTTTGTGAGTAATTGGCCTGAGAGGATAAAGTGACCTTCGAAAATTGATAGCAAAGTTAGAAAACTTTCATTTGCACAACAGAAATCTCAGCCCTGCTCTAAGTGGAGCTGTCAGTCAGACAAGGCCTCCGTCTGAGAGTGGGGGGGGTGCTGCTTTCATCCACGTTCACTTACGAGCGATTAACAGAGATTTTTTTTTTTTTAAAGCAGCCCTGGACTGAACAAATGCGGCTGGAGAAAGCGGGGGAGCGGTGGTGGCGTTCGGGTCCAGGAACAGCCTACACGTCGCTCCTAAACCAGGGCTTTGGGCCAAAGTGCGGAGCTGCAGGCCTTAGCTCCATGAGCTGTGATGTTTCATTATTATCCCCCTTTAGCTACATGGAAAACACAGTAGGCCGCTTTAATTACTCCCCATCAGTAGGGGAGTCGAAGCCACTTCAGAGACACACTCTAATCCCCCCTCCCTTCTTTTTTTTTTCTCTGCAGGGCACTCATTGTCTCCTAAATATCATTTCCCTGAGCTCTATGCACACTATTGGATTAAAATGTGGAAGTTTTGCTAAAGGGAGGGGTGAGGGGGTGGGGATGGGAAGGAAGGGGGGGGCAGAGGGGGTGGCATTTGGGTATTTGAGTCTAGCCCGGGGATGGGGCCGTCTCTGGTAACAGCATTTTAGTTGCATCTGCTCTTCAGCGGGCAGAGGAGATTCAGCCTGCTGCAGATTACGGTTCTTTGTGCATGAAGAATCGCCATAATGGAGCTTTCTGCAGCTCGTCCTCAGCGCAGCTGCAGCGTAACTTCGCTCACATGCCCGCCAAGCGTCTGCGGTCGGCGGTGATAAACTATACAGCAGTGCAGCGTAAAGAGGTTTTAGTGGGAGGGGGGTGGGCATTCGAGGATGGGAAGGAAAAGCCTCGACATGTCCGTGTTTGCTTTATTCAAAGCGGGGAGCAAAGGTTGGCGGAGGAGGACAGATAAGCTGCGAGGAGTTTAAAATGCAAAGCGGACCATTTAATGTCAACATCCACACAACCTCCACCCGCTCTTGGGTTATTGCTTATGTGAGCAACCGTTTTAAGCATATCTGTCTTTAATATGCTTCAATAGTGAGAACTGAACTGACGGTCAAAGATCAAGGCAGCCAAGGGTTTGCTGACTTTCAGAAGGAAAACATGTATTATGTGAGTTACTCCTACCAGAATGTCTTATAATGCGAAACACGCAGATGTGGTGCAGTGTGTAACATCGAAGTAGCGACGATAATCTTCATAACACATCGCAAAGTGACCGAGAAAGGTTGATCAAATAAAAGCTACGAATAACAAACACCAGCGGATGAAAACTAATATTTACAATATTGTCGCCCATTTGGGGAAATATTGCATGAATGATAACAAAATGAATATGAATGTGCCCAAAAAGCTGTCTTGTTTGTAAAATGACTTGCAGGAAGTGTCTCTCTCTCTGCAGGAGATAAGGCCTTTGAGCGCCGGCTAAGCCAGCTCTGATGGGACAGCTCACATTGTCTTGCTTTGCTGGGCGTGATAAAGCAGTATTAGAATTCCCACTTCCTGCTCCTGTATGCACGCCAAGGCTTTTTGTGGCGCTGAAAGCGGGGTCTATTCATCTCCGCGGGCAACAGCGGCGCACAATAATAACACAGCCGTGAGTTGCGACTGATGTCAGTGCGCCGCTGCCTCTGTAAGCAGGATCCAGCACCGATACGCGGGGTCCCGTACCCCCCCCCCCTTCCAACACACAATCTTACCCTCATTGCTCAGTTGGCCGCCGAGGCGCGCTGACCTCTGCGCGGCCCCCGCTCCGGCTCTAATTCTGCTGGGTCATTAAAGGCCTAACAATCACAGACGGGCTGTTTAATGTCAGCCCCCAGGTTAACCTCCCGCTCCCTTCCTTCTGAGGCCAGAGGAGCCTGGATCGCTGCTTCTTTTAGCCGTTTGTTCCCAGCCGTTGGTGTGGAATAACGCCGGCATTACCAGCCGCACCAAGCGTCAGCGAATTTCATTTTCGCTCGGCGGTGTTGACTGCCACGTACAAACAAAGACATTACAGCTGCCCCAATTTTCTGCTAATATTCGCCGCGCCTGCGTGCATTGTATTCTACTTTCTTTCTTGTGTTTGGCAGTACATGGCAGCAGATGCTGAGAGCATCAAACAATACCGAGTGGGTTAGGGGCTGTCATTACATGGGAACTAGGTCACCATTCAAGCCTACTTGCTTGCATTGACTGTTTTGAGTGGCTATTGATTTTCTGACTAAAGCAATGACTTCATTAATATCACCATTAGTCTGCCATCTGACACAAATGGGGAGCTCGGCTGAAGGGCCAGACAATAACTCAGGTGGACACGAATCAGGAATTGGATGAATTAATCATAAAGTACATTTCACAGCAAATGTGCATTACACGGCGTAAGATTGGTAAGATTGGATGGGGCCACGGGGCCACGGAGCACCACACCCCCCCCCCCCCCGTGCCGAGATAACAAAGCCGTGGCCGAGGCCACCGACTCCTTCTTCCGTCGCTCAATTTTGAACTTAATCTGGAGAAGACGGGAGAAAAATCAACAGATCGCTTTTCAGTAGTTTTTTTTTTTTCCTCCCCAGAACAAAAGCAACAGTGAAAGAGGGATTATTTTTCACTTTAATCCGGGGGCACCAGCTTAGCTAAAACAAAAGCAACGGCCATGGGAATGCACGGAGGAACGACAAGGTTTGTACGCCGTACCGAACCCAGTTCTCCAGCGAAGTCACAAAAGAAAACTGTGTGTGTGTGTGAGAGACAGAGAGAGAGAGAGATAGAGAAAGAGAGAGAGAGAGCGAGGCAGTGGGAGAGAGAAAAGGAAACGGGATTTGAGATCTATATTAAAACTGCTAATAGCTTTTAAAGATTAGTGACGGGCAGGAGGAGGTGACAGCGACGGGATATGTGAAAAGTGGATTGCCCCTCCCCGCTGCGACTATTTTGATGGCGGCGGCGTTGACAAGCATCGACTTGATTGTGAGAGCGCCGTGTGTGCTGAAAAGCCTTGACAAGTTTCTTTGAGGCATGTACAGATCTTTTGGTGACTGAAAGGAGCACAAATCAGGATTATGTATTACATCTTCACATTCAAACAGCTGGCATTAAGGAGCTCTAAAGTGTCTGGCAAGACACCGTTGTTCAACGATATGCACCCCCCCCGCCACCCTCCTCTTTTTCTTTTCTCTCCGCGCTGTAATTCTATAGATCTGGGCCTCGACTGATCGTAGCACCAGAACAAGCAGGTTAACAACACTTAAACGCAGAACTGGGTTGTCATTTTTTCTCCATTTTAACCCCCCCCAAGCACACACCCAATGCGCGTCTTTCTTCCTCTTCCTTTTGGGACTGAGGCGGAACAAAACGGGCCGCCGCGGCCGTCCCCGGCTGCGAGGACACTCTGTTGTCAGAGATGTGTCTCACTCTGCGGCATTTGTCAGGATTAGACAGGAATAATCCCCGACCAAACTCCAGAGGATGTAATTTGGAGATATGTGCCGGAACTGAAACTGAGTCGGCTTACTCCCACAAACTCCGTCTCTCACCCCGTCTGAACCGCCTCGCTCGGGCGCCGGACCGGCCCGCTGTTTGGAAATGCAAGGAAGCCCGGGAGTCGCGCGGGCCCTCTGGTCCGCTTCCTTCTCTTGGAATAACCCTCCATCCGAGCGTGCGGGGGCCGCGCGACCACCCTTGATCTCTGATCCAATATCTCTCAACGTTTTTGCTCTCGCATCACGGGCCCTCCATTAAGCCCCCGCCCCGCGCGTCACGCCGGGGTCGATCTGCGCGCTCCAGCCAACTCCCGGCCTCCGCGCCTTTATCACGCCCGGCCTCCCTGTGACAGACAGGGCTGAGCTCCCCCGCAGCAACCCTCCACCCTGCCAGTAAAAGGACAACAGTGGAAAAAGCCCCCCGGGGGGTTGGGGGTGGGGGGGCTGGGCTGCTGAGGATGGACTCATGAATCAAACATGTGCCTGGAGCTTCCTTCTTATCACCGGGGTCAGCTCGGGCATTAATACGCCGCGGCTTGAGGGAACTACCTACTGTGACCTCCCCCCGGTTTCATCCCAACAGAAGGGCACGGTCCTCAGTAACCGGTCTGGCAAGGGGGGGGCTCCTCCCTCCGCTGCAGTCACTTCACATTACGTCCACGGCGGGGAGAAGCGGCGGAGGGAGACGGGGAGCGTCAAGAGGAACCGAGCGTCAGAGGGGGAGTCGACGGACGAAGGATGGGGAAGGGAAAATATTCCTCGGCGCAACACGTGGATAAAATCAACTCTGGCCCTTTTCCAAGCCCCCACCTATCTCATCGTTCAGACTGGGGGGAGAGGGGGGGTGATGTATGTGACTGTCTGCCGGCATAAATTAGGGTGCCCTGCCTGCCGCGTGGTAAAGCGTGACGAGGCCCGGGACGGCGCTCTGGCTCGGGCAGGCCCGGCGCAGCGCGGCGGCGGCGGCAGCTCCTCTCTGCATGGCCGTGCCATAAATCACCGGCGAGGGGAAAGAGACCGGGGGGGGAGTGCGGAGGGAGGGATGAATGGCTGTCCGTCCGGGGCCGGACGCACCAGCTGGCACCGCCGTCACCTGACCGGCGGGGGCCCGGCGTCGACATCGGAGCGGCTGGAATCAAGAAAAATGAGGCGTGCAGGCAGACGGAGCCGCGGCCCCCGCGCTCCCGCTCATTAGTCTCCTCCGGGCTTCCTCCACGCTGAGCTCGTCTGAAGCGAAAGGGCACACAAAATATATTTCACAATGTCACCTGAGGGGGGGTGGTGAGGAGAAATGATCACCCCTGGTCTCCTCGCAGACCTGTGCGGATGCGAGCTGGCGGCCGGGGTCGGCGGCTTTGAACCCAGCGCCGTGGGAGGCGACAGAGACGGCGAGGCCCGACGCGCCGCCATCGGTTAATGGAGTTGTTTCACCGAAAGTAATGACTCAACCCTGTTGGGGCTTCCACTCCGCATTCAGATGTAGTTAACGGCAGAACATGTTGATGAATAGATTTTTACTTTTCAATATTGCTGAGTCGCCGGTGGAGGGCCCACTTATATGCTGACCGCTGCGATTACCAGAAGCCGCGTGGGCGTCAGAACTGAGGCACTCATCAGGAAAATGGGCTGAAATTACATCAATATGGCCACACAGAGAGCTGGAGAGATCTAAAATAATACATACTTGATCCTCCGCTATGGACCCGGGGGCCGCCGCTGTTGTGAATTGCGGAGACATTTCACGCATCAATCCCTGCATCCTCTCGGCTCTTGGGCAGGAAGGGCAGCTGGACTCGGAGTTGGGAACATTTGCATTATGGAAACAGGGACGGCGCGGGGGCCAAAAAACGGGCGCGGGGATGGATTGACGTTGAATTTGACGCTCGTGGTGCGATGCCGGGGTTGCCGCGAATGATTGGCAAGGCCAATTTCCTGTGAACCCCCGCAGCAGTTTTAGCCTAATTTCATTGGTCCCGCCGAGCAGCGAGTCCATCACTGTCTCAGATATGGAGGATTAGCTCCTCTCTCCTGCTCAGATGAATTTGCCTGTCACGGCCCGGTGATGAATGGCAGGAAAGGCTGAGGAAATGTGCTGCGGGCTCGTTGGAAGGGCCAAGGTGAAGTCTGCCCCACCCCCCCCCCACCCCCCGAGCTCTGTCATCGCCATGGGGCTGACCACCACTGGAGCTGTTCAGGGGTATGCGAGCATACAGGGAAGCTTTTCCCATCATTCCAAAGACCCAGGATAAACAAAAGTATTATCCAGTAATCATTTGTTGGAGGGGGGGTGTCCCGCTCCTGCCCTCCGCCCCCTCGATTGGACGCTGGCCCTAAATCCTGAGCTCTGCAAGCTTTTTGTCGTCCTCTCGGGATCGTCCCAGCTGCCTGAAGCCTTGAGCCGACCACCCAGAGGAAGAGGAAGAAGTCATCAGACCCAGCCAGGCAGGCTCTCCAACTCAGAAGATTCCTCTACTACCTCGCTAGGACCCCCCCCCACCTTCACTTCCACCCACAAACAGAGATCAGATCGCCGCACGGTCCCTGGAATCTGACTGCTTATCTGGCTGCTTAAAATGCCACAGAAAATAATGGAATCTTTTTTCCCCTTTTTCCTCCCCCCTTTCCGTGGCTATCCTATCCACATCTCAGGGATATTCATAATTCATCACGTTCGATTCCTGACATCTGCCACTGATTGTGCCGTGGGGTTGGCTGGAATTAGCCGCTCCTGGGAGCGACGTTAATGTGCTGGTGGGCCAGCGCGTGCTTCCCACACGGGGAGGAGGAGGAGGAGGAGGCAGCGGAGGGCGGCGGTGGCGGGCTGGGTGGAGGATTGAGGCCAGAGCATCAGAAGCCTTTCACACTCCTAATGTGTAATTAGGAGCCATTTTGGAGCAGTGCCTTCCTCCGCTGGAATTAGCTGCCTTTTATTAATCAGGGAGACCAGCTCAATGGCACGACGGGTCCCC
Source organism: Lagocephalus sceleratus (assembly GCA_911728415.1). Lineage (NCBI taxonomy): Eukaryota > Metazoa > Chordata > Actinopteri > Tetraodontiformes > Tetraodontidae > Lagocephalus > Lagocephalus sceleratus. The sequence goes on along the minus strand of CAJVRN010000237.1, from coordinate 3,919,480 downwards.
CTATAATCTAACACAAAATGTTGTTGTTAATTACAGACGGGGGAGGACAGCGCGGGGAGGGGACGCGGCTCCTGCACAAGCCCCCAGGGTTCAGTTTCTCAACTGCAGGGTGCGAGTGAACCGAGCAACTGCTGCAGCGCAACCGTGTTCAGCACGCTCGTCAACACGGTGTCAATCATCCTCCAACCTGAGCGTCGCAGCAGCGCACATCTGGCGCTCTTTAGAACGCCTATATACTGTAGGATACGACGCACAGGCTGGGAGCTAAGCATCGCCAGCTGCAGAGGCCATGAAGCCATTTGCTGAACCTGATGAATCACGCGTATAATAATCACAACCGGTCCTTCAGATGAGGACGAAATACTCTTAAAATTATAATGACGCCGTGTGGTAAAGTGAACATTAAATATGTATATTTTACATGTAGCAAAGCCTTAATGAACTATTAAACTACCATTACCATTTTCCTTATTGTATAAAAAATCACGCAAACTGAGAGATGTTATTAAATGATGATTGGTCAGACATTAGTTCACAGCATTTAGTGCATCAAGGGTCTTCTGATGTCCTCATCCATGGAGGTTTTTCAGCGCATTCACAGATATTGCTGGCTAATGAAGGCTCATTTGTGTCCCAGTTTATTCCATTCTGTCATTTCCTCATGCGCGTAATCATGCAAAAAGGCCACTTTTGTCCTTCAAGTATTTAGCAGAGCTCGATACATATTTATGAAAGTGATCCCGCGGCTGCCGAGTATCCCCGTAATCTGCGGGGAAAATGCGGTAACGGGAAGTTTCTCCTTGAAATGGTTACTTTCGTCTGATGGCCGAGGACCCTGAAAGCTGACAAACACTCATCACGCGGAGGGGACGGATGACAGCGCTGCGCCATCACGATGCCGGAGTCACGCTCAGGACGGCCGGATCTACTTCAGCATTCGGGGGCGACCGAATCCAGGCGCAGAAATAAATAAATAAACACGTCTGGGGCGCGGGGGGGTCAACAAGTGAGGGCCCCGACTCCGCCTCTGCTCGGCTGGCACGGAAGCCCTGGCGGACGGCGGCTCCGACGAATAGGAAAATGTCAAAACAATTTGGAGATATGGAAGGAGGATGGAAAGAGAGCGCGCACACATACAACGCCGATATTTTACTTTAAGCAAACTAACCCAGTCCTTCTGCTGTTTTACCATAAGAGCAATGCTCATTTGCACAGTTTTGAAGCTTTAATACGCCATAAGAGGAAGTAGTCACGTGATCATATCCTTGCAGATGTTGACATAGGCGGATTATGGGTCATTAAATAAAGTAAAGAGAGTAATACAGTAATGTGAGTTGCTTGTAGCACAGCAATGACAAACCAGTAAGATGATAGGATCATATGAGGAGCTGATAAATATTTTATACTGATACTATTAAAGTACTACAACAAATATACATCATGCCCGTGGAAGTATACAGAGCTGGACCTGATGGAATATGCTTTATTATGAAAGATCATACAATGCATTTGGCCGGATAGTAAATATAGAACCCAAACCTATGACTTCATCTCCTACAGAAAGAAGCCATAATGTCAAGAGCAGCACTGGAGCAGTTGCAGTGTTATAATTAGCATTCAGAGTGAAAGCGGCATCGCGTGGCCACTGGCAGAGTTTCCAAGTTCTGCCCCACTGGACAGAGAGTCGAGTCCACGGGGGGGAGTCCCCGGGGAGCGAGACACGCTGGGTTTCAGAGGGGTTATTGGACTGTGCTGTCACTCTGCCCGGGAGCCGCCGGGGATGCGAGCGGGGGTGTCTGATGGTGCACTGGAGCCTGAGTGTGACACCTGGGCTGTCTGTCACAGCCACAAACACAGACAATGTGACACTTGACAGGATAGGAGCTGAGGCTGTAACACCACAAGTCAAGACCCAGCTGACAGCGGGGATGAGAGACGTGCGCTTGAACTCAATAATTTTCCAGACGCCCTCAGATCCAACCTAGTTTGTGTCCTTCCTTTCTGTTCTTTAGCGTTCACGGCTCTTTAAATAAATCAGGATCCCAGCGAGGCTGAACCATCAATTAGGATCTTACGATGAGACAGCTCGTGATTTAATCACTAGTGTGAGGCCTGCGAGGGTCTGAGTGCGAGGGAGACAGCAGAGCTTTAAGAGGAGATGCATGCACCAGCTCTTAAGATAACTTTTCCAGACTAAACCGAGCTGATATTCAATTACGACTCCACACTCCAGAGAGCAGCGTGACCGAGGATGAGCCAGAGCAGCCTGGGACCTTGAAGGAGATGTCACAAGGAGGCCGGAGTCAGTCGCATGAGTGAGCGACGGTCCACACGCTAGCCTGAAAGCATGACATTGCCAAAGGGGGGAAAAACACCATTTTATCATTCAGTGCGATTCGCACCCACTCTCCCTGTCAAACATGCCATATGTCCCCGTCACAGGTCGTCTTGCTCGCATATCGGGTGTGACAGGGCTATTCACACGCTGCTTCCAATCAGACACCATCTCCTGCAGAAAAATAAAAAAAAAAAAGGATTTGCCACCATAGTGCAGTGACAGGCTGTCAGGCAGAGGGCATCGACCCCCACAGGCCTTCAGCTCAGAGGCTGCCCATGTGAGGGGGGGGGCAGAGGCCAGAGGTCATGATGGGAGATGGGCCAAGGGCATGAACACACCTAATGTCCAGTCTGAGTGGTGACAACTTTCCATATTTCCACTCTTCCAATTAAACCTAACCGGTATTACAGGTTTTAAACCCGCAGAAGTTCACAGAATTATCAGTGGACACAAGCTAAAGCGATCCAAGGAGATCAGTTTGTTCAGGTGTTGTAATTACTCTCATGGCCGGTAGAGGGAGGCACTAACTACTGCCAGCTTAAATTATAGAAGGTTAATGGGCTGATTTTCAAAAGTCTCAAAGAACAGGATATCAGAGGTTTTGTTTGATTTATTCCCACTTTTCTGCAATTTTACTACATTTGTGAATGTGTGTGTGTGTATGTGTGCACGCGCTAACAAACTCGTTTTGTATTTCTGCGCGTTTTGCAGAAAATAGTTGAGGTGAATTAAATCAATCAATCTTCAGTAAAATTAGGTTGTCTGCACCCATCCACCTGCCCAAAGTCCCTGAAAATCATAAAAGCTCACACAAGAGTAATTGTTCGGGTAGCGCTGAAAATGAGTGCATAACCGTCAGTGGAGAGGTTGTCAAAGTGGATAAAACAAAAGGCTACTTTTTTTTTTTTTTTGCTCAATTTGCAGGCCAGTACAATTAAAAAACATCTCAACTTGCAAAAGAAAATCCCAAAATGCCTCCATTGAAATATCCACAAGAAGACAAAACTGAAACCAGTTTCATCTACAACGTGCTTTTAGCCCCAATCCGCTGTCTGATGATTGACTGACCTGCCCCTTTAAGAGTTCTGTGATCACCATGATGGTAAAAGAAGTTATTTGCCTGACAGGAAACACAAGTGGTATGTAAGCCCCACCTGGGACTTCACACTGTAACCTGATCATCAGCCTATTTTCCTAACCACTAGACCATGCAGGACCCTTCGGTAGCGTGACAGTCTGAGGCTCTGAGCGAGGAGAACCAAAGGTCACTGTAAATCTATATGTAGGACACACAATCTGAGCTCCGAGCAAAGATCTCCATCTCTAGATGCACTTTAGGAGACTGCAAATGTTTACTTTGATGACAAAGTGTCTCTACTTTTCCACTCGGCTGCAAATACAATCACACCGCAGACGGTGAACATGCTCGCTAAGTGAGCAATCAGCTGCAAAGTGGCTAAAAATGACACTTCTGGTCCCATGATGATATGCAGAGAGAAATACGCCAAAGAGCGAGAGGAGGCAGACGCGGGCAGAGGGGGAGAAGTGCCATCACCTGATCTGTCTTATCTTTAAAAGAAAAAAAAAAAAGAAGAGGAAGAAAGCGGTCGGATGTTTCACCTCAAATCTTCAGAAACAGAGAGAACCCTCCTGGCACAGGTTTTTTTTTTTTTTTTGGGGTATGAAAGATTCCTGTGAAATGATTGCTAATCTATGCAAAAAGCAATCAGCGACTCATTCATAATGCATGAGCGACGAGATACCAATTTTGCAACGCTTTCGGATTATTAGATGGTATCGCGAATGCAGCCGATGAAATATTAGCACTTCTACCTGTCCCATTGTGATTACAAGGTGGCGGCGGCGGTCCAGAGCGACGCCGGGCGAGGTGGAAGTGTGAAGACGACAACAGAGAGCCAGAGCCGGAGCATCCATTACCATCCAACCGTAGATAATATTTGTTTCTAACAGCTTTATGTATCCATTTGGGCTGTGATTTATCAACCCCAAAGCTACGGTTTTAAGTACATCTGGCTGACATTTTAATGGTCCATCAATCACGCGGTGTCATGCGATAACACTTTGAGATCTTCCACCTCCTCCGAGCCTCAGAGAGGAAGGGGGGGAAAAAAAATCCAATAAATTGGCTGCAATCCCGGGAAAATGATGAGAACCGCCTCTGAATCCAAAGCCAGCTCAAAGTATGAATGTTAGATAAGCTGGTTCTCAAAATTCCTGCAAATCAAATTTAATTGAGGTTATTTTTGTTCCATATAGACAATAATGGAGGGAATATATTCCTGTGCCAGTTTGCAAACTGCGGTTTAAAGCCTATGGAGGAACAACAAGGAAAAAAAAAAAAAGAACAACAATCCATGTGTTTTTATAAGCTGCAGATTAATAATGGCAATGTGGGTATTTTTATTTCCTGGTTTTCACAGAAGCGACCCAGAATCGTCAGGTTAAAAATAAAGAAATCCACATCAGGGTGATTATTTAATGTCGGCGCTGATATGTCTGCGCATGGAAACATGGTGAAAAGCGCTGACAGATTTCATTCTTTTTCCATTCGGGGCGACGCAGACACGTAGAACAGCGAGGAAGAAGGCGGGTATAAAAATCAATGAGGCTTTTCAAAGGCAACAAGGAAAAACTGCAGCTCAGCCCGCAATTAAACAGGAGCGCTCCCGGCGCCGAGCAATGACATGCTGCAGGTGCCCTCGACTTCACAGAATCAATTACCGGATCGATGCGGCGACATGATACAATTCCAGGATGGAAAGCGGAACGTGGGAGTCGCTCCGTGTCATGTGTTTCAGGTGTTTACAATAATACTGCTCAAGCAGATCTATACGAGCTGGGCGCGGGTCGTAAACACCGGCCGAGCCCACCTCCAGACCAAACAGATCCTCCAGGAGGAAACCGCATCTGGAACGTTCCTTCCAGGGTGCTACCGGGAGACCTCCCATCTGGATTTGAGCCACAGAGGCTCCAGTAATGCGGAATACACATGGCTGCCAGACAGTCAGGTCTGACTCCAGCTGCACCGATTCACAGCCTGAAGTCCCCCCAAAATGGGAAAATTCAATATGACCCCCCCCCCAATATGACTGTGTTGGCAGCAAGGGGAAAAGTTTAGGAGCTCCCGGAATTATTCTCCATCATGTATCAACATTCCCACCCACTGTCGTAATTGGAGCCCTTCTATCAGCACCGTCCCCCCAGCTCTCCACGACTGAAAGGCCAAACACCCCCAGGGGGACCACGAGGCCCGTCGGGACCGAGGGGAGCTCATGACGCTGATGTGGCCCCCGCCACTGGAAAGGGAGGCACCCTTTTCCACCTTTTCCACCCTTTTCTGACAAGCTTCACACACACAACCGACAACCAGTGGAGCTCCACAGGAAGGAAGCTATGCCGTGGCCCTCCCGGTGACGCCGTTGGGCCGCAGCGGCGCGATAGCTTGTCAGTCAGGTCTAATTCCGTACTCGAAATTAATGGCTCCTGACAAGCGCTTCACCAGTGGACTGAGAGGCCGGAGGGAACATTCCACGGTGAGCCGGACCGCTCGGAGAATCCAGCATTTCATTCCTCCTCACAGCTCGGACGGGCTGAATTATGCAGTCAAAACTGCCTGACCGGTAAACCTTCGATGATTTGTACGCCCTCGCTGCCGGGACAGTGCCAATTCTGACGCCCCCCCCCCACCCACTGCTCTATCCTTGACCCCCTTTTCCCTCCCTCTGTTATCTAAAATAATCTCAGGGCCTCTTTAGAATCTATTCATCAGAGCAGAAGGAAGTAGGCACTGACATTGATAAAAAAAAAAAAAAAAAGGAAACCATCTGTGCCTCGCAGGGGTAAAGAAGTGAGAGAGAATGAGACCGAAAAGAAAAGAGAGAGGCTTCAAATGAAAAAGCCCCCCCCCCTCCAACCACACACGCACACCCACCCACCCACTCGTCAATGCCATTTCAATTGAAAAGCGCAGTGGTAATTAAATTCCAGCAGGGGTTAGGGGCAACTGTGCAGCGCACTGACAGGGGGGCTGCCCTGACATAAAGATGACACAATTTAAAAGGACAGGGGGGGGTAGCAGGCAGAAAAGATGGGGGGGGTGACAAATGTTGTTTATTCACGTCCGCTGCCAGATCAGCGCCGCTCAATCTTGGTGACATTTAAAAGTAGAAAATGAAACGGATATTCAGACTCTGAGGCGACCTTTTCCCCAAATCTGGGATGTTGGGCACAGGCCCGCCGCACATGTGGGATATTCAGAGGATGAGTAATTAGGTGGAGGGAAAGAGTCGCAGAGGCTGCCGTGTGTCTGTATGTGTGTGTGTGTGTGTCTGTGTGCGCGTACACACAGGAGCGCGTTTGCATATGTGTCAGCACAAACGTGTGACTCACAGGAGGACGCTGGCTGGTGCTGATTCACAGCGCAACGCTGCTTATCTCCGACAAAGGCCAAACTCTCCTGCTGCCCACCTCTTCCCATCCTCCGTGAGCAAAACAACACCGTTAGTCTTTGAATCAGACGGAAACAGTCTGACCCCTTCCACTGAATGAAGATATCTACATATACAATATATGGAAAATGTTTATTTTTTTGCTTCATTTGTTTGTGTTAAAGCTGGAGCATAAAAATGACCACAGCAGCAGTATATAAAGTGTTTGAATAATAGCAGTGATTCCATGACAGATCTTACACAAAATTCCCGGAATAATTAGCGTAATTCTTAAATGTAATGCATCCTATAGTCGACCGCTTTTCCCTCTAATGGTTATTGACGCGTCAGAAATGAGCAGGTATTTTCAGCTGGCCGCTATAGGTATTCCTTCGTCAAATAGTTGACTAAAAAATCTAATTCTGATTGTGCTTCTTCACGCAATACTTTGCCTCTTTTCGTGCAACTCTAACGCCACCTATAGGACAGAGCGCACAGCGCAGTTGATTGTTCACCAAGGAAAACGCTCCATGGGGACGCTTCGCCGCAAAGTTCCATCCTCTTTATTTCCCCATCAATTTCTTATCTTGCTGTTAGTCTCAACATTGGTTTGTCAGTCAATAAACTCCGTAATTAACTCTTCAGGGAACTCGGCCCATCTCTGCTTGGTTGGAAACTTTAGTTAGCCCTCCTGGCTCAATTACGGCGCCCTCAAACCGCAACATTCCGACAGCTTGTCCCCGGGTCCGGCCTCGGGTTCACGCTCAAACGGGCGACGGGTTCAGTAACGGTTCAAAACCTCCAGAATTTCTTCCTTCACCGATACGGGAGCGTGCTGCTGCACACCTGGACCGCCAATACTCGTTTCCCAGCAGTCAAAACCACAGTCTTTCAAGTCCTGCACCGTTGCCTGGACAACGGCAGAGCCGGTCTCTACAAGACAAAACCATAAATAAGATGTCATGGTGGGCTGCTTTTATATTTATACACTTCAGGACAAGCACAGCACCGGGGGCATTTCAGGAAGTCGTGTTGTGATTTAATGCTGGTGGGCGGGGCTGTTTAACCCCAGCCTGCAGGTAAAACCAGTCCCGACTCCTGTGGGACAAAGCTGCTCTTTGAACAGTTGACCAGCAGCTGACCACTATTGGCTTTCACCACCCCTGCCTCCGCTTTTGTCGCAGTTTGTGCAAACAAATGGATTTTTCTGATCTCTTATATCACCGATGGCCTCTCAGCGAGGACACGTCGGAACACAACTCCTTTTTATTTTATTTTTTTAAAAAGTTTAACAAATGGGCTCGAGTATTTGCTGCAGTGTGTGTTATTTTTTTTTTCGCATCTGTCGGACAGTACCTGGCCTCAGGAGAGTGATGCCGCAGCCTCCTCCTCCGGCGCCCGTTAGTTTGCTGTGAAGCCCTTTCGATAGCGTGACCCGGCAGAGGGTGTCGAGGGCTGGGTGTCCCACCCCCATCACGTTCAGGTGGTGCTGGTTGATGTCAATGAGCTCCTACACATGTTCACACAACTGTTAACAACCCCTGCTGCTGCCGGCACAGAACAAAAGCTGCAGCAATCGTTAAGCCTGTTTAGCTCCGTGGATGAAATGGCTCCTTTATGCTTTGTACCTCTAGAGCGTTGTAGTGTTCTCCTGTGATGGGCTCACTTGTCATCTCAGACAAAACCTTCTCACACGTGCAGGAGATGGCGTCAACAGAATCCAGTACTGGAGCCATGATAGAGGGAAACTGCACCAGAGCAGAAAAAAAAAAAAGAGAGAGAGAAAAAGTCATTGCTTTTGTCTTTCTGAGCATTTTTATGATCCACGAGCAAACAGCTTTGAGTAGACCGCGGTGGAGGTCTGCGCCAAGCACGACGCTGCCACAAACCCACATCGGTGTCAGAAACAGGCACATCTGCTACAGCTCCGCAGCCCGCTCGCGCTGTAATATTTCATGAAGACGTTTGACACCAGAGTACCTGCCGTGCAAATTCGCTGCCTATTATATTAATTACACTGTCAACGAGTAAAACACAGGAGCAAGGAGGCCATTCAGTACCTTGTTAATCTTGTCCTTCACCCTGGAAACGAGCACCTTGGTGCTGCGAGGTACTTTGGTGTTAGTGAGGAGGATTCTTAATAGCGGCACCCTGCATACGGCAGACAGATCAGAGTTCAGGCATGTGAATTATAATGGCAGCATGCGCGTCAAATCAAATAAAAAGTGGTAACAATCAGTGTCAGGACCTGCTCAGTGGGATAATCTTTCCAGCCAGGAACCTCAACATGCCCCCTGCACAGAAACACAGAAACCATTAACTGGATGATGATTTAATGATAAGACTAAGTGGAGGAACACCACTGATGCAGTTTTAAGAGTGCCTGGGTTGAGTTATTAGAGCATACAAAAATATATATAAGGGAACATATGTCGGAGTATTTCAAGACTCACCCCATGTTCCTACAGCGTTGTCAACTCCTGAAGGATTGCCGTGGATAATCATCTCTCCTTGGAAGGCCCAGCTGTTGATCAGCTCCAGCTCCTCCTGACACCACCTGAGGTCATTCATGAATAATAGCCGTTTCAGACACTCTCAACACACTGAGCTCTCATTATCTGAGGGGAAAACTGTTGAAACATCTGATTTATTCAGACAGTCTCGGTTGTTATGACATATTATATTACTGTGTTAGCCAAAAACGCTCAGAGAAGTTCATCTGCTCCTGCTCAATCACCCTGACCCAGGCTGAAAAATGAAAACTTGTGTAACTGAGTGTGTAGATTTATGATTTATAACCTTAATAATCCACTGGAATGGGGGAAAATACCACAATGTCTTTGGATTGCTCTTCTCATTAGATGTTTTTTTTATATAAAAAGGGAAAATCATCCTAGGGAAAATGTAGCACACAATTCACAATCAAAGGACTACACCAACTCATTACCAACTCATTATCTCCACAGCTGTTACTGCACACAACTCAACAATGTTTTCCTCCAAAAAAAACAAAAAAACAAAAAAGTTAACAAAAAGTGTGCCGCCTGATTTGGACCAGAATCTTCTTTATTCCACTGGCGGTACCTGGCTGTGGGGTCCCATTCTTTGAGAGGGCTGGATATGGCTCCGCTGGCACAGAGCAGAGCCGCGGCCAGACACACGGTGTAGGCGGCGCTTGACCCCAGACCCGCTCCCGTCGGCAGCTCCGACCACACCGACACCGTCAGGCTGGGCAGCTCGCTGGCAGAAAAAAGCACAACAGCACTGAGAGGACAAAAACACAGTGACAGCAGATCCAATTTCTAATTAGGAGCTCGGTTTCTGCACCAGTAATGGCTGATAAAAGTGTGCGGACAATGGTTGGAGGGCTGTCTTGTTACTTGTTTGTGCAAGGCTCTTGCTTATTTTAAAGTTCTTGAATGGAAAAACTAGATTGCCTATAAACATGAACATGAAGGCTTTTAATTAGCGGGGCGTTATTTACACAGGCGGGGAAGGCAAAGAGCATCTTTGCAGTATTACCTGCTGCAGCTGCAGCTCATATCTAGAGAGTTCGGGGTTTGACAGCACGTCTCTGAGAATCTGCTGAGGAGCACTGCTGATTAATTGTCTGCTCCTTTTCTCCAAGGATATAAACAGATTGAGAGATGTTAACGGCTGCTGCGTGGCCCAGGTCCAGGCTCTCATTAGCTGCCGTCCTGTCAGAACCCATCACCTCTCTAAGACCCAGCAGAACTGTGTCAGCGCTGATTAATGTTCCGGGGGAATCTCCCCTGTTCACAGCTGCCGGCCTCTCCAGAACCGCCGTCCAATATTTCTGTCTGTCCCTCTGTAAAAATCTCCCTTTCGGGTTCCAATGCAAAAAGGACAAAAGGCTCTCAGAACCCAAATTACTCCAGTAGATCATCTTTCCCACCAATATTTCCAGAAACTTTAATTTCCAGGAACTTATTATCCTATTTATTCTAGAGTTCCCCAGCACACCCGCTTCACCCCTCAAGGACTCTGGGAAATCAGGAAAGTCCCGCCCACTGTCCAGGCACTTCTTTTCAGGGAAAGTACTTTCCCCCGGGTAATTTCAGTGTAAACGTGCCGAGGGTTTTTAAAATCCTGGGTAAATGACAGAAGTTCATGTGATGGAAAAGGGGTTAATATTTCTTTTTGTTTAACAGTACATTTTTAGAGTGTAGAGCCTCAATGTCTGCATGAGAGTGTGACCTTTTGCCTTTTTGTTTTCATGTCATTGCTTTATGATTCCATTTTTTAAATATTTTTTGGCCCCTCCCATCAAACCAGACCTAATGACTATTTCAAAACGGTGCAGAAAAGTCACATCCTTACCTTGACCCAAACACTGATAGGTAGAGGTAGAGGAAGGATAAAGTAGCCATCTGGGAAGTATTCAAGTTCCCGTTGGTCACCCCAACAAATTCACGCAATCTTCTCACAAGATCTGGATCCAACAGTTTCAGCTCGTCCTTTCTACCTGTTCCAGTGATGACAGGATACAGCAACCGATTCAGCAACGCGCAATGTGACGACAATGACAAACAGCTAAATGTATCACATCATATGTGGTCTCAAAACAGTCCCCCGTTTTGGTCTGACAGGATGAATCGGTGCGTGTTGTCCTTTACCGCTGACCGAAGGGACGAACTGGTTGAGTTCTGACAGATCCCAGGAGAGAGCTGTGTCAATGTTGGGGAGGTTGACACAAACGGCTCCAGTGGTGGCGGCTCGCAGATGTAAATACGTCCTCAGGTTCAGGCTGACAGCAAGAGCCACCTGCAGAGGAGCCAGCAGCCGGGATTATTAACGTGGAACACCCAGCAGAGATGACAGCAGGACGCCCGAAGGACCGCTGAAGGGACCCCAGACTGGTGCACGCCGGTGGGCCGTGACAGGTCCTTCAAACTCTCCCATTTCAAATGCAGAACTCGGAGTTACCTTTCCGTGCACAACTGCATGCTCTCCGTGCAGAATGGCCTTCCCCGGGGCGGACACGAATAACTCTGTGACCTGCATTTGTGACAGCTGAGAACACAGACCAGGACCAAGGTGTTCAGCCTTCAGAGACGAGCTGATTATCCGCTAGCTTAGGGTACGACTTAATCCTTTAAAGTGGCCGTAGTCGGCCCTGAACTCAACCTTTCGCTCCCGTGGTGTTGCCAAAGACTCGGTGACGACGTGGGGGATCAACTACCACCGGGCCCTCATCTGTAATAAGCTGCTCCGGCTCCGAGAGTGAACTTAATACGTCAACATTAAGGCCATATTCGAGAGCACGCCTGCCTCGCCGGTGACGTCACCAGCGTGGGCTCGAAGCCCAGTGTCCAATCAGCGGCCAGCGCGGAGGGTCACATGATCTCCCGTCCAATCAGCGGTCGAGGTGGCCGGGCACATGTTGGCCCGTCCAATCAGCAGCCAGCGCGGTCGACCCTCCGTCCAATCAGCGTCCGCCTCGCTCCGCCGGCGCCATGAGTTGACCAATCGCGCCATCGAAAGCGCGACGCCCCTCTGACTACGGATCCTCGGAGGGACCAAAAGGAGCCCGGGGGTTTGTTTTGCTAAGGGCTAGCGGCGACCATTAGCCTGCGATGGCCTCGTTCACAGCCAAAACTGCTCATCTACGCTGCGTTTTAAACACAGCAAGGCTCCTAAATACGCGTGGATCACAGGGGACATGGTGCTCGACGAGGAGGTAGATGCACATCTGCGTTTGTCAACATAAAATTAACAAAAATCAGAGCTGACAGCTGGGTCATGAAATTATAACTGGATGTATCCAGCTGATGGAACAGTGGTTAAAAAAGCTTTCAGAGTTGTAGTGAGTGTTTTAAATGAGAACTTTGTCAGGATCATATACTTGATGTGTTTATTGTTGCATTAGCTTAAGTCTCTTGTCCTTGGCTGTTTCACAGTTTTGTCACTGGAGAGAACAAGATCCCCAAAATATATACAAAAACTGGAGACAAAGGTTGCCCTTTCTTTCAAGTGCTTTAAAGTTGCAAATTATACCATGCAGTTCAATTGAAGTTGAATTGAATTTTTTTTCAAATTGTCTCTTTTGCCAGCCTTCTTTGTCAACTTGTTTCTCCATTTCACAGGCGTTTCCAGCACTTTTACAGGAGAAAGGAGGCCAAAGGAGGATCATATCTTTGAAGCCTTGGGAAATACAGATGAGCTGTCGTCAGCTATAGGGTAAAATCCAAAGTTTTGTGCCACGATTTAGGAAATATAATCAGAAAACCCAACTGACAGTGATTCCCACTGACTTTTTCTGCAGCTTAGCCAGAGAGTTCTGTCTGGACAGTGGGCACACATTCACACATCAGCTGGACAGAGTAGGACGCCACTGTTGCATGATTAAACTACATCCTGAAGGCCATTTAGGCTTCCAAAGTAACAGTAACTCTGTACTTGATGTGCTTGTTTTCATCATTACAGATTCAGTGCATTTTACTGGACATTGGGTCCAATATTGCCACCCCTCGTTCATCTGCCAGAGAAAGTCACATCCGTAAGCATTTTTCAGTCATGTCTAAAGCCGAAAGGTATTGACTAAACAGTGGAGACTTTGAGGTTGTTTGTTTTGTTCTGTTTTTGGAAGAGAGAACAAGAATCGATGCTCAGCCAACTGCAGACCTGGAAGCATGGATCGATAAATTTACAGTGGAACTCCCACCACTGACCAACTTCATCATTCCTGTGAGTTATTTAGTCCAGTGCTGAACTTTTTGCTTGTACTTGACTGGTGTAGCACACTTACACACACTGTAAGCCTGTGTACAATCACCCCTAAAGATCTTGTGCATCCTGACTGAAATCAAACCAAAGTGAATGTTTTGAATGACTGTCAAAAAGTCCACTGTTCAGAAGCTGTGAATTGTGTTTCTTTTAAAAAGCATAACTGTGCAATAGCAATTGCAACACATTTTCTTGAATTTATAAAGAAGTTGTAAGGAAATTTTTTAAAAAATTCTGGGACAACACAGCTCCATGTGTCATTACATTATAGGAATTTGGACATTCTGGGAACTTTGTAACCATGAACTTAAGCATGAGGCATCTTGTGTCCAACATATGTGTCTGTCTGCACATTGGTGATGTTCCTGTCGATGACTTGTCATTTCTGTCTCAGTCAGGAGGAAAGAGCAGCGCTGCTCTACACTTTGCACGGACAGTGTGTCGGAGAGCAGAGCGCAGGTCTGAGGCATCATGTTTGTCATGCTAGTGAAATAAAAAGCCGTTTTTTGACCCCCACCTCAACAGTTGTTTCAGACAGTTTTTCCTGTTTTTCACAGTGTGGTTCCAATTGTGCGTTCGGGAGAGGCAGATCCTGAAGTTGCCAAGTTTTTGAACAGGTGACTCCAGTTCCTTTTGAATAAATAAGGTCCTGCTTTTACACATTTGACGCATTTCCCACCGTTCTTCCTCAGACTGAGCGACTACCTCTTTACTGTGGCCAGGTATGCAGCCATGAAAGAGGGTCGAGAAGAAAAGATCTACAAAAAGACCTGAGCAGCCACATTTACATGGAGAAGAACTCTGAATTTTGCATTAACAGCACGAGGGGGACTTTTACTGACTGTAAATGCATGCATCCGTGTGTTTATTTCAGCAGCATGACCATATTGGCAGCATTAAACAACTCCGGCAGCAGGCTGAGCAAACAACAACACTTTTATTTGGCACACACGGTCCAGTCCTAACAGTGCAGCTGAATGATTCCTCTCTTCCTGTATTAGTGCTCCAGTTGGTCTTGCTCGTTTTGATTACTAAGACACGATACTTCGGCGCAGATTTTTTCCCCCACAGTCACAGGATGTGGCACCAGCCTTGACTCTTGAGAGACAGCGTGCTCGCCCACGTCATGAGGGACAGATTGCGGTCCTCGTAGGGAGGATACCTCAGATAGGTTATACACTCGAAGCGCGTGCTCCTCAGGAGGCAGGACTTCCTGTGGGAGAAGGTGTCAAAGCTCTGGCGCCCGTGGTAAGAGCCCATCCCACTGGCACCTGTCGACGGCATCAGGAGAGATTAACTATGTTTTAACGACGGAGGTGCGTTTGCCCTCTTATTTACCACCAACGTACCGACTCCTCCGAACGGCAGGGCCACCATCAGGCTCTGCAGGATGCTGTCATTGGAGCAAAAGCTTCCACTGGAGGTCTCGTTCATTAGTCTGGAAATGACCTGTCAGACGGGCCGAGGTCGGAGGGCAAATGAGCCGAACTCGCCACCAACTGAATGCAAAAAGTCCTATTAATCCTGTTACCTTGCTGTTGTTGGAGTACGCGTACACACAGAGGGGCTTCTCCTGCTTATTAATGAAGGCGATGGCCGCGTCCAGAGAGCTCACAGTCATTACGGGAAGAACGGGGCCCAACACGTCCTTCTGCATGATGGGATCCGTTTCCGTGACATCTGTCAGAATGGTCGGTGCTTCACACGGACGGGGGTGGGGGGTCAACAAAAAAAAAAAGAGCTTACAACTGCGTTCCATCTGAGGCGCCGCAGGGACGCCCACGCTTACCGATGTATTTCTCGGCTTCGATCACTTGTCCGCCCACGGCCACCTTGCCAGACCTCCACAGCAGGTCTTTGTTACGGTTGAAGAGCTCCAGATTGACCATGCGGCCGTAGCTGCGGGACTCTGCGGGGTCGGGACCGTAGAAGCGCGTCACGCAGCACTTCAGGGCCTGCACGAGGCGGGCCGTGACGTCGGCGTGGCACAGGACGTAGTCGGGAGCCACCAGGCTCTGCCCGGCGTTGTGGAAGCGGGCCCAAGCGATGCGCTGCGCCGCCGCGGCGATCTCGCAATGCCGGTCCACATAACAGGGGTTCTTGGCCCCCAGAACGAGAGTGGCGGGTGTGAGGGTTTGAGCCGCAGCCTGAGCGACCCTGCCCCCCTCTTCCCTGCTCCCTTGAGACGGAGAGACAAAAACGTCACCGTCGCCACAAACGCGAGGCTCCTTTTGCATTTGAATTTAGAGATTACCCGTGAAGAAGACGTGGTCGAATTTAAGATCCACAATTTCGGGCAAATCGTTTGTGCCAGCAAGAATCACATGAAAGCATTCCTTGAGTGACACGAATTTTAGGTTGGGGTGAGTTTCACAGAGGGCAGAAATCACAAAAAGAAAAGACGGTCGTTAGAAAAGGGCAAGAACGCAGAGAAGCAGAACGCGAAAGATTCAAAGCCATCCAATAATTCCTCTGGAACTTCCTACGTTGTCCAAGTACAAAGGGATCAGACGGTGCAGGAGCTCGGCCGTGTGGGCGCTGCACTCGGAGGGGCTGATGATGGCACAGTTCCCTGTCAACGTTAAAGTGGAACATGAGCGGGCGGTGCAAGAAAAAAGACAAACAAAGGGAAAAAAAAAAAGTGGTGAAGTCCAGCTCGTTGTGCTGGGGGGGGGGGGGTCACCTGCTGCGATGGCCCCTACCAGCGGCACCAGACACAGCTGGACGGGACTGCACCAGCTCCCCATGATGAGCACCAGCCCCAGGGGCTCGCTGACCACCACACACTCGTCCAGCGAGGTGGACTGCTCCAGCCGAGCGGGAGAAAAAACAACGCACAGCCTGCTAGGTTCTCAGAAAACTCTAATCTCCTTTGGCAGAACAATACTTTGGTTTGTAGCGGGCGGACGGAATGTTCGGAATGCAATCCAGGAATAAACAGCAAAAGTATGGAGGAGTAGTTTTTGGGAAATGCGCGTCTCACCAGGTTTCTTTCTACGCGCTGAGGCTGCATCCAGTTCTTTAAGTTGTTGGCAGCGTAAAGGGCCTCGTTCTTGACAAGGACCAGCTCCGACACGACCGTCTCGAACCGCGGCTGGAACGGAGGCCAATCCGTCAGGGGCTGCATCTGCGGATCAGGTTGAAGCGAACCCCCCCGCCCCCACCTCCTCCGACCACCTCACCTTGTGAAGGTCTCTTCTCAGAGCCTCTACAAAGTCGCACTCGTGTTCCTCCAGCATCTGAACCACGGCCTCCAGCTGGGCCAGCCTGAAGCTCTCCTCAAGGGGGCGTCCGGCCCGGAAGGCTGTCCGGGCCCTCTTGATCAGGTCCTTACACTCCACGGGGTACGTCTTCAAACACGGCTCCCCCAGCCGGGTCCTGAAACGGCACGTCAGCGGATCATCCACCAGAACAGCCCCCCGCAACAATCGCAAACGCTGTACCTCCTGCAGGTGATGCGACCGTTCCTCTGACAGGCCTGACAGGCCTTGGACTTTCTACTCATGCCTATTCCAGTCAGGAATCTCTGCCTTTCCGCAGTTAAATGAGCTCTGAGCTCTGTGCACCATCTGAATTAAAAGCCCCATAGGCAGGAGAAAAATGAAAATCCTACCAACTCCAGCCAATCAGGTGACAGTCATAAACAAACTAATCATCTTAAACCCAGTAAAAGATCATCTGGTCAGGAATAATCGAGCCAAGGGAGTTTATTTTCCAAGATGACGCCTCTCTTGACATTTGAAAACACCTGCTCATAATTTCACGGAAATCTGTTCATCGAGATCAGTAATCCGGGCATTTATTATGCGGATTAAAAGACTTAAAAGTTGATCAAATCTCGCCCGAACACGTGCAGGTGAAGTCAGAAGCACCTCCGCAGGGCTTTGAACCGTCGGCCCGGTGAAGGACTCGGGGGGAGGGCGGCTGCAGCGGCGCGGAGCAGCCGGGACGGGAAGGCAGGGCCGCGGGGGAGCAGGAAACAATGCTTGGCGTGAGTCAGCCGCGCGCCTTTCAAACCATAATAATCCGCCGTGCAGATTACTGAGACAAAAGTGGAGATTTTCCTCGCCTGGCTGTTGTCGCCGAGCGCGGGCCCGCCGTTGACGCACAACACGTGAGTAGAATAAACTCAATTAAATGTCACAAAAGTGGGAAACGCTGCCTGCGATTGCCAAGAATCCAGCTGGATTCGGTCGGAACAATACTGGTCTGCATAATTTCACGTCGGATGGATTTAAAAAAAAAACAACAAAAAAAAACCCCAACAATTCGGAGCAGGCTGCGTTTGCAGCCAGAATGAGTTTGGACAGACGTTCGGGTGAATTCGTTTATTTGCTGAAGAAGGTTGTTGTTGAATCGTCGTCATCAGCATAATTTGAAACATTTCTAAGCCCCACAGTCCTCCACTGACATCATTTAAAACAGATGAGCAACCTCATCAGACAAGACAGACAAGATTCTGAGGTATCCTTAATCCCTCCTGCACATGTGGTGCTCCACTTTGTCTAAATATATTAAAAAGGAGCCCAACTCTGAAAAGCCTTAAACTCTTTTGTCTAGTGAGGTATACACTATATACCTGTACATACACCTATACCATACATTGCATAATAAAGTACTTCATGAAGACTTTTCTTTTTAACGCTCCTCTATTTGGAGTCTTCTTCATGATTGATGACTAAATCTTTAAAACACTTGACTCAACCCTGTGGAAATCAGTTTGTTGGCTTACAAGAGCACACTCGCCCTCGTATGCGACCACAGCGGAGCGGAGCGCAGCCTTTCTCCGTTCAAGAGGCCGTCCACACGCACAGTCACGCATGGTTCTGGAACCGGTCCATGACATCATGTTCTGAGGTTTAAATGAAAACCTCCAGTTCTATCCCAAATGGCTTCGGAAGGTTGAAGAACATGTAGAAAAAGCCCTCCTCGCAGTCGGTCTTGTAGTGGTCTTTAGCTTGTTGAAATGTTGCACTTTGCCATTATTCAAAGAGAATAAAATGGGGGCACGGGGGCCCCTCGTTGTTTTTCTATGGCTTTTTTTTCCCCCATATTCTTGGTTATTACATACAGTCTGATGTTTGAGAGCAGTTCTGGCATTATATGAGGCACTCGGCGTTATTCAAAAGTGTAGTGAGAAAATTTCTAATTTCCTAGAGTTATATACAGAAACGAACACTGATGGCCGACTTCAACTGTCGTTTTTCTTTTTCTTTTCTTTTTTTTTTTTAGGCGTGAGGTCAAGCACGAACGCGTGGCAACAAACAGCTACGGCTGGTTTCCCCAGCAGATGCAGTCGACTGATGCAACACCACCGGTTTTGGTTTAATTAACACAAATCCGACAGAGAGGACACTAGCCGGGGATTTCTACGGGCCTCTCCGATTACAGCTGAGGCATCTTTCTGCGGGAGGGAGGACGTAAGGTCAAAATGGTTCCAGCGGAAAATGGGACATTAATGTAATAATCACAGAGCGGCTGTGTTACGTGACTCCTGAAGACCAAGACTGATTTGTCTTCCACTTAGAAAAGATGCATTAGATTCAGCAAAACATTTTAGGACTCATCCAATATTGGCTGAAAGTTATCTGGGTAATGGAAGCTTGTAAAGTATATTACTGAGGCATTGCTCGGATTCACTGGAGTTGACCTCACGTCTAATGGCTTGCACTGCATCTGTATTGCTTTTCGGTTTGCTTAAAATGGGAGTATTGGATCGAGAGTGACTGTTAAGCCTGAGAAACATCTAGCCGCGGTATAGTCATATTTCAGTAAGTTCATTAAACACTGCGTTGTGGAAATGGCAAAGGGAAATGCTAAAAAATTGGATTGTGCTGCAGAAACACCCCCCCACCCTTCGATGTGAGACAGCGGGCTGTAGTTGAGCTCATCCCAGTTTAAAAAAAAAAAAGAAAAAAAAAAAAAGGAGAGAATAAAGGAGAGTTAGTGAATCCTTCATGACTCTCCTGTAGTTTAGTGCCTCTGAAGTGACGGGCTCCGCAGAAATGGAGCCTCGGAGTCTGGTTGTAGACGGCCCAACACCCTCCTCTCGCGTGGCCTGTCCAGAAGAAGGTGAATTAAGAGAGCTCGAAGCCCGTGTTCATGCTGATGGCATAGCGCAACTTGTCGCGCAGGATGCTCTTCTTGCTGTAGTTGGGCAGTTTGAGGAGGTTGAAGCACGTTGATGACGTGGGAAGCCGACCACCGGGCTCTTTTTTGCGGATGGTGAAGAAGCCTCTAAGAACACTGCCGAGCGTGTCTCCGGTGTCCTGGGGGCAGAGAGCGGAGTCGTTAAACACGCTGCGGGAAGAGCAACCGGAGGTGGGGGCAGCTAAGATTCACCTGGTCATCTGAAACTTCTACACAGCGAATGGAGAAAGGCGGTTTGAGGTAGGCAAAGCCCAGGAGAGGCGGCCTCGAGCAGCTGGTAACAAACTGTGGAAGAAAAGACCGAACGATGTGCTGTGTGATCAGTTCAGCTGTGTTGAAACTGTAGCTTTTAAAGAGTAGCTTTACTTTTAAGAACATAGCCCTCTCTTCAGCAGTGAAGTCACTGGACAGGATGTCCCACAGCCAGATGATGACACGATGGCTGCTGTGAAACCCCCCATAGTAGACGGTGTGTTTTCTGAGGAAGGGAAGGGGGAGGAACACCACGGAGATCAGCTTCACAGACCATCTCAGCACATTTTCACAAACAATTCATCCGTCCTAACTCTACATCTCCCGGAGACAACCGTATTCCTCCCCGCATAGATTGAAGGTATCGTTTACTTGAGGTCGTCCAGGTCAATCTCAGCATTGTCTCCAGAGACCAGGCGCTGAACCTCGGGCGTGGAGAACATGTGCAGCCACTCGGGGTTAATGATGCTGTGGAAGCCACGAATAAAAGCCGCCGTTTGCTCCTTAATTTGCGTGTGCATCCGGAAGTGAGCCATGAGGTGGATGTAGCTGATCCTGCAGGAAACAGCGGACAGACATGCTAACTGAGCGCAGAGACATGTTAAATTCTTTCTGATGTCAATGTATTTTACTTGTTTTCGTTTGTGACTGGCATCGTTTTCCCTCCAGGTATCAACTCATGGCAGACGAGCTGTAAGAATGTAGTGCTTCTTGTAAATCCTATTTACAACACTGTAATGAATTAATTAACTCATCCACGTGTCTTCTAACCTGTCCCATAACATCCTCGTCATAGGATAATGTCAGTCCTAGATCGCTTACATCCCCGTCGTAGCGCTGAAAAAAAAAACAAAACAAAACTCAAAGGTGATGCACAAATGAAGACGTTTAAGACCAGAAGTGCTTCTGACCGACCTTAATGGAGGTGAGGTTCTTGTAAAACTCCGAGTCCAGTGAAGGCAGCTCATCTATGGAGCTGTAGAAAGTGCTGTGGTGGTGACCCAAGACTTGACTCAGGAAGAAGGAGGCAAAAGGTACATCTACAACGATCCCCTGTAGAAAAACAGACTCGCAGTTACACACTGGGGATGATTTCATACTCTGAGGAGAGTGGTGCCTCTGAGTAGAGAGTTTCCTCCGAGTGCACTACCGTACCTCGTAAACAGCTTTTCCCAGCATCTTCCCCACAAACTCAAACAGCTGCAAGTGGTTCTCCTGAATGTAGGACGTAGGTGAAGGGTAAAGCCTTTCATTTCCACTTGTAGTCTGCAGACATCGAAATAAGGGAACAGAAACCTGTTGGCTTCCTTTGTCTGTGGACGTTTTTGGTCTGATGATTCGAAAGCCAGCCGGTTTCATCTGGACTTACTTTGAACAGGTTGAGAGCAGGATTGAACACCTTCTTAATGATCTCCTCCAGAAACTCTTTGAACACACCATCCTGATCGATACCCGCCTCATCCACTCCCAGGTCGTTCACAAACTTCACACGAATGACACCTTTAATGGAATTTGCCGGCAGTCGGCGAAGTTGGTCGTACCCATCCTAAGAAACGGCAAATGCGGGCGTTGTTGCAAGTTTTAGAAACACGTGCACTATATCGAAAACGCAGAGTCCGTACTTCCAACATCCGTGAGCGGCGGATGGTAATGTGCGTGACGTGCGGTGAAGCGGAGCTCGTCTCGATCAGCCCGAGATTTTCTTTTTCTTTTGTGACGATGTTCCTGAACAGCAGCACCCTCTGCAAATACATTTGAGTGATTATAGAGAGAGAGAGTGGAAAAACACAAGTCCTTCTGACGTGCTCTGCTCACGTTTTTATGTGGAATGACGTGTGGAATGTACTGCAGTAGCAGCTGGGCTCTTTTCTTGCCCTTCTCCAGCTCTTGGAACAGCAAGCTGGGTTTCAGGTCCCTGATGGTGAGAGGGGCTTTAGAATGGCAGCGCAGAGCAGTTTGAGAGGAGCCACTACTTTCAGGGGTATCAGAGGGTATTTACTTGCGCAGCCAATGGTCGTCGGGGGTGAACCGCCGCCTGCAATCGCGTTCATAAAGTACCATCAACCACCCGTGAACGCTATGGAACAACTCCAGCTTTTCTCCTTTTGCGTTTTCTATTCAACACAAAATACACATGTTTAAACCTCTAAACAGCCCTCCAGATGCTGCCTGTGAGCGCGCACTCACCCAAGATGCCGTCCCATATCATCTTATATACAAATGTGTTCAGAAATGAAGAGATCGTAATGAGTTCCTCTATCTTGAAAGATGTTTGCTCTTCGTACACTTCGATGTCGTCAAGGATTCTGTAACATATCAACACAGGCTCCTGAAATGCTGCAGCTCTTCAGCGCGATTAGACACGACGCGGTCCGTCAAATTACGTGATGAGATGGCGCGAGCAGTCGCAGAAGAGCATGAGCATCGCCAGGAGCTGCTTGGACTCTTCGGTATCGTTGTTCAGACACTCCATGAAGAGTTTGAGGCCTCCCTGTGGACCGAGCTCGCAGATGAAGGCCCAAAGTTTGGGCAAAAGATCATCAAGGTGTGTGAGACCTGCACAATAACAGAGACTGTACAGCAATGCCAAGTTTCCAAGAATATTGCTTTACTGGAAAAGAGTAAAAGCTTTCATTACTGACCGGTGAGGATCTGGAGTCGTATTTGTGTGAGTGTGGACAGAGCGGACTGATAGAGCACACAGATGCTGCACACCTTCTGAACCTCAGCCGAGTCCACTCTCTTCCCTCCGACAGGTTTGAGGATGTTCCGTACAGAGGCCGACTTCTGAAATGCCCTCTTGAAGAGGTCTGCAGAACACCAGGAGCACATCAAGGGTTGGAGAGAACCTTCTCATTAAACCGACAGCGCCAATCCCAAACCGGTCAGGCAGCCTTGTTTTACTTACTTTTAACTGGTAGGTTATTTTGTGATGTGCTGGGCTGTGGTGGAGGAGGAGTGGGTTCCTGACTCTCCAGCTTTTTAGAGAGAACATCACTGAAGAGTGTACGAATAACAGAAACACCCCAAAGATACTGAAGCTGCTTGGTGACCAGAGGCATTGACTCATTCAGTCTGCAGAGAGCACACCAGATGTGTATTATTTTAAGAATATTATTACTTATACTATGTAGGAATATAATGATCATGTTAATTCAAACAAATATGAAGGTTTTTACTGACCCATAATCCACGGTTTGGGAGAACCAGCCCAGGACCGGGTGCCAGTGGGTAAGATTGGACTTTTTTTGAGAGACATATCTCTGACAGTAGGACAGCATATCAGTCAAGTCCTTCACAAAGTGCTTGGCTTCCTCCTCCAGAACCTTCTCATTAAGATAGCCCAAGTGAATCAGATTACCTGACAAGCATCAAATAAACAGTCTAAAGGTTAAACAGGTACTTCCAGGCACATGTACGGTAATAATAGTGCAACAATGTTTCAGATACAATTAATCCAAAAAACTCTACCAAGTAGGCAGAGAGTGTGGCTTCCTTCGAGACATATACAGATGTCCAAACACTGTTCTTCCCGGCTGAGAAACAGGATGAACTTCCGCAGAAGGTCATGTGACTGGATGGATGACATACACTGTGGCAACAGAGCGTTTCGCTGGATTAGTATACACAATACAGATATGAAACAAAGCGGGCTTCATGGGATTGAGGGCAGTTACCTCAGGAGTGAGAACACTCAGGTGGGATATGACAGCTGGAACTGACATGATGTGACGAAGGAAGGATCTTAGCAGATTGTCTGAGAAGTGAGCAGCGATGACAGGCCTGAGAAACATCAGATTAAGTTAGGGGAGAGCATGCACATGAACCAGAATCATTGTAGAGTCATTCTTAATGTAAATATATAAAAGCAGCTTCGGTCCTTAAACTCACCTTAGTGACAAAGTAAAGACTGCTGTTAAAGTGCCTTTGGAGAGAGATGGTTTTGACCGAGCCAAACCATTGGTCAGCAAGGTCTAAACAAATAAACAGATGAAGTTATAGGCAAAAAAACACCATACATTTAATTCAACTGAGTGTGAATAAAGAGGACAATTTTAGTGGTATTAAATTAAATAATTTACTGAAAAAAGTAATTAAAAAAAAAGAACCTGTAATGTAGAATAGAATCCCTTTTGATTAAGATGGCCCATAACATTCTCACAAATCTTTGTCAAGGCAGGTCTCAGAGCTTCTCCTGAAACAAAGAGAGAGAGAGAGAGAGAGAGAGACATTATGATTTATCTGCAAAAAGCATGCTCTGATGTAAACATTATCTTTATTTAGCTTACCCTTCCCTCGGACGATGCGCCAGGTTGACGTATCTGTGAAGGTCACCAGCATTGTGAGGTGCAGCATCACCAGTTTATTGTCCTGAAGTATATCAGGCTGCAAAAAAAAAAACTGTTAGTCTGAAGTGTATGCACAGACTGAGTCATAAAATCAGTACAAAGAAGACTCTTTACACATCTTCAAACCTACACAAACCTTTAAAGTTTTAAGCTGCTGACAGCTAATCCACAGTATGTCTTTGATTTGTTTGAGCCAAGGAATGGTGAGGTCTTTTGAGAGAGCCAAGGAAACATACCAAGCCTGATGGACAAATGCAATAACTATTATTATGGGGGAAAGTGTATTTCAACATATCAAACATTCACAAACTTACTTTAGGTTCATTTTCAACCTCCATGCTGGCAAGGATTGCACGACACAGTTTCTCAAACCTCTGTTTGATGTACAATATCAGAGCAATATGATTAATAAATAACAGATACAAAATTGACTTGTGTGTATGACTCACTAACCCACCAGTTTGTCTCCTCGGTCATATATAAATAGTAATTTCCGAGCAATTTTGAAAATTGACAGTGCACTTTTTTTGGACTTCCCACTTTCGGATGCAAAGAAGTAGTCATCAACCTCTTTTCTAGTGGGACACAGACAGTAGCAGGAAAAAAAGAAAATATGGATTACATTAAAAAGCCTGCACAATAGCATGTTAAATTCTGTGAGTTGCATGTAACCAGTGCCTACCTTATCTGTTTCTTTAGTCTGATGCGTGACAGAAAGCCCCTGACCAGGGCTTGGATGTGTGCTGCTGCTTTTTCCTTGTCCTTCAGTCCTTTTCTTTCCTCTCTGGCTTGCCTGGCTTTATCCAAGAACTCGGTCTTGGAGCTTTGAGGAACTGTAAACATTGTGCTCCCTGGAAAAAAAGGGAAATGGAACCAACTGTACAGCACATCACGCATATGTGCATCAACGCCATCGGTGTTGATGGTCAGTGGTTTCAGTTCTGTCTGTGCATTTTATACAATTGTTACTGTAATTAGATCAAATGTATTTGAGAGAACACAATAATAAACTTACTCGATACAAAGTGATTCCTTCACCGAATATGTTCTGGCCTTCAGGCTCACCTGGCCCAACACCTCATAAGTTATTCGGGGTGAATAGGTCCAAAGAGGTGGAGAATCAAAAGGATGAAGACTAACTTGCCATCACTGATGAACGGGAAACAGAGCCAAAAGAGGGGAAAACAATAGTTAGCTCATGTAGCTAATCCGTCCCTTATCGTCTTAACACCATCTCACAGAAATCATTCCAATGCTGATTTAACGGTGTACGTCGTCGTTGCAGGACAATATCGTCTCTCCCATCAATGACAGCCTCATAAATCAAGTGGGGATATCACTTCGAAATGTAAACAACACAACAGATCCAGGCTGCAGCCATTAATCCCTCTGTCGCATTAATGACCCCGGGTTATTATTTTTCCCTTCCAATTAAAAAAAAATCCCAACTTGACAATAGTGGCAAATAAATATGTATGTGCCAACGTACCTTTGTTTTTTTTGTGACAACAACGAGTCGGTCTGTGGTAGTGGAAAACACTTTCCTCTGATCGGAGGGTGGGTGTCGAGGGGACTGTTATTACTGTTACACACCCCACAGCGGAAATGGGCAGGAACTAAACCCAAAACACTGACGTCTAATTTCTGAGAACTCCTGTTGGACTCAATTGAATTTGATCAAACGGCATTTCCCCACTTTTCCATACTGTTATTAAATGTTTGACAATGAACAAACTATCTCATCTGCTACTTTGAGCCAGGGCTATGACGTCATTTTTAAAATGCGCAGCGCCGGACCGGAAGGAAATAGTTGTTAGCTGACTGGCGTTAGCAACTTACGATTTAAGTTTGCTGCTGGTTCTATGGTAAATAACCTTCTTTTTTGCGCTTTTTAAATAAAAAAAACAAGTGTGTAGACTTGTAAATCGAGGTCCAGTTGATAGTCACCGTCGAGATGTGCGCGTGTTATTGGAAGTGTTTCAAAGGCTGGTGGAAACATTTGTTGCTGCTAATTTTTAGCCAAATCTGGAGCCGTGGGGATTAGAATTGAACGTTTTAGGGCTCCGCTGGTCATAATGTAGTTTTTTGTCCGTGTTTACAGCTGTTAAATGCACTTGTTACTGAAGGTTTGTGAAAAGACAGTCTGTAGATCCGTGTGTCATTTAGCTCCTGTTAGTTTGAACTATTTACAAATTCACTGTAATATCAACATCGACGTGCAGCACAGTGGCTCGAACATCAACCCAAAATCTTTCAAAATAAGTAAATAAACTACCTAGAATCTTTCCCCAAAGTGGAGCAAATTTGTCTTTTTTATACATATAAGTGCTGTGTGTACGTAATCTGACTGTCAATGTAAAAAACAGAGTTCTTTTTCTTCTTAACCTTTCTCTTTAAAATGTTGGGTGACTTTTTTCTACATTTCTGACTTCATTTGTACTTGACATTGCAGGTAAAAGTTTGTTAAGATTCAAGATGATTGCAAACTGTCAAAGTAGTTAATACAATTTTTTTTTTTGACAAATTTGGGAAAAGTCAAGAATAGACAGATTGCGGTATTGTCTCATGTATCTAATAATGTTCCAACCCTTGGTTTTACCTTCTTTTGTCTTACTGTGGCCTTGCAGGAAGAGATGTCAGGAGAGAGCGTGGTGAGCTCGGCAGTGCCGGCAGCTACAACCAGGACTACATCCTTCAAGGGTTCCAGTCCCAGCTCTAAATATGTGAAGTTAAATGTGGGTGGGGCCCTGTATTACACCACCATGCAGACGCTAACCAAGCAGGACACCATGCTTAAAGCCATGTTCAGTGGCCGAATGGAGGTTCTCACAGACAGTGAAGGTGAACCCTGCTTACATGGTTTATGATGCCTCTTCAAGGGTGTGTATCTTTGATACTAATGTGTTCACAATTTCACAGGTTGGATTTTGATTGATCGCTGTGGGAAACACTTTGGAACAATCCTTAACTACTTGAGAGATGGAGCGGTGCCACTCCCAGACAGTCGGCGTGAAACGGAGGAACTCCTTGCTGAAGCCAAATACTATCTTGTGCAAGGCCTGGCTGATGAATGTACAGCCGCCCTGCAGGTACTGTCACCACAGAGCACTGTCACGCATTAGTACTTAATCTACAGACCTCACTGGAACATGTTATATTACCAGTATTACTTGGTAATGTTAGCTTTATAATGCTGTTGCATTGTCTAAACCAAATATTTCATAGTTTATTTTTGTTTTGAGGCAGCTTATTACTGTCACTAAAGGGTCTAATTACTAAGGGCTGGAATTCTTTTTGTTTTTTTTTGATAAATCAATTTTATTGTGGCAATAAATTATAGGCCAAATGTCACATAAAGCAGCTCTGCGCCACCAGGTGGCGTCAGTCCTCTTGTATTTTGCAATTGTGCAAGCAAAAGTGTTGGAATACTAAAATCAGTTATTTTTGTCACCAGAATAAAGAAACGTATGAACCGCTTTGTAAAGTGCCTCTAATGACGTCCTCCAAGGAAGAGCAGAAACTTATTGCAACTTCTAATAAGGTATTTTATGATTAGTTTAATGTGCTGCTTTATCGTTACAATAATAAATCTACTGAATTTCTCCTAACTTCTCCTACTTCTCCATCGTTACAGCCAACGGTCAAACTGTTGTATAATAGAAGTAACAACAAATATTCGTATACCAGGTGAGACCCGTTGCGCTGATAATGGGGGCTGACATCTGTAATTACAGACTGTATGCAATTGTCTCAGTCGTTGATCTTGTGAATTATGTGCACAGCAATTCTGATGACAACATGCTGAAAAACATCGAGCTGTTTGACAAGCTGTCTTTGCGGTTCAACGGCCGGGTCCTGTTCATCAAAGACGTGATCGGGGACGAGATCTGCTGTTGGTCGTTTTACGGCCAAGGCCGTAAGATTGCAGAAGTGTGTTGCACCTCCATCGTGTATGCCACAGAAAAGAAGCAGACTAAGGTATGCATCTGAGTAAATCCTTATTCAGCCACTGTGGTTTGGTCTCTTAAAACCTTCTGACCCCCACTGGTAGGTGGAGTTTCCAGAGGCTCGCATCTATGAGGAAACCCTAAATATCCTCCTCTATGAGTCCCACGATGGCAGGGGTCCAGACAACGCCCTGCTGGAGGCCACAGGGGGAGCAGCAGGACGATCCCATCACCTGGACGAGGATGAGGAGCGAGAGCGGATCGAGCGAGTTCGTAGGATTCATATCAAACGACCAGATGACCGCACTCACCACCACCAGTGACCTTTTTCTTTCGACCTGTCAGCCTGTGTCTGTGACTCGGGACGGTTTTAGCTCCACACATGTGCCTTATATAACCTAGCGCCTAGTCAGTTTGAAGTCCACTGTTATTTTACCAGCTTTTTATCCCAGAGGCTACTAGAGATGAAGTGAGCACCATCACAGTGATGTGACTTTATTGTGTCTGTTCGTGTTTACTTGTCTGTGTTGTGCTGTTTCATCACTTATGTGTTCTACAGTTGTGTCAAGAAAAAAAAAAAAAACTACAGCGTAAATCATGTTCCCCGAGTTTCCACATAGGTTAAATCAAAAGGTCTATATTGGTTTCAGATGAAAAGCTCCATACATGCATTTTCCTTGTCCGCATCATGGTTTTGATGGAGCCACAGGGAAAGTCTGCTTCCAGACCTTCGCGTCAGAAATATGTGGCGTCAATTTTTGACAAACGGCTCCGGCAGTAACTTCGCTTTTATCTGTGGTTGTACATGATGGAGGTATTCAAACGGACCACAAGGGGGCGCTGTTTACGCTTAACGTTAAAGGCTGTTTTTGCCTTCAGATGATGACGGTCAAAACATCAAATGTCATTTTTGATGTATTTAAAACGCCACAAATAGGTGATTTTTTTACAGTATTGTTTCAGCCCTATTTAGCTTTGAAATGTATATTAAATGTACTTCATTCCACTAAATGAGCATCGTTTGAGTGGAGGGAACCTGAGCCGCAGCCTGAGGTGTTAAATGTACCGGGGTGATTGAATGATGGAGGCTGAGGTTGAAGCGAACGAGTGTAAGCAGAGCTCTCCCTGGCAGGGGAGAATCCAGATTACAAGCTCGTAACGGAGGGAAATTAGACCCGTCCTTCACCGCAGCTTTCATCAGAGAATGTTCAGTGTGCACACAACAGGTCTGAGATCAGCCATGCTCAACAATCACAGTGCTTGTAGTTCTGTTCTTAGAATGTTTTATATTTATATACACTATATCATAAATAAATTTATACAAATTTTATTGTTGCTGTCTGTTGCTGAACAGAGCGTAAAAAGGGGGATACAAATGTTTCTGTTATAAAATGCTTACGCCTCTTGAAGCAGTCGATGAACAAGTCAAACGTGCGGCGCTGCAGCCACGTTTGCATGTTCACCTCTGCTTTTGGGGTCTCCCGGTGAACCGTGCAGGGGCCTCGTTAGCGCGTCCTAGGTCGAGCAGAAACCTGCGAACAGACAAACAGGTGGAGAGACTGCGCTCCGTCTCCATGGAGACCGTTTCCAGAGCAGCCCCGTTGGCCTCACCACCATGAGGTGTCCGGTCTTGGCCTTGTACGTCATCGCTTCTGGCCCGGCGCTGAAGTCCACCGCGCTCTCTTTCCCCGGCTGGATTTCGAACTTAACGCTGGGGATCGTCACAGGCGAAGTTTGACATTTTGAAGAACCTGAAGACTTTAAACCCAAGCGCCGACGTCTTCTCACCTGCCCTGCACCACTTTGACCGCGTTCTGCTTGTTGGCGACCACGCAGAGCTTGGTCAGGAGCTCGAACAAATGGTCGCACTGCAGCACGAGGTCTCCCTGAAACGAGCCCGGTCAGCGTCCCCGCGCTTCATCGTCTGCATCTGCACACCCCTCCACCTGCCCCTACCTTCTGTTTAGGGTCTTCACACGTGATGTGGAACACAATGACGCTGTCGGCCAAGTTACTGACTGAAATACCTGCAGTGAAACACGCACACACACACTTGCGACATGAGGAGGAAGCAGCGGGTCGCGCCTTCGCCAAGCTGCCCCCACCTCTGAGGAAGGTGTAGAGAACCCTCTGCTTGATCTTGGCCTCGTCCACCACGTAGGCGGCCGTCTGGGTGAGGACCAGCTGGCGCGGTCTGGGCTTGAACCCGTTCCTGTTGTATTTGGTGACCGGGACACTGTACTGCACAAACGAGGTCCACAAACATCTGAGGGTGCTGTGTGCTCCTCGGAGAAGGGGGGGGGGGTTCTTACCTTAATGCGCTCATTGCGAATCATCTGCAGGACCCTGGCGTTGATGTCTTGCTCCCCTGCGGGCGGGAAGACGGCGTCAACGTGCTGGGCCTGGAGCGCCCCTGCCGAGTGAGTTCGTCTTACCGATTCTGGTGTCCAGGAACGGCTGAGCGACGCTCTGGGGGTAGCTGTCCTTTTTGCCTTTGAAGACGGAGCTGGTGATGAACTTGAGCTGAAACTGGGACAAAAACGATCACTTAAAAAACTAGAAAGCACTCGGAGAGCGCAGACCTCCGCCAAGCGCAACAATTCCTTTTGGCCCCATTTACCACAATGTTAACAAAAATTTCAAAGTGATTCAGAATCCAGGATTTCTTCCAGATCACCCCCAAAATGAAATCAGTTCTTCCTTTTCACATTTCCAACAAATCCTGAAAAATTTCATCAAAATCGGTCCATAACTTTTTGAGTTATGTTGCTAAAGGCAAACAAACAGACAAACATAACCTCCTTGGCGGAGGTAACAAAACGTGCCACTGAAGTTCAGCGCTCGCGCGCCCTACCTGAGCCTTTTTCTGGGGCGTCAGGCTTCTCACATACTTGCGCACCATCAGGCGGTAGTGGAGCGCGCGCAGAAGCTCCGAGGTCTGTGAAGGAAAACACCCGTCCGTGGAGTCAGCGTGGGGAGATGCTCGGCCTGACCTGGTGTTTGGAGGCGTGGCTGCACCTCAGCGAGGACGGCTGGAGGAGGCAGCCAGGTCGTTTTGTCCAAGACCGTCTTGGGCAGGTTGCCCTTGAGCCTGGTCAGGTAGTTCTGCCTGACGAAGGCCAGGTACTCGGAGTTGTCGCTGGTCTTGGCCTGCCCTCGGCTCATGTAGCCCTTGATGAACTGCCTGATGACTTTGACGGCCCAGGCCCTCCTCTCCCTCTCCTTCCTCGCCTGCACTCCTCGCCAACAGGATTCGATCTTGGTGGCTGGATGGAGAAGAAGACAACCGTCGTCCTTGGGGCTGGTGAAGGCTTTCACCCGGACACGCCGCCTTTCCTCGCGTTTACCTGCTTCCTTCTGTTTCTTGAATTCGCCGTGTGCTCTGTACCCTTTGTACTTGGCCTGGAGTCTGGTGGCTGCAGATCGGGGCCGTCTCTCTCAATCTGGGTCCGTATCATCACCAATGAAACTCAAACGGACCCACACTCACCCAGCTCGTGTTTGCACTTCTCGAAAGCGTCCTCCGTCGCGTAGAGCGTCCTCGGGTGTCGGATGAATATTTTGGTGCTGTTGAAAAGGAAACGCCACTGTGTACTCTCCATCGAACGAGCCGTTCTCTGGGTGGCCGCGACCGCGAACTCACCGTCCCATTTTGTACTCGTTGGGCAGGTAGCCCAGATGTTGGACCAGCACGTCCACCCCATCCGCAGGCACCCCGGTCCAGTGAGGCCAGGTGGCCGGACACAGCGGTTTGTACCTGCGAGGTGCATGTGAGATGATTAAAAAAAAAAGGTGCGAGAACGGGGATCTGATCCTTCACACCTCTTTAGGAAGTCCTCGAATTTCCGTCTGTATGCGAATCCGGCCCGCCTGACCCGGAGGTGCTCCATCAGTCCCAAGTACTTCACCTGGTGCCGGATCAGCACCTCATCGAACTGGCCTGTGGGTGAGAGCAGACCCGATTGGGTCGGTCGCCGTCCCGGCCCCTTTGGGCGCCTTCGGTCCCCGTACCTGGGTTCTTGGATTCGTTTGACTTGAGGCAGCGGATGTACCACGCCTCCTTCGCCACCAGGATCTCCGTCAGCTTCAGCAGGCTGCTCTTGAACTGGGTGGCCACCTGCGCACACAACACCAGGGTCACGACAGGTCGGCCCCCGGCCCTCGCTCTGTCGGGCACATGCGGCCTGAAGATGACACACTCCGACTGCTCCTGACAGGGACAGTCAATGGCAGCCCTGTCTCCATGGCGACGCCGGCCCAGTCCTCCAGTCAGTCATGTGTTGATGTGATTAGGTCAGTTTACAGAGTTATTGTTGTAAACCACATTAGAGGATCCTAAGAGGAGCCTTAGAGTTTGTCGGTCTGTCTGTCTGTCAACGTGCATCAAATTGAAGTATTTAATGAGCACAAGCTGAATGAGGGAGGCCAAAGGTGAATACTCACCGTTTCAGGCCTTCGCCTGCTGTCTCGGTCCATGGTTGAGAAGCACTCCTTCACTATGGCGTTCTTGGATTGGCAGATCAGCTGCAAGAAGGCGCGACTGTAAGTGCTTTCGCCTCCCTCCTACGGTCACGACCAAAGCGGGACCTTAGACTTACGTCTTTTATGTTTCTATACAGGAGGTCATTGTTTTTGTCCAGGAAACCTGGAAACGAGTCAGAGAAGACTGCCGTTCAGTCCACAGCGGGTTGCGCGACCACGTCTGATATTGCGGTTTCTTTTACCCACAACGCAGTAGGTGACCTCCCCGGCATAATGCAGGAGGCGGAAATCTCCCCTCTCCAGGGTCTTGCGCGTCATTTTGTCGGCCAGCTTGTGTCTGCGGTCAGAGAGGCGGAGGGAGACGGGCTCGTGAAGAGCGAGAGGCCTAATCCTCCGTCTCTATCAGCTCAATGTCGGCCCTCGGGCAGCAGAGCGCCAACATCGATGAATAGAGATTAGGGCTGAGTAAACGCCTCAGCTAACCCTGGAGCTCAACCCAAATCGCCTCTCATTAAAACATGCGTCCGAGGTGATTTCAGGTGAAAACCTACGAGACAAAGTGAGGGTGGTTTCCCATTTTCTCCTCCAGCCTCTCCAGGAAGGTGAGGTCCGTGGCGTCTCCCGGGCGCAAGCACTCCTCGTCCTGCGGAGGATCCCCCAATGGGTGATTAAACGTGGCCTTGAGCACACGCTCAACCTGGGGAACGCCGTCCAAACCCACCAGTATGGAGATGAGCCCCCTGTGCTTCTCCTCCACCAGGTCGCAGATGATCTTGTTGTTGAAGAACTGAACGGGCTCCCACTGATGGAAAAGGCAAACACAGGAGGCAGCTGTGAAATTCAGGTTTTGTTCCATCTTTGAGGTGTGTGTGTGTGTGTGTGTGGGGGGGGGTTACAGGATTACCTCAATATCCTCCGCCTGATATTCCTCCTGCTCAGCCTTCAGGGTCAGCTGGATGAAAAGCTGCTGCAGCTTCTCGTTGCAATAGTTTATACAGAACTGTTCGAAACTGAGGGGTGGTGTTAGAAACCAGGACGGGAGCGCGATCACAAGACTGGATTCCTTCTTACCTGTTCACGCAGAACACTTCAAACCCATAGATGTCTAGAAGGCCGATCACAGACTTCTGTGAGGAATCCTGATGAGAGGACAGTCAGGAAGGAAGACTCATTCGCTGGTTCAGATGTGGAACTTGGTGATCCGCCCCCCCCCCAACACCACCACCTTGTTCTCCATGGACGCGTTGATCTTGTTGACCAGCCAGGTGAACGTGTGCCCGTAGATGGCTTTAGCCAGAGCGTCCCTGGCGTAGAGGGCGTGGTCGACCGTGAAAGGGCTGAGCACCTTCGAGGGGAGAGTCCAACTGTTGGCAAATCTCACAGGAGCGAAAGATCTGTGGAACGTGAGCGCACCTGATCGGTCTTGGCCTCGATCTTTCGGAACGTCAGCCCCTCCCGGAGGCTGTGAGCGTCCACTCCCAGGAGCTGGGGGGGGGTAAAACCTGTAAAACCTGTAAAATCTGTAAAATCACCCTTTGATGGTCTGTGGCGTCTGCCTCACATCTGAGACCCAACGCAGCTCTGCGTTGTTGCCGAGGACAGCCTGGCCTGCTCCGTCAGAGCCGAAGCCAACGTTCCCCAGGTGAAGGACGCTGGCAACGATCCCGAACAGCTCCTGCCCGGGGAGAAACGCTGGTGAGGCAATGGAGGGGGAAGAGGAGCGGGGAGCCTGTCGGTGACGCACTTTTGTGTTAATCTCATCGATATTGATGATTTGCAGGGCATTTTTGACCGTCTTCCAGTCGTTCCTGTCGTTGATCGAAGACACGGTGGCGCACTGCCCCTGAAGCACAGCAGAAGTCTGAAGCGTCCGCAGGCGGCCCGACCCCACGCTGTGACCTCGGCTCTGACCAGACCGGCGTCGTACCTGGGTGAGATAGTCGTACTTCTGGGGGTCTCTCTCCAGGCCCAGCTGGCGCAGCAGCTCGTCGTCTCCTCCCTCCACGATCTGATAGAAGATGTGAAAGTTCCTCTCCCCGTGATTCTGGTGCACCACCCTCGACTTCTCCAGCAGGTAGTTGAGGATATGGCCTCCAACAGCATCACCCTACAGGCATCATCATCATCATCATCGTCATCATCATCATCCTCATCATCATCCTAAAGACAGAAACTTGCAGAAACAAAGGCAGCCTATGTTCAAGTTGATACATTCATTTAGTAACTACTATGGTTTATTACTGTTGTTATAACTACTATAGTTAGGCTGCTTCATGCTGTTTCTTACTTCCCACTTTGAGCCAGGACTCAAACTCATCACTTTTCGCTTTGGATGAAACTGCTGTAAACTTTTCACCTGATTCTTACCTGGCTGTCGAATTGAATGTCCATGTATTTCCCAAACCGACTGGAGTTGTTGTTTTTCAGCGTTTTGGCGTTGCCGAAAGCCTGCAGGGAAACACCACGGTGCGTTAGTACAACCTCGGGTTTCCGGTGCACCGCGTCAATGAGCGTGGTCAGACCTCGAGGACGGGGTTGGACATGAGCATTTTGTCCCTGACGGTGTTCAGCAAGGCCGTGCTCGGGCAGCTGACAGCGTAATACTGCAGGATCTTCTTCGAGGCCTCCGTCTTCCCGGCTCCGCTCTCGCCAGAGATGAGGATGAAGTGGTTGGTGAATTCCGCCAGCATGGTTTGGTAGGCGTTGTCTGCCAGGGCGTAGCTGCAAGGACGCATTTATTGGATGTTTGTTGGACAGGCTTCACAGCAAAACGCCCCCAGACTAGAACTGGTACACTCACATGTGTGGCGGGAGCTCAAAGAAGTTGACCCCTTTATAGAGTTCCATGTCTTTCTTGTTGTAGATGTCCAGCTCCTTGTAAGGATTGACGGACACCAACAACGTGCCGATGTAGGTCTGGGACAAACAGCCTTGTCAATCGTTAATATCAACGGGGGGATTCGTTGAAGGTGGCGTTGAAATGGTTCCAGACTCACATAGATGAGGTCTTTGCTGAAGCGCTTCTTGAGGTTGCCGAGGAAGGCCACCTCCGTGGTCTCATCCAAAAGGACAAAATCCTGGATCCCGACCCGATCCCGGGCGGTCAGGGCGCCCTCCATGTCCAGCTGACCCTGTGCAGCGACAGACCTTGGAATCAAAATGTCGTTTCTGCATCTCAATAAAGAGCGCCTAATTTCTGCAACCCCAACGATGACGGCGAAACTTAAGGGGAAGGCCGCCGCTGCCGCCAGGGTTGAGGTAAGCGCGGTGAGCGGGGCAATGAGGGGTTCAAATTCTCAGCCATCTACTGCGACAAATGTAACAGGATGATTAAATAGCTCCACAGGGGAGTCTGGAGCCGAGAAAAAAAGGAGCAGAAAAAGCACAAACATGGCCCTTATCGGTTCTATTGAATTAAAAAAAAAAGGGGGAGGGGGGGGTCGTGAGGTCTTGTGTGTCACGGAGCAACGTGCTGAAGAACAGACAGAAGCTAATGATCGCTGCTCGGAACACAGGGACCTTGGCGGGCAGCCCGAGCTTCGCCGGAGCGGCACGGCTCGGCGTGCAAATGGACTGGGGGAAGACCAAAACAGCGGTGCATTTGAGATGCCTAGTGGGAAAAATTCCACCAGTCTGTTCTGCATTCTCAGCAACCAACACTTAGACCAAAGGTTTTCACAGCTTTTGTTGGTTTTGTATTTTTTTTTCTATCTCTCTCTCCTTCTCTCCTTTGGAAGCAGAAGTCCTTTGATTCTCAACTCTCTCTGTAAAAACATTAAAAAAGATAATCCATTGGATCTAATTGACACAAAGCCCTCGGCACCCCCTCCTCACATGCCCCTATCCTCCGCCTATGGCCCTTATTTCTTCTGAGAAAGGCCAAAGTGGTTTTTTGTCCTGTAAATACCACGGAGCGGAGACAAAAAAGACGTCTTTAAAATGCAGTCTACAATCCATTACACAAATTCCCCCTGCATATCCATTCAGTAATTATTCATTAGAAAACATTTAACGTCACAGTGAATTTCACACTAGGCAGTCGAAACACAATAGAGGAGATTTGGCCTATTTTGGGGGGGTGAGGAGCTGGGGAAGGGGGGCTTGGCTGTACAGAGGAAGGGTAAGAGGGGGGAAGGGGGGGGAGGGTGGAGGGGAGCAGCATTTGTCTGATCTGAGAACCTCTGAAACGGGGCCGTCTTGAGACAACGGGGCAGGCTAAATAGTGCAGTAACGGTCTGTGCCCCGCTGCTCGCTGTGACACTCATTTAATGTTCCCTACGGCCGAACAATAGGGGCTTGTTCTTAGCAATCCTGTGCTGTAATTTGGACTTCATTACTTTGCTCACACAGGGCCCCATAGAAGGAGAGGAGGCTAGTCCGAGTGTTTTCTTTTTCTTTCCACCTGTCAGCCCAGCGCCCCCCAGTGCTCTCACCCCTCTCCTCAACAATGCCCCTCACCCCGTGTCCCCACCAATAACCCTCACCCGACCCTCTTCCCATAGCCGCCCCTCCCAGCTACCCACTTTAAGCCAATGAGACAGGTGAACAATATCATTGAAGGAGCCCCTTTTTGGACGTCAGAATCAATCTGCCGATGTGATGGTAGCGGAGCTGCTTTTGGGGTATCTGTGACACCCCTCCCCCCTCCCCTTTACTTCATGGGAACAAACTTCTCCCGGGACAGCAAAAGCAGACAATATGCTGGGACAGCGTGACTTAGAGATCTGCCATACAGTATTACAAGTAATAACATGAACAGATAAGCTCCTGTCAAGAGAACGATTCATGAATTCAGTGTAATAATGATACAAACGTTTCAGAGGGTTCATTCAGCAAACCGGGAGTTTGCTCTGGTGCCCTGCAGGTATTTTCTCAAACACCAAAGCTGTGACTGTGACTAAATGTCTGTATCATTAATAGCTTTATATTAAATGCAAATCTAGTAATAATTAAAGATGGACCAATCAGAACATCGGAGAGACTGATGATACACGAGTTGACAAGGTCATTGTCACATCGAGAGTATTACCTTCTACCTTGGAGCCAACCAATTGTTTTTTAATTAAGAGATGGTCCTCACCTTAGGCTAGAGTGTCACTGCTGCCCGAGACCGAGTTACCTCATTTGAGAGAAGAGCACGAGACAGGGTGGGGGGTGGGGGCCGAAGGGCAATGTCCAGGCAAGCCAGTTTGAGAAATGTCTATTTCCTGTTTATTGCCATTATTCCTGCACAGGTCACAAGGACCAGGGCTTCCAGTCTTAACGTAATGTAAAAGCCATTCACCTGACTGAGCGCTCGGGGCACAGGTGATTCAATTCTGGTGGTTCAGAATGTTTCCTGGTTCTTGCTTCCTGTTTGGGCTAAATTAGGCCTTGACATTTTAAGTGAGTCCTTAGGCCTAAATCCCACGTTTGATGTAGGATTGCACAGGGGAAGTTCCGCTGAAGTGTTTAAAACCAGCAACGATGTGGGAAATCAACAGGATATTACAGAGGGTGGGGCTTCTTAAAAAACCTACATCATTATTTTTAGCACTGTTTATTTTAGCACCCTTTTTAAACTCACAGGTATGGTGGAACACTCAGTATCTACAGACCAGCATGCAGGACACAGGTGAACGACAAAGCACAAAAGAAAGGTCAAACCTGCATATGTGAAGTGGTAATCAGCTGTCAGAGGATCCAAACCTGGAAAAAAGAAAAAAATCTCTTCCCTCTAGATACGTCACAAAAGAACGTGACGTGGAATCAATCACTGAAACCTTTATAATTTGCCCAACAGGTGAAAGACTAAACTAAGAAAACACATTGTCTGCGTGCCGCCCCGGTTCCTCTAACATCTCAGTC
Source organism: Lagocephalus sceleratus (assembly GCA_911728415.1). NCBI lineage: Eukaryota > Metazoa > Chordata > Actinopteri > Tetraodontiformes > Tetraodontidae > Lagocephalus > Lagocephalus sceleratus. Next base: position 3,880,920 of record CAJVRN010000237.1, on the reverse strand, counting down.
ACCCAGCAAGGTCGGTGACGAAGCGCCGGGGCCTCCGTGCACTCACCATGGCTCACGATGCTTAATCATTCATGCTGTGGGAGGTGGAGGGACAGAGACCTCATTTGATGCTTACCTGGATATCTACTGCTGGACCGAGTGTAGTATAACGACGCAGAAACTAGATCCAAAACGCTCTTTTCTTAAACGCTTTTCCTCCTTGCAGGCTCAGTAGAGATCATCAATTTGATCCAATGTGTTATCAAACACTGGAGCAGACTCCTCTGCCCACTGCAGCAGAGAGGAACAGTGACCCTGACCTCCATAAGAGGAAGAAATAGGAATGAATTTCAGGTGGAAAACAGCTGGGCAAAGAACTAACAGCGCATTCTTGAGGTGACAAGTCTCAAATTAAAGATGAGCTGTTGATGCTTTTGTATCAGACAGACACCTGAAACTCGTTTTCATGGTTTGTGGAGCGTGCAAACCTGCTGATGTTATCACAAGAGATCCACGGCCTCAGCGTGACTGTGACTGAACCAAATCTTTCACCTGCTGGCGGGACAGAAAAATCAGGTGAATCAGCAAAATGGTGAAGCTAGTTGAGTCTCCTTGATTCAAGTAGTGCCTGTGCAGTACAAACATGACAGTCCGCTTAACTCGGCGATTAATCTGATGTCAACAGGAAATCCTTGCCAGGAGTCGGTCAGGGATTTCATTTCTTGTTAGAGTTTGAAGGATAACATCCATTTAGCTGCTTATGTATTTAACAATACACCTTGTCTGGTCTGGACGTGGGTAAAGTGTTTATGTCGGTAACCTGGTAACCGCTATAAGAAAGCACACACCCTCTGAGGTAACTCAGGTGTCCATTTTCTTTCCTCCGGCGGGCAAAATGCAAGAAAAGATCGGGTTTCACTCCGTGAGCAGGGTGATCAGCACTTGGAAGGCCCTTCTCAACTATCTTCGAGGGCTCATCATACTGAAATCATTCCCTCTCCTCTCCAGAGAAGTTGTCAAGGTTACCTCCGACGTTGCCCCACCTCTCCTTGGGCGCAGCGGCCCAGCAATGCTTGTCCAATCTTAACAAGCTTTGTGCTGCCCACTGGGCTCTGATTCAGCACGAGACCCGGCAAATCCAATTACACAGGAGTCAGGGAGGTTGATTTTCCCATTATAGAATCCATGCTGAGAATGAGCGCTGATGATAACACTCACAATCACACCACTACTGCCCCCTCTCTTTCTTCTCTCTCCACTTATTTTGTCTCCATTTCACTGTTTCCCTCCTTTTATTCCTCCCTCTCTTCCTATCTAATTCCTCTTTTCCCAAAGGCCTTCTTTCTTCCCCCTGTCCCTTTTCTTTGCATCCCTCCCTCTTTCATTGTCCATTATTCTAATTTTTCAGAGCAGCGTAACGAAGCCCGGGTCCTGTCATCATTTCAGACCCAAAACCACGGGGTCACGGGGGGAACGTACCCTGCTTGGAACATTTTGTCACTTGAAAACTTTTCTGTCTTTCCTCAGCTCTAAGAATTACATGCAGGTGTAATATGTACATGTATGTACATATTTGATGCACCCATATTTGTCCTTAAAACTTCACCTTAAATACAATGTGGGGATCAATGTTGACCAGGAACTGATCATGGGGGTTGCTGACATTTTGAACTTGCGCAGATAAACACAGATGCCGCTAATTTATTCCCCTGAAAGAGCAATTAGTGACATTGAAACAGTGATGGGATTATTGCTTTCCATATATTTAATATTCTGTAAAGACTCAAGTGTCCCACACACATTTAAACACATCATCACACATCCCACATCATGTCCCCTTTGCCCCGTATCCAATTACACACCAGGAATAAACCAACCTCTGAAAGGTCACTGCAAAAACCCAATGCACAGTAATTCTGACAACCTGACTTGGTAGCGTCAGAGAGTCATCGTGGGGGGACTCGGCATGCCTGCTGCGACACAGAAAAGTTAGGGAGAGCGCTCCTGGAAATGGGGCCCTTTTACACTCGGCGGTCCGTGAAAACGAAGAGGACTTTTGCTCCATCTTTGGCCCTCAGGGCGCCCGAAATGGGCTGACCTCAGCTCAGGCTCAGAGGCTTCGGTGTCGCCAGTGGTTGCACAAAGGTCAACGATATTAACCCCCGTGACCCTCCAAGAGAGGTTTCTGTGTGCTGAGGACAATGGGATTGTCAAGTCCAGCCATCTCTGCAGAGAAGTCTGCCGTGTAAGACGGACATTCATATGAAGGAACCTTAAGGGACAAATTTGGAAAGCTGCAAAAAACAAAAAAGACATCCGATAAGCTTGACCCACACTAAATGAAAAGCTTTGAGAATATGCATGGGTGCTAAAAATAATACATTGAAAATGAATTAACTTCACTTACTGATACACTTCTGACACAGAGTTTAAAAAACAAGAACCCCATCCTGACCAAAGAGGAAAGCTCCAGCTGCAAGCAGGGGGGGGGGATTCCCACATGGTCAATGAGAAAAAGAGTGAACTCACACGACATTACCGAGCAATTACGGTCATTTCGACAAAGAAAATTGATAAAGTACAACATTTTTTAAACCAAAATTGCTTTTACTTGAATGGCAGGTGCATCACAATCTGCATCTGTATTCAGAACTAAATCTTCATACGCTTGGAACCAGATCCAGAAGTCAGTGTCATGGTGTTGAACACATGTGGTCGTATTTCTGGTTTGGGGGGGGGGGGTGTCAGGAGTACCTGTAGTTGAACGAAATCTGCACCCTCTGGTGGCAGCAGGTGCTGAAGGTCCTCTTCGTCCTCCTCCCAGGACCGGGTTACTCGTCTCAACTGGCTGCAAGTGCCGTGCACGTCTTTAAGAAGGGCCTTAACTGGACTGCAAGCTGTTGGAAATGAAGAGCCTGTTCAGTGAGGGGGGGCAGCTGGGGTCCCACACTCTGTTCACGTGCTGCCTCCACCAGCTTCAGTGTGTGGAGCGTTTGGCAGGACACCGGCTGCACTTGGCTCAGCGCGGCTGACAGCAGCTTCCGCTGTGTGGCCAGAGGGTCACTCTGGGTGAGATGTTGTCCTGGAGTGTGTGTGGTGGGGGGGGGGACGGGACACGGGACACGGTGTCTCTGCCTGCGGGGGAGATTAGACGGGTGAGCTGACCTCGTTCTCAGAGGGACCGGTGTGTTTTGGGTAAACATTTGGTGCAAGACAAAAACGCAGGCTGCAAACACAGGCCAGCCCTCAGGCGGTGAGCCCATTGTTTCCCCATTACCCCCGAGCAGGCAGAAGAAGGGAGAGCCACCGCTGTGTGTTCCGCAGCAACGGGGAGGCCTCCTGCTCTCCGCTCAATGCCTCACACACAGCCAGGTCAAGTTTATGGAGCTGCCTTTGGGTCACTGGCTTTACATGGATACCAAACACTCTAGGAAAAAAAAAAAACAACAACAACAACACATGCTTGCTTATTTCGCATGTGTGTCAGATTTGAGTCTGGACGGTGAGAAGTCCGTCTAATCAGAGATTTTCCAGTTCTTTGCTCCTCCTCACCACATGTCCGTGGAGCACACTGAGCCTGAAATTGGCAAATTAGTCCTTATGGTCAAATTGGTGTGTGTGTGTGTCTGTGAGAGAGAGAGAGAGAGGGAGAGAGAGAGAGAGAGAGAGAGAGAGAGAGAGAGAGAGAGAGAGAGAAGAGAGAGGGAGAGAAGGTCATGGAAAATTCCCTTGATAGCCGTGAGCGAACATGTAAGAACTAAAAAGCAATTATTAATCATTTATTTCCTAAAATTTGAAGATTTGCATCCCTTAAAATCTAGTTTTGAGTTTGGAAACTCCAGGTAAAGCTCTTGTTTAGGAGGATCCCTTTTGTGACATCTGCCGCATTCAGGAAATTAGACTGTCAAATATTATTAGTTTAACAAAACAACATTTAAATTCCAGTCTAATAGAAAAGGGAGGTGGAAAAACAGCTCTGAAAGACAACTTTGATCATTTAAATCAGCCATCCTTGTAAAATAATTAGTTTAATGGAAGTAAAGTGTGTTCAATAAAATAAATAAATAAATAAAATGTCTCCAGTGTTTCTTATTTGGAGCTGATGGTTGTGCAAATTGACTGTGTCACATTAGATCGCGCACAGACACCATTAAAGATGTACACAATGCATTGATGACGACTGATGACAGGTTATGAAATACGAGGCCTCTGGGTGGCGGTGGGTTGCGGGCTTTAGGACCCCCAGGATCAGCTCTGCGAGGCCGCTCCGTTCTTTTTCGGCCGTTACGTTTCTGCATGTAATCATTGATTGTGTCTATTGTGACGGGCCGATTTACCATCTGTAGGGTCCCCTGGGGGCCCGCAGCCCACTGCTGTCACTGCAGCCTCGCTGCGGTCGACGGAATCCACCTTTAACTCCGGGCCTGCAGGTTTTTAATCTCCCATTCACCTGTCTGTGTGAACCCCCCAATTTATAATTTTATTAATCTATGCAATTTTTTTTTTTAAATTATCATTCTTGCAAAAAACTTACAACCATATCTCCCGGTATCTCCACAGCCCGGAGCCCCCTTAAACAAATAAGTTCTCCTCCGTTTCCGACCCGGGAGCCTCCTCCTGGGCCAGCCTTTGCCGCCTCCTGCTGCAGCCCGCCCGGCCCCCCTAAACGCGCCTCCCCGGCCCTTTTTCCCACTGTTGAGAGGAGCAGGACGCGGCCCCAACGGCGGGAAGCAAATTATCTACAAGCACTTCCCTAAAAAAAAAAAAAAAAAAAAAGTTCACACACACATACACAAATGCCAGCACAAGTAGGGACTCACACCATTTTAGAGCTGATGGAGGGAGCTGCAGCCGAGGAACCCGTCAGGAGGACCAGCCACGGATACTATTGATCCCCCCCTTTTTTTTTTTTTTTTTTTGTTTGATTGGCCTTTTTTCGTTGTTTAATTCTACTCTTTTTAAATATTCAACACTTCCCTCTACCCCCAACACCATCTCTGCAGCATTACCGGGATTTATGGGGCTGATTCACGCGTTTGGCTTTTATTAAGACGCACCTGGCGGAGGAACAAGCGCGCACACGCACGCAAAAAAAAAGGGGGAAATTCATCAAAATCTCCCCCCCCCCAAAAAAAAACCCTGTGCTTTAACGGGAGTTGGTTGTTGGGGAGCATGGGCTGACTTTTTGCGGCTGCAAAAAAAAAAAAAAAAAACGGGGTAAAGTGAGGAGGAGGAAGAAAAAAATAAGATTAAATCTCGCTCGCTGGAGTGTGGATGCAGTCGGGATTGTCAACAGACACCGCATCAGAGCAGCTGTCAGAGCCGGGGTCCTCCTGCCCCTCGGGCCACCGGGGGCCCTGACGTCTCCAGTGCGCATGTCAGCGCGCTGGACAGCTCCAGAGAGGGAAATTTAAAAACGGTATTTGGGGATTCAAGTGCAGCACAGTCAAATACAGTACAGGGGGGGGCCACAGGCGACAGCAACATCCTTCAGTATCTTAGAAAAGAGGTGAGTTTTCCAGCGTTTCTGCGTTTTCAGCACCATTTGCTGTGGCTGCACTGCAGTGTGAAATGATTTGAATTTTTTTTTTTTTTGGTCTCTTTCTCTTTCTGTTCCTTTTAGTCTGGTTCTTTAGTATGGATGCTAAATGATAGCCATCACTGTAGCTGCAACAAAAGGCCCTTTCATAAAGAAACTTGATGCGATACTGTCATTGCACTCTGCAAATTGTTCCATGCTAAGTTAAAAAAGTAAAACAAAAAAAACAATTTTAAATTTTTAGAAATTTTGCTTTTTTCTTCTTTTTTTTTTTAAATTGTGCATATTCACATTTCCAGAAATAAGATGTTCCACCATGTTTGTTTTCCAAGGAAGACCCCAAATAGATCACTACTCTCGGATTAGACTGACATATTCCACGTTATTTTTAGACGCATACGAGGACTCTTTGTTGATTGTTTACCATCTATTCCACTGCAGTGGTGCCACATATCTCAGGAAATGATAGAAGGTGGAATAACATCCAGGATGTCAGGAATAATTGAGAATGCTGGGCATCATCCGTCTCCACAGGACTACAGGTGAGAGTTGTGATTTTAAATAAAAACAACAGGACTGCCGGTTACAGATAAATATCTGCTCGGCTTTGGTTACAGATTGTCATAAACACTCAGGATCATCTGTTTGAGACACCGCAAACAGATAAAAGGAATATTTCCCATTAATGGAAGCTTTTAAGATGTTTCTCAAACGGCTGTGGAATCTAAAGGTAGATGGACAGCTCTTTTTGTGCATGGGGGGTTTCGTGAAAAAGAGGGGGGAAAAATCCCGAAGAATAAATGATTTTCGGTCTGAATGGATCTGTCAGAAACCATCAGCTCTGTTTACACTCCCGCTGTCGACACACGGAGAGCCTGAGCCTCTTGGTCTGCCGGCTCAGGGGGAGACGGGGCACTCTGGGTCACCAGTGTGCACAAGTGGCTCCCAGTTAGAAAAGAGGAGGGAGGGACCATGGGAGGAGGTGCGATATTTTGTGTTGTTAAACCTCCGGGAAGACTTGGATGATACACGGAGACACCAGCTCAACGTGTCTCGGATCAGTGCACAATGTGCCAGCAGAGAGGGAGAGGGAGGGAGGAGGGAGGTGGAAATATCACTCAATTCATCCGTGTCTGTCTCTCCAAGGAAGAGACACACAAAGCGCGGTTAAAGCGTGCTTTTGTTGGACCCTCACCGCGCGCACGCACGTTTCAGAGCACTTTTGCACTTTATAAGAGCAACGTCTCAACTTTGAGGTTCGTCAAACCTCAAAGTTGCGGGGCCCCCCCCCCCGGCGATCCCTCGCTCTCCTCTTCCCTGTCACTTCTCCAGCTGGCAAACTCTGGAGTTCTGACCTTAAACCACGTCTGCACCCTCCAGAGGCACAGGGGAGAGGTGAGGAAGACTGGGAGGACGAGGGGGGGGGTTGGAGGCTGGAAAGGGACAGGGAAGCAGATGGTATCCTATTTGTCCCTCTTATGTGAGGGCTGTCATTCCGGCAGATTAATGCAAGGGTCGCGTAAAGAAAAGAGACGACAGAGACAATCAAGGAAGGGTCTGGCCAAGACAATAGGGCCACGTGCCACTGGGCAGATTTGTCATTCGGGACACAATAGGTGATCATTTTTCAATAGACAGGGCCAACTGTTGCAGGCAGCATGTGCCGCGGGCCCGTGGTTCAAATGATCTGGTGCGTTGTTTACTTATGATTCAGCCAATGGTTAAGGCCAGAGCATGGTCACCTGACACACGGTTGATTTTTTTATTAGGAGATGGGGTGTGTGTGTGTGTGTGTGTGTGTGTGAGAGAGAGAGGGAGGGGTGGGAGTGTACTGGTACACAGACACACAAAGTAACTGAATGGCATGTGTTGTCATGGCGACCCCAATTACCAAACCTTTGCACAGAAAAGGGAGCGCGTGTGCAGAGTGGAGAGGATTCAAGAGGATTCCTCGCTCTTCTGTCCATAATAGATTGGAGGCTGATGGGCACTGGGGCACGGCGGTTAGGAACACTTCTTAATTTTGACCAACAAGCCACCAGAAAACCCAAAGTTTCAAGGAATTTAGTAGGCTTTTTGAATTTGACCTGGATGTTTAGGGTCTTAATTCCCTATGCCGATGCTCATCATTCGCACAAAAAAAAAAAATGGAGGAGACAAAGCCATGGCAGTCTCATCAATGAGCGCCTGTTTAACGACTGTTGATTAAAAAACGGCCCCCGGCTAAATAACACTTGTGGTTAATCTCCTCAGATTAAATCCCGGCAGCTTTCATCTGGTTGTTCTCAGCGCAGCTGATGACTTCTGAAGGACAAAATCCCTCATCGAGTGTTTAGATTTGAATTCTACCTCCGGTTTGCGCGTCTGAGATGAGAACCGTGCTAACCACCACCCCCCAACCCCCTCCCTCCTCTCCCTCTCCCTCCTCCTCCTCCTCCTCTTCCTTCTCTTCCTCCTCTCTCATTTCTCCCCTGAAGGCTTCTGACCACAGACCCCTCCCAGCTGAGGGAGGAGGACCTCCCTGGGGACCTGCAGTCTCTGTCATGGCTCACCTCCGTGGATGTGCCCCGTCTGCAGCAGATGGCTGATAGCCGGGGCCACAGTAACGGGCCCTCCCAGGGCAGCCTCCTGGAGCAGCAGACAGGTGAGGCGGGTGGGGGCCACGTTCAAAAAAAAAAAAACAAAAAAAAAAGAACCAACTCTACCCCTCCTCCGATTGGCTCAATCACGAGTGCGGATGATGTCAGACCAAATCGACTTAACCGCCGAGCCTTTCTTGGGATTATTTCCACCAGAGTTTGAAGCGAATAAACTCGTACGAGCGTCGCCTCATTTAAACGTGCCCGTCCCCTCTCGCAGCTCCGCTGAGCAGCATGACCATGGCGGGTCAGGGCTCCATGCTCCACCTGCAAAGCAGCATGCAGCACAGCCCCCTGGGAATCAGCATCATCAACACCCACAGTGGAAGTGTGAGTTTTCAACAGGGGCGGGCGGAGGGGGGGGGGTTGGATCTTCAGGCGGGATCCTTGCACTGTCTGACCGTCCGATCTCCCCCCTCGTTCCTCAGATGTCTCCGTTCTCCATGAACGGGCTGCCCTCCCCGGGGTACCAGTGCCCCACCACCGTCTTCCAGCCGACACCCCAGCAAGTGTACTCGCTCACACAAACCGGGCAGCAGGTACGGGGGGGGGGTTGCTGTGAGTGGAACGCCCATTCAAAGACTGGGGACTGTATCCTGTCTGGAGAAATAAACTCATTCCTCTCTCCTCGCTCTCACAGTGTGCAGCCGGTGGGATTTACAACAACGTCTCCTTCAACAACCAAAGTTTATTCACGCAACCTCGTCTGGCTCCCCAAGAACAGGATCTGCAGCCCAAGACTTTCCCCAAGCCAATCTACTCGTACAGGTCAGACCGTCGGCTGCTGATCACGGGAACACCGCCAATCCCTGGGACCACGCTCAAACCAGTGTTTATCTTATTTCAGCTGTTTGATCGCCATGGCGCTGAAGAACAGCAAGACAGGCAGCCTCCCCGTCAGCGAGATCTATAGCTTTATGAAGGAACATTTTCCTTATTTCAAGGTATAAAATGAGTATTTGTTGTGGGGGGGGGCGGCAGGTTTAGAGATGTGCCAGGTTGAACGCGGCTCCTCTGTCTGCAGACGGCGCCCGACGGATGGAAGAACTCGGTCAGGCACAACCTGTCCCTGAACAAGTGCTTCGAGAAGGTGGAGAACAAGACGAGCAGCTCGTCCCGCAAAGGCTGCCTGTGGGCGCTCAACCCCGCCAAGATCGACAAGATGGAGGAAGAGATGCAGAAGTGGAAACGGAAGGACCTCCCGGCCATCCGCCGCAGCATGGCGAACCCCGGTGAGGGAGCGGCTCGGCGGGAAGCAGCCGTCAACCCCCCCCCCCCCTCCCCAACTGTGAGCTTCAACACCGATCTCACTTGTCTCTGCAGATGAGCTGGACAAACTGATCACGGATCGGCCAGAGAGCTGCAGACGGAAGGCCCTGGAGCCCGGAATCACTCGGCTGCCCGGCTGCCCCGCGGGCCTCCCGCTGCCCGTGGCGGCGCAGGTGCAGGCCCCGCCCATCGTCACGCTGTCCCTGCCCTGCCTGCCCATGCACCAGCACCACCAGCTCCAGGCTCAGCTGCAGGCGCAGTCTCGCCTGGGGCCCATGTCCCCCGCCCACGCTCAGACCCCTCCCCTCCACACGGTTCCGGACCTCTGCCACAGCCCCCTCACCCAGCAGCCCGGCAAGCCGCCGGACGACTTCTACAGCGTGCACGGCGACACGCACACAGAGGTGGACGCGCTGGACCCCAGCATCATGGACTTCGCTCTCCAGGGTGAATAAAGAAATCTCTGGTCTCAGCGGGAGGGGGGAGGGGGAAGGGGGGGGTTGAATGACATCATTAACGTGTGTCCTGCTCTCTCTAGGTAACCTGTGGGAGGACATGAAGGACGACAGCTTTAACCTGGACGCTTTAGGCACCCTCAGTAACTCACCTCTCCGACTATCAGACTGTGACCTGGGCGGCGCCGCCCTCCCCCCAATCTCCGCCGGGGCGAGCCTGCCGCTGGCAGACGTGCACGTGAGCGGCCCCTACGCCTCCTACCCCTCCCAGGAGCCCCTGTCCTCCCAGTACATGGTCCCGTCCAGCAACAGCAAGCCCATCGCCCCGTTGTAGAGCGTGCGAGCTGTCTCCAATGGGCGGGGGGGGCGGGGCGGGGGCCCAGCCCGACGTACTCAACCGTGGAGCGATGCCGCCCGGGGTCAAGGTCTGAGTTTTCTTTGCGCGCAACCGCAGGACCCGTCAGTCGGCTCGGACCTACTTGGGGGAAGGAAGCTCACTGCACATGCGGCCAACCAAAAACTGAAAACGGCTGCAACAAAAAGCGTGTTTAAGATATCTGACGTCAGACTATGTATGTTTACACTAGCATCCGCCTGTTTGAAAGCCTGTCCTACTGTAGCTCCTCTCTTTTCTCTGTTGTATTTGTGCTAGACATTATTGCTGTGCCCCATTATTTATATTTATGAAAAGGCAGCCGTGGGGGGGGCGGCTCCACCGGCCGACCGCCGCACGCTGTATAGTTGAATGTTTCGAAACGCTACGACCACAGAAAAGCTTTGACTGTATTTACCCACGTCGTGCCAGATCTCGGTTTTACACGATTAAAATGTTTTAAAGTCACCCGCAGGCGATCCTCATTAACACGGCTGTGATAACAAGAAACGGGTAAATTTAAGGGGGGGGGGGGACAAAAACTCTTTTGCCAAAATCCTCAGATATTTATTAAACAGCCATTCACAGACAGGAACGTTTTTTTTTGTATTTGGTAAAAGCGTTATAGGAGCCTTTCAGTGGTTATTTTCTAACCTGAGTGTTGATATTTCTTGAGCCTTGCATATGTTTTATCAAAGATACAAACAAAAACAGTTGAAAACAGCATTTGACGTCTATAGTATTGTATTCTCTCAACACAGACGGGCTACTAACACGAGGTACACGCTGTGTCATTGGTATGACGTCTGGCTCAGGGAGCTACATTCAAAGGCTAACATATATTAAATTCATGGCTTCAAATGGCTTTAATATCCAGCACCTAAAAGCAGCCTTTCACCTGCATTAAGGCAACTCAAACACTGACAGAACTTTTCTATACAATCATCCCCGGGGACGGAGGTATGACAGTCGAAGGCTGAGCAGCAGACTGCTCCTGGACTTCCTGTGCGGCAGGAATGACTGACAAGTTATTGCCAAAGCCCTTTGAGTCCACGCTGGAGCGGATTATGATTGAAATGAATGAAAATTAGTGGTGATGAATAAAAGTCATATTGTGCATATTTTTTCCCCAGGAGTTACACATTCCTTACACATTCATTTCTCTGCGAAAACTTAGCTGGGCTACATAACGGACCCTGACAGTGTCCCTGAGTTTTAACTGTTGCTGGTGTTGTCCATAGTTGGAAGAAGGTGCAAGAGCTTGGCCCTCTGGGATGGAGTGATGTTCTGGCTCATGTGTATGATGCAGTCCATGGTGATTTCAGGGTTAGCCTGCACGAGGCTACGACAAACAAATAAACCATTAGGACACAGGATCTTCCAACACAGGATGACATTTTAAATGAAAGAAAAGTTTGCTGCTGGACCCCCCCCCAACAGATCGTAACATATACAAACACGGACGCTAATTTGTTCTAATTGCGTACCTGCGGATGTGCTTCAAAGTGTTTTCTCTTTTCAGATACTTGATGTTCTCTTCGATGGCTGAGGGAGTGCCGTCCTTGTTGGACATGTGCTTCTCAAGCCACTCAACTACTGCCTGGTTATTATCCCAGAGGTAGGCCTGGAAGAGAAGAAATCCTTTAGGCCTTAGCTTTTAATTACTACAGTAATTATACACTACGTTCATTTACAAATACCTTAACTGTTCCCTCTGTTTCAACAAACCAGCGGCGCAGCATGGACTGCATGTGTCCATCACTGAGGTCCTTGTTTGCCTGCAGGATCTCGCACTTCACCACCTGTTCCAGCAGGAGGCGACGGAGACGCCAGTAGAAGAAGGATCTCACGTTCTTCCAATCCAAAATATCCTGTTTGGAGCGGAGCCCTGAATGAACGGCGCGCTCCGACGCGGCAAGCGCGGTGATGCCGGAGCGCTGTCGAACGGCTCACTCACAGTGATGACGCCCTTCTCCTGCATCCTCCCTGGAGTGTCGTGGAGCTCCACGAACTGCACTGCCACCTGGTGGTAGATCGGCAACAGGAACTCCTCCCGCGCTTTGAGCTTCGAGTCCAGCTCTCTGCACTCTTTATCAGAAAGAGCTGGGGAAGCTAAAGAAAAGAGCAACATTAACATCACAGTCTAATGAGGTCGAGGACTCTGAGGTAAAATGCTAAATGTACCCAGCTCTTCAGCAAGACTAGCGTAGACTGAGTCTAGCCTTTTCATGGTCTTCAGCAGATCTTTTCTCCGGAATTTGATCTCCACCGTTCCCTCAGCCTCCAGTACGCCACCTCTGCATAGACAAGGCAGAGGAACAAAAATGTTGCGAAAGACTGATGACAAGAGGCAGAACTTTGCTGAGGAATCAATCCACTTGCCTGCTCTCCCTGTCTGCATAGAGCTCCATACACAGAGGGTTAATGGTGGGGTCAATCACTACCCATGAGCCTCCTCTCAGCTCAGCATGCGGGGGGATGTAAACCAGCACTGGCTGGTGGAAGGTCCGGAGGGCATCTACGATGTAGGCCCCAAACTTTAACACCTGGTCGTACATATCTGTAAGAAGAAAAGGGACACGAACGGATGATTCCTCTTTTTAGCGGGAAACAGCAACAATGGCGATGATGGTCTCTGCGCGTAGTCGACCTTTCATTCCACCAGAAAAGCCCCTCCAGTTGGCAAAGACGATGAGGGGCAGTCGCTCGCGGTTGAAGTCAGAAATGGCCTGCGAGGTTTTAAAGGCTGAATCCGGAAACCACACTTGACCGGCCTGCTGCAGGACCTGACCCAAACACACACACACACCCAGAAACATGAGCACCAGGCGAAGCCCTGTCGAACGGTCGTCTTAAATGCTCGGCACGCCGTGAGCCGCACTCACTCTAGATTCTGAATCCAGGTTTGCTGGATCTGCCGGGACTGTCAACTCAACCGTGCGCGTTTCAACAGCGATGACACCAAGAGGGATTCCTCCTAGCCTGTTTGATTCAGCACTCTTGTTGATCATTTCACGTGTCAGCTGCGTGTTTATATAAGAGTGTGTAGACGACCAGACTCACCGCGCCCTGCCCACCACCACCGTCTGAGCCCAGGAGCTCATGATCTCCATGAAAGAGCCATGATCGAAGAAACCACTCTGCCAGGCACCCCTTACCGCTGGACACGCAACAAAGACAATTAAAAGGAGCTACTAACTAAGCTCAAAGGCGTCTGATTACACTCACTGGGGTGGGATCTTCCAGCGAGCATCCAGCGGGGGTCATATGGAGCTTTTGTAGGAGTAAATTCTATCTCTCTGTCCACGGGATCTGTGGTGGGTATGACAGGAACAGGAGACTGCTTGTCCTGCAAGAAACAAAAGGAATCGATTAAGATTTTGTAGAATTCAATGAAGTTGACATAAAAGCAGCGATTCTCACAAACCTTTGGCATGTATGAGAGCCACTGGAGGATGGTGAAGACTCCCTCAAAGTCATCCGGCACTGTGGTGTGTGTGACTCCGTTATTGTGCATGATTTGGATCCCTCCCAGCTGGTTGTTGGAGGTATAAACTTCTCGGCCCAAAACCTACACAGAAACTCAAATAAGTTATGAAGTCATGACAAGGGAATACGATTTAATAAATGACTTCTTCCAATTTGTTCTGAACATTCAGCCCCCATTTATTCCCGTTTTGTCCAGTACATTCAGTAATTACTTAAAAATATTCCAGACTGTAAAAGATTTAATTGCCTTAGCTCATATTTTGTACTAACAAACCACTGAAACACAGGATCAACACACACCTTGTTAAGAGCACCTGCTCCGGTCAAGATAATGTGAGAGTTTTCCACCTGAATCACCCTCTGTCCCAGTCGGACCAGGTATGCTCCGATCCCAATCGCTCGACACGTGACCTGAAAAAGTAGAGGGAGTGTCTTTATCACTGCGGAAAATCACAAACATTCTTCTCAGTCTGGGGCCCGGGGTCTCACCATGCTGATCGTGATGATCTCCTCATAGGCCTGAGAGGATTCTCCCGCAATGGTTCCAGAACCTCGCAGGTTCTCAACCCCGATGCCATCATCCTTCCCGATAACATCCGTGATGATGTACCTGGGGGGGGGATGAGATGATCTGTAACCTCACAAAGTGCTGAAAAGCTCACGGTTTGGAGTATTTTTCAAAAACAAAACAATAAATTCCAATCACAAAATGAAATATTTCACCACATTCACAGATGCCCTGGAGCAGAGTACCTGGACTCTCCGCCTTCCTCTACATGGCGACAGTGAACAGCGTTGGTCGAGCTGATGCGTGTGTAGTCTTGTGGTGTCAAGTACAGGTACTTGAAACCCTGCAGAGAAACAGAAATGACTTCAAATGGAAAGAACACAAACACAGCTACAGGAGTTTCCACTTCGTTTGTTTTATTCCTGACCTTGTAGGGATCGCTCGGATCGATCCAGGCCACCTGAAACATGTGTTTGATCTCCTCGGCCAGGCCGATGCGGGCTCCGCTGTTGGCAGCTATGTAGATGCGGGGAATGCCCTCAGCTCGAGCTAACGCTGACGCCTTGAGGAAAAGTTCGTCCTCTTGAGGTCCGAACGAGCCGATCATGTGGGTGATGTCGTTACAGATGACAACGATGTCTCGGCCCTCCGGGTACTCCGGGGTCTTCATCTTCATCTTGAAGGCAACCATTCCTACCTGATGAATGACAGCACTCATTAGTATTCCAACAGCCTGCGCTGATGTGAATGCGCTAAAAGGTTTCCTACATCGTTGTCTCCAGGCAGGCGGTTCATCTGCACCAGAGAACCTTGAGGGTCCAGGACCAGCTCGGTGCACATCAGAACATCTTTAGGGTGCCTGTTCCCTGGACCCCACAGCTTAAACAGCGCCTAGTGGTCAGATAGATTCTCAGTAATTATCAAGCCAGGTATCTTCAAGACCACAAAAGTGGAAATGCATTTAATCCAGAGACCCACCTGTCTGAACATCTCAGGGAAGTCATAGACATAAGTAGTTCCTAGAGTTTGAGCCTGGAAGCGTTTGGCCTGCAGGAGGTCTTTGGTCACATAAGGAGTGTTGATCAGCATGCCATGCAGAGGGCCCTGCTTATCTCCATAGGAGTGGAACATGATCTAAGGTGGGAAAAATGAGCCTGTGTTGAGTGTGCATAGGTGCATTATACACAACCAAGAGAGAACAAAATAGATGCAACACCACTGCAGCAGTTGTGTTATTATACTGTAAATGGAGCTTTGGCTGCTTAGGCACATTTGTTATGTGAAACTAAGTATATTAATTATTAAAACTATATAAAGGAGATAAATCCCCACCTGGCCTGAACTTGGGTTGGTGACCTCCTCATAGATGCTGATGTCCAAGTAATAGCCAGACTCATTAGTGAGAAAGAGGCGGACAGGAATGGCCTTCCCGGTCGGCGTCAGGCGGATGTTGATCTTCAGCTCGGCCTGCAGGACCCTGAGCTTCCAGAGACGGCTGCCGTAGCGCATCACCATGGATCGAACTGACTGCTCAATCTGAAAGCAGCGGCGGAAGTAAAAGCCATCCCGTGAAACTCGACAGCTGCTCTACAGAGCGTGATGAAGACAGCGGCAGACATGAACACTGACTTTAGACGGGTCCATAATGACAGTTGGCACAAAGTTGAGGAAGATGTGGTTGCAGTCTGTGCGGACACTTGTGTTGCTAAAGGCCACCTCCAACTCATCCATGGCCTCCAGAAGCAGACGTTCTCCCTCATTTTGCAGGTATTCAAAGGAGGCTTCCTAGTGGCGTGTAAAGGAAATTGTCACCAATATCATCTTTAGTGAGGTGACAAATACATTGTTGGATTATAGGTCCTACTTGGACCACGGACCTTTGTGATGAGATCCGAGTGTCGAATAATGGCACGTATGAAGAAGCGGTAGTCTGTGACTTCAGCCCCCTGTTGCACGCGGGCTGCTCCAAGGTAAAGGTGCATCTTGTGGTTTTCACAGGGGACGGCTGTCAGGTCAAAGTTCTTCATGCGGTTCAACTCCAACTGAAAGGCTAAAGCTGGCTCCAGGTTCCGATAAATACGGTCCTCCTGAAACTGAGCAGCCCCCCGGTCGGGTCGTTAGTCTGCACGATATCGGCTTCAGGCTGATAATCCATTCTACAAGGACAAGAAAGATTTAGCCAAATATTTAGCGAACTTACCACATCTCGAGCTCGAAATGTGAAGAACTTGGGAAACTCTCTCTGTGGGAATTATAAACCAAGCAATGTCGTAAAAAAGAAACAGCAATCTAATAATATTAATAACAATAATAATGCTTTCATAAAAAATACAAGTATTGTTACTGCAAGTATTAATCATGTTGTTATTTACCTTTTGTGCAATTAAAAATGTTATTCTCCTGATCCCGTACTCAAAGAGGACAGCTTTCTGTAAGTCGGAAAGTCAGATGTGTCACATTGATAGAATTCATCCATGTCTCCATAATAATCGACGAAGTTGTAAAAGTGGATAAGAAGGCTGACCTTTGACTGGGCGAAGGCAGTTAGGGCCATGACCAAGGCATCGTCATCCTCCGTGTCTGCTGATTTTATGGACACGTTAATGATGTGGATCGGGTTCTCCCTTGTGTACTGTAGATGGCAGAGAGGCGCGACGTTTCAGACATGGAGATGACGACTTAGCAGACGTTTTACTAAGATAACCTGAATTACAGCGCTGACCTTGAAGTTCTCCTCATCGTAGAGGCCAGAACACGCGTCTGAGAACGAGGCATTCTCCAGAAGTGGCTCCGCAAAGCTGGAGAGGACCTCATCAAAATTCCTGCAAACAAAGCCCATCAACAGGCACCAGTTCATTTTAATCTGTGTGTCTCTATAACCCCAGAAAAAAAAACAACTGAAAAGTATCAGATGTGAATGTGACCTTTTGAAGTCATCAAAACACTGGAACGCCACCATGGCTCCCATGCGCTGGCACGGTGGGGACAGAGTTCCGTCCAAGAAGAGCTCGCTGCTCTGCCTCCTCATTTCAAACTGGCCTGATCCGCTGACCGGAACGGGAATCCTAGAATTGAGACACACACACACAGCGAGGGCAAAGACAGAACGGAAAGATCAGACAGTGTGGACCAAGCAAATAGAAAAAAGACTGAACAGCCAAGAGTTGTAAAATATCTTCTTTGCGCAATTAAAGCGAGACTGAATGTTCTTTGTAATTGACAGTGAACAACCAGTTTTGAGCACCCTCATATTCAATTAGAATTGACCATCATTCAATGGGATTTTTCATGGACTGACTTGGAATGGTTCGTGAATTGATGATGTCCAAAGTACGGTTTTGATTGATAGATGCAAATCAAGGTTCACTATCTAGTGATGGACAATACAGAATCCCCCAATTCAATGGCAGTCAACAAAATAGCAGGCAACTATTCTTTTATTTTATTTCTTTTGAGGAAACGGAGAACGAACAAACAACGGATCTCTGCTTTGCAAGAGAAAAAAAAAAAGCAACAAAGAGACACGGAGAGACTCGTCTAAAAAGTGGACTAACAAGGACTTGTTAGAGGAGCCCTTGAATGGTTCCAGTTTCACAGGACAGGAGGAGGGAAAGCAACACAGTGCATTCGGCATGCTTTTGCTGTGAGAGAAACACACGATGGGTGCTTTGTCTGGTTGAGGGGGAGCTTTACTCTACCTGTTCAGAGTACGGCTGCTCCCTCTGAAATAAGATGATTGACACGTGAATATCAGCGGTGGGGTGATCAAAAAAAAAACACATCTACCTAAAAGCATTACGATTGGATTAAGGCAATTTCTAGGAAACTATGCACATTCACATTAATTTACATCAGTCTGCATTCAACGTTAGGAATAAGCTGTTACAGAGGAGGTTTCACTGCACCACCGAGGACAAATAAGACATTGATCTCTGCTGGTCTAACGAGTGTGTTGTCCTCCTAGAGAGCCTTGGCAGCGCGGTGAAGCGACAGACGCCTGTTACCTGTTCGGATGTGACGACGGCAGCATGAACTGGAAATCTACAGCGCACGTTCCGTCCCGCAGCTGGTGATGCTGAATGCTGTTCAGCTCGTACGCGATGTAGGCTCGCCGCACGTACACCTGCGGGTCAGAGGCAGCTCGTCGTCACTTTGGAGGGAGTCTAAAGTCATAAAAGGCGACCTGCAAATGCTCAGACCTCCAACGCAGCCATGCAGACGACTTGGTTGGCGTGATAGAAGAAGTTGGGCAAGACGTCAAAAATGGACGTTTCCGACAGAATGAGTTTCTGCGAAGGGAAAACAACATTTTTGCATCAATCCATGTCGCAAATGGTTTAAAATAGGACATTTCCACAAACCTTCAAGTTCTCCGGGCAAAACTGGTGTCCGTACATGTCGATGGCGGACAGGAAGATGGATTCCACCTGATTGTGCCTCAGCTCGTATGACGGTAAGTGGGAGGCGATCAACACCTTTGACGTTTACAGACTGTATCAAGTTTGTGCACCGGAATAACCCGAGAGCATGACTTTGAAAAAGGTCGGCGTCTCGAGCTCGGCTGAACGGGGTTCAGGTAGCCACCGTGGGTAGAAGTTACCTGTCTGGCTCTTAAGGCCACCTTGGAGTTCTCCATCTTGCTGAGCTGTGTGAGTTCATTCAGAATAGCCATCAGCTCATCTGCTAGTGTCGGATCCCTTCCGCACAGTTGGTCCTACAGCGTACATGGTCTGTTAATCAATGTCACCGTTTGGAGGACGGGGTGGTGACGGAATCACCACGAGGGTGCTCAGGCGGAGGGACACCTTACTATGAGCATGGTGACTAAGATGTTCTTCTTGGAGACCTGGGCGTGGGAGAAGATGTACTCCAGGACCGGACTCATGTCAGGTTTGTGCTGCTCTCTCAGGTTGATCACACATTTGTCATAGTGAGCTGAGCACAAGCGGAACACGTGAGAATTTGCAAATGAAACCAGTCAGCACCGGGTTGTTGTTACTTTAGTCCGTCTCACCTTGCTGGAACTGTGTCTCGACCTGGAGATATCGTTTCAGCACATCCAGGACCACAGACTTCATGTACCCGCGAATTCCGCTGCGGTACCTGAGACACAAACGCAAACACATACGACGGAAACGTTATACTCGCAGCTCGCGATGGTCCCACAATTCAGAAAACTGACCTCTGCACCAGCTGAACGATACTCTGGGTGTTCATGAAGAACACCTCTCTGTCTGCCTTCCTCTGCAGAGTCGCTGCATGGTAGTCCAGAATATTTGCAATCTAGAACATGAAAAAAAGCATCATATTCGATTGTTATAATTTAATACTACCCACAACGGTCAGTATGCAGGAGTTGGGAATATATATAATTACTGATAACACATTTTTCAACTCTAAAAGGCTTCTATAAACCATTAAATTACAGACTATACTCCTATATCTACAGTTTACATTATTGCCTCTAGGTAAGTACTGAGTAATTACATTAATGGGATGAAATGGGTGATAAGATTTCTTCTCTCACCTTTTGGCTCGGGAACTGGCAGAGGACAGATGTGATGTTGCTGGCATACTGAGCCATGACCTTACGAATGTCTTTTTCCACACTGGGAGGAATCCGACCTGCCACGCTCGTCATGATTTCCTGGAGTTCCAGCAGCGGCAGCGAGGGGTCCCTTAACGTCTTCATCAGGGTGGCCACCCACTGCTTTAGCTGCAGACAGGACCGTGCACGTACGAGTTTGTAAGGAGTGAGTGATTTCACAGGTAGGCAGACCCACGCTGTGTACCTTGTTGCTGAAGTAAGGTTCTTCGAGGCAGTATCCATCCATGACTTTGATCAAGTTTTCCAGCACACTGTGAAACACCTGGTGTAACTTCTCCCCGATGATGGGCAACGGTTGCTGGGGTGGCAGCGTGGCTGTGTTGAGCTTCACCTGTCACAGCAAACACAAAATGAGCCATTAAAATGAAATAATCACACAAAACCTTTCGGATGTTCCTATTTTTTTTACTCGGTGGACACTGCTGGGATCATCTAGCTCCATGTGGGCCATCATACAGCCGGACTTCAGAACAGCACCGGGCCTTTTGACAAAGTGGATACATCCGGACTGCTGCACACTCAAGGTCATCACCATCTTCATCACCTGAAACAGCAACACAGAGTCAATGAAATTACCACAGCGTGCTGCAGGGGGTCCGTCGACTCAAGTGAAGTCAAATCCACCTCGATCTCCGCATAGGTCTCTCCAGCGCAGATGTGACTCCCATCTTCCACCAAGTACTGCAGCAGTTTGCCAGCAGAGGGAGACCTCAGCACCGTGGGGTCTTTCTCCTTCTCGAAAATGCAGGTCTTGTTGCCGACAGTGATGCGGTAGCTGAGCAGCGTGAGCGCGTCAGAGGAAAATGAGCAAAGCACAACCAAAAACCTGATGGATTCAGATGAGCAGACGCGAGCGTTCTTGCCTGTCCACCTCCTCTTTCATGTAGGTGGTGTGACTGCTGCCGTCATAGGACAGAAGAAGGCCGCCGTCGCTCAGCCTGTGGACGTCGATCTCGATGTTGGAGCCATTCATAATGATGACATATGTTGTTGGGGACTGACGGGCGACCTGCAGCACATAAAGGGATAAAGGCAATCCTGAAAAGAGGAAAGGTTTGAGGAAAACTAAAGAACAATCAAAAAGAAGATGATACCTTGAGGCAGTATTTGACACCTTCATATATGAGGTCAACATTGACAGAGTTGAGGAGGCTGGCAGCAGGAAGCACTTGTCCTCTACAAACAGAGCAGAGAGGCTTAAAACCAAACCTGTTTGAAAGAAAACAGTGGTTACCTCAACAAACCTTTCCAGTGAGTGTAGGAAGTCGGACATGCTCTTCCTGAAGCCTGCATCAGCAACATGCAAAGACCCACAGACGATACCCAGCATGGTGTCCGGTCTCTCCGCCTGTGGGGAACCGATAAGGCTTAAATGAAACTGTGAGGGAATGACCAGTGCTGGAGGGGGCGTGGTCTTTATGTTCACACCTGCACTTTCTCAGCGATGAGGTGATCCAGCCAGCCGGTATCGATGTCGTTGTTCCTGAAGCTCTCCGTCTCCAGTAGCTTAATGAGGTACTCGACCGTGGTCCTGAAGTCACCCCTGATGGACAGTTCCTTCATGGCCACCACCATGTTCCTGACACACGGAAGCCGCGGCGCTCGTCACTCGCGTCGCCGACGCCGACAGAACGCTCAGCCGGATTCAAACTCACGATATGGCCTCCTCGCGGTTTTCACCCCAGGAGAAACAGTGTCCAAACTGCGAGTCTGCGAACTCGTGGAGTCCTCCGGTTGCCCCCACGCTGAAGTAACCCCAGACGTTTTTACTGCTGCGGAAGTTCAGCTCCTGCACGGTGCCCGAACTGGGTTTGAAGCCCTGCGAGTGACAACGAGCCGGCGCACAAGAAGGTACGGTGACGCGCTCCGGAAACCTGTGTTTTGGTTAATGTCACAAAGTTGTACCTCATCTGGGTTCTCGCTGGTGATCCGAGCAGCTATGACGTGTCCCCTCGGGCTTGGCACACAGTCTGGATTATCAAAGTTAATGACGGTGTCACCCCAGGGGGCTTCTCCGTAAAGCAAGCGGATCTCCTTTATTCTATGAAGAGGGATGCCCATTGCAATCTGTGGGGGGGGCAAACGCCAGTGTAGCTGAGAACTGATTCCTTTTGGGGGTTTTGTGGTTCTACTGACAGATGTTTACCTGAAGCTGGGCGGCTGGGAGGTTTACGTCTGCAATCATTTCAGTACAGGGATGTTCCACCTGCAGACGAGGATTCAGCTCCAGAAAATGGAACCTTCCATCTTCGGAGAAGAGGTACTCCACGGTACCCGCGCTCACGTAGCCCACCATCTTGGCTAGTCGCACAGCGAACTGGGCCCGAGGGAAGAGTGGAGAAACGTTGAGCGTCGACCGTAGTTGACAGGGAGGGGACGCGAACGCAGGCGGCCACGGGAACTGACCCTTTCCATCTGTTCGAAGGTCGATGGGGCGGCTATGGTGGCCGGAGCCTCCTCGATGATCTTCTGGTGCCTCCTCTGGATGGAGCAGTCCCGGCCAAACAGAGAGATGGCGTTTCCATATTCGTCAGCAAGAATCTGGACCTCAAGGTGTCTGGCGTGCTGAGCCAGCTGCATGATGAAGATGGGTGAGCCGGGAACCTCTGTCTGAACCTGCCTCCAAAAAAAACACGCATTTACCGAAACTAACATCAAACATCTGCCAATTTCAACCAAACACTAAGTACTACTACGGTCACTTCATGCTTTGTCGCTGTAAAGACACACACACACACTTCACATTAACCAACAGGTTAGAGAGAGAAGAGACTAAAGAGGCTAAAATAGAAATTTCTGTGAAACAAGACAATGCTGGGTTCAGCATGGCCAAGGCTCAATAACAACAACTGGATAAAGCTGAGCGCTGTAACCAAACCAACCTGTCTGAAGAAACCTGGGAAATCCTCCGAACATTCCACTTTGCGGATGCCCTTTCCACCTCCTCCTTCGGAGGCCTTGATGACGACCGGATAGCCGATCTCCTCGGCCCCCTGCCCAGAAGACGGCGCAGAGCGTTTAGCAGACCCCGGCGCGTGGCTTTCTGTGATTTTCACAAATGCGCTTACCGCCAGGCCCTCGTCCACATCCTGCACGCAGCCTTTGGAGTACACCTCCGGAGGGACACTGATTATGCTGCCCTGTCTCTGGTCCTCCTCGGCCCAGTCCACCCTCAGACCTGCGGCGTCGCAGCACACAACATTTGGAAAAAAGAAAAAAGAAAAACAACAACAAGCCCGATGTGAACTGAGGCGAAGCGTCACCTGAGCCGCTCCACGGCAGAGTGGGAATGTCGGCAGTCTGCGCCACGATGGAGGACGCCACCTTGTCCCCCAGAGCCCACATGGCTTTACTGGACGGCCCTGACGGCAAGAGCGGAAATTCAAATACACCAGGAAATGCAACGCACCACGATGATGTTACGCTGTCCTTTGAAAGCATCTCACCTATGAAGGAAATCTCGGCTTTGTTCAACAGCTCGGGCAGTTTGGGGTTCTCCGACGCGTGGCCCCACCCGGCCCACACAGCCTGTCGACGGCGACGCACACAGATGTGTCAACATCTGCCACGACACGTTCAACACAAAGCAGACCCTGAGGAGCACCTGCACGGGGATTCTCTTGGCAATGTCCACGATCAGCTCCACATTGGCGTAGTTGTTATTGTTGGGTCCCCCGGGCACAGGAACGTAATGGTCGGCCATTTTGATGTATTCTGCAAGGAAAACAAAGGCGCGCGGACGTGTGACACAAACAACGCCTGTGTTCCATGTAGGCCTTCGGGGAAAGGCTTTCACATCTTCTGACGTGCAGATAGGACACGGCAGCTGATAACCGCGGGGGCAATAAAGGCGATGATAAGTGTCGGGCTCCCGCTGACCTGCGTTGGCTTTCAAGTCTTCGGGGGTGACCATGACGACAAAGCGGATCGTCCTCTCGTTGCGGAACATCTCATAGGCCCAGCGACGGATGGAGCGCATACACTTGACCGCAGCGATGCCATTGTTGGCAATTAGCACCTGCGACAGAAAACAAGCAAGGCGGGAATTTAGAAAATGTAACGTTTATGTTGTTGGTTTTTTTTTTTAAGTTTTTTTAAATGAGTTTTTATTCACTTTCTCAATGACGCGGGTGCCCCCAAATCGGGTGACGAACTCGGCAGGGGAGGCCACGGTGAAGTCCCTCTGGAGGTCCATTTTTCTGTGCTCGCGTCCTTTTTTCACCAGGTGGAGACCAGACATGCTGGGCCTGCACAAGAGAGCTCACTTGAACCTGGCTGAAACACACAACTCCACGCTTGCCCTTTATTACTGGTTTATTTATCTGCAATACGAAACACTCCAGGCTGCACACCATCCCCCGACACCACAGCCCAACAAAAGCAGGGCTCCAGACTAACTTTATCACACTCTGAGCACAGTGGCCCAAACGTACAATTTTAGGGGCCCCAACTGTAAAACCACTTGCAAAGTAAATACACCCCCCCCCTTCATTTTAACTGTATTACTGATACAATAAATGACGGGAAAAAAACTATATTGTTTTAAATCCACGTTTTATTGTGCAACAGCTTTGACACAGCACAAGCATAAGAGACGACGCAGACAGCTCAAACACTTTAATCCCATCACGCTCCCCTGATAAGAGGCGTCCTTCATCCCTTCAGCCCCGGTGAACGGTGCGTTCAGGTGTGCAGCTGTCGTCCTCTGCATCCGCCCGGGAAAGGAAACTTAATCAGGCAGGTTGCGGCGCGTTTTAAGTCTCGGACTGGAACCGCGTTCGACCGGAGGTGCGGCGTTTTTAACTGCAAGTCAGCGGCAAATTTCGCGTCCCCGCCCCCCGTCGCGTCGACACCGGAATTTACGAGAGTCCTTGAACGGGCCGCCTAAGTACCTGAGCCAGGTGAGCTCTCGCGGCCCCTCCTCGCGGCAGCAGGCCTTCCTGGCCCTCTTGGCCGCCAGCGCGTCCTCCCAGTCTGAGGGGGGCCCGGAGCCGCGGGGCCCCGGCCCCGGCCCCGGACTGGCCCTCCTGGGGACCAGGGAGGCGCCGGGGATTCTCTTCGCCATTGTTCACCAGATGATCAAACCTGGGGATTCGCGCGATAACCCCAAGACCCGCCCCCGACCCCCCCATAGGTGCACTCGCGCCAACTACTGGCTGAAGTTAGTCTGCAGCCACATAATAATAATAATAATAATAATAATAATAATAATAATAATAATAATAATAATAATAATAATAATAGGATAATTTACTGGTCCACATGTGGATGAGATGGAAAGTTTGCTCGCCCTGCCTCATTTTTAAGGCAAAAATGTGATGCATTTAGGGGCACCCTTCTCTGCAGGCAGAGTGGTTTAAAATAAAAAAATAAATAAAAAAGTTGTGAGAACACCGCAAAGCTCTGTCTTTTTACCAGTGAGGACAGACTCAGACAAGACAATCAGATTTCATTTCATCTATGCTGCGTTCACACGCCCTTCCTGATTGAAATGACTGATAAGATCAATGAAATCTATAACCTTTAACAAACAATGAGGCAAACGAGCCACTGCTACCTGGATTCAAAGTCATGAAAATAAACACATTTAAAAATAAATCAACAAAAGCTGCAGAACTTGTTTAAAAAACAAACAAACTGCAAGCGTATGTGTACAAGGTAATGTAATACACACCGTGATCAGCCGTCCCATACCTTGTTCATTCCAAAGTCTTGCTGCAAATATGTCCGGATGTGCGTGCATTCTGTCCCACATTTAGTTATCGCTAAGAGCTGAATTGCAAAATGACCTAATCTGAGAGGTTGGAGTGCATGTGTGTGTGCACATGCTGTACTTTAAACTAAACACACTCTGGAGGCACTCTGTCACGGAGCCTGCACGAGCCCCAGCTCCGCGCGTGTTCTCGGACGGCGGGCGCAACGGAGCGGGCGTGCCGCACCGACCAAAGATCTGAGTCGAGCCTCAACCCCCCCGTTGCCGTTTGGTACGACTGTAAAGCCCAGCGACGCTTCCTGGCAACGCACAGAGAACTTTGGAGGCGAGGCTGCTCGCACTTCTTCTTTGCTTCCCCCATTGTTTTTGCTGCTGCGAGCATGCGGACTCCGTTCAAACGCTGCAGTGTCAGGTTTCAAGAAAAAAAAGAAGAGGTATTTAACTTTTACATAACGCTTACCATCTGATCTGTGGGAGTGCTCAGTTCCTCCAGTATACAATCAGCTTTATACTCCTTAGAAGGAAAATTGGGTTTTGAAACGTGACCAAAACACAAACGATTACTTTGAGGACCTGCCTCCTTTTCCCCCTCCCACTCCAAAATGATCAACAGACCCCTGTGACTTCACACAATGACACGCAGATCCAACACCAAAGGCAGGGAAATACTTCTCGTGCATCTGAACTGCAGGAAGAAGAGGCTTTCTTACCGCCACCCCCCTGCTACCTTCATGATTCTTCAGTAATCCAACCACGCCGATCCAAATGGGCGAGCCGACTCGCAAATGTATACGTAAAGGCGACTGTTTCGGGTCAGCGTTCCCAAACGTTGCCCCTCCGTCATCGCTCTGCGGTTCTCAGAGCCGTTTGGTTTCCGACCCTCGTTCCAATAATAGAGTTTGAGTGTTTGGCACGCAACAATACTGCAGGTCAACACGGCGCAGTGATAAGGCACAGCTTGTGGAGACAGAACAGGCACGAGTGCCGCGCAGACACGCATTTCAGTTTATAATCACAGTAATATTTGGCCGCTGATAAACCCCCCCCCACCAGAGGCACAACCTCCAAAAAAGGCTTCCCACCTCGCTGCAATCACATGATTTACTGATGCGACACCAAAGCAGCTGACATTGAATTCACTTGAACGCCAACAGGGCTTACTTGATGGTGGAGCGGGAGCCCGCCTGCTGGGGAGAGGGCTCCCGGTTGGGGGGCAGAGGGTGGGCCACCCTCGCTGGGGGGTTTGGCGGCCGCAGGCTCCTCATCCGAGGAGTTGTCCTCCGACGCTCCCAGGATGAACTTGAGGCGCTCCCTCGCCTCGGGCCCCGAGCTCGGCTTCGGCGGGCGCGTACCGAGAGGTCTGGCCGAGGGGGGCACCCGCGGAGCCTCGGCGTCTTCACGACCCCCAGGTGACGTCCCGGTCTGAGGCCCGGGACCCACGTTCTGTTCCTCTGTGGCGGAAGGTGGCCGGGTTTCTCCTTCTTTCCCAGGCATCATCATTGGCTTGGTGTTAATCCTCCAGAATAAGTATAATATCCATAGGATACATCCTATTAGTGGTAAATGGAGCATCCACGGACATTCTTCTGAGGCTGCAACAACAGAACAAGAGAAGAATAACACCCAGTCAAAAAGCTATTAAAAGTGGTGTCTTTAAAAACACACACACTACGAATTCCATGTTGTGACTTGTTACAGACAAGTCTTATTTTCATATTAGTTCACATTTCAATTAATAAATCCATGTTGATTTATTTAAACGTCATCATTTGAGATACATCAGACCGCTGATCTGAACAGCTGTTAATAATTGTTCAGCCAGACACCCAATACTTTAAACTTTGAGTCCAATAAATGAAGATATGTGGTTTATTGTTGCCATCCGAGCGTCAGAGTCTTCCAGCCAATGGCCAGGGAACAGACTGTGACAGCTGACAGGAGGGCCAAACACGGCCGCTTCATTTGGGTTAAAGGTCATAACGGTGGGAATGGTGGAGGAGGAGGAGGAGGAGGGAGAACACAAATAGTGCATCTGTGCACAGGACACCTAAATAAAAACCTCAACCCGAAAAGCGAAACCCGCACGTATTCTCTAGGAAACAGTGGTTGGCCTGTGTGGTGTTTGACATGAAAAGTGTGTGTGTGTGTGTGTGTGTGTGTGTGTGTGTGTGTGTGTGTGTGTGTGTGTGTGTGTGTGTGTGTGTGTGTGTCAGAAGCGTTCGGAGCTGACACAAGCGGTCGTTTGTGCTTCGAAGATGACTTTGAACTCAGACTGAAGCCTGAGGCATCATGTTTGGCGGACAAAGAACTTCTCTTTAACAATGTTCAACTTTTTAGTTACACGGACCGCGTCTTCAAACGCATTGCCGCTGTCTTTCGGGTGTCTTGTCTTTGTCGGGTGCAAGTTATTCCCCCAAATGGCAGAAATCTGATAACTTTAAGCGCTTAATCTGCCTGCAGTCACAAAACAGAAACTAACTTACCGCGCTTGCAAAAACTACAAACCCAAAGAAATGAAGCTATTGTGAAAACAAGAACTTCCTCACACTATTTAAGCTTGCGTTTTCCACTCACCCCTAACTCTGAAGGACGACTCGTCGCCCTTGCTCTTAAACGCGCTATCGAGCTAGCTGTCAACCAAAACACCGTTTTGTTTTTTTCAGAATTCCGTGAAAAAATGCTGTTTTTTTTTTAACAGTAGAGTCGTCTCGAATCGAGAAGGCGATTATCATAAATGAGAGTAGGAAGAGCGGTGACAGCAACATACCAGCAGACCAGCCTCCTCCGCTCCCAAACACGTGGCGACGCTCTGACCGAGGCCCCGCCCACGAAGAAGAACACCAGCCCAAGATCGTGTCTAGTTGAGACGACCCACTTCATTATTTACTTTGGTTGTTAGTAGAGTACGTCGCTGTTTATTAACCCTTGCGAAATCGCGTGTTTGTTTTTTTTTAAATGCAAATAGGCTCAAGCAGTAGACGCCGTGCGTGAGGATAAGTCGTCCCGCTTCGAAATATGAATATGCGAAATGTGACTGTGCTGTTTATTACTTTGTAAAAGCCATAAAACTCGAATGGAGGTTATTGTGCATAGAACGGTTTGCGCCTGTAGAAGAGGCCTTCAGAGGCGGTAGAAAGAAACTCGCATTCGATGCGCCGTCAACCCGAAAAGGTCATTGGGTCGGCTGGCCAGGACGGCCGTCGCTGCAGCGCTCACGCAGTGATCCCTCCTGTTTTCCACAAACGATCTCTGTTCGCCCCACTCTCGCGGCAACGAGCTGCAGAAGCGCGCCAAAATAAGAAAACAACGTCAGGGTCGGGAGCCCCGGAGATCAGCGGTTTTAAGACAAAAATCCAAAGTGAAGTTCACATGCGGCCTCGGTGACGAGCCTCCACTTCGTTCGATCGTGTTGTTGCCGGCAGAACAGCAGAGAGCATGGTGCTGCAGAACAGTGGACGGTACAAGGCGGACCGGGGAGGAGGAGGTGGGGGAGACCAGGAAAACCAGTGAGTGTCTCTTCTTCAGGAAGGTCAAGCCTTCAATTCAGAAAAAAACGAAGTCTGTGAATTCGTGCGCTTGTTTTTCTCCCAGGGACGATGGATCTTCGATGTCCGCCCTCAAGCGGCTGGAGCGCAGTCAGTTCACCGACCAGATGGACGCCCGCTTCGGATTCGACCGGATCAGAGAACCGGGAGAGAAAACAGGCTGGTTGATCAACATGCATCCAGTAAGTCCGCATATTATCTGACTTTACGATGAGACTGAGTGTGGTCGTGCTCAGGTTTTGGTTGTCTAATCGTAGACGGAGATCCTGGATGAAGACAAGAGGATGATCAGTGCTGTGGATTATTACTTCATCCAGGAGGACGGAAGCAGGTTTAAGGTGAGCTCACCTGCACTTGAATGCAAATGTTCATCATTGCCGAAGCATCCCTGTGCTCTAACACATGCCCCCTGACATGTCTGCTATTAGGTGGCCCTCCCCTTTAAGCCATATTTTTACATTGCTACGAAAAAGGTAGGATAAATGGTTTGTGTTTATCTACGTGTAAATTCAGAGCCCCTTTACTTATACTTAGCTTTACTTTCCAGAACTGTGAGAGAGAAGTCAGCTCATATGTGTCAAAGAAGTTCCAAGGAAAAGTGGCAAAGCTGGAAATTATACCAAAAGAGGATTTGGACCTGGTGAGCAGTAGTTCAGTTTGATGACTGATGTCCTGTTCATTGGCACTTTACTTCTGTGCATGTTTCATGAATTGATGATTCCCTTGCTCCTTTTCAGCCGAACCATCTAGTTGGACTGAAGAGAAGCTACATCAAGCTGTCATTCAACACTGTGGATGACCTCATCAAGGTTAAGCGTGAGATCTCCCCGGCAGTGCGCAAGAACAGAGAGCGGGAGCAGTCCAATGACGCCTACACGTCCATGTTATCCAGGTACCATCCCTCAGACAGTCCTCAGATTCAGCCTGTGCTTTTTCCCTCCGCATAAAATGAATGTTTCTTTGTTCTCACAGCGCCTTGTCAGGAGGCAATGTGACCTCAGCAGATGATGAGGGGAAGCTCAAGAGCATCTCAGACCAGTTGGACAACATAGTGGACATGAGGGAGTATGACGTTCCCTACCATGTCCGATTGTCCATCGACCTCAAGATCCATGTGGTAAAAACGTGTTTGCCTTTTCGGTCTGTTCTGGAAAGCCCGAAATACACACAAGCTGTTGGAATTGCAACTCTGTCTGTCTCTCAGGCTCACTGGTACAACGTTCGGTACAGAGGCAGCGCTTATCCACCTGAGATTGTCCGGAGAGATGACCTTGTGGAGAGACCGGTATGAACGTTCATGTTGCAACAGGGTTTCTGTCGTTATTTCTCACTTAGTTTTCTGATTCTGATTCTTTTTTTTGGGGGGGGATGTTTCCAGGACCCCGTCGTGCTGGCTTTTGACATAGAGACCACCAAACTTCCTCTGAAATTTCCAGATGCAGAAACAGACCAGATTATGATGATCTCTTACATGATTGATGGGCAGGTGAGTTCCGCAGCCTTCAGACGTTTACAATACGCGTTGTTATAAATGCAGCTCAATCTCTTTCTCTCGTCTCCAAAAGGGATTTCTGATCACAAACCGAGAGATCGTCTCTGAGAACATCGAAGACTTTGAATTCACTCCCAAACCAGAATACGAGGGACCTTTCACTGTTTTCAATGAGGATGATGAGGTAGAAAGCTGTGCAGCAGCGAATCTGCTATTACCAACATACACTAGATGGAACACTTTATCAGTGTATCCCATAATGTGTGGCACTCTGACTCTGGCTGCAGGCGGCTCTTCTCCAGAGGTGGTTTGACCACGTTCAAGAAACCAAACCAAACATCTTTGTGACGTACAATGGTGACTTTTTTGACTGGTGAGTTGTCTCTCGAGGTGGAGTGTCTGTTTTATTTTATTTTTCTTCAATGTAGCAGGGCTAACTTTGTTTCCCGACAGGCCCTTTGTTGAGACTCGAGCCGCCCTTCACGGACTGAGCATGCACAGGGAGATTGGTTTCCAGAAGGACAGCCAGGGAGAGTACAAATCCAGTCAAGCCATCCACATGGACTGTTTAAGGTCTGTTGCCCTCTCACAGTGTGTTAAATGAACAATCAACGGTGCTGATTTGAACAGATTTGGTGTTAATCACAGTGGAGGTTGAGCTATTGTGGATATTCTCACTGCCAGGGCTACAGCTGATCCAGAACTTTATTCTAGAACTTCATTTTATTTCACCTGGTTCAAATTTCAGTCATAAAATTCTACACCTAATTCCTGTTTAAAGTTATCCTTATCTACCGCTGCACTGCCAATCTATACAAAAGCAGCTTCAATTTGATCAACTTTAAACGATGATTACCTTTCTGATATATTCCGGCATCCCAGGTGGGTAAAAAGGGACAGCTACCTGCCGGTGGGAAGTCACAATCTGAAAGCAGCAGCCAAGGCCAAACTGGGCTACGACCCAGTGGAGCTGGACCCAGAGGAGATGTGCCGCATGGCAACTGAGGAGCCACAGGTACTTAAATAGACTTTTGCAGATGGGGAAAGCAGCCTTTTTGTTCAAGGACGGTATGGAGTCCAGATTAATTTAAATGTGTGATGTATTTGTGTTTATCTTTTTAGACTTTAGCCACCTACTCTGTGTCAGATGCGGTGGCTACCTATTACCTCTACATGAAATATGTTCATCCCTTCATCTTTGCTTTGTGCACCATCATCCCGATGGAACCGGATGAGGTTTGTATAATGTAATCACTTTGAAGGGGAGCCCTGAAAGCTGTCACTCATTGTGAATTTCTGTCTTCCATAACGTGACAGGTGCTTCGTAAAGGCTCTGGGACCCTGTGTGAAGCTCTTCTCATGGTGCAGGCCTTCCACGCCAACATCATTTTCCCCAACAAACAGGAGCAGGTCTTTAATAAACTGACAGATGATGGCCACGTCCTGGACTCTGAGACCTACGTGGGCGGCCACGTGGAAGCGCTGGAGTCGGGGGTGTTTCGCAGCGACATCCCGTGCCGGTTCAAAATGGTGCGTGTGAATCTCGCCGTCCCCTTTTTCGCGCGATCCCACTTTGACCGTTCTTCTGCGGTGTGTCGACAGAACCCAGCTGCTTTCGACTTCCTCCTGCAAAGAGTGGAGACAACTATGCGGCACGCCATCGAAGAAGAGGAGAAAATCCCCTTACATCAAGTCACCAACTTCAACGAGGTATGTTGGCTTCCTACTAGGTCCACTTCCTCCCGGCTTTCCCAGCTGGTAGTCGTAAAGCATCCGTGGCCTCTCTTCAGGTTTGTGAGGAGATCAAAGCCAAGCTGACCTCTCTGAAGGAGGTTCCAAACAGAATTGAATGTCCCCTCATTTACCATCTGGACGTTGGGGCAATGTACCCAAATATCATCCTCACCAACCGCCTGCAGGTACATAACATAACCGCAAATTCAAAGGCCAGATGAAGGAAAAATGCTCAGTGCTTTTTTTTTTTTTTTTTTTTTTTAACAGCCCTCCGCTATGGTTGACGCGGCCACTTGTGCTGCGTGTGACTTTAACAAGCCCGGCGCTCTCTGTCAGAGGAGGATGGCGTGGCAGTGGAGAGGCGAAATCAGTAAGCGCCGCCTCCGTCGCCGCTTCGACGTGTAGCGCTGATCGCCACAGCTGAGGACCCCCCCCGACCCTCCCTCGCCTTGTTTCTCCGCAGTGCCCGCCAGCCGCAGCGAGTTCCATCGCATTCAGCAGCAGCTCGAGTCGGAGAAATTCCCGCCGTTTTTCCCAAACGGCCCGCCGAGGGCGTTTCACACGCTCAACAGAGAGGAGCAGGCCAAGCATGAGAAGAAGCGGCTGGCAGGTCCGTCCCCGTCTTTCCTTGTTTAGAAGCATTCTAGCAGGTCAGGCAGGGGATTCACCCACGTGATTCGTGATTCGGCCTCAGATTACTGCAAAAAGGCCTACAAGAAGACCCACGTCACCAAGCTGGAGGAGCGCGTCACCACCATCTGCCAGAGAGAAAACTCCTTTTACGTGGACACCGTGAGAGCGTTCAGAGATCGGCGCTATGAATTCAAAGGACTCCACAAGGTGCCTCTTCCATACACCACATTTCCTCAGTTTCTAGTTCCACGCTTGTCTGAACATCCCCCCCCCCACCCCGACCTTCACTCTAGGTGTGGAAGAAAAAGCTTTCAGGCGCTCAGGAGAGCGGAGACGCAGCAGAAGTGAAGCGCTGCAAAAATATGGAGATCCTGTACGACTCTCTTCAGCTGGCCCACAAGTGTATCCTGAACTCCTTCTACGGCTACGTCATGAGGAAAGGGTAAGGGTCACGCCTAGTTCTCTCACGTTTGTGCTGCCCCAAAGTTACTCTGGATTCTGCAGGTGACACACCCACTATGGAGTTAGACCCTGTGACACTTTTACAGTCAATACAATCATGGTTGGGTGTAATCTGATTTTCTTGGAGTATTAGAAGTAATATTTGCGCCAAGTATTACCAGGTTATTTTGTCAATCTGTGTGGATTTAGTCTTCATTTGTGTCTCCATCAGCGCCCGCTGGTACTCCATGGAGATGGCCGGTATCGTGTGCTTCACAGGAGCGAACATCATCACTCAGGCCAGAGAGCTGATCGAGCAGATAGGGTGAGTGTCTTTGCTTCATCAACGCGGTGCAAATTCATTTGACTTTTATTTTGACAAAAACCACTTTAACACGTGCGCTAAAGCCATTCTTTTCTTGACCCCCCAGGAGGCCACTGGAGCTGGACACTGACGGTATCTGGTGTGTGCTTCCCAACACGTTTCCTGAGAACTTTGTGGTGAAGACCAGCAACGAGAAGAAGCCCAAGGTGACCGTGTCTTACCCGGGGGCCATGCTGAACATCATGGTGAAGGAGGGGTTCACCAACGACCAGTACCACGAGCTGGTCGAGCCCGCGTCCCTCACGTACAACGTCAGGTCAGAGAACAGCATCTTCTTCGAGGTGGACGGACCGTACCTGGCCATGATCCTGCCCGCTTCAAAGGAGGAGGGCAAGAAGCTGAAGAAAAGGTAACTCGGCAGAGAGTTACACACACTGACATGCTGTGAAAGGGCTTTTAGTGATATTTTGAGGTTGTCCTTCACTGCAGGTATGCCGTGTTCAATGAAGATGGATCTCTGGCTGAGCTCAAGGGCTTTGAAGTCAAAAGAAGAGGAGAGCTACAGCTGATTAAGATTTTCCAGTCGTCTGTGTTTGAGGCTTTTCTCAAAGGCACCACCCTGGAAGAGGTGTACGCCTCCGTGGCCAAAGTAGCTGACTACTGGCTGGACGTGCTGTACAGCAAGGTAAAGGGGAACTTAAAAACTCCGATCAACTCCGACACGTGCCGCCTTCCTCGCAGTTTCCCGCGTCGGACGGCCTCGCACGAGTTCCCCACTTTTTCATTTCATTTCCCAGGCTGCCAACATGCCGGATGCAGAGCTGTTTGAGCTGATTTCAGAGAACCGATCGATGTCCAGAAAGCTGGAGGATTACGGAGAACAGAAATCCACCTCGATCAGCACGGCTAAGAGACTGGCAGAGTTCCTGGGGGACCAGATGGTCAAAGATGCCGGACTGAGCTGTCGCTACGTGATCTCCAGAAAACCAGAGGGTTCACCTGTCACGGAAAGGTGCCTGAAAAACTTGTGGTTGTGCCTCTGGACAGCAGTAATAACAAGCATTAATTCTTCATAACAACAGTCAGCAGTAATAACACGTTTGAACGTGTAAATATCTTTTCAGCTCAAGCGCTGTAACATGTGCGCTGTGCACATCTGAACAGGAAGTGTTTTTTCCTGCTTGATCCCAGTTTCGCTGACTCGGGCGTACAGCAGACCAAGCCCTGCCTTTTATTCTAAAGAGTGGGAGGAGGAGAGAAGCAAAAACCACCCAGTTCTGCCTTCTCCGTTCCTTTTCTATGAATTTTACAAACCCCCAGTAGTCTCATGTCCCATGGATCAGGACACTGGGACACCACAGAAGCGATCCTCCCCTATGTCTCTACTCTCTCTGCCACTGGATGCTGTCTCTACGCTCTTGCGTGGTGACTCTACGTACACGTTGAGTTTTCCATCGAAGATGTGCTTGTGCCACGTTCAGTCTGCAGAGGCCTCAAGTTGTTATGGGAAACACAGTTTCCTGTTTGGTCTTGTTTTTCCATATCACGTTCCACATTGGAGCTGCTAGTTTGAAGTCCAGGATGGATACAATAAAATGGTGTCCCAATGTCTAATGGTTGTGGTGAAAGGGCACTTTCTAGGATTGCCAGGAGGAGTTTGACACTGACACTTTGTGTCTCCATCAGGGCCATTCCTCTGGCCATCTTCCAGGCAGAGCCCAGTGTGAAGAAGCACTTCCTCCGTAAGTGGCTGAAGATGCCGAGCCTGCACGATCTGGACATCCGCTCTGTGAGTTTTGAATGACCTTGCGCGTTAAAATAGCACTTTCCGGGTGAACGTGCTTGCCCTCACACGTGTCCGCTCGCGTTCGTTGTTTCAGATTCTCGACTGGAGTTATTACATCGAAAGGTTGGGTAGCGCCATTCAGAAAATCATCACCATCCCTGCAGCTCTTCAACAGGTAACCGTAGAGGATGCGTCGCTGATCTGTCCCTCTAAGATTGGTGTGCATGTTGAAAAATGTGCTCCATTAAAGGTGAAGAATCCAGTACCCCGAGTGAGACATCCCGACTGGCTTCACAAGAAACTTCTGGAGAAAAACGACATTTATAAGCAGAAGAAAATCAACGAGCTGTTCACCAGCACGGGAAAAAGACAGGTTTGTCCACCGGAGAGCTCAGCTCAAATCCTGCCTGATGGGGCCTTTTTTTTAAAAAAAACTTTAAATCTTTATTCCTTTTCTTTTTTTTTCAGGTGTCCAATCAGCCCCTTGAGGCTGGCCAGATTGCAGACATGGAAGACTTCGGAATGCCAGCCAGACCTCTGCAACCGGCCATCCCAATGAGCACGAAGCGCAAACGGTTTTCCCAAGGAGAAGACAGCCAGGTGGAATCTCAGGATGTGGAGCTCACTCAGTCCTGGAGAGAGATCCTGGGCCCACCTCCGCCTACGGGGAAGACTCGGGTGAGTGTGAGACTGAGGCGTTGGCCACCGACATACATGACGGTGTTCACACGTGTCCGACATCCGCCCAAGAAATATTTCGAAGCTCTTGATGGCGTGTGCGCGCAGGAGGAGATCCTGGTGTGGCTACGTTACCACAAAAAGAAGTGGGAGCTTCAGCTGAGGCAGAGGAAGGAGAGGAGGAAGAGGAGGAAACTGCTGGATGGCGAAGCTCAACCTGTGGGAGGAGGCGTGATCAGAGACGGTCCGACCACAGGCCTGGGGAGCTTCCTCCGCAGGACGGCTCGCAGCATCCTTGACATGCCGTGGCAGATTGTGCAGGTGGGTCTCACTTCTTGTTACAATTCCGTTAAAGTTCCCCTTGTTCTTGTGGTGGTATGAGATCTAACGCAATCCCAAATCCTCAGATCGCAGAGACGAGCCATCCCGGCCTGTTCAAGCTGTGGGCCGTGATCGGAAATGACCTCCACTGCATGAAGCTCAGCATCCCTCGCGTCTTCTATGTCAATCAGAAAGTGCCAAAACAGGAGGAGGGAGCCACTTACAAAAAGGCAAGCCCAGAGAAATCCCATTAGCGCCTCTGTAAATGCTCTAAAAGCTTCTGCCGTAGTAGAGAATGACCCTCCCCGGTGATATTCGGTTTCAGGTGAATCGCATGCTGCCCCGCTCCAACATCGTGTACTACCTTTATGAGTACAGCGTACCAGAGGATATGTACCAAGAACACATCAACGAGATCAACGCCGACCTCTCCGCTCCAGATATCGAGGGTGTCTACGAAACGCAGGTATCGCAGTTGCCTCCAGGGATACGCTAGGTCACGGTGTGCGTGTAAAGCGGCGCTAATGTGAGTTTGTTTTCAGGTGCCGCTGCTGTTTCGGGCGCTGGTGCGGCTCGGCTGCGTGTGCATGGTGAATAAACATGTGGTCAGGGATCTGGCGGGCAGGGAGGCCGACACCTTTGAACTGGAGCATCTGGAGATGAGGTCTCTCGCCCAGTTCAGCTACCTGGAGCCAGGTAGAGTCTCACACAGCTTGTTTGATCCGAACCGATTTTGCCCCGGTTTATTTCCGAGCATAAATGCATTGTTTCCAGCTGCCACTGTGTTTGGTCTGCCCTTAGGAAGCGTCCGGCACATGTACCTGTATCATCACAGTCAGGGCCACAAAGCCCTGTTCGGTCTCTTCATTCCATCTCAGCGCAAGGCCAGCATCTTCATCTTGGACACGGTGAGAAGCCGTTTCTCCCTCATCTTTGCATCGGTTCTTCTGTCTACCTCTTGTTGGCATCTGCTCTCATTTTCTTTTCTCTTTTTAGGTCAGAAGCAACCAGATGCCCAACTTGAGTAACCTCTACACAGCCGAGCGCACCGCTCTGCTGGACAAGACCACGGAGGAGCTCCTGCCCCCAGAAAAACACAACTTTGAAGTCCGAGCAGAGAGTGACATAAAGGCCATTTACCGCGCACTCCAGCGCATCCTGCTGAACTACAAGGTAAACTACTGTTCTTCCTAGACATACCGTGTTTGAGGAAGTACATAAACACGCATACTCACACACGCACGTGTCCGTTTACAGGAGGAGCGTCGTGGACCCACCCTCATCGCCATGCAGTCAAACTGGGAGTTGAGGCGGTTGGCAGCTGGAATGCCCGTGCTGGACGAGTTCCCAGTCGTACCAGTGCACGTGGTAGATGAGATCAGCTACAATGTGCTGGACTGGCAACGCCTCGGGGCCCGGCGCATGATTCGACACTACCTCAACCTGGACAGCTGCCTTTCCCAGGCTTTTGACATGGCCAGGTATCGACGTCTCTTTCACGCCGGTTTCGTGTTTCCATTCACCAGGACAGTTAAGTGACGACTCCACCGCCTTCATTCCTCCCGTTTTCAGGTATTACCATTTACCTGTTGGGAACCTGCCTCAGGATGTGTCCATCTTCGGTTCGGATTTGTTCCTGGCGAGGCATTTACAGAAGCACAACCACCTGCTGTGGCTTTCGCCCACGTCCAGGCCCGACCTGGGGGGGAAGGAAGCGGACGACAGTCGCCTCGTCATGGACAGCGACGACAAAGCGTCTGTGGAGATCAACGCTCAGGGGTGCTACTCCACAGGTACCGACGGCGGAGGGGAAGCCAGACCGCTGCTTCTGTGTTTCGGCAGCACCTTCGCGCGTTAAAAGGGCTTGTTCCTTTCAGCGTGTGTTGAGTTGGACGTGCAGAGCCTGGCAGTGAACACGATCCTCCAGTCGCAGCACGTCAACGACATGGAGGGCGGGGCCAGTCTGGGTGTCAGTTTTGACGTGATCCAGCAGGCCTCGTTGGAGGACATGATGTCGGGAAACCAAGGAGCCAGCACCGTCGCCAGTTACGATGAGACGGCGCTCTGCTCCAACACCTTCAGGTATTAGAACCGTCAGTTTATCTCCAGGGTCTTGTTGTGGAAGCAGGTTTGCTGAGCTGTTTATCTGTTTTTTTTTCTCTGTCCCATAGGATCTTGAAAAGCATGGTGGTTGGGTGGGTCAGAGAGATCACGCAGTTCCACAACGTATATGCAGACAACCAGGTGATGCACTTCTATCGCTGGCTGCGCTCTCCCGGCTCTCTGCTCTACGACCCGGCCCTGCACCGCACCCTGCACAACATGATGAAGAAGGTGTTCCTACAGTGAGTCCCGTACCGTCCTCGCGCTGCTTCAGCCGACTCTCTCGTCATACTCGCCTTCAGTCTTCCGCACCTCCCGCTTGTACACGGATCAACGCGCTTTTGTCTTCAGGTTGATTTCCGAGTTCAAGCGTCTCGGCTCGACCGTAGTGTACGGAAACTTCAACAGGATCATTCTATGCACCAAGAAACGGAGGATTGACGACGCCATTGGCTACGTGGAGTACATCACCAACAGGTCAGACACACTAAGCATCGATGCAACAGCAGTGTTTGGCTCTGGGACCAACATTAATGCCCCGAATATGAGAATTTGGTGGAGCGTCATATTAGTATTTTTAACTGTAGAATAATAATTTTATTAATTGTAATATATATTTTTTTAATTTAATTAATCATTTTAATTATTTATTAATTTGTATCATATTATCCTTATAGTTGAAGGCAAGAGGTATTTTAAGTACTGGTTTTAACCTAAAAAATCATATTTATTGGGTTTTTTTTTTTTTTTTCTTCCAGCATCCATTCCAAAGAAATCTTTCACTCTCTGTCCATCTCATTCTCCCGATGCTGGGAGTTCCTGCTGTGGATGGATCCAGCCAACTACGGCGGAGTGAAGGGTAAACTTCCGTCCAGCGTCTTGTATGGAAAGGTAATTAAGCAGATCTGCGTGGAAGCAAATGAGGGAACACAGTAGAGCGTGAACAAACCCTGTGTCGTGCATGGTTCCGTTTGTAGGAAGGTACCAAAACGAACAAAAAGGGCCGCGAGGAGGGAGAGGAGGGCAGCGACGATGAAGAGGAAGAGGAGGAGGAAGCTGAAGAAGCTGACGGCGATGGAGAGACTGACGAGGTGGAGGAGCTGATCGAGAGCAACTGGAACATCATGCAGTATTTACCCCAGACTGCCTCCTGTCAGAAATACTTCCTCATGATCATTTCTGGTAAAACAATCGATACCAAGCCCTCACGTCGCTCCTTATCTCTGCCGGTCTTACAAAAGCTACAAAAACACGCGCTCTCTCCGTCTCCACACCAGCTTACATCGCAGCGGTCTACCACAGCATGAAAGAGGAGCTGCGGCGAAATGCTCCCGGAGCAACACCAGTGAAAAGACGTGGCGGCAGCCAAGCTTCCCAGCAGGCAGTGGGAGATCTTACTGCTCTTCCTGGTACGACAGGATTTTAGGAAGCTGCCTTAACGGCTCAAAGTCTCTCCCCGCATAGCCTATGAATCCTATTGAGCCATATTTCTTTTCTCGGTTTCATTGTTTTCAACTCTCTCCCACAGGAATGATCTCTTTCTCCCAGGAATATGTGTCCAGCGAGCTAACGCAGAACATTTTCACCATTACTCAAAAAATCCAGAAAAAGGTCACAAGTACCAGAAATGTGACGCAGCCTTCCGAGATGTTCCCCGTCCTGCCCGGGTCTCACCTGCCACTCAACAACCCGGCGCTTGAATTCATCAAATACGTCTGTCAGGTATGTTAGCGGCTTTCAAAGCTCCTGTCTGCACGCATCGCTCCACGTTCTAGCTGCAAATGTACCAAAATCTTTTGATCCTTCAGGTTCTATCTCTGGATGCCAATATAATAAACCAGATGAACAAACTGAAAAGAGACCTCCTGCGCCTGGTGGATGTCGGAGAGTTTTCGGACGAGGCCCAGTTCCACGACCCCTGTCATTCCTACATTCTATCAGAGGTCATCTGCCACCACTGTAACTTCTGCCGCGACCTCGACCTCTGCAAGGACCCGTCTATGGCACAGGTGAGGGCAGTGAACACCTCCCCACAGACTCTGAAATTGGTCATGAAATGATATAGTTTGATGAAAGAAACGCCCTTCCTCTCCTCAGGATGGTTCCGTGCTGCCTCAGTGGTTCTGTTCCAACTGCCAGGCCCAATATGAGACCAATTCCATAGAGATGGCACTGGTGGAGGCTCTGCAGAAGAAGCTAATGAGCTACACTCTGCAGGACCTGGTGACTAGAAAGCTTTAATATTTCTTTGTTATTTATTATGAAATGTCTTCTGGTCTCTGACCTCTCATGTGGAAATGCAGACATGGAAGCCTTCGGAATGCCAGCCAGACTCATCTCATGTCTTTAAATCTTTGTCATGCTTTAGATGTGCAGAAAATGTAAAGGAGTGAAGGAAGCAAACATGCCCCTGTACTGCACATGTGCTGGAGACTTTGACCTCACTTTTGCAGACAAGGTTTCTCCTCTCAAAGTTCACTGAATCATCACTGAATCCAGCAATGGAGGCAGGTGCCGTTCGATGTTGTTCTCACGCCTGTTTTGGTTTCTCTCTCCTCCCCGTGTCTGTAAAGAGCTTCTCTGAGCAGATCACGGTGTTTAGGAACATAGCGTCCCACTACAACATGAGCTTCCTGGAGGAGACAATTGACTGGTTACGAGCCATGAGTCCAAACATCAATCCAAATTCTCACTAAGTCTCAGACGCGTCGATGGAAACTACTTAAAACATGGGGAGCACTTGCACATCATCGGGACAGAAAACGCAGTCTACTGTTAATCTCACATTTATGCGGTGTACTGTTTTTATCTTTTTTTTTTTGTTAATAAAGATTTTTATGTATGATCCTCTCCAGAGTGCTTCATCACTGCTCACACAATGATGTGTTATACATTTACCATTTTCTCTGTTGAAGTACATCTAATTTCTTGATGTCTTTACGTATGGTCCTTACTCACAAGTAAACCTGCTTGCCAGTCATGGTTATAGTACAGAGTAGAATACATTTTGCCAAATGCTTGAATTATTTAGCCGATGGAAGTTGCTGTAAGTAAGGTGATTTGAAAAATAATGATTTTAGCCCAGTGCATCTATACCTCGATGGCTTACGTATGACTCACTCTGCCTGCTGGGTGGTTTTTCCCCTCTGGTAATCATATTTCAGACTGTTCAGACCCAATTAGATTAACCACCCAGAGACTCTCACTGACACATAGCGCGCTTGTACAAATGAAGCACACAAGTGGTTTTAAAAAAAAAAACAACAAAAAACGAACATGCTTGGAGAAATTTATTATGAATGTATTTGCTCATTATAGAAATAATTACTGTAGGATGAATATACACAGAATTCAGCTGAGAGGACTGAAATTTTAAAACCGGTACATCTTAGATACATCCTTGAGTAATGAAATAATGACTGTTGATCACGTTTCTGCAGTGATACACGTGTTTTAAAAAATAACTATTTTCTTTTCCCCCAACCACCCACCCATCGTAGTAGATACTGATCTACAGACTTGACTTGAGTCTTTTTACCACTGACAGTCGTATTGCTCTCAGGCATCCAGAGTGATTCACACTTTCTTCTAACCTTGTTAGGGAAACCATTTTATGGGAAATGTCTGCGTTATCTGATTACGTCCCATTGCTCTCTGCGCGAGTATCCTCTGCACTTCGGCTGAGAGCATCAAGTCGACTGA
Source organism: Lagocephalus sceleratus (assembly GCA_911728415.1). Lineage (NCBI taxonomy): Eukaryota > Metazoa > Chordata > Actinopteri > Tetraodontiformes > Tetraodontidae > Lagocephalus > Lagocephalus sceleratus. The sequence continues at coordinate 3,838,588 of CAJVRN010000237.1, read as the reverse complement.
ACCAATGAACCCGAACCTTCGGATTCCTCCAACACTGCAGGTTTGTGTTTGCAACAGGACAAACTCATCAGAGCAAAGTTTCATCGTTTGCTCCTATGGTAACTTTAATGTTTGTAACTTGACTTAATAGAGGACAATTACTGCAATACATTGGACTGGAGGTGTTTGTCTTAAAGTTCTCAAAGGAAACTGAACAGCTGCATCGTGGTACATTTGGGGAGCTTTTAGGAGGACCAGTCAGTGTGGTTCTGTGTCCCTTTACACACCCACTACAAACAGCAAAGCAACTCCCAGCAGACAGCGGTTGTGTATCAGACATCTGAGAATCCTCTCAGGCTCGCGGGCCCACTTCTGACAGAGGGGAGTCCACACTTTATTTGCAGGGACCGAGGGGGCGTCGCTACAGCGGGACGCCCTCTGACAGGTCTGAGTGATCTGAGCCGTAGCTGGTGATGAAGCTGAGTTCTGTGGAGATGGGCTCTGTGGGCTCTGCGGGCTCCTTGATAACCTGCAGAGGACAGATTCCCTTCGCTCAGCACCGACAAGGAGGCATATTTAATCTTCCTTTGACTGTCAAAGCGGGCTCGCACTTACTTCATCAAACTTTCTCTCGCTGTAAACTTCGTTCTTATCGATAAACGTCAGCATGATCCAGTCGCAGATGACGGTGCACTTGAAGGTTGAAACAAAGACAAAAAAACGGATTGTTGGGTAAATGATAGCAGCTGGAAAATCACAGCATCAGTCCCAAAATAAGAAACGAAGCGTTACTCACAATCCCCACTGAAGTCATAGCGGTCACTGTGCTGATGATAGTCGGGATTGGGCTGAATTTACCAGCCTGAAAAAAAAAAGACTGAATGTTAGACAATATAATGAAAGTTGATGGAAACCACTCCTAACTGAGGAAGGGGGATGGGGATTCTCACATGTCCGTGAACGATGACATCCAAACGGATGCCGTAGGCTTTGATAAGTGTTCGGGATTCCACTCCATCCCTGTTGTAATATTTGGCAAACCTGCACAAAAACCAAGAAAGCACAAATGTAGCCCTGGGGAAGGTAACGCATGCGCAAGGCCTGCCTTGTAACTCGCCTGTAATAGTAACCAGAGTTGGCCTGATCCTTTCTGAGATCCAGACGACGGAAGGAGTACGTGGGTTTACAGTTTGAGGGGTCAATGTCCAGGTTACAGTTCCAGTTGATGAACACACCTATCACCCCTCCCTGTTTAGAAGGAAGCAGCATTGATCGTGGTGAGTTGATGAAAATTCATTATCAAGGGCCACTCAATTTCCAGCAGCACAGTTTACTGTACAAAACTCACAGTCCTGCAGAGTTCGCTGAAATTCTCCCTGGCTTGAGTTGCAATGTAGCCCAGGCGGAAGTTTGGACAGTAGGGCTCTTTGTCCTTGTGGTAATGACACTTACTGAGGTATTTCTGCATGTCACGCTTGTTGGAAGCATCCTTGATATTTCCCCTGTCAAACAAATGAACACAATTACATCTGCAGCTCCGTGGAATCAATGTGTGTGTGTGTGTGTGTGTGTGTGTGTGTGTGTGTGTGTGTGTGTGTGTGTGTGTGTGTGGCGTGTGCGCGCCCTTTACCTAAGCACTTTAAATTTGGGGAAGTGGATAGAATTCCTGATGAAAACGGTGAAATTGATGGCTTCCACCAATGCTGGTTCTCTGGTGAAGATGACAGACAGTCAGAGTTGCGGTATCTTCACATGGAACTGGATCACTGGATCATCTTCTCTGCCGCTGGTCCGGGCAAAGCCAGATATCCTATGACTCCATAATTGCTCTACCTGGACCATCATTGCCTATTAGTTCACTTTTGCGGTTGTTAGTGAGCTGTTTACCAGGCCAAATCTTAAACCGACAGGCTGAGACACACTAATGTGCTTGGAGACAGCGGTGCAGTTGATTCTTCAGAGTATCATTATGATGTGTGGTCCATCTACACTAATAACAAATCCAAGTCGACATAGCTCACCACAAATGGAAATTCTCAGTTCAATAACAGATTCATTCTGCTCTGGCATCTTTTCATTATTCATAAATATAAGAATGAAGATTATGAATACATTTTTCAGTTTCGGTGAGCTATTGTTAACTGAAAATGTATATTATTATTATTATTATTATTATTATTATTAGTAGTAGTAGTAGTATTATACATATTACATTAAAACAAAAAGCCTTTGTCTGAGGATGCCTGTAGTGACATATTTCCTGTTTTTAGTGCATCTGAAACCACCCTTACATTTACTAAATCAAATTAACGAGACAAGAACTGACCCAAAACCTCCTTCGGGTCTGCACCACGTTCTTACCGTACTGCAGCAAAGCCCTCGACAGGACACCAGGTCTGGATCTCACAGGTTTTGAAAGTGTGGTTATAGTACTGAACGCATCTGCCGGTCCTCCTGCCTACGAGAGAATGTTCCAGATGTTGAAATGAATTCATAAATATGAAGCGGCAGCGCTTGTCCAAAGTGTTTGAGAATGGAGGCCGTACCGTGGCCATCAAAGTCCACCTCTCCCTGGACACAGTCAGAGTCTACTGTGCAGTTGGCATTGGGAACGTCAAAATACTAAAGTAGAAAATACACTCAGTCAGCCGTGAATAGCGCTTCAATGTTTTTGTACAATGTTTTTAAAAAAGAAGACTTTGGTGACCTCTCACCTCTGCACAGGTTCCTTGCTTCTGATCATGCGTAAATTCTCTCCTCAGTATCGTACTAACTACGTCACCCCCCTGGGAGGAAAACGGTCTACAGTTATTTTCAGCTGGTTTTATGCAATGACGCGCAATGACGCACACAGAGTTCAGATGATTCGTCATATTGAAAGATTTCGTCCCGGAGCTACCTCTGACGGCCGTGCGTACTCCACAGTGTCCAAGATTTTGTCTCCGTGAACTGCAATTCCCTTCATGAGCGTATAAACTGAACTCTCGGGGCGAGTTTCAATCTCTTGGTACGCTTTTTGACTTATAAACACGTACCTTCAAGAGGACAGAGAAGAGATGTTGTAAGCCCAAGATGTGTCTAAAACCAGGAGACATCTGATCTGATTTAAGAAATTGTATAATATGTCTGAGACCGTTTACATCATCATATTCTCAGTTTATTGATAGAACAGTTTTTAATTTAACTTGACACAGTAGAGTAATCCATTTCAAATTATTGTCTGTGCAACAATCAACAAGGTGGGGTTAATAAAGTGTTACTTTAATGCATGCAACATGCAACTTGGATCTTACCAGATGAAATAGGTGATGACAAGAAACTGCACACTTCTGTAAATGAGTCCGAGAGTTCTGTTTTTAATCACCATTACCTTTGGTGTCTCGTAGTCCCAGAAACCAACAAAATACTCTTTTAGAAAATTATGTAGGCCCATGATGAACTTATGGAATATTTCACACATGTCCTCAGATGTCCAATTGCTGAATAGATTGTGTAGCTCTGTCTCTTTCTCCAGCACTGTGTTTCTTATGTCCTCCTGACTGCTGTTCATTCCCAAGAAGCATCTCTCATCCCTAATGATGGAAGATGAGAAGGAGGTGGAGCTCAGATCTGACAAAACGACATGGTTTATCCCATGTATATGTGTTGTTCTGGTGTTTCACAACTTCATGTTTCATGACTGTCAGATTTAGATTATCAGCAAAATTTGTACTCTCTTTTATCCTTTTTTTATCTGACTGGATTTTGAAAATGATGTTATTGTTACAATGACAGATTTTGTCATGTATTTTTAATCTACTGTTGCAAAAAATGTTGTGTGCATTACATAGGTATTAGGATAAAAATAAGAATACATAAAAAAAGAATAAAAACGAATGTGAGATCAGAAGAACTGATGAATTTATCTAATTTAACTAAAATAAAAAGTAAATAGTCTGCACAATAGGTAAATTAAAACGGATTACTCAAAGGGATTTATATTTTCAGATAAAATATTTAAACTGAAATAAAATCCCTGAAATTACACGGGGAAACTTTTCTTTTCGCACAGGCGGGTCTTGGGGCAGCCCGTCCCGGGTCCTCTCGCCCCTCCGCGCACGTCAAACAACACGTGTCCGCACTGGTGATGCTCTCTGTTATTCTCTACTCTTTTTAATCTAAAGGCATTTCACTTCTCTTCTGAGAGCCACTTGACGCCTCTTCCAAATGGGAGGTCTTCAGAAGAAAAAGGTAAGAGCCGAGCTTGTGTCATCCTCACCCGCATGTAAACATTACCGTGGCTAGCCAGTTAGCTGACGGAGCTAATACATGTTTGTTTTCCCCATAAGGGTTAAAAAAAGATGGCTTTGGGCGTCAACTAAATCGTTTTTGGTCTATTTTCTTCTTTTTCTACGAATGTTTAACGCGATAACTTGCCTTTGTCTTCCCAGTTTGAGAAGGGCTCTGCCACGAACTACATCACCAGAAATAAAGCTCGCAAGAAGTTGCAGCTGAGCCTTCCAGACTTCAGGTGACATGTACACTTGAGCAATATTAACACTTTAATTAACATTTATTAACACGTCAAGACTTGCAATATATAGAAATGGGGGTTTCTTAATTATTATGAAAACCCTCCTTACAAGCATGATTGACACAGTGTAACGCACCACCAGTTGCTGTGGCCTCACATCACAAAAATACTTCTCATTTTATATTTATAGGCGATTGTGTATAATTAAAGGCATCTATCCTCATGAGCCCAAACACAAGAAGAAGGTGAACAAGGGTTCTACGGCTCCCAGGACCTTCTACTTGCTCAAAGACATACGCTTCTTGCTGCATGAGCCAGTTGTTCGCAAGTTCAGAGACTATAAGGTATTACAGACCCCCCCCACACACACACACACACACACACACATACATACATTTATGGTTATGTGTGTTTACAAAAATGAGTGATTATTTTCCTGCTCCTGCCCAAAAGACTAACTAATCAAAGTTGATGGAATGTCTATTATTATAAAATCATTTTGCATTTCCCTACTGATATTTCTCACATTTGTTTGCTGTATTTTGAAGAGTATCATGTTTTACATTCACAAGCACTATTTGATACCACCGTGTGGTGGGTTGGTTGGTGGGGAAAAGTCTTTTTCATGTTGACTCAACTTGTGCTACTATCCACTTTGTAGGTGTTTGTACGCAGACTTAAAAAGGCTCGCAGTAAGTCGGAGTGGTCTGCTGTGGAGAGGCTAAGAGAGAACAAACCCACCTATAAATTGGACCATATTATCAAAGAAAGGTAAGCCGTACCGTTAATTGACTTTCTGTGCATCAAATCATTTTAACATATCAGTGGAATGGGCAAACATGAATATTGCTCTTGTTTGCATTGATTTTAATTGTCTTGAGTTATCCCGTGTTTCACTTTTATTCCTTCTTTTGCGGCAGGTACCCCACCTTTATTGATGCCCTCCGTGATATTGATGATGCCCTCTGCATGTGCTTCCTCTTCTCTACCTTCGCCCGGACAGGAAAATGTCACGTACAGACCATCCAGCTCTGCAGACGCCTAACTGTGGAGTGGATGAACTTTATCATTACATCTCGTGCACTCAGAAAGGTACCAATAACGAGCAGCCACACCTATATATATATGTATATGTATATTGTAATATTTTTCATAGTGTGTTTATGTTTTCCTTCCTTCATCTCTGTTCTGTAACGGCACCTCTGTGTTCCCAAAAGGTTTTTATTTCCATCAAGGGAATATATTACCAGGCTGAGGTAATGGGACAGCTCATAACGTGGTTGGTGCCATATCAGTTTGCTCATGATGTAAGTGAATAATGTGCAGTGAAGCTTTGCTACAGGAGAGATTTGGAATTCTTAATGCCAGGCCTATGCTAAATTTTAATTAGGTATTTACGCCTGGATTCATTGGTTTTATTGTTATTCAACTGCTATGTTGCTTTCAGCACCCAACAGATGTTGACTACAGGGTAATGGCCACCTTCACAGAGGTGTACACCACTCTCCTGGGGTTCGTGAACTTCAGACTTTATCATTCCCTCAACTTGACCTACCCACCAAAGGTATATTTTTGGGTGTTGTATTAAAGATTTATACTGTAGTGGTATTTATATAACAGCACAAAGGCAGAATGCATACATTTCCCACTGTTAAGTTGATTTATTGGCATGTATTTTAGTTAAATTCAACATATTATTATAACATATTACATATTTAATCATTTACAGGCATAACCAGTAGCTGTATAATTTTTACCTGCTGACACATCATATTCTGTTGTTTTCTTTTCTCCCTTTTAAGATTGACATTAAAACGGATTCACAGTTGAAAGAAGATGATGAGGACTATGCCATGAACTCAGAAAGCTATTTAGAGGTGAGCCTCATGACATCCTATCATATTTGCAACATCGAATACCAAATTAGAGTAATGCAAATTAGTTCCGCATATGTGTGAGAGAAATGATATCTAGGGATGAATTTAATCCTACGTGTTTTGTCTTTCTGCAGAAACTGTCAGCTCTTAGTGCCAGTCTTGCACGTGTGGTTTCTGCTGAAGATGAGGACACTGAAGTTGACCAATTTCCAGTTGAAGGGGTAAGAAAACTATGAAAGAACAATCAACATATGCTTGTCCTCAAAAACATTACTAATAGACAGTAACTAATTGAATGGACAGGATATTACAGTTATTACATTGTGTTGAACAGTGAACAGTTGTCTGGCGCACATCATGTATGCGTTAAGTTTGCATTTCAAAGTATGGTTATGAAAGTGAAGCTACTGTTAGAAATGCTAAGTTAGCACCTCCACCCCAGTTGTTATAATTAACCGATCAATACACGCAGCGGTTGATGAACTAATTGGTCTCTGAGGGCAGAGCTGAGAAGTAATATCTTCAGATGTGACTGGGAGAGCTACAACTTCTAGTTTTGCTCCTGATCTCTTTTCTTTGCCTCAGGTAGTTTATTTCCTCCTGAGGTTTGAGACTGGTACTGTTTATTTACTGTTTTCATCTACAACCTTTGAAATATAACACCACATTCCAATTTTATGTGCCCCGTGTATCATCGTGATGGTTGCAGATGCACCAATATGAAAATAATGAATAAACTAGTTATATCAATTTACTGATTTTTACCAATGCCACTATGACAGTTATTAAATACAATTGAAAACAGTAAAGTCTTAATTTTCAAAGTACTGTAATCAACATCTTTGGTTTTCAGGTCATTTAAGAACTTGTGGAAGCTTTCAACTTCCTTCAAAAATAAGATTTTACTGATTTATTGTTACTGATTAAACTGTATAATACACTCTGTATCAGGACCTTGTTTCCCAACCAGTGGACAGTTTACATATTGATTTTCAATACTTTTTTCAAGGCATATTTTTACCTCATAATTGTGATGAGTCTGTTATGACTCAAAATTTAGTTAATAATTAGCCGTTAATGATGACCTGCAACAGTGGGATGAAGAAACATTCTTCTCCTGTCCTGTTATAGCCTTTAGTCTTTCAAGCATCCGTTCACATATATACATAGTCAGGTATTTTGCAGGTACACATGAATGCACACAGCTTTTCTTTGCTTCAATCACGCACGTTATCATTTTTAAGATATCATTCAGATCAGCTCAGTTGAAAGTGGGTATTGTCCTCTGAAGCCTCCGAGAGAGTGTTTGAATTTGGACGATACAAACTAACCCTTCAACATTCACAACTTTCATAAAAGCGAAGACAAACTCTTCACCTTTGCACTGTTTAGTATTTGCTTTTGCTTTTCATTCCTTCACTTTCTACACTCGTAACATGTCTACATGCCTAGCAACCTGCTCAGGGTTTGCAGGAAATTTAGCAGAACTAAATTATAGTTAAATCTGAACTTTACATTCTAATTATGATTTCTTTCCTTCAGGAGGATATGGAGAAAATGGAGGCACGGGAGAAGGAACAGAAACAGCTGGAGGCCCAAAAAAAGCTTTTTGAAGGGCTCAAATTCTTCCTAAACAGAGAGACTCCCAGAGAGTCACTGGCCTTTGTCATTCGGTGAGTGAGTGAGAAAAGTTCTGTGAGAAGCAACAACTCCATCAGCATTAATGTTTTCTTGTTTTCTTTGCACCTTCAGGTGTTTTGGTGGCCAGGTATCCTGGGACAAGTCCATTTGCATCGGTAGCACGTTTGAGATGACAGATGAGACGATCACGCATCATATAGTTGACCGACCAAACTTCGACAAACAGTACATCAACAGGTAACAAAGAGGAAGTCTGTCTTCACGACCAACTTTGCATTTCACAGTTCTATTCAAACTGGTTATATTTATCTCTCTGCCTACATCCAGGTACTACATCCAGCCACAGTGGGTGTTCGATTGCATCAATGCCAAACTCCTCCTGCCCGTTGAAGACTACTTTTTGGGAGTCACTCTCCCCCCCCACCTGTCTCCATTCGTTGAGGAGAAAGAGGGAGACTATATACCCCCAGAAAAGTTAAAGATCTTGGCTTTACAACGAGGAGACCAACCTGGTAAATACCAACACACATCTCATCCATTCCAGCTTTTATATGTTTACCTGCTGTTACATTAAATAAGTGCCCCCCCCCCATGGTCAGGTTGCTTACTTCTGTAGAACGACTTCTAACATATGGAACATGGTTTCAATGGTGACTTCCTGAGGTAACATTTCCATTTTATCTGAATTTTTAGTCCAGGAGGAGGAAGAAGAGGAGGAGGGTGAAGAAGAGGAGGAAGATGATGATGACGAAGACGATGACAATGAAGAAGATGATGAAGAGGGAGAAGAGAAGAGTCTTCAGGAGATGGAAAAGCAAAGATCACAGGGCAAGGTAAAAGGATTTTGAACCCCTTCCTGATTCGCTGCTCTCTTTTCCTTTTGTTTCTCATCACGAACTCCCATTTTCAGTCTTTGCAAGTCAAAGTGACCCCAGGAAAAATGAAGGTTGAAGACCCAGCACGCCTGGAGCAGGAGGAAAAAGCAGAGGAAAAACGATTGGCCATCATGATGATGAAGAAGAAAGAAAAGTATCTCTACAACAAGATCATGTTTGGAAAGAAGAGAAAGATTCGAGAGGTTGGCTCCAGTTTGATATCGATTTGAATGTTTGATTAGATAAGGCTAGTACGCCCTTGTCAGTATTTGCATTTTTAACATTGGATTCATTCTTTCGGTATCAGATATCTTATCAGAGGCTGATAATATTCAGAGCGTTTGTGTAGCTCTCACCACCTCAGGTTCCAGCTCAGTGGCCTCTCAAATGCCTGAACCACATTCATTTGTTTCTTCCAGGCCAACAAGCTGGCTGCCAAGAGGAAGGCTCACGACGATGCTGAAAAATCAAAGAAGAAGAAAGCCAGGAACTGACCGGTTAATCAATGTTCTTGGATTGTGGACCTTCAAAGGGTTGCTCGCAGTTGATGCTGACGTGTCACGTTTGACATCTCTTAGGGAGGGGTCTAATTCAGCCATCAGAATCAACTACCGGATGTGGAACACGTTAAATGTGTAATTATTAATGTAAGAGTTGACATTTTCCTTTATATTCTTTTGTTTCAAATATTCTAGATTTCACAAGGTATTTGAACTTATCTTAAGAAACATGCTTGGATCGCTCTGGTGTATTTTAAAATAAAAACATTCAGATATAAATTATTCCTCACAAGGTTTGTTCTCGTCACGTCCACGTGTCCCAGGTCCTCCCCTGCTCAGCGTGCAGGGTCGTAGGTCGCTGCCATGCTCCTGTTACTCTCCTGTGTCTGTTTGCCTGGTCAAGTGGGTGTTCATGACGAAGAATCATAAGCCCCTCTGCCCCCATCAGGATGCTGCTGCTGCTGCTGCTGTTGCTGCTGCCGTGGGGTGGGGGGGGTCAAAGGCCCGCCTGATCATTACTCGTTTTCAATCCCCTCATTCAGTCTGTGACGTGCTCTTCCGCCCTGATCTAGATTCCGCACAGGCCCACTCAGTCCAGGTCTCAGCCTGGCACTTGGGTGCCTGCAAGCAAAGGCGTGCCTTGGCCAACAAAAGCAGCAGTGTTGTGTGTGTGTGTGTGTGTGTTTTTGTGTGGCGTGTGAGATGACCAGCGTGGATAAGTGTGCCTTTTATGACGAACACTTTGTCTTGCGCTACAACGGATGAAGTTTATCAGCACATATTGCAGCTTCCTGTTAATCGCTCCCAGATAGACTCACTGTTGTTGGTGCTGCTTCAGTAGAGATTATTTACAGGTCCCAGAATTATCCTATTACAATATCCCAACTCATTTAAACCTTAAAAATAAGCCCAGCTCATGCGCGACAGTGGTGCATGACAGTCCATCCTGCTGGGCAGCATAATTGTCTTTGTACCAGTATTAATCCCTATGTATTGCACGTTCTACTTATAATGTGTATTTACTCTAATGCCAAACGAGCATTTCAAAACAATAGAGCAGAGCAGCCTTGATCGAGTCCTACAATCGAACACTTTGTCCTTCATGGCTTTGTGCGTTTGTTCTTTTTTGTGTTGTTTTCCTCCCCTCCTGTCAGCTTGCAGCTCCGACTTGTGTGTTTGCACTCAATAGCCCTCTGTATGCAGGCACAGAAAAGCCACTATCGTGGCTCTCCTCCCACCCCCTTCCTTTTAACCCCCCCTTTAGCCTCATTGACAAGTGCATGTCCCCTGACAGAGTGCGTGATGTAAGGGGTGGTTAAATGAGCCTCCCCCGCTGTGCCTTTTATGCACAGTCACTTTTGGAACTCGGGGAATTGGCAGCAGGTAGCTCGGGGCATCAGGTGTGCTTGTGGAGAGAAAGAGGAGAAGCAATCCAATGAATGAGCTCTGTAACTCTGGACATGATATAAGGGGAGCGTGGGACCTTGTTGTGTTGGTAACGGTATGTGTGCGTCAAGATTAGGGATAAAAACCCAGACAGGAGCGCCATCAAGCCACAGCAGTCACCTGGAGGAACATGCAGCCAAATAAGGTTTTCGTTTGGATTTGTATATGAGGTAAGATACTTTTTTAAATGCAGGGACTTAGTTGTTCCTCTTAAATAACTGTTCTGAAAGTTCTATTCCAATTGGAATAAATAGTCTTAAATAAGACTCCAGTGTTGAGTTTTTGTACATGATTAATCCACTGGGATTTGGGTGGCTGTTATGTAAAAGTCAGTCTAAGTGTGGTTTGTTATGTTGCCTGGATGGAGTAAATTTGTCAGGAGAAGATTCAATGAGAGGAGCAGCAATAACACAACATTCAGCCCCACCTGCCCCTGGATGAAATTAATAATGAATGATACACTTGAGAACAATAAAGGGTGACTTACTTAAGACTAAATGTGTTGGAAGAGATCATGGTTACCCGTTGGTTTAATCAAAACTCAGAGGCGGAGTTGGACCTCGAAAATCAGGCGGGCAACAGAGAGCAGAAGACGAATGACTCATGTCTTTACCTTTGAAATGAAAGTCTCACATTTGTGTCAGTCGCTTACGAAACCGTTCTGATAGAATTATTGAATTCCCCCTTTCTAGTTGTCCCAAGAAATAGAAATTATCCACATGTCCAGGAGCACTGGGATGGAGGATTGCACAGTGGCTTCAGTACACAAAGCTCAGCGCCACCCGCGACAGAAAATGGTCGGACGGGCGACCGCCGAAAGCAGAGCTCCATTTCTGCTCCAAGAATGTTAGAATGCAACTTTCGGGCTCGTTCATGGACAGCTGCATGAAAGGATACATTCAACATCTGTAGGAAGCGTCTGATGCAAACAGCCGAGCTTTACAGAAGCCCGTTGTGAACCACCACAAGTGCACAGTCAAATGAGGAATCTCCTGATTATGATCCAAATCACTTTTCCCCCTGAAGGAAAGTGTGTCTAAAGACCTTTAAAAATTGGATTAAAGTTTTTTTTTCTCCCCACCATTAATGTTGATGCACCTGTTGTGTTTGCAAAAGTAATGACCTGTAACCTCAGATCCTGTTTTGTATTCAGGTAATGGGGCCACATCTGGTCCTTTAACGCTCTTAAATCCAGCTGGTGAGTGTCAGGCCCTTAGATGGGTCAGCAGATAGATCGTCTTACTTAGGAGGCCAAGAGAGCGGGCGGTGCAATATCACTTTCCACGGCAATGCATTATTTAATTTATGCAGCTAATGAAATATGGAGCTGGCCATTTCCAGTCGCGGGTATGTCATTTTGACAATGACCTCGTCATTTCAGCAACACCCTGTGGTTAAAATATTCTGGTAAGTAGTGTGTTCAGGGTTTATCTGCCAAAAACATTGCGCACGCCGAAATTATAACCCACCAATTACAGTTCTCAAAGGTGCTGGAAGGGGAATTTTAGCGAACCCAGTATGTGATGACATGTCCTGCGGGTGGGAACACCTCCTGAAATCAAACGTTCATGCCTCTGTGTTCACAGAGCCTCTCTAAAGAAAGTAGTTTTGATTTTGAACAAGAACAGCTCATCGTAATGTTTTATAATAATAATAATAATAATAATTTTATTTCAAAGCGCCTTTCAAGACACCCAAGGACACTTTACAGTACGTATATGCAGAGAAACAATATACAATTTAAAATCAAAGGTCAGGTACCATTTCCATAGCACCATTTACAAAATAGTCAGGTGCTTTACAAAGATAGAGACCCAGAGCCTGAGCCTCCAGGTAAGCACAGTGGCAAGGAAAAACTCCCTTTAACAGGAAGAAATCTTGAGCAGGACCCGGCTTACAAGGAGGAACCATCCTGCTGGTAGTCGGCCGGGTAAAGGAGTAGAAAAGAAGGAGACAGGAGAGAAAATGAAAGAGAGAGAGAGAGAGAAAATAGTGCAGTCTATTACATACATGCATATATACATATATACATACATACATACATGCATACCTACCTACCTACCTACATACCTACCTACACTCATACAAACCTACCTACAAACCTACAAATACACATACAAACCTACATATACGCATACAAACCTACATATACACATACAGACCTACAAATACACATACAGACCTACATATATACATACCTACATATACATACATACCAACATACATACATATATACATACATGCCTACATATATACATACCTACATACCAACATATGTACAAACATACCTACATACCTACATACATCCCTACATACATATATACCTACATATATACGTACAGACCTACATATATACATGCATACATACATACCTACATATAAACATACATACCTACATACCTACATAGAATCAACAGGTAGCATTTAATCATAAACAAACAATGAAAACAATTAAGGGTGTAGTGAATAGGCCTGACAAAAAAGATGTGTTTTGAGTTTTGATTTAAATACGGGGAGAGTGTCGGTGTTTCGAATGTCTGGTGGTAAGGAGTTCCAGAGATGAGGAGCAGAGCGACTGAAAGCTCTGCCCCCCATGGTCCTGAGGCGGGCAGGGGGCACAGTGAGGTTGGGGGAGGAGGAGGATCTGAGGGGGCATGTTTGAATGGCAATGTGGAGGAGGTCAGACAGGTAGGGAGGGGCAAGTTTGTGGATGGCTCTAAAGGTGAGTAGAAGAATTTTGTACTGGATCCGGAAAGTGATGGGAAGCCAGTGGAGTTGTTGTAGGATGGGGGTGATGTGGTGGGAAGATGGGGTTCTGGTGATGATGCGGGCAGCTGAATTTTGGACCAATTGTAACTTATGTAGAGATTTTTGTGGGAGACCGAAGAGGAGGGAGTTACAGTAATCTAAAGTGAGGTGACGAGACTATGGACGAGGATGGAGGTGGTGTTGGGGGAGAGGGAGGGACCGAGTCGATTTATTTGTTTTATTTTTTATTTATTATTTTTCTTCTGCTGTATAAGGTCTAATTCTCCTGCTGGACCATGGCCGGCAGAAAAGGGAGGCAGTGGAGGTCCGTGTGCAAAGGCCTGCTCCTGGGCGCCTTCCTGACCAGCTGCATGATCCTGCTCTACTGCCTCAACACCATGCAGGTCCACAGCAGCCTTCCCGAGTGAGACGTGCACATCCGCCTCCTGCCAACCCGTCGAGCGTCCTCCGGACAGCCGCTCAGCCTCCTTTCACCGTTTCGCTCTCCCCCACACAGGGTTCCGGTGCCTTACTCGTGCTCCCACCGTCCATCGCAGCTGCAACGCAAAACAGCCACCAACGGCTCGCAGAATTCCCCGGGCCAGAGCTGCTCTCCCAAAGTGGACATCATGTTCATGAAGACCCACAAAACAGCCAGCAGCACCTTCCTCAACATCCTCTTCCGCTTCGGAGAGAAGCATCGGCTCAAATTTGCCTTCCCCAGCAGCAGAAACGACTTCTTCTATCCGTCGTTTTTCCAGCGCTCCCAGGTCAAAGACTACAGGCCTGGGATGTGCTTCAACGTTATCTGCAATCATATGCGGTTCAGCGCGCCTGAGGTGGCCAAGCTGCTGCCTGCAGACACCTCGTACGTCACAATCCTGAGGGACCCCGCGGAGCTTTTCGAATCGTCCTTCCACTACTTTGGCCGGCTGGTGCCTTTCACATGGAAGATTCCGGGTGATGACAAGCTGAACGAGTTCCTTCGTGACCCCCGGCACTACTTTGACCCAGAGGGTTTCAACGCCTTCTACCTCAAAAACCTGCTGTTCTTCGACTTCGGGCAGGACAACACTCTGGAACTAGATGACCCACGGGTGGAAGAGGGAATCCAATTCATCACGGAGCGTTTTCAACTGGTCATGCTGGTGGAATATTTCGAGGAATCCCTCATCCTGCTTAAGGAGGCTCTCTGTTGGGAGATGGATGACCTGCTCTTCTTCAAGCTCAATGCCCGTAAAGGGTCCACTGTGTCTAGACTGACCCCTGAGCTGAGGGCCAGAGCTCTAGCCTGGAACGCCATCGACGGGAAACTCTACCAGCATTTCAACCAGACATTCTGGAAGAAAGTGGACACGTACGGACGACGGCGAATGGCCAAAGATGTGGCGGAGCTCAGGAAAAGGAACGCAGAGATGGCGTCCGTCTGCATCGAAGGAGGCCACGCCGTGGAGGCCAGCAGCATCCAGGAAACCGACATGCAGCCCTGGCAGCCCATCGGAGAGAAGTCCATCATGGGCTACAACATCAAGAAGAACATAGACAAGGAGCATCGTAAGCTGTGCCGCAAGATGTTGATGCCAGAGATTCAGTACTTGACCGAACTCGGAGTAAACCTGTGGATTACCAAACTGTGGGGCCACGTCCGCGACATCATCAACTGGTGACTCAGTTCTGACAGACTTTCAAGAGGAGACGAAACTGAGAAGGAATCAAAGTTAGAAGTCAGATGACTCCACGATGACTTCACATTTTTATATTATTCTGAGTGCTCTGTCTCTAATAAAAAGAATGACATTGGAGACATAATAGTCCATGCATGTTGAGTTGTGCTGCCCCGTTTTTCACAGCAGAAAAAAATAATCATCCAAACCTTTAGGTTTTTAAGAGAAAAAAACGGAACACCTCACATAGCAGTGGAATAGATATATTTGCTCTCTGTGGAGGACAAAATCAGACCAAATTTTAAATATATTGCAATTTTGTATGTATGTATGTTGATGCTTAACACAATGAAATAGGAGGTACAAAAGACCATTTGATTGCATGCAAATAAAAGGAAATTTGTTAGTATTTGCTAATTAAACCAAGAAATGTGTCACTGCAGTTCACTTTTTTAAAAAAATAAATGTGTCTGCATTTTTTTTTATTTTGCAGTCAATAAAGATTGTGCGTATGTGTGCATGTGCATGTGTGTATTATATAATGAATAATAACAATTGACTGATTTTCTCCTCCATGCAACTCATTTTCCTTCTCCATCATAATTAAATCAAAATGAGTAAGATAATATATGATAATAGTACAACGAGAGTTTCCCTTTATAATTTCTAATTCAGTAAGCTTAAGTCAGTTTACAGTACAAGTACTAGAGTATAAACACCAAACCTGACGGACCTGACCTGACTGGAAGAGCATGGCTTATTTCATGATATGTCCAAGTAAATGAATGGACAAGTTTATTAGACTTTAGGGGGGGGGGTTTCCACAGAGTAATGATGATCACAATGCAAATGTCATATGAGGTGAAGGCATCAGGCCAACATGTTGACAAGGCTTTTTAAATGCAGCTCTTAATTAAATGCGGCCCATAATCATGACGATGGAATTGATCTGTGACACTGCTGTGTCTGGAGCTATAAAACAATATTGCTGTGTGTTTGTTCATCAGCCATTCGTCCATCAAAAACTTTAATGAGGCAGCTTGTTTGTGTACAAGCAGATAGACAATTTAATTATTGTCTTTATCTCCAGGGCAATTTTAGCTATAGTAATCAGTCAATCACAGCGCAGGTTTACAGTTGAAATTAAGCTTTCATAGTAAAAATGTTTAATAAAGAAGAAGCTGTTACGGATTTCTTGATCATTTTAGTGGGTGCAGCTTTTGATTGGAATTGCTTGTGCAGCTCCTTCTACTTCCTGAGGAGCCTTCTGACTACAGGTGGAATTTGTGGGGTTCCCAGTCCAGGAAAGTCATATCATTATATATTATACCCAGTACATGTACAGTATACAAACTATATGTAATAATTGCATCTGTTTTTAATGTATGTTTGTATTTTTGTCCAGAGAATGAAAACCTCCAGTACAACAGAATGTGGACTATTTGATCATTTTTTGAGTCCTTAATTTTCAAGCTGGTGCAACGCTTATTAATTTTCTATAGTTTAACATTTATTATCAGCAGTATTGCAGTAAGCTATTTCATGTTTTTACTGCTGAATTTGTGACATTTTGGAACCATTTTCTCTAAATAGCTTCGAAAATAAACAAGAAACGACCGTTAAATTTGTTGAATTACCTATTTGAATCAAATTATTCTAAGCTAAAATACTTTATTTGTGCTTGAATGTATCGTGCAATATAATTCTTGTACTTTCAGAAAAATTTAAAGGTTAATAGTTACAAAATATTTTTGTTTTAGTAGCAAATGCTCTCACTTTGACTATGACGCGACCATTAATGTATGTGCGCAGTTAAACGGTCGATCCAGAAAAAAGTCAACGACACGAGTTTATTCAATGAAACCATCTTATGTTTAATAAATCAGTTTAATTTTCACCATCCGTTGGTTTTGTTGCTGCTAAAACTCAGCTTATTTACATAAAGATAAGATCGACAGTTTGCTTTGTGTTTTGAACTAAGTGGATCAGAAATTAAGTATGGATGCACATCAGTTTTGAATTAATGAAAAGAAAAATGGAATAACGTGGACAAGTGGGAAATTGGACTATTCAGGGGACTGGTGGGACATAGTCAAGTAGATAGACATAATTAACTGCACCTGCAGCAAGGCTGCATGTCTGAGTGATGCAGTTACAAGTCCATCAAAGACCATCCAGCTGGACTTCTACAGGGTTCTCCTGAGGGACAGCTGTCTCTGGTTGGACACGGTCTGGGTTTTCCAGCTGGTCTGCTGCAGCGTTTGTCAGCTGGATGTCACGATTGTTCTCCAGACGTGGCTCCTGTAAGGTCTCCTCTGATCTGATGATGGATGCTGCAGAGCCTCCAGAGGTGGGATATGCTGGCTGGAGTCTACATGCATTTTTTGATGGGATTCAAAAACAGGTCCAGACCAGTCTCATGTCTGTGGCAAACTGAGGGAATCTCCTCAGTGTCATCAAAACAGTTGAAGCGATCCTGTCTTCCCTCGACCCAGCACTCTTCTGCTGTCCTAATTGTCCATCTTGGGTGACCATCTGTGTCTGTCTGCAGCCCCTTGTCCACTACACGGTCTGGTGGCTATCTAAAGATGCTGACAGGGGACTTTACTACTGTGTGGCATTATCTATATGGGAACACTTTGATTCCGACAGTGAGTTTGAAAGCGGTCACTCCCAAAGACCACATGTCCAAAGCCTCATTCACTTCAAACATCAGGAGCATCTTTGGAGGGACGTGTGTGTGTAAATAATCTTTTCATGGTCAATATTACTGGACTTCTGCGCTCCACCAAAGTCCACTAACTTTACTCCCAGGGTTTAATGTCTGCATGGATTTCATATAGTGCTGTGACAAGTTGCTGCATACTATTTCTGACCTCTGGTGAGTCCAGACCCCTTTCAGATGGCGTCGTCTTAAGCGTGTAGGTCCTCATCCAGCAGCTCAAAGCTCAGACAGATCTGATCCTCACGGGAGGAAAAGCTGTTTAATTTGACTACATGACATGTGTCTGGATCCAGGCACCACAGACGCTTCAGGTTTTTGATGTCTTGCTTTCCCATTTCAACGACATCAAAGTGGCTCTTCGGAACCTTCACAGCCTCAACGGTTCCTGTTTCAAGGACATCTAGGACTTGATGTTGTTTTCTTAGTCATGTATGAACTTCTGCAGACTGGTGAATGTCAAAATTATTTATCAGCTCCCATGTTTTCTTTGCTGTCCATTGTGTTTCTGTCTTTTTCCTGGATGCACAAATAGTTTATTTAGTTTGAACGGTTCGTACACAAGCCAATATCTGGTTTTGAAACACCGTTGTTTGTTATAGCCGTGGTAGTACTTGGTGTCTCACTTATTTACTGGATGACAAATCAATGGTTTTTGACGTTAAACGTGAACTGTGTGCACATGAAAATGAAGCACACTGACGCCGGCTGAGTGTGACCATTGTCTGCCAAGCCTGATAGAACGCTGTAATGGAAAAATTTAAAAAAAGACATGCATTCAGCCTCTTATTTAATCCAGGAATTATGATGGACGTCGGATATGAGAGAGAGCGTGCAGCCTGCACAGATGAGCAGATTCCTCACAGCATGGCAACCCAACTTTGGAATTAATCAAATAACTGAGGGATAAATAACACACATATATCTCATGCACTAGTGTCCCTGGCCTCAGATTGTCCCCCCCAGAAGCTGGTCCTGTGGTCACATTAGTACCACCACAGCTTTAACCTTTATTTTTATGGTCCCGGAAGTGACGTAGTGGGGGCCTGCGACAGACTGCTCTTTAATAACAACCTCGGTTTCGCTTGCTGTAATGTGTCGACACCCGTCTGTTTTCCTTCCAGGCAGACGAACTCAAGTTCTGAAGCGCCTCCCGTTTGTTTTGTAGTCAGTTCGTCAAACTTTTAACTCCTTCCTTGTTGATTTTAGCGTCTTTTAGCGGGGTCGTTTGCGAGGGCTAGCTTCGGGGCTAGTGTGACTCTGGTGTTTAAGCGTCGTCCTTCTCGGTGGAGATCACCGTCGACCGTCAACATAAGCCGGTGACCTCGAACCCGCCGGTCGCTGCTCAAACCCTCAGCTGTCGGACCGGAGAGCGCCATGGACGCAGGCCGTTCAGGGTAGGCGCCGAGCGGCCCCGAGAAGCGGCCCCCCGCGGCAGCCATGTCCTGCAAGTCGACCAAGGTCGCCCCGAGTGTCGACTTCGACCACAGCTGCTCCGACAGCGTGGAATACCTGACCCTCAACTTTGGCCCGTTTGAGACCGTTCACCGATGGAGGAGGCTCCCTCAGTGCGACGAGTTCGTCGGTGCAAGGTACCGCGGCAGAGCGCAGGTCGGTGGGGCGGGTGGGGGGGGTGAACGTGTCGGTCATGCCGGGTGTCTGCTTCCTCTTCCAGGCGCAGTAAACACACTGTTGTGGCCTACAGGGATGCCATCTACGTGTTCGGGGGGGGACAATGGGTGAGTAGGACTGGACGGGACGCCTCCTCTAGATCGACTCGGTTTGACTGTCTGTGTCTCGGCAGAAAGAACATGCTGAATGACTTGCTCCGGTTCGACGTGAAGGACTGCTCATGGTGTCGGTGAGACCAGCCGGCGCTCCTGCTGCTGTCGGGGCCCTCATCTGTGATGATTAAAGAGAGACTTCGTTTCACTTTTCAGAGCTTTCACCACTGGGACCCCGCCTGCCCCGAGATATCACCATTCAGCTGTGGTTTATGGAAGCAGCATGTTTGTTTTTGGTAAAATCTCACACCTTATAACATTCATCGCGACAAAATGTCATTCAGGATGTACTCGAGTCCTATGTTGATCAAATGGCCGTGCGACACTTTGTATGTTTCAGGGGGCTACACGGGGGATATCTACTCCAACTCAAATTTGAAAAACAAAAATGACCTTTTTGAGTACAAGTTTGCGACGGGCCAGTGGACTGAATGGAAAGTGGAAGGGAGGTAATTGCTTTTTAAGATTATGAATTTGGATCAGGAAGAATTTTGTCTTTTTGTCTTTGTCAACTCATAGTTTTTAAACTTTAAATTTGGATAGTTAAAGAAAAAGTATCACCAGGGTATTTAACAATCAGTTTTACTGTCTATTTGCATCTATTTCAGCTTACCTGTGGCAAGATCTGCTCATGGAGCCACTGTATATAGTGATAAACTCTGGATATTTGCTGGTTATGATGGAAATGCAAGGTATATTTAACATTTTAATGCTTCACAGTGCATCTGTAGAGCTGTATTCATCACATTTTGCTGACACATTTTCCCCTGTGGGCAGGTTGAATGACATGTGGACCATCAGCCTACAAGATAGAGAACATGCATGTTGGGAGGAGGCCAGTACAATGCATTTCAGTATACCTTCATCACCAGGTGCTGGACAGCAGCAGACAACCCTTACAGCTTGTTTTAATACTTCTTTCTCGGTGGTTTCTTTTTCAGATCGATCAGAGTGGTGAGATTCCTCCATCCTGTTGCAACTTTCCTGTGGCTGTATGCAGGGACAAGATGTTTGTGTTTTCTGGCCAGAGTGGAGCCAAAATCACCAACAATCTCTTCCAGTTTGAATTCAAAGGCCACATGTGCGTACCCACTCATGCTTCAGTACACACTCTGTAGTTCTCAGTAGCACCACGTGAGACTGATGATTAGCTCATATTCTCAGGTGGACGCGCATCCCAACAGAACATCTGCTGCGGGGCTCCCCTCCACCCCCCCAGAGACGTTATGGTCACACTATGGTTGCCTTTGATCGCCACCTCTATGTATTTGGGGGTGCTGCCGATAACACGTTGCCCAATGAACTGCACTGCTACGATGTGGACTCTCAGACCTGGGAGGTGATCCACCCCAGTCTGGATAGTGAGGTATGGACATAATGCATTCACAGTCTGATTGTTGAGATTATTAGATTAAAAAAAGATTTACTGCTTTGTCAGAATAACTAGTTCTCTGAATTTAAAAACATTTCTGAAATCTTCTGCTGTATTTCTGTTTACATATTATAGAGCACATTTTGCAAGGTATTTTAAATTTAAAAGGTTATCCCGTGTGTTTTTAATGAAATCTAGTTTTTCAAATGCATTTAGTATTGTTATTGATAGTTTCTGGAGTTCAGAAGCTAATTTTTTTGTGTCTTACTCAGATGCCCAGTGGGAGACTCTTCCATGCTGCTGCTGTGATACAAGATGCCATGTATATCTTTGGAGGAACTGTGGACAATAATGTGCGCAGTGGGGAAATGTACAGATTTCAGGTTTGTGCCAAAACATTCTTTGTTAAATATTGGTGTTTAACTTTATGAAGACATTCTTTCTGACTAAAGAACGCTAACGATACACAATGGTAATTAATGATGTACTTTTTGAAAATCATTTTCGTTCTTGTAGTTCTCATGCTACCCAAAATGTACTCTGCATGAGGACTACGGTAAGCTGTGGGAGAACCGTCAGTTCTGTGATGTGGAGTTTATACTGGGCGAGGTGAGTTGGTGGGGAAAAAGGACTCTAGTATTATTGAAAAATGTAAGAGTTTAACATGTTTTTTCCCCCATTTAAAAATGTTTCTGTTTACAGAAGGAAGAGAGAGTGTTGGGCCATATTGCCATAGTGACTGCAAGATGTCGATGGCTGCGTAAAAAAATCCTACAAGCAAGGGATAGGCAACGACAGGTTAGGTTTCCAAAAGAAGACAAATGTCAAATATCTGCTTTATGCTTTAGATGAACTCCAGCTGAAAAAAAGTCTTTTGAATGCAGAAATCTAAACAGGAGACCAGTGAAGACAGTGATGAAGCAGGTACCGGAGCCTCGAGGGATCTCCCAGCAGGCCACAGGCCGTCAGGCGCCCAGCCTACGTTAGAGGTGTTCATCAGAGAGGCGGAGGCCCAGCCTTTTGAAGTCTTAATGCAGTTCCTCTACACAGACAAAATCCAGTATCCTCGCAGAGGTACCCACATCCTGCTGCTGTGCCTGCTTCCCAGGCTTCAGGTGAAACTGCTGACATGACAAACACTTTGTCTTCTCTTTGGTTGCTCTCCCAGGTCACGTTCAGGATGTTCTTTTAATCATGGATGTCTATAAACTGGCCCTGAGTTTCAAGCTGTCCCGTCTGGAGCAGCTGTGCGTGCAGTATATTGAGGCGTCTGTCGACCTTCAGAACGTACTCAGTGTTTGTGAAAATGCCAACAAGCTGCAACTGGACCAGCTCAAGGTAGGTCTTCAACTTCAGAGTTACCCCACCCTCAAGCCTAGTTTTTACCACCGCCATCATCGTTCAATCCTTCCTCCTTCAGGAACATTGCCTTAATTTTGTGGTGAAGGAGTCGCACTTCAACCAGGTGATCATGACCAAAGAGTTTGAACATCTTTCTACTCCGCTGATAGTGGAAATAGTCCGCCGAAAGCAGCAGCCCCCTCCCAGATTGTACTCAGACCAGCCCGTGGACATCGGGACGTCCCTGGTCCAGGACATGAAGGCCTACCTGGAAGGAGGGGGCCTGGAGTTTTGTGACATCATCCTCCTGTTGGACGGACACCCACGTCCAGCTCATAAAGCCATCCTGGCGGCACGTTCAAGGTCTTGATGCAGCTCACCCACATTTGTGTCTGTAGTGACGGTGTAATCAAGGTTTATATTGTTGCTCCACAGTTACTTCGAGGCGATGTTCCGCTCCTTTATGCCTGAGGATGGTCAGGTTAATATCTCCATTGGGGAAATGGTGCCAAGTAAGCAGGCCTTTGACTCCATGCTGCGGTACATCTACTATGGTGATGTCAACATGCCTCCAGAAGATTCTCTGTATCCTTCTCAAATTCGAAATATTTAAACTTTTGCGTTTGTGTTCAATTTAAGGTTTTTATATTCCCGTCTGCCATCTAGTGGCCATTTGCTTAACTACAGCTGATGCTTCACCAGTCTAAACTGACAGGCAGATCTTTTTTTGGGCTGTTATGTAAGCTGAATTAAATTTTTCCCCTCACATCCTTGACCTGTTGTAAACAGCTATCTATTCGCAGCCCCATATTATTATGGGTTTTCCAACAACAGGCTGCAGGCTTACTGCAAGCAGAATCTGGAGATGAATGTTACCGTGGAGAACGTCCTGCAGGTATTTAAGTTCATCACTTGAACATGATGTGCCATGCAACCAAGGATTTCCTCCCTCACTTTAACCCTTCTTCCCTCCCTCAGATTCTGGAGGCGGCTGATAAGACCCAGGCTCTAGACATGAAGAAGCACTGTCTGCACATTATTGTCCACCAGTTCATTAAGGTGGGTGGGCTTGTATCTGGAGTCCTGGGGGTTTGTTGCCCACTCGCTGCAGCTGAGCTAACCATGTAGGCTCGTCTTTGGGAGGGACTGATGCACCGGGCCTCCTAGTGGAAAAGCCCCCGTCTTCTGCGTAGAGAGGAGCCTGTTTACAGTCCAGCCGGCTGTACAAGCACCTCCGAACAGTCGGGGTCAAAGTGCCACACTGATTATTTCTTGTTTTTCAAACATGTAGCAAAGCGCTCAATTCTCACCCTCCTTCGAAGGAATTCTGTTGGTGTTTCTGTTCATGCTTCTTCCTGTTTGTCTTAACTTTTCATGCAGTCA
Organism: Lagocephalus sceleratus; assembly: GCA_911728415.1. Lineage (NCBI taxonomy): Eukaryota > Metazoa > Chordata > Actinopteri > Tetraodontiformes > Tetraodontidae > Lagocephalus > Lagocephalus sceleratus. The sequence continues at coordinate 3,814,743 of CAJVRN010000237.1, read as the reverse complement.
AATGCAGCTTTACTTCTCATTTTACTCTCTTTGATTTTATTATTTTTTAAGGCACTTATTTTTTTCCCCCTCTCCTCCCCTCCTGAAGGTATCCAAGCTCCCCAACCTGCGATCTCTCAGCCAGCTGCTGCTTTTGGACATCATTGAGTCTCTAGCTACTCACATATCAGACATACAGTGTGCCGAGATGGGCTCCGACATTTAGGACGGCGCAGGGAGACCTCTTTTTTTTTTTTTTTTTTTTTTTCAGCTCGCACAGAAGCCATATGTCTCTTACATTCCCCTCTCTCCAACACACAGTGCTTTTCTTTATGTTGGATCTCGCATGTTTTGTCTCCCTTTTATTCAGTGTTTTCGATCTCTTTAAACATCCCCTTCTAGTTTACACTTATTTATTATGCTGACAAAAAAAGCCAGGAATGTTTTTTTTTTTTAATCTGTCATGATTGTCATTGCTGCATTATTTTTTTATAGGTTGGCAATGCATTATCATCATGCTTCACTTTGAAAACATGCAGGTGTTTCATGTTTTTCTTATGAGATAATAGAAAGTATACCTTACCATGCACTCGATTATTTATATAGTTCCTATTTTTACTTCCATTATTCTCATATCTAACGTAAATGGCTGCACTTAATGTCAGTTAATTAAAGTTGATGTATGAGATACATTATAATTACATGGTAATTAAAGGAGTTGGTGCGGGTGAAATCACTGGAACAGGTGCTTGTACCAATAATAGCCAACTAAAAATAAGTACTGTATTCTTATTCATGTAAAGCAAAGTGGTATATCAGTGACATCAGTATGCTGCGTACTCTTCCTGTTGGCTCTGTTCAGATTTAAAGCCTTAATAAATCTATTAGATGTTTGCAGAGTCTCCCCGGACTTCTATTTGTGTGTTTTTCCCCAGAGTTATTAGAGAATTATGGCTCAGTGTTTTACACAGACGTGCCAATACCAAAATTGAAGGCTCCCCTTGTAAACATGGACTTCTGCCTTTGAAATACTGAAGGTTAATATCGGGGTAGCCTTCAGAGGTTTCAGTTTCCACAGATCGGTGATGATAAGGTCGGACAATGCTTCTCAGTCCAAGACGCAGAGTTCCATTTCGCCGTCTGAGCACTTGACGAACACTTCGATGACATCGCATGAATAAATGTTGCACTAGTTCACAATGGTCTTGATAAAAACCAAAAGTCCACCCTCTTAAATATCTTAATATTGCACCTGCAGCAGCAGGCTGCTGTTTGAGAGAAATGCCCCCCCCCCATGTCCTCGTGTTTCACTGATTTAAATGCACTTGTGTGTGCACACAGCCCGGTGTCCCTGCGCGTGTATCTGGTTTCATGCACAGACAGCCTTCGTTGTTCGCCGCGAGGGGTATTAAACCGACAACACAACAGTGTGCCTGTTGTTAGGCCTCGGTCTGAGCTGGACTTCCACGTTTCTGGCTTTATTAAAATGTGGGTTTGGTCGTGTCGGGACTGCTCCCTCAGCAGATGGGGTGAGCTTCCCAGATCCACGAGGACAGCAGTCCGGCGCGGAGACGAGATGAGCTTCCTGACCGCCAAAGTCATGCAGAGGAGCGCTCTGTTCCTGACGTTTGGAGGCTGGGTCACCTGCCTGGTCACCACCTTCCTCCCGCTGTGGAAGACCATGAATTCCGACCTGAACGAGGTGGAGAACTGGTTCTCCGGACTTTGGCACATGTGCCTCTACACCGATGAGGTGGCGATACAGTGCAAGGCGTATGACTCTGTCCTTGGGCTTCCGGCTGACCTGCAGGTCTCCAGGGTCCTCATGTTGGTGTCGATAGGCGCTGGAGGTCTGGCTCTGCTGGTGGTCTTCCCGGGGCTGGACGGGGTTGACGTGTGCGTGGAGCAGCACGCCCTGAAGAGACGGTTCCTGGTCCTGGGCGGTGTGCTGGCGTGGGTGTCGGGCCTCACCACCCTGGCTCCGGTCTCCGTGGTGGCCTACACGACCGTGGTGGAGTTCTGGGACCAGGGCTTTCCCGACGTGATGCCGCGCTGGGAGTACGGCGAGGCAATGTTCTCGGGATGGTTCGGAGGTTTGGCTCTCGTCATCGGAGGAACTCTCTTTTTTGTGGCCGTGTGTATGGGGGACTTCAACCGGAGACCACGGAGCAGCCCGGAGCTGAAGCCCAGACCCAGGAACTACCTGAAGACGGAGGTCTTGTAGAGTTAAAGCAGCATCTGTATCTGATGATTTCAACCTTCCAAATGGCTGTTTGATCACCGTCTCAACAGCCTCACAGCTTCTGCTCCACTTCCAGGGACCTCTGTCTGGAGTTTACGCATTCCCACCATACTCCAGCTTCCTCCCCAAGACAACAACCATCAACATTAGGACGAATCCAGAAAGATGCTTGTGTGGACTGGTGATCTGCATGGACGGATGGATGGATGGATGATAGATGGGTGGATGAGTGATACATTTTCTATTTTACAGTGAACTTATCGATGTATTTTAAAAAGTTGTTTCAATTCTGATCAAAAACACACACATTCACCACTTTACATTGAAATGTCAACATAACTGTTAATCTTTAAAATAAATGATTAATCTGATTATCTATCAGTTCTTCTGACCACAGTCAGATAAAACTAAATATAGATCCATTTATTGATTTAAACAGTTCTTTTGTTTTAGACAATGCTGATAAAAGCCCAATTTTCCCCACCATTCTGCCTGAGCCCTGAGGAAGATTCGGGTCTCTGACGGAACCACCCCCGATCGCTCTTCCTTATTGTCCATCTGGTGTGACGGCATGCTGGGAGCGCCGCAGCACGCCGGGGCTGCGAGCCCGCAGGACGGTGTTTTTAACCTGAACATGCTGCTGCTGAAGCCCCGGGGCTGTCACTGTTTCCACGGGGTCGCAGGTCACCGACCTTGAGGAGGAATGGCACAGCACATGTCCATTAGATACACACACACACACACACACACACACACACACACACACACACACAGAGGCACACAGGCACGCCCGATGAAACAGTGACATGAGGATTTGCAGAGGGTATTGGATGAGGTGAGGAAGCCAAGGAGATTTATACACTCTTCCTTGTCTTCCTCCTCCTCCTCTTCCTCCTCCTCATTAAGGAGAAGAGCGAGCTTAACTGGTGGGTCAAGTCCCTGAAGCCATAAAGGGTCTGAACAGAAAAACCAGCGAAAGAGAGAGAGTGAGCCAAGAGCTTGGATAAGGTGGTGTGTGTGTGTGTGTGTGTGTGTGTGTGTGTGTATTTGGGTGTGCGAGGGGGGTTACTGTGGGGAATCATGCTGTGTTAGCAACCCCTCAGCAACTCCATCAATACTGGGTACAGCTGAGAGGATGGCGGAGGTCCCGCCTGCTGCATCTGCAAGCTCGGCAGATCGAGAGGGGGACGAGAGGGGAAGGAAGAGAGAGAGAGAGAGAGAGAGAGAGAGAGAGAGAGAGAGAGAGAGAGAGAGAGAGAGAGAGAGAGAGAGAGAGAGAGAGAGAGAGAGAGAGAGAGAGAGAGAGAGAGAGAGAGAGCAACTCCCACGGCCAGCCAGGCTCACTCAACTGCTGGAGGAGGCACACACACACACACACACACACACACACACACGCACGCACGCACACACACACACACACGCACACACACACGCACACACACACACACACACTGGAGCCTTTGCTGCATCAGGAGGCAGCAGGAGAGGAGAGAACAGGAGAGTAAGGACACATTCGGAAATTTACAGTGGACGCAGGAACTTACCGGGGAGGGTGTCAAGACGACTCAGGATAGCAAGCTGCTCCACGGGGGCTGCTGGGGGCCACAGAGTGTGACGGGACCCCCGGTGCACCTGCCCCTTGTCCTCTGGTAAGATGATTTATTCCTCTTACAGACAGGAAACTGCAGTCCCTTACTGTAGCTGCCCCTGTGATGTGTTCGGGTGCCTTTCTGAGTCTTTTGCTGACACAAACTTATCTGGGAGTTGCTTTCTCGTCCGGTGGACACAGACACCACCACCCCACCAACCCCCACCCCTCCCATCTACCCTGAAGGACTGTGGTGCAGCTCTAAAATTCATTCCTCACAGATCAGCTGTAAATGTGGGGGAGTAGATAAAAACCTCCACAACCTCCATCTGATGGACAGATCATATTTGTGTACTTGTATGTGTTCCATGGAAGTGGAGCTCCTCAAGGGGGGGGGTTTCCATGACATCATGGAGAGGTAATTGTGAGTGTGGTGGCAGAATCCTCTGGTAGAACTTGGAATTGTCATCCTTCAGCCTGATTCACCTTTCAGTTTGGGTTCAGTTTGGGTGGGAACTGAAGGGAAAATGGATGCAGCGTCGTAAAGTAGTTCCCACTGATGTTGAGTGATGAGAGTGAAGTCATTTGTCATTTGTGGTGACGTTCCTGATAGTCGAAGGTTTTTACTCCTCTTCTGATGACTTTTCTGGTCATTTCAAAGCAGGAAGCATTCAAACCTGAGCACAGGCGTGGTGAGGTGACAGGAGCACGGCTGGATGGTGCTGAGAGCTTTATTACCTTCAGAGTGTGTGTGTGTGTGTGTGTGTGTGTGTGTGTGTGTGTGTGTGTGTGTGTGTGTGTGTGTGTGTGTGTGTGTGTGTGTGTGTGTGTGTGAATGAACCACAAAACAGAAACTTTGCTGCTTTTTTTTTCCAGGTGTTGCAATTCCAGGGCCAATAAAGAAAGAAATGAGGAGTGTCAGTGTGGCCTACAGCCTTTGTTCTTCCCTCTTTGATGTCTAAGATGAACATCAGCTTTTTTCTTATCTTGGTTCAATTGTGCCCCTCCAACATTCCTGGAACAGGTAATTCCATTTGTGGAGAAGTGACGGCCTGTTTGCAGGCTGGATTATGAGCTCCGCTTGGGGACAAGCCCGACGGCGAGAGAGCGGGATCTGCGTCACACGTTGTGAAGACCAAATCTGCTTAACCTACTTTGGTTTTGCTCAAATATCTCGTGCTCGGCGCCACGGCGCTTGGTGGGCGGCCGCTTGTGATCTGAGGCGTCAAAATAGTCGGAAAAAACTAGTTGATCGGAGGAGCAACATGTGCGAGAGAAGGTTCCAAAACGTGGAATTTAGAAAAGGGCCTTCATGTGGTTAAGGGAATAATGAAAGCAGCCTTTGGTACTGGAGCGGTGGTTAAATAAAGGACTGCAGGTACCCGGTTTAGAACCAGCAACCCGCTTTCTGCAGTGGAGGAAGCTGCTTGTTCCGTGGAACTTTCCCAAAGCTGCTCTTCCATTCAACGGGCCGAGTTCAAGGTCATTAAGATGTGCTCGGAATATAAAACAGTTGCTTTGATTGTTCCTTTGATTGTGCCTCGGAAGGATCGCCTGGAGATGGGACACCATGTGGGTCCACCCACCGCCCCGCTCACGCACGCTTGCTTATGTGTGAAATACCAGAAGTGGCAGAAATGTGAGGGAAATGCAACAACACAAAACCCTGGGGGGGCGTGTGTGTGTGTGTGTTGGGGGGCTGAGAGGGGCCCCTCTTCCCTTTAATGCTCAGTGTGAGGGGAAAGTTAATGGGTGTCCGGGTGTTGTTAATATTTAACACTTTCTCTACAATATGCATGAGCAAAGGTAACAACCTGGGGTGTGTGTTCCTAATTAACACGGTTGCTTCCTTTTTATGAGCTCTAATGTGTTCGTGTGGTCACTCTAGCACACACACTCTGACCCGTGTGTGTTTGCTGCTCTCATAAGAGGACGGGTCCGGGCTGTAGATGACCTCCCTCCCTCCGTCCCTCCATCTCCGTAGAGCACGTGGAGCAGCCGCTGAGTACGATGGCCAGCCTGGATCTGCAGGTTCTCATGGACACACCGCCGAGTTACCTGCAGCCCAGGCAGCCCCGCCTGAGGATCTGACCGCACCCCCCCACCACCACCACCGCCACCTCCTCTCCGGGTGTCCACCGTCCCTGGGCCCACCATGGGAGGATGCTTCTCCAAACCCAAACCAGGTAACCGCCACTCATCTTGATCTTGTGAGGGACAGAGAATCAGCCCTGAGGGATGCCGGGGTTAAAACTGCCTTTGAATTAAACACAAGTTATGACACGTTAATTGCATCTACAGTTATGGGCTTTTACAGGTCAACAGCTTCAGACTGACTTTGATGATTTGAGCAATCTCACTTGTGATGCTTTCCAGCTCATCTAAGAATAACAAATAAGGGCACAACAATATGGAAAAAGGAGGATAAATTGTAAATTGTCTCAGAACATATATAAAGAATCCATTTGAGAGATATGTGACAATAATGGGAAGGTACGTAGTTTATGACTGCATCTGGGAGTCCGTGGACATGATTACAGCATTTTAAAATCTTAATAAAGAATTAAGTCAACTGTTTTTTACCCTTTTCCCAGTTTTCATGTGAGAATGTGCAGCTGATGTTATCCTGCAGCATATGTGTGAGTTAACAATGTGCAACCTCTGCTGCTGACCGACTTGGCACCCCCCCCTTGCCTTTTCTCCTGTGACTGCACTCGCTCGTATGATTTTTCCATTGATTTTAATTAAGACTCGCTCAGCGGGAGAAAATTCCAGCCAGATTACTGCGTAAGAACCGGATGATCGGCACATTTTTCCAGACAAACAGATAAAGCTGCACTGTAGAAATGAGCTACACCACATATTTCTGTGTTCTTATACAGCATATATTATACAAAGTACTTAAAGAACACCCCCACACTCTCTCTCTTCATCTCTCTCTACCACTCTTTCCCTCCCCCTTTCTCTCTTTCTCTCTCTACCTCTCTCTGTTCCTCTTACCTTCCTTTTCATTTCATTACTTTCCAAATGTTTTTTTCCAGCTCACTAAGAGAACTTTAGTTCTAGACTGACAAGTGTGACGGTGTCCATTAAACACTAACACAGTGACTGCTCCGTATGATACGACGAAGGATTACACGGTGTGACGAAGGAATTTCTGCTGTTTACAAAACGAATTTGGTGTCTTTCTTTTGTTTTTATATGTATTAAATGTTAAGTTGGGTGATATCCCACATCTGAACGTTAGTAAGTAATGACTAATCCAGCAGTAAATCTCAAAGTCTGACCTCTGACCTTTCACCCCTCTCGCCGTGTCATGCAGTTGAAGTCAAAGTGGAGCTCTCCCTCCTGGACAAGGAAAAAGAGATGGACGGACTCTCACCCAACGGCAAAGCCAGCCCCTTCGCCGACTGCAGACCCAACGGGGCCCTGGGGCACGTCTCCGACGACGACCCCACCCCGCTGGCCCTCTACCACAAACCGCGGGAATACGTGGAGGCCTCCGTCTGCCACGTGAAAGACCTGGAAAACGAACAGTGAGACAAAGAGGAGCGGCTTTCGCGGCCCCCGAAACGTCCGCCCCGACGTCTAGGAGGGTCCACTCGTGGACCCGAGCCCGCCGAGGAGTTTGATTTACCGCGGTGAGTACACACGTTTTCTGTTGTGTCTTCGGCAGGATGAGAGAGGTGGACTTGGGAAGCGGCAGGGCGCTGCTCATCAAGCAGCACGGGGAATTCTCAGCCATCGGCCACAAGTGTCCGCACTACGGAGCGCCGCTGGTCAAGGGTGAGAGGCGCGCTCTCAGCGAGAGCTTCGACATTCCGAGTCCCCTGTGGTGTCAGAAAGGTCGCTCCCTCCTCCCAGGTGTGCTGTCAAAAGGACACGTGCGCTGCCCTTGGCACGGCGCGTGCTTCAACATCGCCACCGGAGACATCGAGGACTTTCCCGGTTTGGACAGTCTGCCCACCTTCCAGGTGACCTTCACCACATTCCCATCCCCCCCAGAGCCTCGGTAACGTTTGCTCTCGGCTCACGTCTGTTTGCCTCAGGTCAGAGTTGAAAAGGACAAAGTCATCATTCGCGCAAACAAGCAGGTAACGACGACAATGGAGGGTTTAGGGAGGGAACGCCGGGCGGTCTAAATGCTGATCTTTAACCCCCCCTCCCCACCTCGGTCCAGGCGCTCCAGTCCCAGAGGAGGTCGAAGGCGATGGCGCGGTGCTCAGCCGTCATCAACTCCAACACGGGGTTCAGCCACGTCCTCATCCTCGGCTCAGGTGGGCCCGCCCCCACCCCGTCTGCTCCGCCTCCCCTTTCCCCTCTTTCCTCACCCCGGTGCTCCCCGCAGGTCCGGCGGGTCTGGTATGCGCGGAGACGCTGCGCCAAGAGGGCTTCACGGACCGCATCGTCATGTGCACCATGGACAGGCACCCCCCGTACGACAGGCCTAAACTGAGTAAGGTTTGTACACAGAGACCCCCCCCCCAAACAGACAGACACGACAAGTCACCACGGCAACAGATGACGTGTCAAACGAGGACGAGTAGCCTCAGAGGTCGCAACGATCGACTACAGCGCCCGTGGTTTGTGCTCCGGTTTGTGCCCTAACGTATTGACCTCAGTCTTTAGAGAGCACAGCAGAGCAGCTGCGCCTGCGCTCCACCGACTTCCTGCAGGACCACGACATCGAGCTGCTCACGGAGAAGGAGGTGAGTTGCTCTTCATCACTGCTCTATACTGAAAAAGGTTGTTAACGCCCCCCCCCAATTTTTTTTCAGGCCGTGCTGGTCGATGTGAAGTCACGATCCGTCACCTTTGAAGACGGCCTGAAGATGGACTACAGGAAACTGTTTATTGCGACGGGCAGCAGGTAAGTGGGACCTCCCCCAGGTGAGTGGGACCCCCCCCCCCGTGCGCGGGTGCCGGTCCTCGCTGCCCGCCTGAACGTAAACGTGCGTTCGTCCCAAGACCCAGACCCATGAGCTACAAGGGCAAGGACGTGGGGAACGTGTTCCACCTCCGCACGCCCGAGGACGCCAACAGCATCGCCAAGCTGTCCAGCAACAAGAACGCCGTGATCGTCGGGACTTCGTTCGTCGGTGAGAAATGTTCCATGTTGAGTAATTTGAGGTGGGGGGTGGGGGGGTAGAAAGGTAGATGTTTACCAGTACCTGTGCATTATTATGTGTGGGAGGCCATCAGTGACGGTCATAAGGTCACTCAGGAGATCTCTACTGTCTGAAGGTCCCCCGTTTTCTGGTGTCGTGGTTATAAATAAACCCGTCGTTCTCCCTGAACTTGTGCTGTCAATCGTGACGCTTGCAGGGATGGAGGTGGCCGCGGCTCTGACCGATAAGGCTCACTCGGTCTCCGTAATCGGCATCGAGTCGGTCCCCTTCAAACAGGCCCTCGGGGAGAAAGTGGGGAAGGCCATAATGAAGGTAGGGGCAGAGATCAGTCAGCGCTGCGTCTTCCTGCTGGCGTCTCACGTGACTTCTGTGGCGCCTTCCGCAGCTTTTCGAAGCGAACAGGGTGAAGTTTTACATGTTGAACGAGGTGTCGGAGATGGTCGGCCATCATGGGCAGGTACCCAGGAAGAGAGAGATCCTTGTTATTTTTTTTTTTCTTAAGATCCGATTCGTCGACGTAAAACAAATCGTTCTCGTCCCTCAGCTGAAGGAAGTCGTGCTGAACAGCGGCAAGGTCCTGCGGGCTGACGTGTGCGTCATCGGAGCAGGTGACAACAAGCGGCCTTCAAATGACTCGGTATTCCCAACAGGGTCCGGTGGGTGTGACTCCCTGTCTCTGCCCTGCAGGGAGCGTTCCTGCAACAGGTTTCCTGAAGCAGAGCGGCATCAACATGGACTCCAAAGGCTTCATCACCGTCAACAAGGTGAGTCTAAAACCCCGCGGCCCGCCCCATCGGGCTGTCTCCTCCAGTCACTCCCGTCCAAACGCCCCCCCCCACCACCAGATGATGCAGACGAATGCTGACGGGGTCTTCGCAGGAGGCGACGCGGTGACTTTCCCCTTTCCTCCTCGGAACAACAAGAAGGTGAACATCCCCCACTGGCAGATGGCTCACGTGCACGGTGGGTGTGTGACAGCCTGTGGTCCCGCTGCGCACGGGCCTTAGAGCAAGGTTGTCGTTGTCGTCCTCAGGGCGGACGGCGGCCCTCAGCATGATGGGCAGAGCTGCTGACATCAAGACTGTGCCCTTCTTCTGGTCGGCCATGTTTGGGAAGACCCTTCGCTACGCAGGTAGTGCGCCACGACGCCACCTAGCGGTGGAAGATGAAAAAAACAATTGGGCCACTTTCTTGACGTCTCTGTGTGTGAAGGTTATGGTGATGGATTTGATGATGTTATCATACAAGGGGATTTGGATGACCTCCGATTTGTGGCATTCTACACAAGGTGATTAAAAAAGAAACTAAATTCACTATTTTTGACAACCCCTGAGTCATTGTTTCTATCTTTACGTACAGGAGTGAGGAGGTGGTTGCTGTTGCCAGCATGAACTATGATCCCATTGTATCCCGGGTGGCAGAGGTCTTAGGATCCGGCAAGACGATTAAGAAACGAGATGTGGAGTAAGTCTCCTTCCCAGACATAATTCCAGCCACAGCCACAATAGCCGTTATGTTCTTTAGCCTTCACAGGTTTTACCGTGAATAAAATCATGACAAACGTTCTTATCACCGCTGGAAACTTGTGACTTTAATCACATGGAAAGAATTATACAATCTACTGTCGGCATTTGGGACTACACAATAAAGCTCTGCAGGGAAAACGTTGTTTGTAGGTTGAGGCTCATATTTTAAAAGCTGGAGGTGTGTGTTTTCTGAGGGATTCATATGAGTCCAGACTGACATTGTCACCTTCTGCAGATAAATAAATCCCAAATACTAATAAATCCCAGACTAATCCCTAAACCAAAGGACACAGTGACATGTGGTTTTAGTTTCCATCTCACGTCTCCCCTTTCTTCCGTTTCTTGTAACGCAAACCGAAACGTTGAAGGATTTTAGCTCAGCTCGGCAAGTATGAACACCATTGAGCCCCCTCTGATTTTCCATTCCTCCTGATCATGGGCAGCAACGCCTCAGTCACTGTGTGTGTGTGTGTGTGTGTGTGTGTGTGTGTGTGTGTGCGTGCGTGCGTGCGTGCGTGCGTGCGTGCGTGCGTGCGTGTGTGTGTGTGTCTGTTGCAGGACCGGAGACATTTCGTGGCTGATCGACAAAGGTTCTCAATGACCTGCACGTCTGGAGGTCATGGAGGGGGGAGGGGGGGCTGATCCACCTCCACACTGGCACCAACGGTGCTGAGACACTGAGCAGCTATCCCACGCTCCCAGCACCCTGAGAAGAGTACCGCTGAGGACACCAGAGGACAACGGCGGGCTCTGCTTTGTTACCCAATGGCTTATTTTTGGGATCCCTTGACCGTTTGGGGGAGGGAGGGGGGGGCAGAAAACACTGAAACCGGTTGCTGATGAAGTTCCTACCTTTGCTCAAGAGACACCAGGAAGGCCAGTGACCTTTTGTACAGATAAAAATGTATAGTATTGTATTGCATGTATAACATTTTAAACAGATTTGAACTATCATCGTATGCTTACATACAATAATACAAAAGAAAAAACACTCCTGTAAACCCCAAAAAATAAACCGTGCATCAGTAAAAATTGTTTTGAAGAGCTGCACGCTCCCTCGTAGTGCTGCTCCAAACAGCTTCAATGGGTGTAAAAGCGATGATGTCGCACCTGCCCGAGTGGGTTACCGTGGTAGTAGATTACCCCGATAACAATCAGACCTTTAGATTCACACACTCCGCGGTGAGAAGCTGCAGCCGCTGGACATTGAGCTGCTGCAGCTGCCTCCGTCCTGTTACTGACTCAGGGAGCTGAGCTTGGTCCGGCACCGCCGCGCTAGAAATAGCCGCGTCATTAGATTTCCTCTGCTCCGAAACGGGAGTGGTGAGGAATAGTTCTTGTTTTAAAAACTTTTTTTTTTTTTACAACTAAACTCTGCATTAAAAGTCATCCAACAGTTTTTCTCCTCCATCATTCCACTGGTGAGTTTGAAAAGACAACACAGTGAGTTTATTAGAATATAATATGATTTTTTATTAAAATTATAGCATAAAACCAGACAGATGACCTGATTAAGGACGTACATATGATTTCCCTAATATCGGTGGTAAACCGACAATGTTCACAATCACATTACAGAGATATTTGATCTATATTTCATTCTAAAATACACCTTCCAGCCCTAATAAATACATCTTTAAATATCACGGTTATAGGATAAAGAGTTCAGTGCTGATGAACAGGAGAGCTCCAGGCCAGTCCAGTCTAATGCCGTGGCTACATCAGGGTTGGACACGAACGTGTCTGCTGGCTCAAGGAATCACAGAAATCGAATGGGTTCACAGTGTCACTGGTTGCCGAGAACTTGGACATTCTTGCACCTTGCGAAGACATCAGGAGTGATTCAAGGGTGGGGGCATTCGTGGAAAAAGTGGATTTGTAAACGCTTCAGGCCAATTGGAGCACCGGGGTATATATTGAGCACACGATTACAATCACGGCTGGGCTGAAGAACGAAGGCACTTGCTGTACTGACTTCTGCTGTCGGGCCACGATAAACCCTGAGTGAAGAAAAAACCCGAACGTTTGCTCGTACTCGAGTGTGACAGGCCAAACTGCACGGTTTGAGAGTGAAGGAGTGCTCCAGGTCCTCAGGTCAGAGGTCATATTCTGCAGCACACTGCTGGAGGTACCAGTCATACAGCTTCGCCTGGGGAATACAAACAGGTTTCCTGGAGTCTGTTCTTTCACTTTGGGACAGACAGCATCTCATTTATACTAATGCAGAACAATCATTGATAATAAAAAGCCAAACCTTCTTCGTCCTAACCACGTCCTGGATGTAATCGCTGTACTCGCTCATCTTCTTCTTCTCCTTCTTGCTCAGGGTCTTATTATGACAGCTGGGGGTGAAGAACAGCGTCGGGTCAGAGGTCGCAATCGCGGCTGACTTCAGTTGATTGTTGAAAACTTACCCCGCAAAATACTTGGCTAAGAAAAACAGGAGGTAGCAAAAAGCCCCGAAAAGGATCACAAACACCACTTGTCCATCTTCCGGTATCCAGTCCCACAAATACATGACGATGCCCTGAGAGACCAGACGCGGCGTTCAGATGCGCCAGCGTTTGAGCAAAGAGCCCATCGGCGGGTCGGGGTGGGGGTAGGGGGTAGGGGGCGGGTCTTACAGTCAAAATGGCGATGGAGCGAGACGGCCCTTCGCCCAGCAGCTCGTCCAGCTGCTCTCTGGAGACGGTGTTCACGATCATGCTGAGGATGAAGAGGACGGGGAGGACCACGCCCAGAGCCCCGCACAAAAACGAGTGCAGCCGCACGCTTCTGTTGTACGCCGCATCGGCCCTGCGGACGCGAGGAGTCTCGATTCAACACTTTATCGGCTGACGCCAGCCGCACCTTCCCGGTGAGCTTCAGGGCGTCCTGCTCTTACCTGTCCTGCTCTAATCTGCTGCTGATGGTGGAGCAGATGAGATCAGAGTCCTTCTCCAGCTGATCCAAAGTCTTCTGCACCGCCTGGTTGATGGTCTTCTCGATGGTCTGACACACGCCGTCGATCTGGTTCACGCAGCGGCTCGGCTAGAAGAGACGGGAAGTGACCGTCGGCATCAAACGCCGGCCTGTGCAATGACGCCACCACAAGAGTCTAACCTTCTGCGGGTTGGGAATGTATATCGTCGGCATCTCGAAGCCACACTTGTTGAGGCCCGGCCGGCGACACAACTCCTGGACTATCTGCATCATCACCCTCTGAGGAGGCAAACAGACGCGTCCTTTCACTCAGCATCCAGGACGGAGGAGGAGGGGGAGAGAGAGAGAGAGAGAGAGAGAGAGAGAGAGAGAGAGAGAGAGAGAGAGAGGTCGTCTCACCTGTCTGTCCGTCTCGCTGCCCGCTTCGTCGGCCTTGCTGAGGTAGAACATCAGTTTGTCTCCGCATTTCTCGCTCAGGTTCTCGACGATGTTGAGGGTGCGCTTGCAGAGGGCCTGGCCCATCGGGTCGAAGAACACAAATATCAGGTCTGCCTGCTCCCCTGCTCGGGAACAGGGGGAAAAAAAGAGAAGAAGAGGCAACGTTCAAAAAGCGCGCCCACTTCGGAGGAAGGCTGCTGCTGCAATGACTCACCCAACCACACGATGGCGCTGTTGACGTCAAACGGGTAGACCATGTCCCCGTCAACCAAGCCTGGGGTGTCGGCGAACGTCACCAGGCTGAACTTCTTCTGCTTGGAGGTGGAGATCTCTGCAGACAGGTAGTCCGTAACACCTGGAATGAGGAGAGGCTGCGATGAAGGCTCAGGCAGGCCGTCGTCAGGCAGGCGTCGGGGTCAAGGTCAAGGTCAAGGTCACAGTGGGCAGATGACCCGCTGAAGGCGCGCGAGACTATGAGCACTGCGTGGAAAAACCTCTTCAGCCTCCACTCCACTCCGAAAAACCCTTCTAATATTCACGCTTCTGAAAACGCCTGACTCGGGGTTCTTTGCGTCGCTGGGAGCGGCCTCGTTGTCGTGGTTACACACAACAGCTCTTCAACTGGCAGCTTTAGCATGGGTCGGAGGACATAAAGCTAGCCAGTGAAGAACGACTGTGAGGCAACGACGCTCCGCCGCACGCCAGATCCCGCCCCGGCGCCGGACCTCAGAAGGGAATCACTGTCTAGGCGCGCGTGCACGCGCCCTGGCGACAACGGCGCCGTTTCATCGGGAGGAGGCAGGTGTCGGCGGTCGGCACAAATTGCGTCCTTGTGTCATGGCAGCACATTAACATTCCCCGATGTTTCCGTCGCGTCGGCGGGATCAAATTTTCAACAACGCTTCCAATTCCACCTGCGCAGAATCCCAGCAAACCATCGGAAAGAAGCGAACTCCGGGACTCGACGGGGGAAGGAGCCATTGGGCGAAGTCCTCAGGAGGGCGAGGAGGGATGGAGGGAGCTTCCTCAGTTCCTCAGGTGGACGTGAACGGCGTCCCGATACGCGCAGAGAGACAGCCGAAGGCCGGAATGACGCCGCGCTCCCGGAAGGCTGAACTTCTGGGACTGAAGTAAACCCTCAACTCCTGCAGCCAGCGCAGGCGAGATCAAAGGTTAAAACGGTTTTCACAAGTTCAAAGCGCAAAAGTGCCCCCCGGGCGGCTGCTCCCCCTTCAGGATGCGCGGCACTTTCGTTCTGATGAGTCATCGTCGCTCGCTGTCACAGGTACGCAAAATGCCCGATATAGCGGGTTTCTTCCGGCAGCGAACAGTTGAGATGCAGAAGGAAAAAAAAAAAAAAAAAAAAAAACTCCTGGTGGCGTTCCAGCGGCGGATCATTCCGATGCTCCGCGGCTCCTCCCGACTCCGCTGCTGCTGCTGCTGTCGGTGAGGGCGTGTGACTCACGCTCCATATCATGAGCGCTCCAGCACGCACCCCGTGAACCCTCGCTCGCTCGCTCGCTCGCTCTCCCGCGCGCGCACACGCGCGGTAATCCCCCGCCCGCCCTGGCAGCGCTGACGCTCCGACAGCAGGCGCGCCCACACCGCCTCGACATCCGGAGGCTGCGGCGTGATGCTGGGAGATGGAGGAGGAGGAGGAGGAAGAGGAGGAGGAGGAGGAGGAGGAAGGGGGGGGGGCTCACACCAGTGGGGGGTTTCTCCTCTACGTCTCCAGCTGAATGCGCAGGAAGCACCGGGGGGGGGTCTGACTCAGTGTCGAGTCGCTACGGCTCAGCAGCGGAACCGCGTGGTTCGCGGGAAGGTCGGCGATCGATCCACGCGCGTCTGCATGACTGTCCCCCGCCCGGGCACCTGTCGAGCGCGCTCCAGGTTGCCAGGAGATGTTCCGGACGCCGCCGTCTCGCCTTTCACCGCTTCATCTCCTGCAGACCTGCGCGACTTCGCGCGCGTCCCGCCCCAAAGGAGCAACCCAGCGTCTCAAAACTGCTCTTCGGCGGCAGGTGCGACGATGAAGAGGGGGGTTCGACGAAATTAAGGGTCGCTTCGGGAAAGACACGCTCACGCCAGGACCATGAAGGACGGAGAGGAGAGCCTACCTTTGAAGTCAAGCAGGGGTCGGAAGTGAGGATACAGGTGTAACGTGGCGTTCCCCTGTGAGGATATTTGAAAAGGTCAGAGTGGAGAAGAAGAAAAGAACACCCGAAAGCGAACGTTTCGTGCAGTTGGATCTCTGGTCTCTGCTCCTGAGGGGGGGGGGGGGGGGGGCGGTCGCCCTTCCCGCCCCGCTGACATGCGTCAGCAAAGGAGACAGGATGAGGGAGGACAAAGAGGCCGGTGTGTCCTGAGCCCGTTCAGATGCGGCGCGCGGGGCGAGGAATCCGCCAGCTGAGCCCTTACGGCCGCACGGCTGCTTGACCCCCCCCCCCCCAGATCAAAGAGGAGCTGAAACCCCTCAAGTAGCTCAACCCAAGTCACGCCGGCCTTCCCGTCTTTCTCACCGTCAGCGACTCTCTCTTGCGTCCGCTGGTGATGAAGGTGAACCCCTGCGTTTCGATGGCGACGCCGGTCTTCTGTATGTGCTCTTCGACGTACCTGAAGCGAAAAGCGGCGGGCGTCAGAGAAGGGGCCACGGCCTCCGAAGCAACGAGGATCGATCCGGCCGATCAGAATAACAGGCCCTTTACGATCTATCAATGAGCACCGGCTGAGGCTCAGACCTGACGGGTTTCAATAGAGAGAGAACGATCATTCGCAGCACTGCAACGACAATCTGGTGACACGTGTCCCTCTGGAGGCTTGAGTCTGCTTTAGAGTCACGTTTTAGTTCCACTTGAAGTCGTGGAAGTACTGATGAAGGGATAAAGCACAGACGTGCCTGCTCCTGTAAACCCTCACGTCACGTCACGTCACGTCGCGTCACGTCACGTCTCCCATCCTGCGTCGACCCACGTTAAGCTCAGGCGGAGCGGCGTGCGCGTGGAGAGCTCGCCTTTCAGCAGCAAACAACAGCCCCAGACGGCCTCGCGAATGTTTCTGATTAAAAACCAGACACTAATTTAAAGCGCATTAAACCGGAAAGCTCCTCAAAATCCCCCCGGTCGTCATGGAGACGCCCCGTCGCACGCACCTCGACACACGAGCGGGAATCGGGCCCCCCCCCCGGGTAACGCGCGTCAACAAACTTTAACCCAAGGGACCTCTTGACTCTTGTCAACGCAGACGCGAGGAGGAGTTACCAGTTAATGAAGGAGCTCTTCCCGGCTGAGTGGTTGCCCATTATCATCACCGTGATCTTCTTCCTGGGGGGCAGCAGGCGGACGCCCAGGCTGCTCGCTATTTTCACCAGGCCTGAAAAACACACACGGGCAGCAGCCTTCAGGTCATGTCACTGTAGGAGACAGAGAAGAAGCCAAAAAAAAAAAAAACACACAAAAGCAACTCCAACACGTGTGTCTGCTTTTCAATCCTCTTTAAAAAAAAAAGGAAAAGGGACGAAAACAAGGGACCGTCAATGTTGCGTTACTAGAAAAGGGGAAACCGTGGTCAAATGGTACACAAGTGCAAGACAATATCTTTAGTGTAACAGAGTTTTATGGCAGTAATGCGATTACTTTCTGTAGTCTCGTAGATTTAGTCTCTTTTTGAGGCCAGGTGACGCTTGAAAACTGTTGAATCCTGAATAAGCGTTCGTTTACCTCGCAGCAGACACCTCTAAATGCCGAATAGAGTCTCGAGTGGGGACAAATGTCTGAACGTTCCTCCAGTGCATCACTTAATGAGCATGTTCTGACATCGAACCTTCAGCAGAGTCGTGCAGGAGCGACATTTGAACTTGGCTCTGCAGCCTCGGCCTGCAAGTTCAAGTGTTCAGTGACGTGTTTGACACGGACAGCTGCTGCACGCCTCACACTCCCAATGCCGCCACCCCAAAAAAGAGAAGAAACTTCACACTCTTAAAAAGGAAAAAAAAAAACTAATTCGAAAGCGATCTTGGACCTTGGAGGTGCAGACTGTTTTTAACCATTATTTTTTTCCGGTCCAAGCTTGGCTGTAAACTTTGACCCTTGCCTGCACGTCGCGGATTATTATTAATTTTTTACCGTTTTCGGCGTCCACGTACAACCCGTGGCATTCTCTCAGAATCCTCTCGCTCGGGGTGCTGATGGCGGTCTCCAGGGGGTTCGCCACGGACCGGGGCTTCCTGCCCGCCATGACCGACCACGACGTCCGACGACACGGCGCTCTATCGGCGCCTCGGTCGCCGGGGGAAGACTTTCGCTGCTGCACACGGGCGTCTGCGTGTCTGGAGCGCCCCCGTGTGGCCGACGCGACAACAGCACCCGTCATCAAGGAGTTATTTTTTATTTTATACTATAAAAGTGTCACTTTTATTCTACATAAGGATACACAACACGCATAAAGAAGCACTTTTATAATTTAAATATTTGCACAATTGCACACAAACTGAAATAGTTCAAGCGTTTTACTTGTTTAGATTATGGTAATTGTCTCTTACAAATAATATTGTACAGTCACTGTCATCTGATCATCTGAGCCAATGAAGCCATGGGTTTAATTTCCCGGCAGGACTTGGCTCCTTCCCACGCCAGCCAAAAGTACCAAAACCCAGGGGTCACTGGCCAGAAAAACCACCCCTGATCCGAACATAGAGTCTATTGTCAAGAAAAAGACGAGAGGCGCAACAATTCCAACATGGCTTGTTAAAGCAAGCTTGGCTCAGTTTCAGGCGGATCGCCTCCATGTTACCCTGTAGTGACGCAGTAATTCATCATAAATAATATAAATAAGGACTTAACATGTTTGTTTTGTGAGTTAATGAAGTTGACAACTTACATTGGTTGATCTTAGTTATCAATTGACATGTCCAAAAACAAGGAAACAGGATGTTAATCATTTTCAGGAAGGTCAAATTATTCTATCAAGGAAAGAACACAATTGAGGACAGAAACTACTACGGGTAAAGAAGTGTCCAATACACTGTTAAAAATGTACCTTCCCTGAGGACACCAAGATGACAAAGCCAGGATTTATCAGGCAGCAGCACCAGTACAAAAGCTGATGAGGATCAGAAGCCGCTTTCCTTAATTCTGAACTGATGAGGCCTTTATGGAAATGAATCACGCAGCCAACATGTAAGTCAGATAATTCTACAGTGACATTTGGCTCCAGCTGGCGTCATCAGCCGCGTCATCTACTGGGAAATTGAACGGCTCTTCAGGATTCCATCAGCTGATGTGTCAGCTTGTGTCGTCCTTTGCCATTTCCTTCCTTTTGAGCCACCTTGACTTCCAAAATTTTTATGGAATACCCTGATTTATTTGGAGGGAGCACTCCAAGCGGTGAATCACATGAACCTCCCAGAGCTGCTGATCACATGCCGCCCTGCTTTAATGTTCTGTGTCTGGATCTGCTTTACTTTCCAGTTAAGATAACATCATCACATGCTGTCTGCAGCAGAGGAACTAAAGAGCCATTCCTCATCCCTTATGTTCACTAGGAGGTAGACTTCAGCACCAGTGCACAGAAGCAGGCTCTCAGATGATGATGCTCAGTAGGAATGTCTCCACCTCCTCTACAGTCTGGGCACACAGCAGGAATGAACCCAAAGGGGTTAAAAAAGCACCCCCCTCCCCAGGGGTTAGACTTAAAAGGATCATATGCTCCACAAACCACTAATCCACCAGCCAAGAGCTTCAGATTAGACGGTGCCTCCATGCCAAATGCTTTAGTCACACTTAATATTTACAGGCGCTTCAAAAATGAATTTGCACCAGGAATCTTTGCAACCAAAGAAAGAGGTGAGCTGTTTGCTTATTTGTGACACTCAGCCGTGAGTTTCTTTTGTTAGTGTACGCTCAACAGTCATCTATCGTACCTGCAGGGAGATTATATTCTACACGATAGTTGTCATCCATTCACTGTTCTACTGTTTATTTAGTCTATTCTTATCTATTCATGAAGAAAACTCAAGCTTCAGTGTGTTTTAAACCATGTTTTATACAGTTGAGCTCTCCGTATTGAGTTCTCATTTCATGTTTATTAACATTATACGTTATACTATTAAAGTAGAGCTGCAAATATTTAAAAAAAAGTATGATGGCAGCTAAAGAGATACAGAGATACAATTTGTCTGACCTGGCAACCCAGATTTAGTATTCGTTTGGTTTTGTCCTTGTTTGATAATGCATTAGCTGCAGATTTGTTCAGAATCATCCCACAGAATTTAAAAAATAAATGAATAAACAACACCTTTCCAGTTTTCAAACTGGGACCCAGCTGGGCTCAGATGTGTAAAGTTGCATCATACACTGAATGGCAACCGAGCAGAGGCAGTTCTGATGGAACTAGACCTCAGCTCAGTAACAGCAGGGATGCAGGCATAACTACTGACCCTGAACACACCGCAAACTCTTATCACAATCCTCCTCTGATGTCAAATATCAGTTGGGGAATATAATATGTAGGTTTTTAAATTGTGTGAGGGACTAATAATGGAACAAATTAAAAAAGTCAGGATCCCATCCATCCATCTGGTCCAACCACTCATCCTCCCCTTCACACCTAAGGTCAACAAAGGCACCAATTTCTTAGCATTGCAGAAAAAAAAACTAGACAAAAATGAGAGAATCCTCAGGACCACCCAGCGGGTGTTCAGCAGCTTTTTTACAGTTAGAAATCGGCAAATTTCACGGCATGACGCTGGTGATTTTCCTCGCCCAGCGGCTATTGGAATAGGTTACAACAGTTCAATTGTGACAGACTGGCCAGTCCTCGTGATGAAGTCATCCTCCCGTCAGATATAAGCTCCCCGCTGCTCTGTCCCTGAGAGCAGCCAAAGTATAGAGCGACCTGGAGCAAACACCGGGCGCCACTGCAGCCGCACAATGCCGAAAGATCTGGGGGAAGAGTACCAGCCGCTGCTCGTTAAAGAACGCAAAGCTGGAAGGAGGACCAAGGTACGTGACCCCCCCCCCCTCTAGAGTGCTTTCACACCTGAGAACCCAACAGCGCTCCGGACTGACCGCCTTGCTGGATGAATCCACTTGTCTTTCCAGGTTCCTTCTTTGCCAGATGTTTAGATTTAACCTTTTGCTCTCTGATCAGACCCCCCCCCCACATGAACGCTGGTTACGGGCATCAACTCACCGTGTAAGGCCAAGAGTGATAAATTAGGTAATATTGTGAGTTTCGGGCTGTGTGCCGTGCTGCGTGCGAGCCCGCGTGTCACTCATCGCTGCTGACCTGCCTGAATGTGCGCACAGATTAAATTTGATTATCTCCTCTTTGTTCTCCCCCCGTTCACCCCGCTGCCTCAGCCGGGATACACTCAGACACAACCGAATTTATCTTTGATGAGCATCCAAGACAACCAAAAGTGGTTCCAAGGGTCACCGTCGGTGACTTTAGCCCCCCCGTGGTAGTATGTACGTTATCACACGTACTTTATCCCTCTAAGGGATCATTTGTAACACATGATAAGGAGTTGGTGTGTTTGATGACAGCATGAAAAGAAGGTAAACTTCTATTCATGAATGAACTTTAATTTGAATTCTAAACACTAATAAAGTGAGTTTGTGGGATGAAGGTGTAATGTGTGTGTGATAACACCCGTGCTGTGTGTAACCTGATCGACGGGCTCATATTTAACAGTCAAATGGATTTATCGTCAGCCGAGACACGAGCGCCAGTTAATGTTAAAATTCTGCTCCCCTGAGTCAACTTTTGTTTGACGCGTCCTCCGCGGCCACCAGCGCTGGATTTATCGCAGCATTCCCGTTCCTGACGTCTGACGAGGAATCTCCAGGCACCCGATGGCCTGGAGCCACGTGGGCCTCGGCTGCAGTCGACCAGAGGGAACCGCAGCTCCGATACAGCGTTATCGCCGCCCCCGGGTCTGTTCGAACTCAAAGGACGGAGGCTCATCTTCAGGGGCTCAAGCCCGTCCGTCCATGACAGATTTGGAGCAAGGCGGAAGGGGGGGGGGCAAACTTCCAGCCGGCGTCGGGATCTCTGGTGGGGAAGGAGAAGGTGTCACCGGGGAAAGAGCCCATTAGGAAGGAGCTCTTCTTCTCTGACCTCTGTGCTTCCCCCCGTTCACGCTGACCACAACAGCTTTTACTCCCTGATCCAGCAGGGAACACACACACACACACACACACACACACACACACACACACACACACGTGGTTAAGGTGGGTGTGAAAGCACTCATGTCTGTATGTCTGTCTGTCTGTCTGTCTGTCTGTCTGTCTGTCCTGTTACCCCTTCATCTCTGCTCTGTTGCAGGTTCCTAACAGAGTTCTTCTGCTCGCCGGATGTGCCGCTTGTATCGGAGGAACCTTCCAGTACGGCTACAACATCTCAGTCATCAACGCGCCCACGAAGGTGTGACGCGGCGCAAACACCATCACGTGTTCTCGCGTGAGGGAACGTTCAAAAGCCAGAGCCGACTTTAGTAGTTTGTGTTTTAGAATCACGGTGTTTTCTCCAGCAAGAGAACGTTAACATGACACAGTAGAAGATCAGGAGTCGTCGATGGTTAACGTGCGCGTTGTGCGGTGTTGGTTTCCAGTACGTGCAGGACTTTGTCAACCAAACATGGAATCAGCGCTACAACACCTTCATCTCAGAAAGTGTCCTCACGCTCATTTGGTCCACCGTTGTGTCCATCTTCACCATCGGGGGCCTGATCGGGGTGACGGTCGGAGGGACGTTATCTGTGAAAATTGGGAGGTGAGAGGAAAAGGGAGCTAATGGTTTTTTTTTTGGTTTTTTTTTAAACGAGCTGTTCTCCTCGCGGGCCTTCTCTGAGGTCTCTGTGACGTTCCAGGAAGGGCGCCCTGCTGACCAACAACATCTTTGCGCTGACGGGTTCTCTGCTGATGGGTTTGAGTTACATGAGCGGGTCATTCGAACTGCTCATCCTGGGGCGGCTTTTAATCGGAGTGAACGCAGGTGAACGCGTCGGAGTTGCCCGAAGAAAAAGCCGTGGTCGGGCTGGTCGTGGGACGTCTGACAACGTTCTCGCCATTTGCAGGCATCGGCCTTTGCGTCCAGCCTCTGTACCTGGGTGAAATAGCCCCCACTGTGCTCCGAGGCACCATGGGAATGGGCACGTCTGTTTTCATCACCATGGGCATCCTGCTGGGACAAGTGGTGGGCCTCAGGTACGCAGTCGGGGAGGGAGGGAGGGAGGGAGGAAGGGGGGGGGTGTCTTCGTTTTTTTTCAGGCGAAACCTGAGCTCCCTGAGCCGCTGCGCTGTGGTGTGATTCCGCAGGGAGCTCCTGGGGAGGGAGGAGTACTGGCCCGTCCTGCTGTCCACTTCCACCATCCCGGCGCTCCTGCAGCTGGTCGCCCTGCCCTGGTTCCCCGAGAGCCCCCGCTACCTCTTCATGGACCGGGGGGACGAGGAGGGATCCAAAAGAGGTGAACCGCCACCCCCCCCCTTATGGACTCTTGGACTGAATCCATAGGTGTAGGCTGGTTCGCTCGTCTTAAACGGCTCGGCCTCGGGGTGTGTGTGTGTGTGTGTGGGGGGGGGGGTCGAGCATGTGACTCCTCGGCCTTCACCCGCCCCGCTCATGTGAGAAGAAAGTGATTATATCCTTCCCGAGGACGGCAGGCGTGGATAATAGCACCTAGGAGCCGAAGTGCGTCATGTGCTTGTCCCCAGCGCTGAGGCGGCTGCACGGCGGCGCCTGGGGCCAGGAGTGGGAGGACATCGTGAAGGAGAAGAGCCACTCGGAGGGCTTCTGCGTCAGGAAGCCCTGGGAGCTGCTGAGCGACCGCGGCCTCCGCTGGCAGCTCCTCACCATCGTGCTGCTCAACTCCATGCAGCAGCTGAACGGCATCAACGCCGTACGTAGGCGGCCGAGGGGGCGGGGCGGCCGAAGGTCGGGAACGTTCCACTGGGATGTTGATGTTTTTTGTTTTTTTTTAGATTTACTTCTACGCAACTTACCTGTTCAAAGAGTCGGGCATCCCTGCTGAGAGGATCCCGTACGTGACCATCGGCACCGGCGTCTGCGAATGCATCACCGCTTTGACGTGTGTGAGTGTCGGGGGGCGTCGCCGAGGGCGCGTTGGCGAAGGCCCCGCGGCGCTCACGGGCGGCGTTTTGTTTGTTTTGTTTTTTTTTCCTTGCAGGGGATGCTCATCGAGTCTCTGGGCAGGAGGGTCCTCATCATGGGGGGGTACGCTCTGATGAGCGTCTGCTGTGTCTTGTTCACGCTGGCCCTCACTTTCCAGGTAAGTCCTTCAGGCGGAGAACACGCCTGGACGAGTCGGACTCCAGATCACGCCCCTCCGTCCCCCCCCCCCCCCAGACGGCCAGTCCGCTCATCCCCTACATCAGCATGGCCTGCGTCTTCGCGTTCATCCTCAGCTTCGGTTTAGGCCCAGGTGAGGAACCCGGAGCGTCCGTTCTGTTTGACCTCCGACCCCCCCCCCTCCCACTTTCTCACGCTCTTCCTCCTCCAGGGGGAGTCACGAACATCTTGACCACCGAGCTCTTCACCCAGTCGGCGCGGCCTGCCGCCTACGTGATCGCGGGCTCGGTCAACTGGCTCAGCTTCTTCTTCATCGGCCTGGTCTTCCCGTTCATCGTGGTGGGTCTCCGCTCGAACGATGTCTCCTGCTTCCTCCGGGCTGCTCCTTCAAAGTTCCCTTTTGGCTCCGTGTGCACAGATCGGGCTGCAGCAGTATTGCTTCCTGGTGTTCTTAGTCATCTGCTGCCTAACGGCGACCTACATTTTCTTCATCATCCCCGAGACCAAGAACAAAACGTTCCTGGAGATCCAGAATGAGTTCCGATCCTCCCGTAGGAGCAAGTCTCGCCACGCCGATGGAGTCAGCGCAACACTGATATCCACTCCTATGTGACCGCGCATCATTTTAGAGGAGGAGTTGTGGGATTTGGTGCAAGTAAACAAAACCACAGGTTACAAAATAAATCCTAAACACTATTGTTTACTGGTTTTTACAACTTTATTTCCCAGTCACCCTACTGTTCTTCACCAATCCAAACTTGTTATACTGATATTTTAACATTAGATAACAAATGTTTTATATGAATAAATATTTATTCATAAATGGATTTTATTTATGATTTTTATTTTCAGTGAGACAGACACAGATGTGATAAAGACGTAAGAGCTCTTAAGATTTTTGTTATTTTATTCTTTACATCCACAGAATACTAAAAAACTTTTAAGTGAATGTGAAGTTAAATGTAAAAACATCACCCTCATTCCATCTCAATAGCATAAACAAGGACATCTGAGCAGGTTGAAGAGCAACAAGGATCCGTCCTGTTGTTGATAAAAGTCAAACCAAATATTCATGAGATACGTCTGGAAAGATAAACTTCATAGCATTAAAACATATATCATGCTGTTAAAGCAGCATTTCTAAAACTGTCCTCAGGAGTAAAGACTCCTCAAAATATCAGGTATAAGTGAGTGAAAAAGAGAGTGAGTGAAGGAATTTGCTTGAAAGAACCAACCCCAGCAGTAGTACACCTCCGGAGTATTTGCCTCAAATTCTCAAGGGATTTAATCAATTTACCGCCAACAACATTGTGACTGGTAGCTGTGAAAAACAGGATTAGGGTACATGTCTTTCTTCCCCTCTAATTCCTTTCATTTTTATTCACTTTAACTTTCTGATGATGATGTGATTTGTATGAATGAAATTTGGTCAGATATCTCATAAAGTTTCAGTCAAGTACTTTTAGCTCAGACTGTTTAAATTTTCAAAAATGTATAGGTTTCTTCTGAAAGCTTGTGAGTTACACAAATCCCCCAAAGGAGATTATATTTAGCAATCTACCTAATGCAAATTGTTGGCAGCAAATAAAATGAAGAAAATCACAAAAAGATCTTTGTTTGAGGGTCGGCTGTACAAATATTTCTTGGACAATGTCAACATTTTGGTTGCACATAGTGTGAAACATTAACTACAGAGACAGTGATGAGTTTTTAGTATGATCGTGATTAAGGCCAAAGGCGCAGATTAGAAGAGGCTGTCCTCCCCAGTGGTGGTTCCACTGGCCGGCTGTTCGTACTGGTGTCCATCAGGTGGCGGTAATGAACACAAGTCAAGAAGAAGAAGAAGAAGAAGAAGAAGAAGAAGAAGAAAGGCTCCTCCCACACGGAAAAATGGCGACGTAGTTGAGCGGCCATGCGTGTTTGTTGACATATATTCACAACTCAAGTTTGGCTTATGTCAGCGTCTTCACTCAAATCTAACCATGTCAAGACTCATCGTTAAAAACCTTCCCAATGGGGTAAGTTACCCGAGCCGACCCCGAGCGGCCCGTCGAGGTTTGACGGTCGGAGGGACGTTATCTGTGAAAATTGGGAGGTCTGAACGTTTGTGTGCAGATGAAGGAGGAGAGGTTCAGGTCGATGTTTGCAGCCTTCGGCACCGTCACAGACTGCTCCCTCAAGTTCACCAAGGACGGCAAATTCCGCAAGTTCGGCTTTGTGGGCTTTCGATCGGAAGAAGAGGCGAACCGGGCTCTGAAGCATTTAAACAAGAGTTTTGTGGACACTTCGAGAGTGACGGTAAAAACGGATCATCTGAACGTCGTTGGTGTCGTTGTTGTCGTTTTTTTTGTCTGTGATCTGACGGTGGCCAACCTGTGTAGGTGGAGTTGTGTAAAGCCTTTGGAGATCCGACCAAAGCAAAAGCCTGGAGCAAACATTCCCAGAAGGCAGCCACTGACCAACCCTCCCCGAACCCCAATCCTGCTCACCCCGACGGCAAAAAGGTGCTTCTGTTGAAGAACTCGAAACAACACTGGGGCTTTGCTGAGATTGCAGTTTGAATTGCTAAAGTGTTTTATTTCCATCTTCAGAAAAAGAAAGAGAAAAAGGAAGCAAACAGCAAACTTGTAGACGTGAGTAAATATATATATACGAATCTGTGTAGTCGTGGTTGAGATTTTCTTTTTTTTTTTTTCTTAAACTGACATTTTTAAAATGTGTTTAGTGCATGACACATTTCATAATGTGTTCTACATTAACATATGTGTAATATTAATATACCAACATATGTTATTCAGGAAGTTTGAAGTACTGCAGATGATTTTACTAAATCACCTGAGCAAGGTTAACCTGGGTCAGGAATGTGCTTTAATATCGGTTGTCTCTCTGTCCGACATCTGATTTGCCAGCTGGAGGAGGACCAGGAATTCAAAGAGTTTTTGTCAGTACATCAGAGGAGAGACCAAGCACCTACCTGGGCAAACGACACCGTGCAGACGTCTGCTGCTGTTGGCGTTCAATCAAAGAGTCAAAGCAAGAAAAAGAAGGAGGTCTCAGATGACTACCTCAACTTTGATTCTGATGACTCTGATGTTGGGGAAGAGGAAGACGAACAGGCTGAAGACGAAGAAGGAGATGAAGATGATGATGATGACAGTAAAGGTTGGTAACGGTGATCTATAGTTCACTTCTAAGATAATCTTCATATTAATCAAACATCCTTTTGGCTTACTACATTTTCCCTGCTTTTCTACAGCATAAGCAGAAAACATCACAATTAAAAACGTGCATTTGCAACTATATCTTTTTCTTCTCAAACTATATATATTTTTAAAAATGTATGTACTGTGAGAGTGAATATAAAATATACTGTATCAGATCAGAATCTATATGTACAAGTCCTATTATGCGCTCTTTCCAGGTAATGGATACATATTAGTGACAAAGTTTTCTGCTGTGATGTTCCTTTTAGGTGCCCTGACATCTGGATTATCAGACATGGAGTATCTGCGCTCCAAGGTGGTCCAGACAGTTAACACCATGGAGGAAGAAGAGGAAGACAGTGGTAGTGAAGAGGAAGACAGCGGTAGTGAAGAGGAGGCAGAGGAGGGTGATGAGGATCCCGTTGGTCTGCAGCACACAGACAGCGCCTATGAGAGTGGTGAAAACCCATCAAAGACCCAAACCTCTGTTCCCTGTAAGACGAAGGAGGGTGAGACGAAGAAAAGTGAAAAACAAGAGGTGAGCACATCTAAGCGATTTTTTTGTTTGTTTGTTTTTAACACGCGTTTGCCTGCAGACAGAACCAGCGACAGCCTTCACCGTGAAGCTGAGAGGAGTCCCCTTCAATGTGAAAGAGGTGAGCGCTAAAGGGCGGCTGTCTTTGAAAGAAGTTATTTTGCACATATCGCGCAGATTCTGCAGATTTTTCAATCCTCACTTGATCTTTACGACAGCAACAAATCCGAGAGTTCATGACCCCTCTGAAGCCGGCGGCAATCCGCATCGGAAAGAACGACAGTGGAAATCGAACAGGTAGATCATTGTTTTACTGAATGACAGCGCTTTAAAGTTCTTAAGATACTTTTCTCAGCACAATGTCTTTGTGCTTCAGGATATGTGTATGTGGACTTACACTCTGACGAACAAGTGGAAAAAGCCTTGAAAAAGAATAAAGACTACATTGGTGAGAACTGTCACAAACACTGCACGTCATTTACATTTCTATACATTTAAAGCATATCATAGAATGTAATAAGAAGGTTAATATATACACAGCAAGTAACTATTTGACCTTCTTTACTATGATACCCAGTGTTGAAATAAATCGATGAACTGAAGGACTGCGAGCTCTTTGTCCCTGAACCCCGTGCCCTTGGTGTTTCAGGAGGGCGCTACATTGAGGTCTTCCGTGTGGACAACTCTGGAGGTAAAGGCAGGAGAGACAAATGGGACAAAGAGGTCGACAGGAACTTTACCAGGAGCCTGAAGGAAGACGAAGAGGAGGAAGATGTTGCAGAGTCGGGCCGACTGTTTGCCAGGAATCTTCCGTACACCTGCACCGAGGAAGAGCTCAGAGAGCTGTTTGCCAAACACGGTCAGGAGAGAACTGCTGGGAATGTTTTTTTTAATGTTTTTTAGTTTTCTTAATTTTTTCGTTTAATCTGTGTTTCTTTTTTTCTTTTTTTTTTTTAAAGGTCCTTTATCAGAGGTGCACTTTCCTATTGACAGTTTAACCAAGAAGACTAAAGGATTTGCTTTCATAACATACATGATACCAGAAAATGCAGTGGCAGCTCTGGCTCAGCTGGATGGACATATATTTCAGGTAACGGTCACATGAAAAAACATAATTATGTCTGTCTATATATATTTATATGTACCACAAATGAAGCCAAGGCCAAATCATCTGCATTGATCAGGGCAGGATGCTTCACCTGCTTCCCTCCACGATCAAGAAGGAAAAGGCAGACTCTTCAGATGCCGGGGCTCCAGGCTCGTCGTCCTACAAACGACAAAAAGATGCAAAAACGAAAGCTTTGAGTTCCAAGTGCGTAGCGTAATGACATGCGTTCTGTTCTGACCCTTCAGCCCTCTCACATTCATCCTTACTTGACACCTCCTTTTTAGTTCCCATAACTGGAACACTTTATTTTTGGGCACCAACGCAGTGGCTGATGCGATCGCTGAAAAATACAACACGACCAAGAGCCAAGTCCTGGACCATGTGAGCAGCCACACACCTTGTTCCTCTCCACAGTTACAGTCTGTTCTGCTCAGTCTTTAATCTTAAATCAGCCCCATGATCTTCCTCTGGAAAGTCAAAGCTCTGCAGTCAGCATTTCTTAGTGGAAATAATTAACTTTAGTATTCCCTTTAATGAAAGCCTTCTTTGATTTGACTTATTTAATCTTTGGGAATTTCAGGAGTCAAAGGGAAGTATTGCCGTGAGGATGGCTTTGGGAGAGACACAGATCGTGCAGGAGACCCGACAGTTTCTACTGGACAACAGTGTCTGCTTGGATGCCTTCAGCCAGGTGTGTGTCTGTGTGTATGTCTGTGTGTGTGTGTGTGTGTGTGTGTGTGTGTGTGTGTGTATGTGTTGGTCTGGAGGGATTCTGAACGTTTCTCAGCCCCTCCGCCATTTTGATTCCTGGCACGTCTGCAGGCTGCAGCACCAAGGAGCACGACCGTGATCCTGGTGAAAAACCTCCCGGCTGGAGTGGAGGCCTCCGAGTTGGAGGAGCTGTTCTCGGCCCACGGCTCGTTGGGCCGGGTGCTGCTGCCACCCTCGGGGCTCACCGCCATCGTGGAGTTCCTGGAGCCGACCGAGGCCAAGCGGGCCTTCACTCGACTGGCCTACAGCAAGGTGCGCTGAGCTTTTTTACACAGCAGAGCCACGAATGCAGCATGTGTGTGTGTGTTACGAGGTTGAAATAGATGCATGTTCCCGCATGTAACCGCTGCAGTTCCAACACGTGCCGCTGTACCTGGAGTGGGCGCCCGTTGGCGTGTTCGTGGCGAAGCAAGAGCAAGAGCCAGGTAACATTCAGACAGCAGCCTGCTTCAGGTTTGGTGCTGTTCACCTGACAGCAGCGTTCGGTTGTGTCTCATTGATCATCAGGAAAGGAGGTGGGAGGGACAGAGGAGGAGGAGAAGAATGTCGAGGATGAAGAGGAGGAGGAAGAAGAAGAAGAGTCTGTACCCGGTTCAACGCTTTTCATTAAGAATCTTAACTTCAGCACAACAGAGCAGACGCTGCAGGAGGTAAAAAAAAAGTTTATGACTACAACCCCGAGATTTAGCTCAAGACTTCTTTTTTGTGGTGTTTACCCATTTTCTTATTTTATTACAGACATTTTCCAAATGTGGGAAGGTGAAATCCTGCTCTGTTTCTAAGAAAAAGGATAAATCAGGTGGGGATGAATTGCATTATTATTATAGATGTGTAAAGTTTTGTGTAACTTGAACACTGAAAGAATTTGTGTCTGTTCTTACAGTTTGTTATGACTATAATATATTTTCAATTCGAAATATAAACCATTCTTTCTTTTAATCTCTATACGCCAGCCTAATGGCTTTGATTTCCAGTCAAATAATGGTGTTCCTCCAGTCAAACAAAATTAATACAACTCTAAATTTTTAATTTCCAGGTAAATTTCTGTCCATGGGTTACGGCTTTGTCCAGTATCATAAAGCAGAGGCAGCACAGAAAGCCCTCAGACAGCTACAGGTTCATCTTTATTCCTTTTATTAAAGCTTTCTGAATATGATCTACCTGCTTTTTGGTTAATATGTGTTTTTGTCTCAACCCTTCTTACTCTAGAATTGTAGCGTGGATGGTCACCAGTTGCAGTTGAAGATCTCAGAGCGGGCCACCAAGTAAGATGCATAATCACAACTGACTAAAGTGTAAAGGGATTTTCTTTAAATACATTTACAGTAAAGCATTCTCTCCCTCAGGACACCACTGTTTTATCGGTAAAAGGCAGTTGCTAGTTTGGAATATTTGGGTGTCTGGAGCCAGATGCAAACATGAGTTACAGGTGGAGGGGTTAAAAAAGTTGACTCTAGCGTGGGGGTTCCTCTCTTCTGTACAGGAAAACTGAGGTGTCAGGCAAGAAGAAGCAAGTTGGGAAGAAACAGACGGGAAGCAAAATCCTTGTGCGCAACATACCCTTCCAAGCCTCCCTCAGAGAACTTCGAGAACTCTTCTGGTAACTGGCACACCAACGCACAACTGTTTTTAACCACGTTGTGTCTCAAAAGTTTAGAGTGAGGTAGTGATAATGTCAATCATTGAATGCCTTCTTCCGTCTGTTGTAGTACATTTGGAGAGCTGAAGACAGTTCGTCTTCCAAAAAAGGCTGCTGGTTCCGGTAATCACAGAGGATTCGGTTTCATTGACTTTGTCACCAAACAGGATGCTAAGGTTTGTGTTTAATAGGCTTTTAGCTCATTTTATGAACTAAAAGTCCCAGAATAGTGCCCATGAACATGAATGCTCTCCGTTTGTTTTTGTTGTAGAAAGCTTTTGCTGCGCTCTGCCACAGCACACATCTGTACGGCAGACGCCTCGTGCTGGAGTGGGCTGATGCGGAGGAAACAGTCGAGGCGCTGAGGCGGAAAACGGCCGAACATTTCCACGGTCGGTCTCGCATCTGCTGTTGACAGGGTGGCTTTTCTTTCTTAACTCACGTTTTTGAAATGTATTATTTGTCATTTCAGTGGCCAGTAAGAAGCAGCGAAAGGCGGAGGTGATGGAGGGGATTTTGGAGACAATGGAAACAGTGGACAATGAAGGAGTTGAAGACTGAGTTCTGTTTTGTCAGGGACACGAGTTCAATTGTTTTTAGTTTATATTTGTGGGGGGAAGGACTGAAAAAGAAAAAAAGGAATGAAATTCATGATACGTTGTTAAAACTGCTGCAGTCCTTTCATTCCTGTGTAAAATGCTATTTTATGTATTAAAAGTCTTGTGTTTTACGCACCGGCAACCGGACGTGCTTTTATTTTGTAGCGCCCCTCTTTTATTTTGTAGCGCCCCGCTTTTATTCTGCGGAGCCCCGGCTTTTAGCGCCCGCGGTCACATGACTCTGGCTGTCGACATGGCGGCGGCTCGACCCGGGACGGCCGCCGGAGCCTCCTCGTCGCTCCTCGGCCTCCTGCTGGCCCTGTCGGGGCTCTCCTCTGCGCTCCGTCCGGCCCACGGCGAGGTGCGGAGCGCCGTCATCGACGCGCGGAGCGGGC
Source organism: Lagocephalus sceleratus (assembly GCA_911728415.1). Classification (NCBI taxonomy): domain Eukaryota; kingdom Metazoa; phylum Chordata; class Actinopteri; order Tetraodontiformes; family Tetraodontidae; genus Lagocephalus; species Lagocephalus sceleratus. The sequence continues at coordinate 3,782,358 of CAJVRN010000237.1, read as the reverse complement.
AGCTGTCCGTCGTGGTCGGTTACCGGGAGGACTTTGTGGCCGTGGCGAACTTCTCCGACGACATTAAGACATCGGGGTGAGCTGGCTGCACGGGGACGCCGATAAAGAGAAATGTGACGCTTGTTTCTGACAGCCACGTGAATGCAGCGATACAATGTAGGTTTTTTTTTCGAGCGTGCATTGAGAGATTTGCGTTACTTCTCACGGTGGCGCTAATTATCTGGTTCGTGATGTGTCATTGTTTTGCATCGTGTTCGCCAGGAGTGACGAGGGCTGCTGAAATGATCCACAATCTGGCTTAAATAAGAGGTTGTAAAATCTCGTGAATGGAGAATTTATCCTGACTCAGAGGAAGTTATAAAAAAAACCCAAGCAAGCCTGCAGAGCTTGTCAGATGATAGTAATATAATCCATCCGGAAACGCTGACGCCATCAAATCCGAACGTTTTGAATCATGGCTTTTTTAGAGAAAGAGAGAGATGTGATACTTGAGACGCATCTGATTCTGAAGTACCATCTGCAGAGTGAAGATATTCAGTGACACAGCGGTTGTATAAAGCTCCATTTATCCTCTGTGTGTCCTCTTGTCCTCAGCTGGTCTTTCCTGGAGGTGACGACCAGCAGTCAGTACAATGACAGCATCCAGGCTTACGCCGCTGGAGCCGTGGAGGCAGCGCTTACCTCTCAGGTGAGCTTCGCTCTGCTGCCCTGGGCTCCTGGGGACGTCTTATTCATCCGATGTCGTCTAACGCCACACGGGTTCCTTTCAGCTCATCTACAAACACTGGATGAACACTCTGATGGACTACTGCGGGCCCTTTACGTCTCACAGCGGTTACTGCCAGCGCCTCAAAGCTTTCATCACTGTCAATCTGCAGTGGATTCAAGAGCAAATGGAAAAGCAGCCACAGTCGCCATACTGGCATCAGGTATCTGGGCCTTTATGGCTTTTATCGGGCATTTTAAGCGGTAAAGGTCCAGAAATGAGTTTTTATTTCGTCTGCTTTCTGTAAGGTGCGTCTGGTGCTTCTGCAGCTGAAAGGTCTGGAGGACAGCTACAATGATCAGCTGTCATTTCCGACCGGGCCACTCTCATTCAACCCATTTGGCTTCATGTAATTGATCATCTCTTTCTAAATTAATTAATCTTCTCCATTGCGCCGATGAATGCTCAATTTAGAGTGCCGTTGTTGCCTCTGTGTTTACTCATCCAGACTTTTCCAGTTGGGTGGAGATCTGGAAGACCTGGAATCAGCTCTGAACAAATCCAGCCAAGCGCGGACTATCGGATCTGGCTCCTGTTCCGCTCTCATTAAGCTGCTGCCGAACCAAAAGGACCTGCTCATCTCACACGATACCTGGAACACCTATCAGTCCATGCTGCGCATCATTAAGAAATACAATTTTGCATTTCAAGTTTCTCCAGTAGGTAATTGATTACACACCACTAACTAATCGGTAACAGGAAATCACGGTCAGTGACACAATGTTGTTGTTTTTTTTATTTAATCGCAACCAAATCATTACTAAAAATATTCTTGCTTTAGAAGTGGGCACATTTTACTTGGTTGCACGCAAGCAGTGCTGTGAGTATTTTAAAATATGGTATAATCACATTTAATGTATATTTATTTCAGATAATGAGCCTCTTCCTGGAAGAATTCAGGCATTTTCATCATATCCTGGATCCATCTTCTCTGGAGATGACTTCTATATCTTAAGTAGCGGCTTGGTGAGAAAAGAGTTCCACGATGAATGTAAAAGAGCGCACCAAAGAATAACTTCTTAGACTGCTTGTTTTTGTTTTTCCTGGCGTCTCCAGGTTACTTTGGAAACAACCATTGGCAACAACAACCCTGCCCTGTGGAAGTATGTTCAGCCAACAGGAACCGTCTTTGAATGGTTGAGGAACATCGTGGCCAATCGACTGGCTACTACCGGCAACCAGTGGGCTGAAATATTCAGCAAGTACAACAGTGGAACGTGAGTTTCATTCGCACCGTCAACGTTATCAAACTGTTTTAGTTCAGTTTGGTTACGGGACCAGACTTTGGTTTTTCGTCTGCCGTTTAAGTTGACTAAGTAAACTTCTGTTGATAAGATTAGGAAAGAACGTGCGCGGGCTCAGAGCAGGCGAGAATTGGAACAGGCCTAAACGCGGTCACATGAGGAGTCTTTTTGTTTACACAGCACTAAAGAGGTCAGCAAAAGTCTGATATGTAACGTTGAATTGTCACCTCCAGCAGTAACTACATGGATACACAGTCGGAATGTTTACGTGTACAGCTTAATTGAGCCGAGCTCAAAATACAACTTTGGGGACGCGTCAGGGTTTGGTCCTTGTCCCAGTTTCCGTGCAATGGAGAAAATCAAATAACTGACGGGATCATGTGCTCCACCTCAACACTATGTGGCCATGTGTGTATTATCAGTGGGTTAATAAGACCCCTTTTTGGCTGGAATCAGGAGAAAGACCAGGATTTTTCAAACAACAGGAAGATAGATAATCATACAGCTTTGTTCATCTTGTATGTAATGTACACATTAGTGATTGTTCTCCTGTGATTACCTTCTCCTGCACCTGGCTTTCTTGGATGTTTTTGTTCCGGGGTCATGCACCAATGTGAAGCATACACACATGCATTGTTTAGTTTAACTCTGATTAAATCTTTCCAATCACATTATCAGGATGTCTTAGACAGATAAGGAGAGCTCTGATATTCAGTCAAACACACAGTGGACTTTAGTTGTTGAGTTGTAGTCAGATTAAGACAATAATTTGTTTTTTCAAGTGTCACATAATTGTTCCAAATGATGAATGACAATAATGACAATGTGTGTGCAGGTATAACAACCAGTGGATGATTGTGGACTATAGCCGCTTTACTCCAAAGAAGAAGGTCATTAAGGAGGGACTCTTCATTGTGCTAGAGCAGATTCCGTAAGACTGTTAAAAGGACCCTTTTTTTTTTTTTTTAGCTTGTAATGTCATTACTTAAACTGCTTTGCTCGCTGTTTTCAGTGGATTCATTGTCTACACTGACAAAACCCAGGAATTGTTGCAGAAGGGATTCTGGGCAAGTTACAATATTCCGTAAGTGTCACACATATTGGCAGAAACGTGGTTTCCTGATTGTCTCTATTTGTATCTATTTAATACTCTCTATATTCTCTGCTAAGACCAGTGTGATGTTGATGTTTAAGTACCTCTCTATATTTATTTCTTCAGGCTAAAGTTTGTTTTAAGATTCATCTCCATTAAAAAAAAAGTCTTGACTGTAATTGTCAAACATTTGACAAACTTTCGTACATTCTGATGTATTTTCTACATTGCTGGACTCAGTAGGAGTGTTTTATGTTCATATTTAGGTACTATGAGGAAATATTTAATGCAAGTGGCTGCAATGAACTGGTTGACAAGTTTGGCTCGTGGTTCACCCTGGATGGTAATCCTCGAGCTCAGATATTCAGGAGAAACCAGACAGCTGTGACCGATGTGGACTCGATGATTCGGCTGATGAGGTTGAGTTTTACACCACTCTGACGGAGAACGATTTTTTTTTTTGTGGGTGGTGTTGACGGTCGTTGATGAAGAAATGTGTTTCTCCCTCATCAGGTACAACAATTTTAAAGAAGATCCCCTATCAGAGTGTGAAGGCTGTGATCCTCCTGGTAATGGAGAGAATGCCATCTCGGCTCGATCAGACCTCAACCCAGCGAATGGAACATATCCATTTGGTGCCTTGAGACAGAGGCAGCATGGTGGAACTGACATGAAGGTCTTTAGTTTTTACATACGCTACTCTCCGTCTTTCTGTGATTGTGAACATTTTTGTAAAAGTAATGTGTGTCCGAATGCAGCTGACCTCCTACGAGATGTTTCGTGAGTACGGAATGGTGGCTGTAAGCGGACCAACGTGGGACCAGGTTCCACCTTTCCAGTGGAGCACCTCCCCTTACAAAGACCTGCTGCACATGGGCCACCCAGACACTTGGACATTCAAGCCTGTAAAAGTCACTTGGGCGCCTTGATTATCACACATCGGAGAAGTTTAGCAACTATATTGACAATTAGTGCAATGTGTAATTAAAAAGGGAAATAATACATTGATTATAACATGCCTTTACTGCTCTTGTTACTGCTTTCATAGAATGACGATGACTAGTCTGGCAGTATGACACTATTTGCAAACTTTAATATGTCGTGTAAATGAATGTGATATGGTCTGGTGCTGCTCCGCCTTTGTAAAAACATTTTTTGATTATATTGCGTTAGATTGCCCTCCCATTATAAACTATGACATTTGTTTTTACGCTTTTTCAGTTTGTCGTCTTTTACAGGACTGCTCCAGAATCCCACCGTTATTGTAAAAAAAAACACTTTTTTTTTAGATATAATCTGTTCTGTTGTCATACATTTCAGTAATCCAATAAAGTTGACAAACCTTTTGTTTGTTTTTATTTTTATGAAAATGACGCTCCAAACTGAAGCGGTCACGTGACGTGCCGTGGCGCTCCGCTGCCGCAAACGAACCCAAAGGTCGCAAACGACCACAGCCGTCGCGAAGAGCTGTTTTTCTGAAGTTGGGATCAGATTACCAAGAATAAACCTTCCAGCCTCTACAAAGGTGTATATCCTTCCGAGAGCGCCCTAGTTAGCGGTCGTTGAGTTGTCGCTGCTTCTTTTTGTTTAACGGAGGGAGCATTTTGAGTTGAGCTGTGACGTGTGGAAAAGTTTGCCGCTAGCTCCGGTGTCCCGATCTGACATTAAAAACGACCAAGTTTGACGTTCTCCGGTCAAAGTTGTTATTTATGGTGCGATGACGAAGGGTTAATGCTTTTTTTTTTTTTCGACGATTGAGGCGGGGGTGCGATGGTGTTTTTTTCCGGTTATTTGGTGGAAGTCGGAGCATATGGTGAATGGAAGAAGAGTCGCTCGTTTAACCAGTCCTTCATGTCTTTATTTATACTGGGAAAGGCTGGGAAATAGTCAAGTCTGCATGACTAAGACAGTGCACAACTTTAAACGCATGTACTGTTCGCAGGAGCTGAGCGTCTCGTCCTTTTTCCTCCAGGTCCTGGAGCTGATGATGGATCTGTGGCAGCCTGTGATGAACCTGAGAGACAGTGTTTATTACAATCCCCCAAAGGCGACCTTTTTCGTGTGTCTGCTGATCCTCGCCGTCTCGTTCATTTGCCTCAGCTCTTACAGCTACACTCACAAGCTGCCCAACCCCGACACCACCAAGGTATGGACGCCCCTTCCCTGGGACCGAGGATGTGCACATCTGTCCTGCATGCATCACTTCTGCACTTCATTTCTCCCCAGGACTGGAATCGCCTTCTCTCGTCCTTATCGCAGTTCCAGCTGTGCGTGAAAGCGGCTCCGGGTTCTCCTGAGCTCGTCACGCCGACGTCCTATCCTGTGACAAAAAGACACAACTTCGCAAACTCCCCTGTCACCACGCTGCACCTCAAGGTCCCTCTGGCTGTCAGCGCCGACTTAAACAACGGCTCTCTGGAAGGCCTTGGATTACAAACTACCCTCAGAGCTGAGCAGCTGTATCTTGGAGGTTAGATTGCTTTGGATTATCCTTCTGTGTGTACCTAAACATCTTTCTGATGTGGATTTTATCTGCTCCTCAGGTATCGAGCTTGTTAATTTGACCCTGCAGTTTTCGTGTGGCGTTGACGGTTACACATGCCTCACCATAAGTGCTCCAGACCACGTGCTGCCAATGGACATGTAAGTTTAATAACGGTTTTAAAAGTGTCCTCTCTGCTTTACATGAAATGTCCATCTGCTCACGTACATGTCACATGACAGGCTCCCGCCAGACTGCCCCAAGTATGACGGAAACGTTTCATACATACAAATGGAGGCCAGCAACCAGCCAACCACAGCTTCTCAGACCTGCTACAGCCTGAGCTTCGAGAACGACCCTACCCTCACAGTCATGTTGACATGGGTACGGCGGTCCTCGTCGAGCCAGCAGTCCGTTCAGACGTGGGACGGCAGATGCTTCGTTGGTCTCCCGTCAGTCATCCTCGGCTTCTTTTTTGTCCTCAGGAGGAACAAATGGTGTCAGTCCAGCATCTGTTGGAGGTCAGCGTGTGTCTGCTGGGAATCTGTTGTGTCCTCTGTGTAGTTTCCTGCATGAGATTCTCACTCCTGCGTCACTACAGTTGGACCAGACAGGATCCATAAACTGTAAGTCACTTTTTTGTTTAGAATTATTACATTTATGTAGTAATATGTAAATATTAATGAATGTGACAATAGTGTGTATGAATTCCATGTCTGCTCTACAGTTTTTAAGCATCACCATCATGAATCACCTGTGTATTTTGCCTCTTATATCACAGACTGTAAAAGAAAATACTGTTTTCTGTTTTGCAGCGACCCCTCGATGATTTTTCATCATCCTCTTCATCACAAGGAATTTGTGAAATTGGTGGTTAACGGGTAACAACTATGTGTGTTTCCTTTAAAGGAAAATGCCCTTCCTGTGTCGTGCCATCTTTTTTTAACCACAGAAAACATGTTTACATGATTCAGAAAGCAACACTGAAGCTGTGAAAAGAAGTGCTTGTTGTTTTCTAATGGTCTGGAGAGGACTGTAAGGAATTAACTTTTTAAAAGAATGAACGTTGGGGATTTTCTCTTTTAATTTACCTTTTGATTTTCGGTCGTGACTAATGGGCTCTTTGACTGTGGATAGTACAGCTTGTGCAACATCAAATATGACCAGACGTCATATTTCACTCGGAATGATTTTTACCATCCTCCTCTGAAGGTGTTGCAACAAGTTTCTCAAAAAGTGCAATACCAGATCACTGGGCCGTCTCCATTTTAGGAGATTTAAGTGGGAAATAAGCTTTAATGTGGGTAATTATTATATTGAAGGACCATAGTACCCTATTGTTAGATGAAGTTCATTCCAGATGTAATTTTCTTTCTTTTCAATTTTTTCTTTTCAAAGTTTTTATTTATCTTTGCACAACTGTGAAAATAGTATACATTTCTTTTATTTATACCAGCCAATGGCTGGATTTAACTTTTTTCAGGGGTCAAAATGTTGTGCATACCGGATTTATTCTGTTTTAATAAAGTTCATCTGATGCCATATGTGTGAATGTAAATGTCACACTTTTACCTTTTGAATGCAACTAATGAAATGTCAATCCAATTTAGTTTTAAGCCAAACCTTTTTGTCACTCGGAATGATTTTTAATATTATTGCTGCACAGCTCCTGGGTGTAATAGAGAATACAATGTACATAGAAAAATGGGGAATTTGAGTTGTTCTATAAGTTATATAATTGTGAAATAGAGATATAAATACATCAATGGTGAACTATTTTGTATTTTTTCTACCATAGGCAGTATTGTTTCCTGGCTACAACATGCACAATAAACACCTTTAGTATGAATTTTTTCTGTGACTAGTATATGTTTTCATTTTTTTGGAATAACACAGATGTAATTATATAGAAAGTACAATTTATGAGTCGGAATATCACGAGTCCAAACAAGGAAATCATCCTTCACATAAAGGTCTTTTTTACTTTGTTTTTCCTACATTGCAATTTTACATTAAAATTAGGCTTTTCTTTTTTCTTTACATTCCTGCAAATAAAATATACTTGCTTAAAAACAAGTAAAAAAAATACTATTTTATTATATTTATCAGCATAAACCCGCACGCATGATGCTACGCTTACGTAAACGTCTGCTCCAATCATCGCCAGGCTTTCGCGACGAGCGTTCCCATTGGCCTAGAACGCGGAAGTGGGCGGGACTTGCGCAGTCCAGAGAAGTGTCCTGTGTGGAAATGGTCGGGTTTGGCGCGGCCTGCTGGATTATTTAATGTCATCGAGGAACAAAACCTGACTTTTTTGGAGCACAGCCGCGCCGATTATGACACCATCGCGACGCCAGCGCAAAGTCGCCGTCCTATGAAACGGTCTGAATGTGTCGCGTTTTCTCCCCGGTGCGCTCGTCTCCGCTCCGGGACGCTAACGAGCTAACGACGATGCTACATTATAAACACGGCGACAAACAGGCGTCTTTTTGCCGCCCGGCGATCATCAGATCCGCCCGATACGAGCTCGTAGCGACGCGTGTTCACCTGCGTCGTTGATGTCCGGTCGGTCGTGCTGGACGGGCGTTTCGAGGGAGGCGGCTGGTTGTGTGTCGGGGGTCGGTCAGGTCTGTGTTGAACGGACCTCCCACGTGTGATCTCATGTTTTGGAGGGTGGTGGTGGTGGAGGGGGGGTCACTGATGCTGTCCGCAACGATGCTCCGGACGACAGCCCGTCGTCTTACGCGTCCGCAAGGCTGAGAGTGGCGTTGGTGAAGGCTGTTCGTGTCTCTTTCAGGAATAAAAGCTCTATTATCGGAGCTGCACCGAGCAAAGGAGGAGCAGGGGGGGCGGAAAGAAAACGTGAGCCCAGAGAGGAATCCGGATATAATCGTCTGTGGCCATGGCCTACTTCAACTACAGCTGTCTGAGCAGGGCTCAGCTCACCTTCGAGTATCTGCACACAAATTCGTAAGTGCTGATTTTCTGTTGTCTTGTGCACCAGATGCCGCACATTTATGTGAAACTGTACCTGCTAGAGGTTAATTAGGCTTATGAACATTGATCTATCAAGACACCTCTCTACTCTAAGTGTAAATGTTGACATGGCAAAGATTCAAAAGAGGGTTTCCCCCTTGCTGTTCATTAATAGACATAAGCTGATATTTTGCTGCCTTCATTTGAACATTTACTTTAATTTGACAGCATTTCAGCAGAAATAGTTTCTCAAGTTAGACTGGACCAGTTAATGTTGTGACAAAGCTTTGTTGTATTAGCTGATTTTATGGAACAATCTACTCTTTTGTGTTCACACAAATGTAAATTCTACGGCCAAAGGGTCATTTTTAGATGTTGGGTTTGATGTAGGGTTTCTGTCTGTCTGGAAGATGAGAAAGCCACCCTGGGGTCATTTCCAGACTTTCTGTTACACAGAATCCCTCCAGATATGACATAAATAAGTTACAACCCAGCAGATTATATGTATTATGTTTTCTAATATTAAACGCAAAAAATTCATGGTTTGTTTTCAGAACCACCCACGAGTTCTTATTTGGAGCCCTGGCAGAGCTTGTTGACAATTCAAGGTAGCATAATGGTTTCGCTCCAGGCCTTATTTTTGAAATTTTTTTTAACCCAACTTTTTTGTTTGTCCTTGGACTGCGTGTTGTCTCACAGCTGTCTTATTTCTTTTCACAGAGATGCCAATGCAACACGAATAGACATCTACACAGGTATGTCTAGAAAGGTTGTAGAGTAAAGATCACAAAGCATTCTTAGTCACTGAATTACACTTTTTTTTTTTCATCTGTTGTTAGAAAAAAGACCTGAATTGCGGGGTGGATATATGCTTTGTTTTCTGGATGATGGCATTGGAATGGATCCGAGTAAGTTCAACTCACTCGATAATGTATTGATGATTTGATGTTTGTTTTTTGTAAAAAAAAAAAAACGTAACTCCTTCTTTTGGTAGATGATGCCACACATGTGATTCAGTTTGGCAAGTCAAGCAAACGCTCACCAGAGTCCACTCAGATTGGCCAGTACGGAAACGGACTTAAATCGTAAGACCTTCATCCAGTTTGCGGGTTAAAAACGTGTGACCTGCGGTGCACTAATTTTAATCTATTTTCCTAGTGGCTCAATGCGAATTGGAAAAGACTTCATCTTGTTCACAAAAAAGGACAACAAGCTGACATGTCTTTTCCTGTCAAGGACTTTTCATGAGGAGGAGGGACTCGATGAGGTCAGAGTTTAAATATTGGCTTATGATGGTGATGTAAGATGGATAAAGCTTTGGAAATTGTACTCCTCTTAATAATAAAGGGATAATTCCCCCAATGGTCTCTAGGCCTTTTGCAGCTTAATGAAAACGACAACTGAGAGTTGTCTGGAGCAGAAGGTTATACATTTGCTGACTCTCTTCCCTTGTTATAATTAATGAGAAATAACAGAGCCTCTGTGTGGATACTTTGTGTTTGTCCAAACACACCCCACCTTTTGTTCAGTGCAACCATCTTTGTGAGCACATCTGGTCTGCCTTTGTTGGCTGCATGTGTAAACAGACAGATGTGGTGAAAGCTTGCATGTGATCCTGAGAGGAAGATATTCAGTGGCTGGATTGAAAGTGTATAGTCAGTGAAAGTAAATTGGATTCTGTCATTTATAAACTCGGATTATATCAATTTTCTCATCAAGGGTCCATAATTAATCAGGAACACATTAAGCATAGAGTTAACGTATGCCCATTGTTGTCTCTTTACAGGTGATTGTTCCACTTCCCTCATGGGATTTAAATACCAAGGAGCCAATAACTTCAGACCCAGAGAAGTATGCTGTAGAGACAGAGCTGATCTTCAAATATTCACCTTTTAGAGATGCAAATCAGTTGATGGAGCAGTTCAGCAAAATAGAAAGTAGCAGTGGTAAGCACAATTGTCCATGTAAAGATACCAATACATAGAAATCGATATAAATCAACTCAATTGCACCATTCCTATGAAAGACATCACTATAAAGAGTCATTGTGAGATATTTTATATTATTTTGGATTCTCATTTAGAGTCTTTTGTTAAAAGGTACCCTTGTGATCATCTATAACTTAAAGCTGATGGACAACAGAGAACCAGAGCTGGATTTTGAGACGGATCACCAGGACATTCTCATGGCTGGGACACCGGCTGAAGGAGTGTGAGTTTAATCATACGGTCACCAAACTTCGTTTTGGGCTTGATTTTAGGTGTGTGATATTGAGCCATATTTGCTGCTCACACAGGAAGCCTGAGCGGAGGTCATTCAGAGCTTATGCTGCTGTTCTGTACATCGATCCACGCATGAGAATTTTTATCCAGGGTCATAAAGTCCGGACCAAGAGACTGTCCTGCTGCTTGTACAAACCAAGGTAACGTGTGACATTATGCTGGGTACTGTGTCTGCATTTGTTAATTCAGGGAGTAAGTTGTGTTTTTCATCATAGGGTTTATAAATACTCATCCGTTCGTTTTAAAACGCGTGCTGAGCAAGAGGTCAAGAAGGCAGATCACCTTGCAAAGATTGGTGAGTTGGTCCTCGCACGTGTCTTCAGAGGCATTTTTAATGTTTCTGCTCTGGCTCATCACCGTTTCTTTAATCAGCTGAAGAGAAAGCAAGAGAGGCAGAGAGCAAGCGCTTAGAATTTGAGGCCAGAGTAGTAGACAACGTGTCAAAAGAATCACGTGTGAGTTCTGCATTTCTACCAGTATTTGTGTATTTCTGTCAACCTCAATCTGTTGTGTCCGTGTCTCAGTCCTTTGCTGATGTCTCCTTCTGTCCTGCCATACTGTAGGCCCTCCTGAGAAAGGTTCAAGACTCAGCCATGATGCTCAAACAGGATGCCGAAATGAAGAAACGAATTCTGGAAGCCAAACAGAAGTACGATAGAAACAGAAATGGTTAAAATATTACAACTGTATTCCTTTCAAAATGCGTAACCCTTCCATAATTGCTGATCCTTCTATGTTCTCAGAGCTTTAAAGGAGCCAAAGGAGCTGAATTTTATATTTGGGCTGAACATTGAGCAGAGGGACCTGGACGGGATGTTTGTGTACAACTGCTCACGTCTCATCAAGATGTATGAGAAAACTGGTCCCCAGTTAGAGGGAGGCACGTAAGTGAAACAGACACTTTCTACAGCTGACAGCCACATTTTAGTTATTGGGAAAAGTCTTACTCTTCTCCCATCTGTCCATTTTAGGGCCTGCGGAGGTGTGGTTGGAGTGGTTGACGTCCCTTATTTAGTTTTAGAGCCCACTCACAACAAACAGGACTTTGCTGATGCCAAGGAATATCGACATTTGCTGAAATCTATGGGGGATCACTTAGCCCAGTACTGGAAGGATGCAAACATAGGTGACTTTCTCTGGTATTCCACTGGTGTTAATGGGTGTATATGATAATATGATAATGGTAGACTCTCCTGCATGAAACGCTTGTGTGTCAACAGCTCAGAAAGGCATAGTGAAGTTCTGGGATGAGTTTGGATATCTCTCCGCCAGCTGGTCTTCTGCGCCATCATCTGACATGAGATACAAGAGACGTCGCGCAATGGAGATTCCAATTACCATTCAGTGTGGTGAGCTACAGGTTTCTCATGCGGTTAAAACTGGACACTCACGTATGAAATAACCCGACACTCACGTTATGGATTTTTAATTTTCAGACAAATGTTTAAAGTGGAGAACATTACCATTCCAAATGGATGCTGTGGACAAGCGCTATCCAGACAGTTGGGTGTGTCTCATGAACCCTGACGGCACACAGGACAGGTACACAAAGAACGCTGTCATTTTCATATTTGTAAATTAAGCTTTAAGTACTTATTATGGCAGTGATTCACCACAGTACATGTAAAGCGTGCCGCTGTCTTGTCAGGTGTGATGCCCCTGAGCAGAAACAGAATATCCCATGTGGTGTTCTGAAGAAAGAAAAAGTGTCATCTGAAGACAAACAGAAAGAGCTGGCAGAGAAAATCAAACAGCAGCAGGAGAAATTAGAGGCTTTGCAGGTAACTCTTTCAATTATGTCTACCGGGATTTCTGGCATTGCAGTTGCTTATGGGCAGTAACATCTGCATCCCCCTATATCAGAAAACAAGCACCGTCAAATCAGCAGCAGACATTAAGAAACTACCACTGGAGGTCAGCATGAAGCCAACAGAGAGCTCTGCTCAGGTACTCTTGTGCTGTCTGGTCATGCATTTATTTATTTGATCAATCTGTTTGCTCACTGTTCCGTGGGGCTTTGTTTCAGTCGTCCAGGTCTTCTGTGAGGTCAACGACACGGCCCCGCTCCCCACCGCTCCCGCCGCTCCTCAAAAACGCCCCCAGTACTCCCCAAGCTCGCGCTTCTCAGCGCCCCGCCCGCGGCCCCGCCCCGCCGCCCCCGCCGCTGAAAACCGAACCGACCAAGTCCAGGGCTGCAGCCAAGTCCCCTCTGCCGACACCCGCGGCCAAAGCTACCGCGAAGACCCCCGCAGTCAGCCGCAGCTCACGGGTGGGACAAAAGGTTTTAGAAGTCGAGACGAGGTTTAATACCGCCGCATTAAACGCGTCGCCAACAAAATGGTGCTTTGCTTCTTTCTTTAGACACCTGCCAAAACATCAGCCAAAGGTGGAGCTACTGGGCAGCGTAAGAGAGCTGTGGAGCAGGAAGACAGCGAGGAAGAGGACGAGGAAGATGAGGAGGAGGAGGAAGACGAAGAAGACAGCGAAGTGGATAAAACACAGTCCAAGAAATCCAAAATGGCTGCAGCGGTTGGCAACCGTGGAAAAGCGGTGGAGAAGCCCACCCCCAACAAACGTAGCAAGCTGGAAGAGGTAAACGTCGAAACCCATGTGATCATAACGAGCAGCGTTTGACAAGTTAAGCAGGATTACTCGTAAACTCCAGTGGAGCATGTTCATGGACGCTTTGCTTGGCTTGCTTGAAATCGCTCTCCCAAAGTGGAATTGGGCCTTTGCACATGAAACACTTGCTCTTGAGGCCACGTCCAGGCTGGCGGGTACAGCCCGTCCACACCTGTGGGTGGGGGGGCCACACACTAAAACGACCTTACCTGTGCACTGCTTTTTGAGATTGTTAATAACAAACTAACATGCAAACTGGCCATGGCAAATGGATAACCTAATTGGTCTAATTACTGAACTCAGAGAACCAGAAAAGCAGTGTAATAACCGTTAAAGTGATGGTCTGTTGTAAAACAACCCCCCGTCATAAACCGTTCCAAACTTCCTCCCAGACGGCTCCTCTCACGCTGTATGGTGGTATGAGGTGTCATACGGTGATAATGCCGAAATTGCTTGATGGTTAGGCAGAGATCGGCAATTAAAATTAGGCCTCACGTGATGTTGACTTTGCAGGTTTCTAAACGCTCACAGCCTGAGAAGAAAGGAGTTTTTACTCCTACCCGGCAGACCACAGCTACAGCAACACCTGTTGTTAAATCCAGTCCCATGCAACAGCATGGGGCCAAATCCAAGGTAGCTTTACCTGGTCGCTCTCTCTAGATTTCTCTTAACCTCGTCTGGTCCGCGTGTATCCCAGGATCATGATTCTCACCACTAATCTTGCTCTAGTGTCTACTAATGTCACACCATTCTCTAACTCCGTTAGCAGCATGTCATAGTCACCACTTGAGGTCTCACGAGCTTCAACTCTAATTCTTCACCTAGGAGCGAGCACTTGTGCTGGAGCCCTGTTTGACTAAGAACTGTCTTTCTCTCTGCACTGATGATAATAATAATAATAATCATGCAATTTGATTTGATGACCTCCCAACAGCAGGACGCAGACAACGATGCCAAGAATGCCCAGAAAGGTGAGACAGTTGCTCTTCATTGCACATCCCACTCATGGAACAAGAAAAACGGAAGCTGCAAAAGCTCCAACCAACTTTTATGAAGTTATTTGTTTGTTTTTGCAGATAAAGGTCTGCTGGTGGAAGTGCGTGTCAGCAAGGAGTGGTACACGGGCAAAGTCATTGCCGTGGAGACCAATAAACAGAGCGTTCGCTGGAAGGTGAAGTTTGATTATGTACCGAGATGCACGCCCAAGGACCAGTGGTACAGATCTCTTTCTCCTCCTGCATTTACTCCTGGTCTTGACCTTGCGCGTAAAGCAACAATTTGCACGTGTGCCTGCCAAGGGTGTTCAAGGGCAGCGATGAAGTGCGGTTGATGCGGCCCGCGTCCCCCAGCTCTCAGACTCCAGACACACAGCAGGAGACTGAAAAGGGGCCGGCACCCATGGAGCCAGACACCACTCAGCCTGGAACCAGTCGAGAGGTGACGGACAGCCTGGTCAACATGTTGAGGTGAGAAGGGTTGCAGTACTGGGTAACGACGCACAATATATCCATCACACTGACGTACTCGGGGTGCTGTTCTCGCCGCAGGACGATGCTGCGTTACTTTTTCCCTCCTGCTTTTCGGATTTCAAAGGATGAGGTTAACAACATGGCGCCTGAGGAACTGGTGGCCTTTCCTTTGGTGAGGCAAATGATAGACGTGGAAGAGCCAATCAAAGTCCGGTCTTTGCTACACATGCGTATTCGTCCTCTTGTAGAAAGAGTATTTCCAGCAGTACGAGTGCGGCCTCCAGTCGCTGTGCAACTCGTACCAGAGCCGAGCTGACGCCAAGGCCAAAGCTGTGGAGGAGAAGAGCAACGGCCTCGAGCTCAAGCTGAAAGAAGCCGACGAGAAGCTGCAGAACCTGCGAACAAACATTGTGGCACTTCTACAGAAAGTGCAAGAGGTGACTGCTGACCATGATGCTTCCACTTTTACTTCCACCCTGCACTTTGGCAGTTGATAAACTCAGTTTTGTTGCCATTTCAGGACATCGACATAAACACCGACGACGAACTGGACGCCTACATAGAAGACCTCCTCACCAAGGGTGATTAAAGGAAGTGGAAGTGGAGAAGACACAGGATATGCAGTCTTTTTTTTTAATAAACACTACATACCAATAGCCTCCCAAAGACTCACATGTAAAGAGTAGGCTGTAAATATTTGAGAATATATTCCTGATTGATCCCTCCACTTGTTAACACATATACTAAATTTGATCTTTGTTTAACCTGCGTTTAAAACCACTTTGATTTTTTTCAACTTAATGCAGGTTTAAGGCAGTTTTGTGTTTTTATCTGTTCCTAATGCTGTGACAGACTCCAGACTACATGTTTTGGATCACCATGGGGATTCAAAACAAACTTTCAGACTGTATTATATATTTTTTATTTTTCTATACCACAAACACTCAAGTATGCCCATTTTCCTCCATCTTGATCTACCAGAATTAGGGTTGAGTGTTTTTGTTACATCGACGAAAAAAAGAATCAAGGTTTTTATCAGTATAGATATCGTCTTTCATCCCTCCGTACTTTACTCTAGTATTGTTCTGAGATTATTTTTGGAGAAAAAAAGTTTCATTTCAACGCAAAGGCTATGTGTTCATAATTATTCAGTGCCTGTGTGTTCCTTTTTGAACAGATTTTTAAAATATAGGAAAGTTTTATTACAAGATGCATGCTTTCTTTTTGTTCTGATTGGAACAAAAAATGTATTTTTGACAAATCTCCTGAACAAAATAAATCTGTTCTGTCTGAGCTCCTGCGTGTGAATGTTGGTAACAAACATTCTTTTGGCTCGTCACTTAGGAGTCTCAAAGTTGACCTGACTGCCTGTTTTCACAAAACATGCGAGGCAGAACCAAGTGTGACATTCTCACAAAAAAAATATACAATATCACACCTTTGAGATGCAGAAACTGTAGTGGGATTTGCAGAAATACAAATTATCCTTGGCTTTACATTATTTATTCATATCAGACTTTCAGTTAAAATTTCCTGCTGGTTTCAAAGGCGCAATATGTCTAAACTGTTTTCTGTCTTGGTGAGGTGATTTCAGTGTTGGTATCATCATGAGTACTCAAAGTAACTTTAAATAAAAAATGCTATTTTCTTTCCTTGTCATTTTCATATTGATTTTAGGGGAACTGACTGTCCCATTGTTTAATTTGCCACGACTTAAATTGTATAATTGGTGTTTTGATGAAAGGATAACAAATTACTTTAATATGATTAATAATGAACATAATTTCTGAAAAATACGGGTAATTTTTTATAAAATCATTTTTTTAAAATAATGTTTAGGTAATTTAAAATCTCTTCTTTTACCAGATTTTAAGCGTGTGTCATAGAAGTCACCAAAGTCACGTTCAGACAGCCAACATCTCGCGAGAGTTGCTCAGCTGTTCATTCGTTTAAGTTTTGTTGTTTTGATCAGCACCAGCCGAGTTAAACCTCTAGTAAGATATCCCACCTTACATTTTCTCTTTTACCCCTAAGTTTGGAAAATAGCAGCAGATCCAGGAAATCAGCTAAAGTTAAACGCTATTGTGTAGCCTGTAGCTCATCCGCTAACATTTTGTTGCCATTGCTGCTGCAGATTTCTACAATTATTGAATATTTTTACCATTTAGAAACGAAATAGGCACCTTCAAGATTGTCCGTTTACAATATGATTAAGTAATTTCAATTTTAAAATGAGAATAGTAATGAGAAACTATGAAGCTACACTGTGCACAAATGCAATGAACTTTAACCCACTTTTGACTCATCCTGCAGCGTCTAAACATTTTCATTTATAAACCAGGTATTCTTAACAACGTTTCCCAGCCTGAATTAAATATTTTAAAAATAATTTTAGATTAACGTTTAATGAATTTTCATATAAGATTACACAATTTTATACACTATATATATATATATATATATATATATATACGATATAAATGTGAAGTACAGTGGGAAAAGTTGGGCATGGTTTTTCTAAAAGCCCATCAAATGCAGAGAGAGGAAAGTAACCCTTTTGTGTTGTCTTGGTGGTCTCTGGTGGAAGCTGGGAGCCATGTCGGTGTGCACAGCCCTGGGGAACCGCCCTCTGGCTGGAGGCTTTGCCAGGGCATGGCGCGGTGTCCCCCCGGCTCTGGTCTGCAGAAGATCAGCTCATGTGGCCGAACCAGGGTCAAGAGGGGATGAAGAGCAGGTCTGGGAGGCAGCAGGCCCAGTGCCATTCTCTGGAGCCAGGATAGGGTCCTTCTTTCAGGACAGGCCGGTTCTGAAGAATCCTTTCCTGGAGGATGCCTTGCTCAGAGGATACTTGAGTAGACATCTGCCTCAGCAGGTAACGAGGAAAATGAATGCATTCAGTTTGACTGTCAGGGGTCTGTGATATCGGGCAGACAGTGTGTTCACCTGCGCACAGGAAGCACTTTCAGATTTGTGTGCATTTGGAGAGCGAGTGGCCGACGAGGTGGATGAGTGGGGCAGAGAGTGTGAGCTCAATCCTCCACGGCTGGTGCACTTTGACTCCTGGGGATGCAGAGTTGACCACATCGTGACCTCTCCAGCCTGGAAACGCATGAAGGACCTGTCAGCTCAGGAGGGTCTGGTAGCCATTGGCTACGAGAGGTCCTTCGGAGAGTGGAGGTTGGTAGCCTGCGCCACTTCCTTTTTCGATTAAGGTCGTTGATAACTTTCTGCGGTGTGTGTGTGTGTATGTGTGTATTTTAGTCGCGTGTACCAAATGAGCAAGTTGTTCCTCTTCTCCCCCTCCTCTGGACTCTACACGTGTCCACTGGCCATGACGGACGGCGCTGCTAAAGTCATCCGGGTTTGTCGCTTCACAACGGAAGTTTCACGTCAACCAGCGTTATTTTTGTCCCGAACAGTTCAGAGTGCCGTTTTCCTTCTGCCTGCTTCATCTCGCATCAGTTATATGATCGAAATACCATAATGAAATGTGCTTGTACAGCTGATTCTCGTCGTGCAACTCCCTCCAGCTCGTTAACATGTCCGGTTGTCTGGTTGCATGTTGTGTCAAGTCATTCGGTATTCCATCGGCAGTAGATGAGGCGTACAGTCGCCTGACTACCCGGCAACCCGAACGTTTCTGGACTTCCGGGCAGTGGATGACAGAAAGACGCGGAGGATCTGATGTGGGTGAGGGGCAACTCTCGACTGTCTTATCTTGAAGGGGAACTTTTGTTGTTCTCTTCGCGCGCACACTCGGTCACCGCGTGAGCAGATCTAGGGAAAACGTCAAAGGAAGCGGATGAAAAGAGCCGTAGACATTACTGGCACGGTAGTTATCACTGTGGAATGAAGCTGTCTGGTGCGTTTCCTCAGCCCGCGGCACGGAGACGGTGGCCGTTCCGCAGACGGACGGCTCATACAAGCTGCACGGATTCAAGTGGTTCACCTCCGCTACCGACGCAGACGTGACTCTCACTCTGGCCAGGGTGCAGGACGGAGGAGGAGCCACGGCGCCGGTGCAGCACTTTCCTTCAGCTTTCCCCAAACATCAGCCGCAGTGATTTAATCAGCGCGCGTGCTTGTCCCGCAGGGCAGCCGGGGCCTGTCTTTGTTCTATGCAGAGGTCAGACGCGATGGAGGCGGCCAACTGAAGGGCATCGAGGTTCAGAGGCTGAAGGACAAACTGGGAACGAGGCAGATGCCGACTGCTGAGTTACTGCTGGACGGCCTGTGGGCGCACAGGGTCAGATTTGAGTCTTTCATGTCGATTGTTTTTGACGCAGGCCCGATAGTTAGGTTCAGTCTGGGTTCGAGACGAAGCCTTTAGGTTCATCAAATAGGACATTAAACAGATGATAAAAGTCTGATCCGACATGCCCGCTGAGATGATTCATGATTCGTCTTTAACTAAGTGATTCTGTTTGGGTGATTCCAGCTCTCAGAGGAAGGGAGAGGCGTGGCCTCCATTGCCAACATGCTGACTATAACCAGAATCCACAACAGCGTCTCTGCAGCCGCTGCGATGAGAAGGCACGATAGAGCTGAGATCCTACTCCCCACACTGTTCCCGTTACTCGTCTCCAGAACGTGCAGTTCACGCGGGCTTGTGTTGACAGGGTGGTCCAGTTAGCTCGAGACTACGCCACCCGGCGGACCGCCTTCGGGAAACTTCTTAAAGACCACGCCCTTCACGTGCAGACCCTCGCCAGGATGGAGGTGAGCGCGCGGGCGCGAACCGGCTCTCGACGCCGCTTCTGGTCACGCACCCTTGCTGTTGGCGCGGGCAGGTGGAGGCCCGTGGAGCGTTCCTCATGGTCATGGACGTGTGCCGCCTGTTGGGTCGAGAGGAGAGCGGCGGAGCCTCCCAGCTTGATGCGAACCTGCTGCGCCTCCTCACCCCCGTGGTCAAACTGTACACTGGGAAGCAGGTGAGTGGTTCCTAAATCCGCCCCAGTCTCACCTCTCCGTCTTCATATCACACCAGAATGGGGGCCGTCAGCTCTCTCATTCGAGACGCTGGAGTAATTCAACCGGAATACGAGACATTGAATCTCCACGCGAACATCTGTAAGTACAGAAACCCTGATCTCCTCGTGGACACCCATGTCTATTTCAGGCAGTGGCTGTGGTTTCAGAGGGTTTGGAATGTTTCGGTGGACAGGGCTACATTGAAGACACCGGTTTGCCGGGATTGCTTCGTGATGCTCAGGTGTGTATGTGTGTGTGTGTTTGTGTGTGCGCGCCCATTGTGCGGGTTCGCGGTTCTGAAATGTTAAGACTTGCTTGCGCCTTTCTCTCTCTCTCAGGTGTTGAGTATTTGGGAAGGTACCACAAATATTCTGTCGCTGGATGTGCTTCGCTGTGTGGCGCGGAGCTCAGGAATGGTTCTTCATGCGTACTTCACCCATACCAAGGTGCTGGGAAGCATCCTGCAGAACATGCTTTGTTACCACACACACGTTCCAGTACAGGGAGAGTTGAACTGATACGTCTGTCACATTTACTGTTGTGTGTGTGTGTGTCTCGTAGACCCTTCTTGCAGGTGCCTCTGGTGTTTCTTCATTGGTTCCTGCAGTAAGTGCTGTGGACCTGGCTCTCTCTGAACTGAAGGATTTCATTCAGGAAGCAGCTACCAAAGCACCAGGTTACCTGGAGCTGGCAGCCAGAGATTTGTCTTACAGCCTGGCTCGTACATACACGGGTTCGTACCATATGCCCATGTGCTCTATTAAAATGATATACACAAAATCTAGAGTGTGTGTGTGTGTGTGTGTGTGTGTGTGTGTGTGTGTGTGTGTGTTGACAGGCGCCCTCCTGATTGACCATGCTTGTTGGAAAGGAGCGTCTGCAGCTGACAGCTATGCAGCTCTCAGGTAAAAACATCACTTATTCTGGTTTCAGAGTGTGTTTTCTGTGCTGCTTTATTGTGGTTTCTATCCTAACCTTGGTAGGTGGTGCGAACAAGACTTGTGTCCTGTGGTAACCAAGCAGGCCAGGGGTTGCTATGATCCCAGCACTCCAGCACTCGATGCTGCACTGGTCTATGACCAGCTGATACAAGACTGAAGGGTTCCCTGGAAACAAATACACCCAGCGCCTGGTCTGCCCTTAATTTGCCTAACTTTTACTTTAAACGAATCCTGCCTGTGCAAGAACATCACTGAAGCTCAAACTATTAACATATTTGTCAAGTGATTGTCTCTCTTTTTGAGGGTTGATATTTTTGTATTTCTACTTGTGTATAAATAAAGATATATTTGCATCAATGTCGCCTGCAATAAAATTGTGAACTATATTTTTAGACTGTGATTTAAAGGAAATGGGAATTTGGCTAAATAGAAGACTTGGGAAAGTAAATTCCCAGTAAGCCAGGAACAAAACAACATAACCTAAATGGAGCACAGGTCACAATCCTGGAGCGTTGGGGT
Organism: Lagocephalus sceleratus; assembly: GCA_911728415.1. Lineage (NCBI taxonomy): Eukaryota > Metazoa > Chordata > Actinopteri > Tetraodontiformes > Tetraodontidae > Lagocephalus > Lagocephalus sceleratus. Next base: position 3,760,993 of record CAJVRN010000237.1, on the reverse strand, counting down.
GCTTAAAAAAAGCTGCGGAAGAACGACCAAGAATGGGAAAGCGCAGATTGCGTTTTCTTTACACACAGACTTTTGTTAAAACACATTTGAATTGGATTTTATTACACATGACATTGGGTAAGGTTGTGTTTCGCCACACAATCCACGAGGAAGGTGCGGTACCGTTTAGGGGTGTCTGCCGCTTTAGAAAGAACTGTAAAAATTCCGAGTTTCAGAATGAGTCATTGAAGTCAGCGCGGGGACGCTGAATGGGCGGGGCTTCGGTCGAGGACGAACACAATGTTCAGCCGATCAGCGTCCAGTCTTCTAAAAACATTTGGAACAAACATCCCGGCTGTCCCACAGCAAGGCTTTCGCCTTTTTTAAACCCCCCTTTATCGGCTTTCATTGAAACATGGCGGATCTGATGAAAATATGGCGGTTTTAATCAAAATACTCCGACCGGTTGAAGCGCAGCTAGAATGAACGCGGGTCCGGGATGAAGCAAATCATGCCTTTTTCGGTTTTTCTGTCACTTTTGCTGCTGCTGTCGTGCCACCAGCCGCTTGCTTTCGGCTCCGGGAAAGGCAGGAATGATCCCGGAGTCGGGCTGTCCGGAAGATCCGTCAACGGGACGTCAGACACGACGACGGTCGGCAACGATGAGGTGGGTGCTGCTCAAACACACAAACAAACAAACAAACAAAGATGTTTTCAGGCTACGGCCTGCAGGTCTGCAGGTCAGTCGGCTGTGATCACTTTTATATGAAGCTGCCAGGTTGTCAGCAGGTTTGTCCAGTTGTCACATGACGAGGACGCCTTGGTTGATTGATGTTTGGAGTGTGTGTATGTGTGTGTGTGTATGTGTGGTGACGTGCATGTCACCACACACATAGCCAATCATTCTGAAAGAAAAAGAAGGTCACTTCACATCCTAAGTCACTCAGGATGTGGGGAGAGACAAAACAAAGTGGACTGTGTGTGTGTGCGTGTGTGTGTGTGTGTGTGTGTTGAAAAGCGTTGATGATTACATCGAGCTGTTGAATGCTGCCCCATAGGCACCAGTAAAGGGGGGACTATGACAATGTTTGGTGTGTCCAGTGTCACAGTGTGATGAACGTCAGCGTCGAGGACCGCTGTCCCTTTGTGAAGAGGACACCTGACTGTAAAATGGCAGATGGCTTCATCAACTACCTTCAAGTTGCCTTCTGTCTGCTGCCTCCCAACCTCACGCCCCTCACAATCACCCTATGTGTAAGACCTCGTGTGTGTGTGTGTGTGTGTGTGTAATTTTGCTTGTAAGAAATGCTCAGAGGCGCCACACCTTTGGAGAGCTCTGCTTTCTCTGCGTTGCTCACTCTGCTCAACACGTATGTCTTTGTGACACCCCTCCTTTTGTAACATGAACGTTGTCATTGGAGCAAGACGCAGAGTTGTACAATCTGCACCGTTTAACGCGCAAATCGATTGGTCTTTTCTGAACCAGTAATGAGATAATCATCCTTTTTTTTTTCGCCCCTGCTTCTTCACAGATTATCTGGCTGCTATTTTTATTTGTTGTTCTTGGACTCACAGCATCGAAGTTGTAAGTGTCTCGCATTGCCAGAATACTCCGCTGATTCCACATTTTTGTCGATCATTGATTATTTCCATTAGTCAAGAGCATATTCACAAGCATGTAACGCACACAAAGACACACTCGGACACACACGTGTCCTCTCATGTTCATGTCACATAACTAAAGCTTTACATTTACTTTAAAGGAAGCACTTGATTTCTGCTTCCCTCTCATCTTTTATTTCACGAATTCAAATTCGCTTTACAGAAGCTTCTGAAAGTTTCATTACTCGACTACTGAACGAACACGTCTCTTCTCTCTCTGCAGTTTTTGCCCCAACCTCTCGGCCATCTCGACGTGCCTGCACCTCTCCCACAACGTGGCTGTATCCTTGATGTGCCTCCGCTGTGCGTCCCTCGGCAGCGTGACCTTGGAAAACTGTATTCCTTGACTGTCCTTTGTGCTGAGGGCGTCACATTTCTGGCTCTTGGTAACGGAGCTCCAGACATCTTCAGTGCCATTGCGGCTTTCTCCCATCCACACACTGCCGGGCTGGCTGTGGGAGCCCTGTTTGGTAGGCACAGTCTCACCCCCCCCCCAACAAGTACCTAACCCTAATCTAATCCCTCTTAATCCTAACCCCAACCCTCAAACAGCCCTTTAAGGTCATGATCTGAAATGCCCCCACGCCCAAAAATGTCCTCACTTTGCTGGTGAAAATGGAAGTGTTGGTCCTCCCTATGTAGCATACAAGAATACACACACACACACACAGAAACCTGTTCATCCTCATTCTGCGCGCCTTCCTCTTCCTACAGGAGCGGGTATATTTGTCACCACAGTGGTTGCAGGTTCTGTGGCGCTGGTGAAGCCCTTCACTGTGGCCTCCCGCCCATTTTTACGCGACGTCAGCTTCTACATGGTGGCAGTGTTTTGGACTTTCCTGATGTTGTTCCGGAAGACCACGACACTGGGCGAAACATTAGGTAGTCTCTCTCTCTCTCTCTCACACTCACACACACACACACACACGCACCTTCTTAATGTTCTGATGATCCAAGTATAAACCTCTTTTTTTCCAGGGTATCTGGGCCTCTATGTGCTGTATGTCGTCACGGTCATCATCAGTTCGTTCATCTACCAACGTCGGAAACGTTTGGTCCACTCCAACGCTGAGAGCCCTTCTGTCCAAGGTTACAGCCGCAAACACACGCGCAGACAGTCGGTAACATGGAGACGCGAATAAGTTAAAACGAAAAGCGTCGTCTGCATTTGCAGAGTTTCCCTCGTCGGACTCGTCGGACGACGACGTTCCCTGCTTGTCCGAAGGGAGCATCCAACAAGATTACGGTAGGCTCGCGGCCTTTCCCTTTTGTTGACACGGCGGGCTCCCTTTCTGCATCGCTGTGTGTCTGTCTCAGACTCCGAGTACAGGCCGCTCCTGCCCTACACCGAGTCTACGAGTCAGATCCTGCTGTCCTCTCTGAACCCGGTGGACACCAGGAAGTGGAGGAGGAAACCGTGGAGCTGGAGAGTCTTCAAAGTGCTGAAGGTGCGTCGGTACAGATGAGGGAGGTGGTGTGGCGAGCTCCGTGCTGAACGCTCTTGGCGCCCGCAGACCCCCGTGGAGGTCTTGCTGCTGCTCTGCGTCCCTGTCGTCGACCCAGACAAAGACAGCAAGAACTGGAGGCGCCCGCTCAACTGCCTCCATCTGATCACCGCCCCTCTGGTGTGTGTTCTCGCCTTCCAGTCTGGAGCGTGTGAGTGCGTCGGCCTGAAGATCTGCGCAGCGCGGCAGCCAAAAGCTTGTTTATTAAACCCCTAACTCTTCCCCTGACCTGCTAATCTAGATGGAGATTATATGATCCAGGGCGAGTTTCCCCTCTGGGTGCTCTTCCTCCTCCTGGGCCTCTTCCTGTCTGCCATCGTCTTCTTCACCACCACCAACGACCATCCCCCAAAGTACCACCCGGTAAGAACGCTCCCGGGATCCGCCACAGGTCCGTCTTATTACAGCAGCAACAGTAACGCGCGGGGGCGGTCTCATCGCAGGTGTTCGCGGCGCTGGGCTTCATGGTGAGCGCCGTGCTGATCAGCGCGGTGGCGTCCGAGGTGGTCAGCGTCCTGCACATGCTGGGCGTGGTGCTCAGCCTCAGCAACACCGTGCTGGGCCTCACTCTTTTGGCCTGGGGCAACAGCATCGGAGGTGACGCAGGCTTTGCACGTCGCACGAGGCTCGCGGCACACACCGTCGCCTACCCCCCCCGCATCGAAACCTTTCGATCTCCCCCTCTCTCTGACAGATTGCTTCTCCGACATCACCGTCGCCCGGCAGGGGTACCCGCGGATGGCGATATCCGCCTGCTTCGGAGGCATCATATTCAGTATCCTTGTTTGTACACCAGAGTGTGACCAACAGTGTCAGTCTAGCGACAGCCGTCCTCCCTTGACTCGCGGTCCCGCAGACATGCTGTTCGGCGTGGGTCTGGGATGTCTGGTGCAGATGATTAAAACCCACTCAGACGTTCAGGTGAGTCCCGGCTTCACCGCGGCGGCTCTGGCAGCCGGGTCACCCTTCTTTTCCGCTCCCCAGTTTGAGACGGAGGGCCTGCTGACGTGGATCCTCACAGGAGCTCTGGGACTGTCTCTGGTCCTGTCGTTCATCACCGTCCCGCTGAGCCACTTCCACCTGGGTCGGGGCTACGGGATCTTTCTGCTCATCTTCTACGGCGCCTTCCTTCTCGTCGCAGTTCTCACAGAATTTGGGACGATCCACAACTGACTCCAGAAAGGCCGGCGTTGTAAGAGGAAAATCCTACCGAATACAACACCACACTGGAACAGACCAATGGCATTCTCCATTACAAAAGATGACAACTGCATTATTTATACAAACTGTGACAGATGGCATGCAAATAACAAAAAAAAGGACCTCTGTACTCAGGGAGAACTGAAACCAATCGAGACGGCGTGCCTTTTAACGAACATTTCTGCTGACTGGAGCCGTTGTGACATTTTAAATCCAAGGGAAATCGAGCTTTGTAATAACGGTATGTTTTAAAAACTCTGTGAAATGAACTGTAATGTAATGCACTGCCAATCAAAAGCTTTTCAACTTGTCCCCAGCTGCTTCGGGGGAATTAAAAGTTATTTTTTGCTTGTTTTTATATATTGGAGTAATGGTGTTCTTGTTAAATAGTTTTAGTATTTAAGTAAATCCCACGGAAAAATACATTAACAGCTTGAGGAGTTTAATAAAATCCATTTTGACTAACTCATTTATATATATTACAGAATAGGAAGTCATGTAAAAACGATTTCCTGTTAGAGATACATTATTTTGGTGTTAAAAGGGAGCGTTACTTTCAGTCTTAAGAGAAGTCCATGTTAATACTCATCATTATGTGCCAGTGAACTAAGGCATCGGGTTTAAGTTCTAAAATACTTCACAAAAGGCCTACAGCAGTACACGTATAGTACACAAATACTGTAGTAAAAGAAACTGTCTGGCTATATTTACTGCAGTCTTTAAAAAGTCTCCCTGTGGGACACAGTTCCACACCGACAGTTCCAGGATGGGCTCAGCTTTAACTTCCAGAGCGTCAGAGAAGCGTAAAATGCATCCAGAGGCACAAGGAGTCAAGACAGAGGTGGTTTTAGTTGATGCTGTGAGGTCCAGTCTGTGAATCAAGTCGAGGCTCTAGGAAGGAAGATGGGTCGGAGATGAGATCTTCTGAATGTGGCTGCAGGCTTTGGTCTGTCTCGGGAAGGCTCTCCCTTGAATACTCGGTGTACCACTCCTGGAGGATCAAGGTGTGGGATAGAATCAGAGCCGATGATCAACTCAAGTAGCAATTACAGACAGACTGTGTTGGTTTTCTTACCTGTATCTCCTCCTCATACATTTTCATGCTGAGGTCGGTCTTTGTTCTTGACCTACGACCTTGGTACACCAGAGATGGGTGCTGTATGCAACAAACACCAAGTGAAAAGAAGTCAAGTATATGATTCATGTGAAGAGAATGGAGACCTGACTGTGTTTTCTTACCCCGCCTCGGTCCATGGCTTGGAGGACACCTTGCAGAGAACTTACGGAGGACGGTCCTGAACAAGTGTGTTTGTAGAACTCCAGAGAGGCCAGAGCTTCATCGCGACTCACCTCTACTTCAAAAACAATTCCGTTCTCATCTAGAATTGTACAAAGGGGCAGGAGAAATGGTCAAATTAGTACCACCTCAACCATACATCGTGTGACCCACATCCACAGCAAACATGTACACACATTCTAAACCGAGTAACTAATGGTGAGTTCTAATATACCATTTATTATTCCGTTCTCCCCGATTCTCTTGTTCCAGCCTATAACTTAGTTTAAACTAAGTAAACAATTAAAAATCTATCCCACCCTCTGGGTTCTCCAGCGGTTCCCGGTTCTTCCGACTGTAGTTCATGCGGAACACGAACGCATCCAGAATGAACGCCACAATAATGGTCATCACCACCTAGAAAGTGAACGGTCTTATCAGTGATGCACGCAACTGCATCAACATGTTCAGAAAATAACTCCACATCAAAACCACCAAAATGACGGTGAGACTGTACAGCCCTCACCATGGTAACTATATAGAAGGTCATGAAGTACAGCCTGCTCCAGTGACTTGTCATAGAAGTGATTCCTTCCTGTCAGGGAATAAACACAGCAGCAGGTCAGCAGCGCCCCCTACTGGTCAACAGAATAGTGAACGGTCAGGCGAGCGTAAATGTTTTGATCTTACCATAGTGATGTACCAGTTATTGACCACAGTCAGCTCAAACAGAGTCACTGCAGAAAGACAAGGCGTGTCATCATGGAAAACACATGCGGTGCACAAAATATGAAACCTTAAGTCTGAGACATTTACTCCCACAGAAAGAAAGGATGAGCTTGTGGAATGTAATTGAATGTCATTTTAAATCAAATATAAAATGTTGCTAATTCTCACCAAAGCTGCTCAGAATGTGGTTGAAGTTATTGAGATAATAATAGCCTTCTTCCAACACAGTTTTGTTCCCAATAGTTTTGTTAATTTGTTTGTAGGACTCTGCTACTGTGCTGGTGCTGTGAGAGGACAAATGAAATGGAACAAACATCAATTAGTTCAGCAAGCAGGTGAATGGTGAATCCAATCGGCTCACGTGCATCAATGTGCTCAGAACTGCAGAAAAATGGCTCACTTGCAGCAGTTGGGGTACACAACATCAGCAAAGAACTCCATTCCCACAATGGCAAAGGAGTAGTAGAAGATGATGAGGGTCAAACCGAGGCTTGCCATCCTTGGGAAGAGCTCAAACATTGTGTCCAGCACATTACGATATCTCTGCTTAATCTTAAACAACCTGCAAAATGTAGTAGTATTTCACTGACAGGGAAAGTGTGAGTGGGCCTATTATGCAATCATGTCAGAAACAAAAAATGAAATTACCGGAGCAGCTGAAGCGGACGGAGGACTACAATGAAATAAAAAGGCTCCATGTCGAAGGCAAGAGCGATCAGGCCCAGAAAGGCAAAGACGGTCACAGAGAAGTCAAACCTGGACAAAAGGGAAGAGGAGCTCATGGATCAGGAATGCTTCAAAATCGATCATTTAACAGCGTCCAAGCTATTACTCACAGATTCCAACCAGAGCTGAAATAAGCCATCGGCCCCAGACCCGAAATTTTCAACAACACCTCTACACCATAAACTACAAGGAAGTAGACAAGAAGCCTCGGCTGAGTGCATGCACGTCACATTGAGAGTTTGTGTAAGAGGGAAACGTGGCGAGCACACTCACTTGTCAGAAAAACAATGTAACTCCAGGGAACAATTTTGGACCCAGAAAATCCATCTGCAACAGGACACAGAAGACAGATCTGGAGTGCAGAGCATTTTCCCCTCAGCATTTCTGTTCAAAGATTGCACAAGACCGTACTGTTGAGTGTGTATGTCTCCAGGAGGATCCACACCCCGTTGATGGCCACCACCACATCTGTAAGAGATGAAGACGTTTATCTCAATATCTGAGAAGACGGAAAAGAGAGCGTTCACCCATGAACTTACACATGGTATACTGGAAAGCCTTTGACTTCACAAGCAGGTGGATGCCTGGAGATACAAAGAAAAGCCAGGGTAATATGACTCAGAGAGACTGATGTGATTCCTTGAGCCTACGTGATTAAAGAAACAGTCTTAACCCTTGAAGATGAGGAAGGTTGTGTGGGGAAGGTCATCAAACCAATGTTCACCGCTGCGTCGTGCCTGAGCCACACACAAACATTATAATCAGCCAAAAAGGATAAATCTCAACTAGATGTGATGAATGTGACACAACTTACCTTCCATTTAAGACCCGTGACCTGATAGAACTTATAAAAGTCTTGCAAACTGTAACAGGAAAAAACATTAAACTGCTTGTACTTCTTGACTTGTACTTAATATGCTGGATCATTTAAAGTAACTGTGTCACCTCAGCATAGGAGCTCCTGACGTGTTCAGAGCTTTATACGTGAGGAAGCGGTCTCTCACAGACATACGCGGTCTGTAAAATCTCATCAGACCATCAAACTGTTTCAAAGACACGCCCATCGGCCTCTGAAAGACAGCATCTCAATGTCAAAACAATCAAACGGTGCATATGGAGGTGTAACTATGAACGCCTTTAATCAACTCCCACAGGTATGTACAACATACAGAGCAGGCCCACCTGTCGGCTTACTAACAGCTGAAAGGCGTGGTCGATGGCAGAGCGTTTGTGAAGCAGCAGAGATTTGAACTTCATCTTCTCCACATCGTTAAACGTATCAAAAACTACAGCCAAGAGCTGAGGGGAGACGGAAATTACAATAAAACAGTGCTTGGATCTAAGCATTTATAATCACTGCTGCATGTGTAACACAACAGTTTCTAATTAGTACCAGATTCATGATGAAGTAGAGCTCTATGGAGAGGTAAACAATGAAGAACACACAGGACCAACGGTTCTTGGAGTATGCTGGCATCATCACATCAGGGAAACTACAAAACATGAGGTAAACATGGCATAAGAAAACAATTCATGGATTCGTGGAAGGTAGAATTGCTGCTGGCAGGATGAATGTGCATATTTAAGATATAATAAGCTACACTGTAATTTATTATTTTTGGCAAATTCAATCATATTATCAGAGAGTTCTGAATTCATCTTGGTCCAAGAGGAACTGAAAGTGGGGGTGGGGTGCGTCAAGCATTGCTGAACTTACTTAGCTGTGGTCAACAACACAAACAGACTGACGAGGCTGTTCTCCAGCGTGCTGAAATACTGCAGGGAGAGAGGCATGTTACGCTTTTAGGTTAATACTACACATTCACATTACAGCACCGGGAGGAAGAAAAACACAGCCAAGTCTGCAGGGCTCCACATACCGGGTCGGAGGTGTTGGTAGAGAAGAGGCAGAAACCTGAAAGGACAAACACAGAGTAACAGAAAATCAACTCGCTCTTTTATTACACTATTGAGCCATTTTCAAAAAAAGAAGGAGCATTTAATGTTGACAGACTTCCAAATACAGGGTTTTCTTACCTAAGATAGCAAATATAACCATGAAGAAAAGCAGCAACAGGAGGATATCCATAAATGGTGGAAGGGACTGGAAGATCTGACGCAAGTTTCTGGTTGGATGAAACACAGCAATTGTTGAGCGGTGTTTGTCTGAAGTCACTCAAACAGTGGGACTATCAGTTTTCTTTGCACCTGCGCACAGCACCGCAGTATCTGCAGTCCACCAGGAAAATTGGTCTCAGAGCTCTGGTCACGCGCATGTGAGATGTCTGCCTGATCAGAACCACGATGGCCTCCACGAACTGGAGCATCAGCACACACGTCTGCACAAGAAGCGCAAATGGAGAAAGTCTCTGAATGTTGAGCCTTTCCGGAGGTTCCTCATCACTCATGTGTTACCTTCACCATGGTCCTCTTGTGTCGGATGAAGGTGTGGAAGCCTAACCATCGAAGTTTCATGCATAGCTCGAACGCCACCATAACCAAAGCCAGCAGCTCCAGGGTGGCGTGGACCTATGGAGGCATCAAACGCTCTTTTACAGCAAGTCTCCACGCTCATGTGAGTGAGTGCACGTGTGTGTGTGTGTCCACTCACGTAAACGTCCAAGCGCAGCGAGGGCACGGCGGGAGCTTCGCAGAGCGACAGCATCATGAGAAGCAGCCCGGTCAGCAGCTCCATCATGTAGAAGAGGTGGTTGTGGGCGAACAGGTAAGCTGCCAGTGCCTTTGCATTCCGAGGATGGGTGAAGAACTTATCATTGTTCTCTCCCTCCTTTTTTGTGGACACATAAAAGCAACATGTTTTATTTAGTGCTGTCAAATGTAAAGCTTTAATAACAAAATTAACCCAGTTTTGGTTACCTCCAGTGGTGGGTAATGGAGTTTTTTCACTTCTTTAGTGGCAACCGCGCTTACAAACCACTTAATAATTTGGGATTTTCAGTTTGCATTGCCATGTAAGATAGCTGATGTCTAACTTTAATAGCCTTTTTAGTTTTTTTTTCCTGCCTTTTACCTTTTAGGCCTGTGTACATAATTATATCTATGAGCATATACGAGGAAGGAGACAATTAGTCATTGTTGATGAATGATGTGGTATTGCATCAAAGGAGAGAAGCTGTTCCAAGTTTACAGAAAGCTATTAAAAACAGACTTTGAATTCAATTGCATATTCTTTGTGTTTATTCTGCATTTAATTTAACATGATTATTTCTGCTTGCATAAATCTGTTCCAAGTCCCATCTTTTTATTTAGAAAATGTGACAAAATGCAATCAAGATTAATCACAAATAATGACAGAAAATTAAGAAGATTAACTAGTTAATTATTTTGATTGACAGCCCTAGTTTTGTTTGATCCTTGTACTTGAAATAAAAGGTCTGGTTGCTAAAAGTTCCATTAATCTGAACTTGTTTAGGAGTAAGACTTTAAATTACTCAATCTAAATCCAGTGTTGTTAATACCTGCAGGTAAATAGCTGCCTCTTGGTAGTTCATCTCCCAGCTTTGCTGCAAAGAAGCATTTTGGGATCTGTAGTTTTGAGGCCTGGGTCTGGAGGCCGCAGCATTGTTCGCTATGTCATAGTTGCCATCTCCATCTGGAAGAGCACAAGGAAACAAAGAAAAATCTACAACAAATTTCAGATGCAATGCAACACTGTCTTTAAAGTTGAACGTAAACCACATGCCCCCGCCTGGAAAACGGAGCACATTGGTGTAGCCCTACCAAAGCAGCCGAGCTCTAGCTGTGAGGTGAAGGAGGAGATCACTACTGGACTCTCATCATAGGTCAGATCAGCCGCCTGCCCACACGAGCACTCCATTAATCAGGCTGGATTTGTCAGTGTGTCTCAGCTGTGTTAGCTTAATAAGATCCCTGAAGTCCACAGCACGCAAGTGTCTGTATGTCATTCACAGAGTGTCAGCCTTATCCCAGCATCCAGACACATCTGGAGCTACAAACTGCCAAACATTCCAGATGCAAAACCCAGGAACAGTCACAAATCACAAGAGTACAAACGAGAGTCATCTGACACCCACATTTCTCCACACAAACACAGCAAAATCCGATTCAAGCTCCGTATTCCTTTAAGAACTGGTTTGGTTCCAGAGGAGGAAGAAGGAAGAATTTTCTTACAGTCCACCTGAGGACCGACACCGTCACTAATGCAGGTGAACTGTGACATTGACATGTTCATTGGTTTAGACTGTGAGTTTGAACTTTGATACTAGTGTGACCAACCCGTGAGAAAGTGCTGCGTTTGCACCGATTTCATCCAGTCTACCCTTTACCCCTCCTTCCTGCCACAGTCAGGATGCCGACATGGCTGACCAAAGAAACTGTGACTCACTGAAAAAAGGCAGATTTCTAGAATTTGAGAAGGCCAAGAAAAGTGCAAAATGCAAAGCAATCATTTGTTGACTCACAAAGCACAAGTCAAAGGAATAGAGTCTGGACAGTCTGCAGAAATCATCTTAGGCTGCAGAGAAGCACAGTTGGCTGATTACAGCCAACGCTGTTTCTGTCCTCTGTGATTTCAGTTCTGCATTTGTACGAGAACGACATGCTTAGAGCTGCATGCAGGCAAAAAAAAAAAAGATCAAGTGGTCGGACTCATCGAAGCACAAACAAGCAGAGCAGTCACAACTGAGACCACGGCCACAATCAAACTGTAGTTCCGGGACGATCAGAAGGGCCGCCGACCGCCAACGGCGAGTCTCAACCCCAAGCTTCTATCCAGACAGCTTTATCACTGGGCCGTGCGGCACACTCTTCTTTCATGTTACTACAGGTTTTTCACCCTTTCTTGCTTCCAGACGCCCCAAAAGCTGTCAGACAACAATCTCCCCCTGCTCCCCATTCCCACATATCCTGACAAAAACCTTCCTGATCCGGTCAGCTCACACACGTCGACACGGTTACACATAGAGTGAATCCAATAACACACATGCAGACACGCTGAGGCTGCAACCTTCATATCTGGATCACGTTTGCCGTCCGTGGACAAGGTTGGCGAGTATCACCATACCATCACACAGCCGATCGCAGCTCCTGGGGAGCGACCTCCATCAAAGCCACACAGGCAGCGGGACTATCAACAACACTGAGAAGCTTCAGCCTGACAGCGGGATCCCGAGCAACACAAACACACACACAGGAAATACACGTGAGCCACATCTTCACATAAACTACACTGGATCCCTTAATCTTTGGACAGATCTCTTATTTTAGGGGCTGTCGGAGGCACGCTGGGGAGCTTTTTGCTGCTGGTGGTGTGTAATCGCTGTGGTTTGGCCCACCAGTTCAAAAGGTCATATTTTCCAGGTCACATTTCAGAGAAGCCGCCCTGGCCTGGTGGATCAGTGTTGGGGGGGTCTGGGGGGTCTGGGGGCTCTGAACCTACTCTGGTCCCTCCGCTCGGCCTCGTCGTCCAGCAGACCGCTGTTCGCCTCGTCCCACGTCAGGATCAGGGGGACGTCGTCGTCAGGCTCCATAGCGTGCCCCCCCTCGCTGAGGTGGAGCTACCAGCGGGCTGACAGCTGCTGCTGGGGGGTCTGGAGGTGCATGCCCCCCTCCCCCCTGCAGCCCCGGTAGCCGCGTTAGCCGACACAGGTCCGGGACGACGACGGGAGAGCTGGTTTTAGAGTGTCAGAGACGCGAAAGACGGCGCCTACCGTACCGTACAAAAATATAAAAGTTGTTGTTGCTTTTGGAGGAAGGGGGGGGTCGTGTCGTCACGGCGCTGCGCAGTCCGCGACGCTCGAGCTAACAGGCTAAGGGTCCGGCAACTCCGCTCGGCGCTGACCGACAGAGAGCCGCTCCTCCCCGGTGGCGTTAGACGGGGGACCGACCGCGACTCATCCCGTGTCGAGAGGGCCGTGGCCGGCCTTTAAAAGACTCTGATGTCGCTCCTGGGGACGACCCCAGCGGAGCCGCGACGTGCCAGACTTTACGACAGCGGAGAGGTTTACGGCACACGTTGTCTTGGTGATCAAATTAAAGTAAATAACGGTGTTTATTTATTTATTTAATGTTATTCGTCTGTCAAGTTATTTGATAGGGTGGAATTAGTATTTAATTTAAATAAATTAGTTTAAACTGTCACATAGATCTTCACTTTAGAGGTATTCTCTAAAACATGTTTTGGGTTTTTTTTACTATAGCCAGTTTAGGAGCGACTTTAATAAAAAGACAATTGTCATTTGATTGTTTCTAGGGAAAAAAAATAAAGGTTGAGTTTTAAGATAAATAACTGGCGATTTACAAACGCTTGGTCAGACAGGTTGACTCTATTATTCTGTGTATTACTCTATGCGCAATCTGCAGGTTGTTGTAACAGATTCGGGACGCACTAAAGGTGTCCTCGGTATACAGACACTGAACCTGTTTGATTTCCTCTGCAGGTTTTCAGCATCGTTAGGACAAAAGTGCTCATTCAAACGAGGACTGACGCGTTACGAGCAGCTGTCATCCCTGTAGGTTCCACAGGGGGGCAGCAGAGAACAGCGTATATTAAATCATCTCTTTATTCTCTTCCAGTCAGCTTTATGTCATTTTAGCAGTAACACATCCAGTCCTAGCCAGGAATTAAACCCTTACGGTTCCTCCGTTCTTACTAAGGTAATGACACATTAATACACGACACTCTTCATATTTACATTAATCAGCGTGTGTTTGCAATACAAATTGTATTGTATTTGTGGAGTTAACTCAGAGTTTTACATTAAAGTACCAGTCAATTTTGAATGCCATGGTAGGGGACTGTGGTTCCTTGCCTCCAGAGCAAGTGTTACTTTTTGCCCTTTTTTATTCCACTCTGTTCTCTTAACAGCTGTGTCCGTGCCAGAGAGTAATCGTGGATAAACATCCTGACCTTAAAGAAGAAGAGAATCGGGAAGCAGTGAACGTCTATCACTACCGATTATTACATTTTAGTCGGACCCTTAAGGACTAATACCTTGTCCAGCTGTTTCTCTGTTTCCGCCATATCCAGATATTCTTCTTCTTCCATCTTGTCCTTAATCAGCTCATACAGGTTGAGAGTTACCAGTTTAATCTTAACCAGCATGAGGGTTTTCTTCGCCACTGTCTCCAGGAGGTGGTTCCACTTGCTTTCCTGTATTCGGGCAGAGACAACCGAATGTCACCCTTTCTCCAACATCTGTTGTTCCCCCTCCGTTGCTCTGCCGGTACCCATGTCAGTGTTTCGGAGCACATCTCGTCCACCTCCCCGTGGAGCTGGGACAGCTGGACGTTCATGTGCAGCAGCCTCAAATGGTGCTGGTCTTCCAGGGCTTGCAGGGCTCTCCTCCTCTCGTCCACGTCCTCCTGTGAACCTTTCTCCTTCTCGGTTAGCTGCCGTCTGAGCTGCAGGAGGTTCTCCACGTGAGCCACGAACGACCGCGCGTCCTCAAACTGGACACACACCAACACACACCCACTCAGGCCTTCATCCCACCAGCCGAGTAATTAGAGTTGGGGGGGTGTAAATGTCACCAATGCAAATTCTCCTTGGGTTAAAAGTCAGGAAAGATCAGTTGTGATCGCCTCCATCCTTTTCCGTGATGTCATTAGTAAATAAGCATGGTCAAAGCATGAGAACACGGAGCTACAAATGAATGGATGATTCTCAGACGTGCGTTACCTTTGTCATCTTGACCAACTCCTCTAAGAAGTCTCCAGACAGACTGTGCCTCTGGACCTGCTGCTGCAGCTGCTGCAGCTTCTCCACCAGCTGGTCGCGCCGCTCTTTCAGTCTCTGGATCTCTGCCTCCTTTTCGAGGCCCTCGTCCCGCTCCCTCGCTGCTTTGAGGGTCACTTGTTTAATGTGATCGTCCTGCAGAGAGGGACAAAGCAAAGATGTCAGGGAGGGGGGCGGGGGATTTTAATGAGGCTGCCCAATAAAATGTCGTCGTACCTTGATGAACATGTGGACTCCTTGACTGAGCTCCTCTACTTCCTCCACCTTCGTCTGCAGCCTCTGGACATGCTGGTGCAAGTTCTCCAACACCTGCATGACAACAAGGCTTATTCTGATGACGAGAAGGATTAATGACAGTAAACTTAAACGGATCCAGGTTGCTTTCACCTGGAAGTCTGGGAAGAAATTTCGTAATGGACTCGCTTAAATGCAAAACACACATGAAAGGCGCACAAAAAAAGAAAGTGACTCATACTATTACGACTTGGTTGGCAACACAAAAGTTTACAAAACGCACCAGTCGATCAAAAGGGCCACTTAAATGCCATTTTCATCAGTGACTGAGTAGGAAAGTAGTTTTGCGTCGTCGCCGCGTTGCCGTGACCCGGCGCGCGTTTGTCCGCACCAGTTTGCGCTCCTGCGCCTTCGCCTCCAGGTGGTCCATCTCCCGACGTTTCCTCAGCACATCGGAGACGACAGAGGCCATGTACGACTCCATTTCTGTCAGGTGGCCACTCGCACTCGCAGCCCGGCTCCTGTCCGCGCACAAACGTGGGCAGAGTCACCAAACGGACCGCGGGCGCTGGCGCTGGCGCGGGGCGCAGACACTTACGCGGGGCCCCGCCGCTGTCGGGCTCCCCCAGACTCCATCCAACCCTCCTCTGGTGGTTCGATTCTCAACTCTTTCAGCCTTTGCTCTTCGTTCCTCCTGGTGCAATTGCACATTTGTTGGACTCCCTTCGCCTCGTTTCCATGGCAGCACGTAACAATGGACTTGAACGCGGAATGACATTTTATTGAAAGTGGCGGACTGTGTGCAACTGTAATTATTATTTTCCCGATGTTAAGTGTAATACATATAAATTATTTAATGGTGTTTAATCACAGTGACATAACATCTGCTGTGTTTTTGTTCTCTTTTATATTTATGTTAATATGTTGGGGGATCCACATGGCTGACTCCGCCATGTTTGTACAGTAGCCCAGAGTGGACAAACTGACATGAACTTTACCATTAATTCATTCATTTATTTCCTGTGTATATTCTGTCACCCTTGCAGCAAGAATGTAACTTTCAGTCTTTGTGTTACCTTTTATCATGAACCTCTTTAGTAAAGTACTTCTGGACTTCTGGTTCTAAGATCCAAAAACAACTGGCAGCACACTCAAATACATCTCTCTGCAGAAATATTCCACTGATTATTAATGTTATGTGATTATTTTCTTGATAAAGAGCTTTAATGGCAAAATAAATGCTGTCATAAATATGCATTGCATCTAAAAGGCTGGGTGGTGTGGCTGCAGGATGTGATTACAAAAGCCACTCTTGACATCACATGCTTCTTCAGACTTAAATACAGCATAGAGAACAGTCAACTATTAAACACACCCTCCTTCCCACCCTGTGGATGGACTGATGACACCTTTCTGTGAATATGTCAGAACGAGGCTGGGCTTTCTGAAACTTTCATGAATTAATTAGCCAAGCCTGCTGTAATAGCATCTCATAGAGACCACAACGCCGTCCACATCCATCTGAAATGTGTTCTAACAAACAAAGATTCTAAAAGTCTCGGTCCCAAGACGTTTATTTGTTCCAATCCAGTCGCCATTTGTTACGAGTCTTCCAGCATTAAACAGACTGTTAGGTTCTAAGCACTAAATATTGTCAAAGACCTTGTGGGAAACGAGATCGGGTATGTCTGCACGTGATCTACTGCAGCTCCTAGCCCTCATGGTGAGATCGCTTACCTGGAGCTCCGAGCCAACGTGTTTATTGAATATCTGCACTCCCCGCATCCTGACAAAGGCAACATAGTTGAGTCTGAGATTCCTCAACATAAATCGAGGTGGTGGTAGTGGTGATGGTGGTGGGGGGGGTTTCAGCTTCCCCAAAACGATGATATTTATGATGAAATATCTTGTTGTCACCTCCCGGGGTGCCACGCTGACAGGTCACGTCCCCAGACGTGGGCGACATTAATGGAAATGTTATGTGCTGGTGTTTTTGGATGATAATTGCAAGGTGTGGCGCCGATGGTGAAAGCAGCAGAACCAGAAAAGTGCATCTGTTCCAATTGTATCCTCATGCACGCACACACACACACACACACACGCACACGCACACGCACACACACGCACACCCACTCATGACATTAGCTAGGAAAGGGGAGAGGAAGACAGCGAAGCGGCAACGTGGAGAGGCAGTGAAGGGGAAAAACAACAACACAGATAGCTGCAGGCGGGGATGCAGCTGTATATATTTTTGATGAATGGACGGCCTGCCACACCCTGAGTACTTTATTAATACTAATGGCACGAGCCTGTGATAATAAAAGCATGTTGCGTCAGGTGATGGCACGGCGGAGATGGAGGCATCACACCCCTGTAAACACCCCCCTTCACAGCCGAGGGGGACGGGGGGGGGGGGGTGGACGGGCAGAGACGAGCTCATCGGGGTGGGCAGCGGCACGCAGAGGGCCTGCGAGCACAATGGCCAAACAGTTTATTTTGATTAAACTTTAAGTGTCTTTCCGAGCTGGGTTTGTGCGGTTTCTGAGCATCACAAAGGGGAAATGATCTTCTCTTCAGTGGCATATTTAATCCAAAGGGACGGCCGTTCTGCTACAAATTTCCACTAAATCAAACCGAATGCGGCTTTAAATTAAAGGAGGGAAACGCTCTTTCTGCATTGCACTTATTCAGTGATGGAGCGGCCCGTCGCACAATGAGAGGAATCTGTGCTTGCGTCTGTTTTTTTCGCTCCAGTCAGGGATCTGTGTGTTTATGAAGCTTTCCCCAAGTGTGTTTACAGAAGTGTCTGAGCGTCGTTTCGCCTGTGGATTATTAGACTGGGCACCAAGTCAAAACCCCTCTTTCCTCTGACATGTCCGCCACGCAGACCGGAGAAGAAAACCGCGCCGCCGCGTCATGCATCATCGTGATTAACACGCGCAATAAATCCACCGCCGCATGTATATGTGACCCTTAATGCGACGGAAAAGGGAGAAAGTGAGGCTGTTAATAATATTTAATACAACTTCGCGACATCATCTGTTACGCGCTAGAACGTATCGTACACAGCATCACAGGACCGTAGTTTCTATTTGAGTTTGTTGAAGTTCCTTTTTTACGTGTTGGTGTTTATATTGGGCATCTATCTTTACCTCGCATTTCCTCTTTAAAACTCCTTTTTTATTTTTTTCGAGTTTGTTTAAGCACCTTTTTTTTTCTGTGTTTATGTTGGGCATCTACCTTTGCCCAGATTTCATCTTTATACACTTTAAGCAGACCTGCAACTTCTTTCTCCCTCTATCTGTTTTTAAAGGTGGTATTTTGGGAAGCCTGTAATGTAAAAGCCCATTGGCCTCACACTTGAATGCACAGGTAGCAAACACCCCCGCATCTATAATTAAAGGTCAACAGGGTGGCGCAAACAGATATTGAGAGGAAGTCTGTGTTTATGCTAATGCCTTGTCAGACAGGGAGGCCAGCGAATCTCTGACACCATCCATTAATAATGAGGAACCATCGCAGGAACGCACCGAGCACGGCCCCCGACAACGCCGCTCCCCGCACACAGAGAGCGGGAGGCCCGGGCGGGCGCTCTACCCAGACGCCCCCGCGCGCGAATGGGTCTGTTTGCGTATTGATGTTTGTGTTTGGTGTTTGTCTCACAGCAGTGGCCGTGTCGGCCCTGTTTGCAAACATGCGCATACACGAGCACCTACAAGCCCACCGGGGGGGGGGGGGCGGCCAGGACGCGCAGAGGCGGCATGCCAGCCTGGCGAACCATGGCATTAGATGGGGACGCTATATGGCATATAAAATCAAACCTTTTGGAATGTTACATGAATGGATATTATTTCAAGGTTTATAATAAGGCAAAATAAAATATTCAGAGGGCAAAAAAGTGACACGCAGCTGTCGTTTTGGCTGGAACATGGCCGATGGCGCCGTAGCCCGCTCTCTTCACCACTTTCTGGAGGATTCATTTTTGGGTAGATTTGGTGCACACGAGTCCCCTCTCAGGTTGAATGACCACTTCTTGACCCCCCCCTCATCCCATTAACCCTATAACAATCCCCTATGACTATAATCCCCAATATACGGGTTTTGCAGGTAAGTAATAACAATCTGATTGGATTGAGGGAACCAGTTGCAGGATTACACGTTCTGCACACGTGGTCCCTCTTCTGTCGACACTTGTCTCCATCCGACAAAAGCCACTCCACCGTTAATCCCTGTTAGACCCTCGACACTGTCCTATGATCAGAGTAGGGTTCCCGGCGGTTTTTGCCGAACGTCTGGCGACCCCGCGAGGACCGAGGCAGCGGACGCCCCGGCTGGACGGTTCACCGCTCGCGCGCTCGCTTCTGCATCGCTCAGCTCACCGCTGCAGCTCACGCAGAAGGAAATGTCGCGGCTACTGCAGGTCCCGGAGGGGCCCGTCTGCCCGTACAGTGGGGGGAAACAGTCAGCCAGAAAAGTAAAGTCCCACTGTTAATGATATCATTATGTTGTGTGTCCAGACAGGACACACTGGGGACTGGGGTGAGGTCAAGGGGGTGTATGTGTAATCTTTTGATTGGATAGGAGCGTGTGTGCGTGCTTGTGTGCGTGCTTGTGTGCGTGCGTGCTTGTGTGTGTGATATTGGCGTGCCTCTCCGGTCCTCTGGCTGTAATCAGATGGGACATTGGCTCCATGACGTCCTGAACCCCCCCCACACCACCCATTGAGGGGAACGCCTCTCTTCCTTTCACCCTGTCAAGCATATTTGCCTGCTTTTCTTGGGACCTCGGCGGTCTGTTAGGAAGCTTTAAAGCTTTTATTCTTGCTCACATCACCGTGCCGTATTACAAACCTTGATTTCCACAGCGGAGAGGGAGGACACAGATCTTTGTTTGGAGTCACACACACACACACACACACACGCACACGCACACACACACACAGAAAAACCAAAACCTTATCAGTCATTTCATGAATTAATGGATTTTCAGTCGCTTTATTCTTCTAGCTGTCCCAAAAGTGAGAGTGCAGCACAAGACTGAGACTGATAATGCAGTTCCAGCGGGGTGACAGTTCGATGGCTGTCAGATAAACAACCATCACTGATCAGGTTAGTCTGAGCCCTCTGACCCTGGACTAGACTGGCTGCTGTTAGTTTGACCCTTAACCTCTGTCTTTGTCTTTCAGACCAACGCACAAGACAAGCCCAGCTCCTCCCAACACACACACACACACACTTGCGCACACACACACACACACGGCCTCTTATCCTTGACAGCTCTTATGTTCATATTAAGATCTACTCCAGTGATTTCAGGGCTGTTTCCACCATAAACTCTAATTTAGGTCAGAATTAGCTTGCTCTCAGTCTTGTTACTATTCTGTGCTTAACAGCATTAGACCATTCTTGTGGCTTTTAAATAACAACAAGGATGGATCGTGTCGTTCAAATAAACCTCCTCCAGCCTACTTTGTTGCACCACATGTAATGGCCACACATCCATTGTTTTACATTATTGTCCTGCCGTTGTGCTGCCCTCCTCTCACTCACCCGCTGTAATTGCAGATTGCAGAAGCTGGTTAAGTATATTAAGACGCGCTTTACAAACCACGCCTTCCCAACCTGGGGGCGATTATCATACATAAGCTTTTACCTACATAAGCTCCCGCTGTATTTTTTCCTTTTCTTGTACCTGTCACTTTAGACTGCCACAGAGACAGAATACCGTCGCACACAAAGATAATCAGCTTTACCAATTACACTTTATCTCAGACCACTTATTCCTCCAAAAATGGCATCATCAATGCAGGACATCACACAAGTGCACGTTTGTGTATTCAGACGGTAATGAGGTCAGCATTAAAACGCTCCCTGATTGCATTGAGAAGTGCTTGAATTACAAGAGAAATCACTGCACAGAGCTTTAAAATACAATATAGAAGACAAAAAGTAATAAAAAAAAAAAAGTCTTTTCATTTTATAGTGTGTGATGTGTAACACTTAGTGAATGTGCACGCATGTGTTGGGGGGAGGGGGGGGTCCGCTGAGAAGATAATGATAAGCACCACTTAAGCTCTTTGATCACGAGTTCATCAATCTAGTGTCGGTCTGAGAAGGTCCTCCACCAAACACACTCTCTGTGTTTAATATTACTTTACCATTGTGGCCAGAGCTCTCCCCCTCCAGTCACCCCCCCACACACACACACACACACACACACAGGTCGTCTCTCTCAGCCCTGTTACTGTACAAACGAGCACGAAGGAATGAAGCAGCGCAATTCATCTTCAGAGTGTGTGCCCCCCCCCCCCTTCCCATGTGGGACCTCCTTCCTCTCCCACCCCCCCCCCCATCCTGGCCTGAATTTGTCTGGAGACGAGGGGTTAAGGAGGAACAGACCCAGAGAAGGGCTGCCTGCTTAACCCCTGACCTTATGGTGTATGAAAAAGGGAGAGAAAGGAAAGAGAGAGGGAGAAATGGACTTAGCAGCCGTCTGCAGAGAGCTGTGCACGCCACGCTCACCCCCTCCCACCCCCCAGCGTTGCGTCTGCAGGTGGGGGACGAAAACAGGCCGACTTTGCGGAGCCGTCAGGAGGGAGGAACGAGAGCAACGCTCTCGTGTGCTCCCAGCCCACCATCCCCACCTTCGTTCCTCCGTCATCCTGGCAGCGCCCGCCCCTCCGCGGGCAGCAGGTTGTCGGTGAGGGCGTCCAGCTGCTGGAGACTGGAGTAGCCAAACAAGCTGTCAGAGATAAGAGGAGGTGGACAAGGTATGCGCAGCGGCCCAGCACCCACACGGCTCTGAGCTCCGTGTGGGTGCTGGGCCCCACGCTCGACACCCCGGGGCTTCATTATACTTGACAGGACGGCGGACGACACGCTGGTACGCCTCGGAGAGGTTGTAGAAGGGAGACTTTTGGAGCTCGGATCGGCAGATACGCGTCGTTATCAGGCCCCGCCTTCGATCCGTGCATCGAGACTGATAAACCTCCAGTGCACTTAAAAGACTTTCCGAATCCCAAGGTGCTAAACATAACCCACCGGGAATTTTAATAGCGTGTATCTGGTCATGTGAAGAGCGTTTCTAATCACAACAAATACCACGACCGCCAACCGGCTCACTCAGAGAACAGGCAGTCAAAAAAAAAGAAAAAAAAAGCTTTTTGTAAATAAATTTGTCTTTATTATCATGGGACAAAAAAAAAGAGAAAATGTCTACCACAACTTTTTTATCACCACTTTGAGAGATGGAGAAAAACCCCGGGGACAAAGGCAGAGACATTTCTGAACAAAAACGTCTTCTTTCACAAGTTTCACAAACTAGTCTTTACAAATCAAGAGTAATAAATACTGTAGACAGGTATGAGGTTATAAAAAAAAAAAAAATCTCATTGACGTACACAAATATTGGCATTCTCCCTCACGCACACTTAGACACAAGTCGTAAGATGGGAACCTGCTGTCTGGAAAGGGATCTTTTGAAATGTCCGAGCAGCTTCTCACGTGTTACTGCATGTTTTAAAAAAAAAAACAACAAATAAAAAAAACAAAACAAGAAGTGCTGCATAACACGAGAATTGATCCAAACCTCAGCTTGAATGTCATATCCCCCGACAGGTCCTCTCTGTTAGCTGAAAATGGACAAATAATAACAAATCTGCAGCTAAACATGACAAAGTTTAGAGTGTTCAAGGTGTTCAGATGCAACACTGAGCATTTAGAAATACAATGGCGAGATAAAAATAGATATATTTGAAACATTGTGACATTTACCGCTCTGTGGTTATGCTTACCGAGCAGCCCTCACACATCAACAATAGATTCATGAATAATTCAGAAAACACAGACACGTTGGAACACACACTCGCACTCAAACACACACTCGCTCGCACACGCACACACACACACGACATGTTGCGCGGCTCTGTCCCCGTCAGCTCGCAATTAACCAGAGCCGCTCGCCCATTGGCCAACTTCCACCAAAACGGGAAAGGCCCATTGGTCAGCCGGGGGTGACCGGGAGGACAGCAGCCGCCGCGGAGCGAGAGCCGTGCCTTTTACCCAGAATGCAGCGGAAACTGTGTTTAAAGGTCCTTCGGCCTGTGGCGCGATCTAAACTAACTGTTTATCTCTGTGGCGCATCGCCCGCGGCCGTCACCGCCTGTCTCATCGGGCCGGGGCTCCCAGCGCGGCTGAGCCGAGCTGACGCGGGTTTTGCATACGGGCGCTCGTGCGCATGCGTGCAGACGGCCCGCGCCTTTTTCCCCCCTTCGCCGGCGCCGAAACGTGGAGCTGCGCTGTGCTCCGGTAAAGTGAAACAAACAAAACAAAATTTAAAAAAAAAAAAAAAAAAGCCACGCCTCTGGCACCAGTGTGCTGTGGGAGATTATTTTGGTTCAGGTTTTGGTGTTGTTATTTACATCATCACAGAGGAGGAGGATGAAGTCACTGGGAGGAAGGCAGGCTTCACAGTGCAAGCGTTTGCATGGTATCAGTCCTGGGGGGTGGGGTGGGGGGGGTCACAGGAAGGAGGACGGTGTGGCGATTGTGCTGCTCAGATGTCTTTCTCAAACGTCTGACGTGTCCAAATCGGTCTTTTAAAGACGGAAAATCCAGCACGGGGGGTGGGGGGGGGGGCATGACGGAGAGATGACACCTCTTTACAAAAACCACACTTGTCACCACGACTGCACGATCACGTTGGAAAACCAGGAGCCCCGTCGGCGTCCTGTTAAGAGGCCGCGCTCCATTCCGGCACGGCGCACCTGCCGTGGGCGTTGGTCTCTAGCGTGTGGTACAGGGGGGGGGACGGGTTGGGTGTGTAGCGAGGGTACTCTCTGAGGGGGGGGCTGAGCTGCCTGCTGTGGATGTTTTGGGAGCTTTGAGTCGGAGGCCCGGCGCTCTGGCTCTGGTAGCCGTCGTGGGCGCTGTGATCCGGCTGGGGCGGGGAGCTCTGGTGGGCCGCCGCGCTGACGCGGGACCCCTGGGGGCTGGAGCTGTAGTGGGGGTGGGGGGTATAGGGCGGGTAAGGGTCCACGGGGGTCATGGCGGGCGGCAGCGGGCAGCTGTAGGACCAGGGCGGGCCGTTGAGCTCCTCCAGCCTGGGCTCGGAGGCGGCGTACATGCACGCCTGGCGCTGCCCGCCCACGTCGGGGCTGTAGGCGGAGTCGGCGAAAGCCAGAGGCGGGTTACCGGAGAGACCGGGAGGTGGGGGGAGGAGGGGAGGAGGGTAGGAGGAGGGGTGGTAGTAGGAGTCGCACTCGCTCGGCGAGCCACCAGGGAAGAGCTTCTTGTACGGGTGGTGGCGATTTCCTGAAGAGCAGCTCTCCGCTACAGGAGACACAGAAGAAGCAAGAAGAAGATATAGACCCTGAGTGGCTTTTAAGGCCTTTAAAGCTCCAAAATCAGACATTTTCAGATTTTCCCCATATTTTAACTACCGTTATCCCCCCCCCCAACCCCCCTTCTAATAAAAACGTGAAATATCGAGACACAATTGTGTTCAGGTGCCCCTCCCCTTCAGGAACTCAGGACGTTTTTGTTGCGTCCTCCTACCTTTCCTTTCGGGGCAGTGGTAGACAGGTGAGAGTTGGCTGTGCTGCAGGTGGGGGCGGGGCAGGATGTAGGGGGCGGCGCTCAGCAGCTCCTGGGGGCTGCCGCCGTTCGCGCTGTTGTCGCAGCTGTAGGGAGACCCCACGCAGTCGGGCGAGCCCCGCAGCGCCCGAGCGTCCCCGCCGAACGGGCTCCCGGCGGAGCACGCTCTCTGACGGACGGTGGTGCGAGGGACCACTGGGAAGTCCTTACTGGAGCACGGAAAGAGGACAAGGAAAAAAAGATTTGCATGCAATGTAATTATCATCCAATCAAAATATTGATTAGGTAATTAACTACTGTTGAGATCATTGATTTTATTTGCGCTCTAAACACGATGGTGGTCAAAAATTAGATGACTTTTAGTGTTTTGTTTTTTTTTAAAACTCTGCGATGATTTTGCAATTTCCTCTCGTTGCTATGGTTCCAGAAACGTTTCCTGAATCTCTGCAGGTATTCTTTGACATTCAATCCTGCCTGATTTCCTCTTCCTTATCCTTTTCGCTTGGTTTTTTTTTTTTCCTCTTTTTCTTTTAATTCTACTCGACCTCTCCCAATCCTTTCAGCTCTGATCTTGTTCTCTACGTGCTGCCCTCCTGATGAACCCTGTGGTATGTGGGGACATCGGGCCGCATCACTCTGACTCTCACTGAGATAGTCAGAGGGAGAGAGAGAGAGAGAGAGAGAGAGAGAGAGAAGTCAGCGCTGTTGTGAGATAATTCAGTGCTCTAAAAATAAACATCCATCCTTGTGTCACTTCAGATAGACTCAGCTCTCGGCTCTGTTCTCCACCATCCGCGGCAACGTTGCAGAGCTGCCCGCCGTACGAACGTCTGTCCTTCCTCCCCTCCCTAACGCCCTTTGACGTCTCAAAGCCACTAATCTGGCCGCCTGAACGAAAGCAAACGGATACCATCCAGGTCCACCAGCTGATCGGCCGTGACGTCATCGATGCGTGACGCGCATCCTGGTTTTTACGCACAAACACGCACCGGCAGGTGACAGCAGCTTATGATTCCTCGTACACCTTCACACACAGACCATATGCTCCCCATCATAGCAGTCAAGGCAGATGTCCGCCCACCCAGAGCCGGGGTCTGCCTGGGGTTTTTTTTTTTTTTTTCCTTCCTCCTTCTTCTGAAAGGAAGTTTTTCCACGGTCTCCTTTCGAAATGATTTCGACTGAATCGAGTAGCAGACTTCAGAAAAACAGATTAAATCCACGTAGGGCTGTAAATGCGGGAGAAGGCCCTCACCTTTGCAGCTTGGCCATGCGGTGGAGCTCGTTGTCGTCGCTGCCCCTGAAGCCCTTCGCGAAAGGGTTATTCTCGATCTTCAGCTGCGTAATCTGGGCACAGAAATACAGAAATACAGCAGGGTTTGTTTTTTTTTTTTGGTTTTTTTTTTTTTACATTTGCACAGCCCAACGCGCGGTTATTCCACGCACACGCCGCCCCCCTTTTTTCTGAAACACGTCTTTAACCGACCGACAGGAAAGAAGTTTATTATCCGTCAGAGGCCCTGCAGACGCTAAAAGCAGCCTGGATGAAGCCGCGCACGGCCAACATTCCTGCGCGGCTGACGGGACCCCTGTCCGCGCCAGCTGACACAGAATAAACTGTTTATCCCAACAGTCACCAGGTTTAAGGTTTTCGAGCCAAAGCTTTTAGAGGTCCAAACTTCAGAACTTTGATGTTCGAGCGTTCCTCGGTGATGTCATGAGGGGAAACCTGTGGACCCAAACGCGGGGCCCAGCGGACCCTGGGCCGGTGTGAACGCGGACATCCTCCAAAATGATGTTTTATTCTGACAGGATGATTACCATAACCATGGAAACGTCGCATTAGAACATTTCTCATGTAAAATGTATGCAATAAGTGATAAATGCTAACAATTAAAGCTCATTAAATTAACAAGTTTTCCTTCCTTCATTTACTTTATTGTCATAATTTAATTTGGCTTGGGATATAAAATGCATGACTTACATATTATTAACTTAAATTGTAGGTGAGTCTGGGGTCTACCTGTTGTGTTGTCAGGAAGCACGCCGTTAATTTAAAAGGCATTTTGTTAACCATTAAATTAACGTAATAACGAAGAGGGAGAAAGTCGCTCAACAGGTTGCGGCTGCAGAGTCTTCTTCTGTCTCCCACCTTTCATGTGACTGCCCCTAGTGCCCAGGATGAAGCAGCACACAGACTCACCTTCATAATCTCAGGAAAAAAGAGTTCTAGTTTTCCTCTGAATACAAAAACCCTCCCTATTCATTTTGGAATTTCAGTAGATAAAATAGCACATATTCATACAAAATAAGATGGATTAATTAACGATTAATTATTAAATAAATAATTGTTTTTCTTTTCTTTTTTTTGTTCCATTTTAAAATAAAACAAAAAAGCAGAGTGATTTAGATCTTTCCCAAATTCTCTGACACCCAGAAAACAGCCCAGATCAAAGGAACGAAACAGGTCATTACAGACCAGCACTCACACTCTCACATGTGTGCATGTGCACCCCCGCACAAACCACACGCACGCACACAAGCGCACACACACACTTGCATGAATTCTTTCTGGACACGTCTACAAATTCTGGATTTAGACACAGAGTTTAGATTAAAATTCTGGACACAAATAAAGGCAGTAACACCAGAAATACAAACATGGCATGCGCACATGCGCGCGCGCGTGTGTGTGTGTGTGTGTGCACAAGTTTGGATGCAGAAAGTAATAAGAGATGTGAATGTGTTTAAATGTTCCTCATTTCATTTGTTGGCCAGACTTTGGAATCTCTTTCTTGTCTGCTAAATAATTTAAATGTAGATTTGTTTTCTGTTTTGTTTTTTTCTTTTTGCGTCCTATTTCCACAAACCCCTCCAAACAACCGCGTTGGTATGTCCCATGTCGAGCATACCTTGTGGTTCTGGTAGGACGTCACAGCGATGAAGGCCGTCTCGGGGAAGACATGGGTGCAGAAAGCCGTGTTTTTGGAGCCGAAGCCGTTGTTCTCGTCTGCTTTGACGATGTGGAGACGTGGCTGGTACTTGTGCATGGAGTTCAGTATTATCTAGAAGGGGAGGGTTTGATACAGCCAGATTGAGCGACCTGCCATGTTTCCACAACATCATGTTCACAGATGGGATTTAAATTAGACCGCAGGTCAGAGACACAGTATTCTTGCTGTTCAGATTTCATGACTTTGTCTACAATCAACTGACATTTTGCTTTTCCTGCCCAGAAATGTGGTCTTAGTTCATGCAGGAAACAAAAATTAGTGCAGCTTGAGCTCCATTGTTTCTGTATAATAGGCTCAAAGAATATAGAAACCGTTGTTATATTAGCCATGAATAATTAAAGAAATATAAGTTACTGCAGTAAAGTATATGCAGCCATGTTCAAGCAGGGGGTTTTTAATCCACCACTGGCCCCTAACCTCTGACCTCTAACCCCGACCACGTGACCAGAGAGACTTACATGGCCGAAGGGATCCAGGTGGTTGTTGGTGAGCTTCAGCTTCTGGAAAGAAACGAGCTGTCGGCTCCAGTGCGCACCGGTAGCGGGAGAGTCTGGGTGCACGTAGAGCCTCCCGGGCATAGCGGGCTCTGCCTTCCCCGTCACCGACCTATACGGAGCCGAGGAACGTGTCACGGATCAGCGTGCCAATCCCAACCTCTGCGCGCCCGTTTATCCAATCAAGGCACAGAGAGGCCCGAAAGAAAAAACCCCATTGAAATAGCCGCCGACGCACACACAAATATGTCTTGATTTTTTTTAATTTTTTCATTTTTTTTAATCGGCGCAGCAGCAACGCTGGGAGCAGTTTTCACATTTCACAGCAGGGCCAACCTGTTGCAGCCAGGTTCGCTTTCAGCGTTTTCATTTTTAATCAGCCGGTTAGATCTGCGTTCCTTTCAACGTCCGGCTCTAGAAATGTTTGGTAAAAATGTGTCTGGAGCCGTGGATGTAACCACAAAAAAAAATAAAATAAAGTCTCCAAGCGACAGCGACGCGCCTGAGAAAAGACCAACGCGCACACATTAAGGTTTGCAAAAGGAGCAACCCTGATGGACCTCCACGCGTGATCCGTTCGGGTATGCCCCGCAGCTCATCACGCATGTGAAAGGCCGACTTTAATCCGGTCTGTGAATACCGGGTAATAAAGCAAACAAAGGAAAATAAAGATAGGACTTAAGAAGACATATTTTAACGGGATTTTGAACTATGACAGAATGTAAAATATTAACAAAGGGCGACTGTTTTCCTTTTACGCATCATCGTCACCAGCTCCCTTATATAAACACTGTCACTGTGTCCCCCCCCTCCACACACACATTCTGACCCGCGGCCTCGGTGCTGTCACGGCTGACACTTGTGTTCCCGTGTAAAGCTTTAATATACGAACCATTTGTTGTCTGCAAATTTGTAGCGGTGGTCATCTCCGGGAACAATGTCCATGAGGAGTATGTACTTGGTTTTGGGGTTGAGTCCCGTGACCTTCACCTTATAACCGGGGAACATCCTTCTACGAGGACAAACACCCCCCGCCCCCCCAAAAAAATTTTTAATTAAAAATATATATACATTTAGCATTCTCCATTCCAGTCAATCAAACACGGTAAATATGTTGGAATTCGGGTAACATGCTACATTTCATTGACCTCAGTGCAGCACAGAGTAAATCACTGTCCCTCCTACCTTCCAGCCTTGGTAATGATCATTTCAGTTCCCACTTCATCAAACTTGGTCCAGAGATCCCTGTCATGAAGGAAAACTTTAATTCCCTCCATCCCCTGTTGAGAGAAAATCTGCTGAATTAAACATGCATCTAAATGCGGCACGCTATTATTCACATATTATAACACGCTAAATTAATTCTATCTAAAATCGTATTTATAACAGGCGGTAAACGGGGCTTTGCATCCTGCGTAAATTCTTCGCGAAATAATTCCCGACGCAGAAACTTCTGGATGGAAGGAGTTCAGAGGAGTCGTTAATAATCAATATTTACATTCTGATCGGAGCAGGCCGGGACCTGCTGGCTGGAGGTCGTGTGCGGTGAAGCTGGAGAGTTTAACGCGTAGGTCTGCCTCTCCTGTTTGGCCCCTTTGGGAGAATCCATGCAGTCCGAGTTTGGAGGGTCTGAGAGACCGAACTGGTCCCCTCCGTTAGCCATTTCCCTCTGACACACACACACACACGCGCGCGCACACACATACACACACACATACACACACATTGCAAAATTTTAGGTGAAACTATTTCCTTCCCAATGGCCTGTTTATTCTCCTCTCATAATTATTAATTGTAATGATTTATATTCTCCAGTTTCGAGCAATTTCACTTGAATTAAACTCGGTTTTGCCCAAAAATGCAACCGCCGGCCAGAACTTGAATTCACCTAAAGCTCCAGAGCCATTAAATCCCGCAGACTGTTTGGCAGTCGAGGTCCTGGTGCTGCTGGAAAGCCACAAATGATGGTCTCCTCTTTGCGAACAGCCTGAGGATAATACCTAACATGACATCACAGCCTGCAGCCACGACCCCACTGACCACTTTAAAGGGGCTCCAATGTAAAGGAACTTGAACTTTGACACCGTTTTATTTCCTGCGTAACGGTGACTTAACTTTTATACCTAAACGCCTGATCACATTTCTCATTTTTCTCAGCTTGTGTGTGTGTGTTTGTGTGTGTGTTTAATGGCCGCAGCCCGTGGTTTTTGTGTGTTAAACTACTGTTTAGGGCAACAGCAAACCGCAGCTTGTATCTGGTGTATAAGTGTGTTTGTATGGCCTGTATATTTTTGGATGGTCTCCTCAAGTGTTTTACCTCAAATGCACTGCTCTGCTCCCCCCGCAGAAAACACTCTCATCCTGCTCCAGACAGCTTCACCGCGTCCCGCCGCTGGCTCGGATTTCTGCTAAAATTTTCAAAAAATCCAAAGTGTCCTTTTTGGGATTCGCCCCCCCCCCCCCTAAATATTCATCGTAATCCGAATGCAGCTCTGAGTCGTGTCCGGGTTCGATCCGGCTCCGTTATTCGCTTCTATCCGCGCGCGTAAAAAGCGCGTCCACCCTCCTCCCGCGCCGCCGCCGCCGCCGCAGAAGGCTTTTTGGGGTCACTCCAGAGCGGATGCGACCTCTCCTCGTTTAAACGGGCGCTCTCCTCGCAGATGGCACTGGTGCCCCGATCTGAACCTCCCTGCTCTGAACCAGGCCCCGCAGCTCCAAATGGAGTCCGCCTCAGACGCTCGGCCCTCCCCCCTCCGTGCCTTCCCCGCTCTCCCATAGGTCCGCACGGTGCATCGGTATCTGCGGGCCAAATCACTGCTGTGACACTGGCCAATCACACGCGTGCGCGTGCGCGCGCACACACGCGGGAGACGTCCGCGTATTTACGCACGGGTTTGTTTAATTTAAGAAAAGAAAAAAAAAAGAAAACGCATCAAAATGTATTCCGCTCCCTGTCACTTTGATGAACGCACAGCAATAAACCAGGCCTGTGTGTACATTAAAAGACAGAAGTGCTTGTTTAAATAATGAATTACTGTACACTTAATTACAACCTTTATCCAGGGTTGGGATTTATTGCTGGTAATCTGCACATGGGTGCGTTTTAATGCAGTTTATCTGAACTGCATGAACCATTTGATTTAATGGCACTGTCCTTAAAAAGCACTAACGTCACATTCCCCCCCGTGATTGTCCCCTGATGATGGAAAAGCATCCAGACGCACACATGTTGTCGCCATAACACACACGTCTCGCTGCAACCGCACCGCTCCTCACTGTGACCGGATTATATCGAACCCGATAACCGGGGACACGCACGGTTGAGGCTCTGAGGAGGTCACGGTGGGGTCGACGTGCCCGCTTCATCCGTGTGCACGGGCCGAAATATTTCCTCCAGTTATCCCCTCGTCATCACCCAGCTTATTTAACAGGCTATCAGTCGGATTACCGCGTCGAGGGCAGATATGAATGTTGGACCCTCCACGGATGCGTGAATTCAGGAATGACGAGATAGGGCTACACCGGCGGTTCATTCAAAATTAATATTTCATGAAGTAAATGAAACATGACAGCAGTGATTTGATAATAAACTCTGTCTGAGCATAAATCAGCCATGACTGCTGTTCCTACCTTAAAATATCAGGTCCTCGATGAGAAACCTCCGGTCACCAGCAGCGGTAAACAACGAGAGCGCGCTGCGTGTGTGTGCGTGTGTGTGTGTGTGTGTGTGTGTGTGTGTGTGTGTGTGTATGTGATTGTGTGTGTAAAGTATCTCTACTAATGTGTGATGTATCTCTATTAATTTTTTATCAGTATTCACTGAAATTGCTACCACTGTGCCAGTGTCTACTATGATACATTTTTAAAAAATAATGTTTTAAAAAAATATGTTTTAAAAGAGAATATGTGTGTAGAAAAATATAACCTTAAATATTTTATATGTTCTCACAAACATTTTGGATTAATTTCAGCGTTAATTCGACCAATAACGTCAGTTGATTTAAATATTGATTTGACTTTAAGAAACTATAATTTTACTTGTATTTTCATTTATTTTGACTCGGCGTCGACAGTGAAAAATATCTGTGAGTTTGGGGAAAAGTTTTTACAAAATGAAAAATAGTTTAAAACATGGCGTGAGAAATAAACCAACGACAATAGTTAGACAATAGCTGTTCGTTCATGTTGGGATTGAAGCCACTTCACAGCTCTTAAATATACAACGAAGACCGAATTAGCAAAATCGAAAAATAATGGTGTACAACACGGCAATGCTAAATTAGATTTTTTATTTTTTACTGAAACCAACTTTTCGATGGTGTTAATCGCGTATTTATTGAATAAAAAAACGCAAAATCACCAGTTCAAGACATATAAAAATAACTCTAACAAACGTAAATAAAAAACAATTTAATTTAAAAGTTTGCCTGTTGAATTTTGTTCTGTCAAACTACAAGCCGAGCAAAAGAACTTTGCGTTTTTTAAAGTTAAAGTCGCCGTTTAGATGTAGAAGTAGCCAAGACGAAGCAGTCTCCCGCTAGTAATAACAATAATCACTCTTTAATTCGTTTTTTATGCGGGTAAAGCCCGAACTAAGCCCAAAACTAAACTAACTTTTGTTTAATATTAAAAAGCTGCGTCTCTCTTAACCGGAGGTCAGACGTAACCTTACTTGTGCTGGTCGATCAGCGGTGGAGGAGGAGGAGGAGGAGGAGGAGGAGGTCTCCCTGGTACCTGGACTGAGGTGGTGCCGGGGTCGGCTCATTATTGGCCCATCCTGGCTCCAGCTGACTGGACCCTCTGTTCTCTGTCTGCAGGAAGTGCTGATGGGGTCCCAGACCTCCTGCACTCAGCAGGCCTGTCTCACACACCTCCAGTTTGGTCAAGGGGTGCGTGTGCGTGCGTGCGTGTGTGTGTGTGTGTGTGTGTGTGTGTGTGTGTGTGTGTGTGTGTGTGTGTGTGGCATCATAGGGCAAGGTCAACCCATTCCTCTGCAAACAATCACATCACACAGGGCAAAATACATTCCTCTCCCCCTCCCATCAGCTCCAGTGTGTAAGGTGGTCTGATGTGGGAGCGGTGGGGGTTTGGCGGCGCTCCAGACGGAGGCCTCTGAGGCCAGATGAAGGAAAACCTGTTCCATATTAATATACCTTCATTAAACGCATGCAGGGGCAGTCCTCCTGCAGCCCGTTGCGTTCTCCTGTGTGTGTATGTGTGTATGTGTGTTTAAGTGGACCAGATCAAACCAGTTGGCGGGTTTAATGGTCAGTTTGAGCAGCGCAATAACTCAGGAGAACAGCTCTGAAAACATCTCTTACCTGCCTTTACGTTTATTTATTTATTTTTTAAACTAAGCTCCCAGGACAGTTACGTTTAGTGGCGATCTACTTTTATTTGCATGTTTAATAGGAGTGAAGTCCGTGACGCCGACCCTTCCTCACACTTTCATTTTCACTTTTTTATCGCGATGCGCAACTTCAAAACGAGCTTGGTGTCGTTTTATTTTGTTATAAAAAAAAAAAACTTGAAATTTTTAGTCACGTGTTTGTATTCCGATATCAAACAGTCCATAATCAGTTTCCTCATCGATCACTTTTATTGGATCTGTGATGTTTATGATCAGTATGGAGACTTTGTTTTAAGATGCAGCTGAAAGACCATGAAAATGCCCCGTTAAGTATAAGTCATGATGTTTTATTGCTATATTTTGATATTACATAGTGTAACGTCGAGAGCTCGGTGGCGAAAGGAGAGTTTGTGGCGCCCCCTGGTGGCCAATGTCTGCAAACAGAAATAATCACAGAGCGGAAATCCAGACGTCAATAAAAAGCTGGTCCAAGAGAGGCGACTAACACGTGCAATCTTCAGTTCAGACGCATATCCTGAATATCCAGTTGAGAAGGAGGCTGAGAGCTGACTGATGCAGAAGCATCCATGTGGGAATATTAACATTTAGAGGAGCGCGTCTGCCCCCAGAGCTGCCCATCACTCCCAGGCGTCAAAGTGAAGTGTGATGTGACCTTTACAGTACGTCTGTTCAGAACCAACCCGGAAGGCTTACAGTCTTCTCAGCACTTCCTCTCAGCAGTTTCTCAGTCCGCGCCCACGCCCGTACTAATGGAGCCCCAAGAAACCCACCAAGAGGAGATGATGGCAGATGTTACAGGATGGTTAGACTTAGCCGTAACCAAACTTTCATCACCACTGGTGATGTCACATGTTTCCACTTGGATCTCTCTCGGTGCCTCGAGGAGCTCTAATGGGCAGAAAACTGATTTCAGCACGGCTGACATTTCACAGGCTCTCAGGGCCCTGTTACCTGACACAAATTAAACTCTCCGGTTGACACACTTTATTCCTCTGAGGGAGGAGACGGAAGAAGACAGAGGTCGAGACAAAGTTTTAGGCGCTTTTACCTCATGGACCTTTGAACGGGAGGCGCAAAACACTTGACTTGACGCGGCCTGCGGGCGTCAAATCGGCCGTGCGTTCTGCGCAGAGCGCACGCCTTTGAGGTGCCGGTGTTAAAGGCCAAGCGTGACCTTCTGAGTGTCGGGCAGTCGGACGAACGCCGAAGAAAAACGCAGGGAAAACTTTCCAAAAAACACTAAAAGTTTTAATGCTGTCACTCGAGGAAAAATTCAGTTAGTTTGTGCTTCCTTTGTATACAAAATGAAGGCTACCGGCCATTAATGGCAGAATGACAACAGCTGTTCAAAACTAACAAAATATTAAATAGAGGGGAGGAAAAAAAAAAATCACGTACAAGAAAGGAAACTGACGTTATGTGCAGACGAGTGCAGTCAGAAAGAGAAATAGACACGAGTGTGGCACCACATCAGTGAAGCGTTGAGGGGAACCTGAGAGGGGCTGCGACTGCTGATGTAAGAACATGAAGTTTAGAGGAAGCTCTGCACAAGTTAAAAAAGAAAAGAAAAAGCCTCCAAAAGAAAACCAAACAAAAACAAGAAAAAAAAACAGCAAAAGCAAAGTGCCGATTTACAGTTAAATTAACCAAAAGTGGCACACGCACCCCGACAAGTAAATCACATTTGCAAGTGCTGGCAGCACGTTCTCCTAGCAAGTACCGTCTGAACATCGCTGCTACGGCTGCATCTGAAAAGGCCAATTGACCTTAAAGCCAAGTGTCTTAAAGAAAAAAAAAAAAAGCTCCTGTGTTAAATATAGTGCAACCGCATAAAAGCTGCTGATGAGCGTGTCGTCTCGTCACGCAGGGTCCTTCAGTCTGCCGTACCTCTTTCATGACACTTCGAAGGTACTCTCCCTCGAGCGCGGATCAAGTGTGCTTGTTATTGATTATTAAAGGATTATTAACGTTTTGTTTTTTTCCCCCTCTTTCGTGGGAGGAACACTGCCGGGCTCAGAACTAACCAACATTACCACGCGTCTGCTAAAAATACACTCAGGAACCTGCAAAGTTCCGACGCTCAAAACAGAACGGGCAGAAACGGGAGACGAGTGCATCGGATTGGAAGCATGTGCCTTGATTTAGCTGCAGGAACCAAAAAATAATAATAATAACGAGATTATTCAAGTTTCCAGAGGAAGTTACGCTAGAAGCTCTCCACCGGCCCTTTTCACAGTCCTGGTAATAAACACTGCGCTCCTCGCTCTCCTCCCAGATCCAGCGCGCTTCCGAGACCAGCCAGGGCCGGAGTCTGGTGCGGCGGCATCACTCCAGCAGGAGGGAACTTTACATCCAGTCACGTTCATCTCGGAGCTGACCCCCCCCCCCCCCCCCGCCGGCCCCTCGCCCAGCTACACGTCTGTGGTGCGGATGCTGTCGTCATCCAGACTGAAGGGGAAGTTGCAGCCGCTGGGGGGCTGAGGCTGCGAGCGGTGCCTCCGGCGCCCGCACGCCGCGTCCCCCGACGCCGCCAGGATGCCCAGGCTGCCGCTGGAGGACGGCGGCGGGGCGGCGGCGGGGCCGGGGGCCGGGGCGGACAGGGAGTTGGAGGAGGAGGAGGTGGAGGAGGAGGTGGAGGAGGAGGAGAGCGAGGGCTGGGCGTGAACGGGGCTGAACGCGCCGTCTTCGTCGTCCACGTCCAGCGCGGAGGTCTCGCAGGGCGGGACGGGCATCCAGGGCTGCCAGCCCGCGGACACGGAGCAGGACTTGACCAGCTGGGGTCTGTGGCTCGGCTGGGCTCGACTCCGGTAGAAGGGAGGAACGGATTTGAAGGAAAAGCCCTGAAAAGGGAGGGGGGGGGCACACACGGTCGTTAGCCTTGATCCCGAGAGAGAGAACGGGACCCTCACTGACGCCATTTTACCTTCGGAGGACCTCTGAACTCTTGGATCTTCACCTCGATGTCCCGGATCCAGCCGTGCATCTCCTCTGGAGAGTCCGTCTGTCAGGAAATCAAACCATCAAGCATCTACACGGCGCCCTGACCCAGGTGGATTAACCTTTGACCTGGCGACTCTCGGCCAGCCCAGCGGGGGTTAACAGACACTCTCAGGCCTAGAACTCCACAACCACGAGGCTAAATGTCCTCAGACGTGGAGGCTTGACTCCACCAATCTGAGACTGTAGGATTGTGAGAAATACAGTTTACAACATGGTTTCTATCATATAAAGGGAAATAAAGCAAATCACACCTAACAATATTACTTAATTATTATTTATTAATCAATAATCACTCGCTAAGAACTCTCATTTCTGCTAATTTCCTCTGTTTTTCTTATGTTTGT
The DNA here is from genome assembly GCA_911728415.1 of Lagocephalus sceleratus. Classification (NCBI taxonomy): domain Eukaryota; kingdom Metazoa; phylum Chordata; class Actinopteri; order Tetraodontiformes; family Tetraodontidae; genus Lagocephalus; species Lagocephalus sceleratus. The sequence goes on along the minus strand of CAJVRN010000237.1, from coordinate 3,724,152 downwards.
TTCAGTTTAATTGTGCTTCCCCTTTTTTTTGCACACAAAAATAAAACTGCATGCTCTGGCAACCCTCCACCGAGCACTTCCCATCTGATCTGACCGTCTCGGTCAGCTGTTCTCCCAGGAGAGGGGTCATGAGCGAGATAATGCCGTTGTTATGGTAACAGATGGCTGCGCTCGAATCACAAAAACAAACTTTGCATGGCCCCCGGCCGCCCTCGGCAGCCCGTCGGCGGCGGAGCGTTGAGAGACAGCAACCGCGGACGGGGGGCGCCGGGGGGGGTTCAGAGGCGGCGAGCGCCTTTCTGAATGAAAGGAGGCGCTCTCACCTGAATGTAGAAGGTCCTGAAGCTTGTGATGATCTCAAACAGGTTGTCTCTCAGGAGCAGATCTCTGACGGTCACAACAAGAAGAACATCTAAATAAAACGTCTTTTAGGTGCTGCTGCACAGGACAGAATATTACGACCAGGAAGCGTGCCAACTCTGCACCTGTTATGTTAATTCATGCTGTTTTCTATTTCGAAAGCGAGGCCGTTTAATGTGCAGAAAGGATACAGACGTGGAGGAGCGGTGACATCATTTGATCCGGTTAGACAGCTAGTCAACGTGAGATTGTCCTAATGACTCTGATGCTGGATCCTTGAGTTAAATCTAACGACAGATCTCAGCTCGTCCGTCAGCGCTAGTAAACATTCGCTCCAGACGCAGTAAACTCTCCCGATATTCATCTGCGGTTGCCTCGGTCATATAAACGTCAAAAAAGAAAAAAACACTGGGTGGGTGTTCGTGCTGCATCAGGGCAGCCTGTCTGTGATAAATCACTCCATGGGCTCAAATGGAGTTTAGATCACATCATCAGTCAACAGGTGCCCCCCAAGCTGTCCCGCTAGCTCTATCATCATCGTCAGCTTCACCTTCCAGTCACAAGAGTGGTGGTGAAAACGAGCTCACTTTTCTGCAAAGTGGGGGGGTTGCTGGGGGGGGTTTTGTGGCGGGGCTCTTGTTTTTTCCTTCGCCACAGCTGCTTTACACACGAGCGAGCCTCCCTTCACAACAGGCTGCTCTGAGGGCTCGACACGTGACCCCCTCCCCCCATGCAGAGGGGTCGGCTCCTTCTACCGGAAGTTCCGAGGCGATCGGGCCAACGGAGGCAGGAGTCCGCCCGCCTCGAAGATCTTCGATGGCGACAAAGGGTACACCATGGATCAGTTTCTTTTATTTTTTTTTTGATCCGTCACCATCAGACCTCTCTTGATCTTGTGCAAAGCTCGTGGACACATTTCTCGTTTCTTAACTGGGTGTAGTCACATCCCCCCCCCCGGTCTCCGCCAGCCATTCAGGGCACGTGCTGCAGCCAGGGCTATTGTTGGTACCAGACGCTCCGTTTAGTCACTCGCGTTTGACTCACCCGGACTTGACGAGGCACTCGTGAACCTTCTGTATGTCTCTCAGCGGGATCGAACGGAGCGGGTCCTTATCCTGGGACACAAGTTTGGAGCGGTCACAGATACCGACGTGAAAAGGCCGCAGCAAAAAAAAAAAAAAAAAAAAAGGAAACGCGTGGGAGTGTCAGCAATCTCACCATGTCAGACTTGTAATAACTGACTGCATTGTCATCCAAAGTGAAAAACCTCCTCTTCCAGCTCTTCCTCTGTAAGATACACGCAAAAACAGGCGCGCGCACGCACGCGCACGTTATTTACCCGCTGGCGTGACCCGCGCTGTTAATCATTTACAACCAGCCGCGCACTCACCACATTTCCCTGTTTGACACAGTAGCTGCACCTCAGCACGCCGGGCCTGTTGCCCTTCCTGTCTCTCCCTTCTGGCTCCTCCGAGTCATTCTGAAAGGTTTCATCATAACCGTCATCGCTCTGGGCCCAGCACGCAAAACCGCCGGCTTCAACTATGCCACTCCGCCCCGCTGGAGCAGGTCCGGCAGCATGCTGCGCCGCCGTTGCGAAAGCCGGCGATGACGGCGCTCTTTCGCGACTCGCTCTTCGCCGTAGTAGCCGCGCCCTCCCGCTTACCTGGATGGGAGTGTGAACCACCACGCCGCCGATGATCTCCGTCTTGTAGGCCTGCTGCCTCTTCCCTCCTTGGGCGTCGCTGATCACCGCGGCCACGTCGGTCCGCGCGGGTGCTGGTCCGGCCTTGGGGACCTACCAGACACGGCGGCAGGGCGCCCGTAAACACGGCGGTAACAACTGAAGCTGACAGCGATTCCCACTGGGAGCCGATGTTCTGCATGATCCTGTGTATTTATTTAAATGGGCGAGGATTTAAACATTTTTGGGCACAAGAAAAAAAAAAAAAACATGTATAGAGCCAAAGAAGAGCAGATGTTCTAAATAGTGAAACATGAGAGAAATAACATCCGGAGTTCCAGAGCAGCGTCTGGTGTCAACAGCTTAGAGAGTTGGCCTTTTAAGGCAGAGTAAATCACAGCTTTCAAGGGCAGATCTTTCAAAACGAAAAAACCCAACCAATTCACAGCTGAAGACTGGAATCCGATGGAGAGAAAGCTCACACTGGGGCTGTGCTGCATCTCAAAAGTGTCCCTCTGCCAGCATACCTGACCCACAATGCAGAACTGAAACACGATTCAGCTCCCGCCGCACGCAAAAATAAAAAAGATGGAGCGCAGCAAATTGCCTCTACTCAATTTGTGTCAAAATATATCTGCTAATCTAACCGTCATCTAACCTCTAAGCTGCATCTGACCTCAGGTCAGCGTTGCACATTTTAACGTGGCAAAATACATCAACATAAAAAGGCACAAGAGGAACACATAAACCCTACAGAGCTCCTGTCAAACAACAGCAACATCAACTCCGTCCTCTCTAATTGATCTGTCCTGACACAGGAAAGTCAAGTTCATTCACAAGGCCGCTTCTGAGCCCACCTAATAAAGAGGAAGCAAGAGAGAGTGAGCAGCGCTGCTTCCTGTTTTAGGTTGCAGGTGAGAGAAAAGAAACAGTCAGTCGCCCTCATGAAACCGTCGCAGGGCCTGCAGTCCTCTGGCTGAACACACAGGGAAAGAACCCACAAGCATGTGTGTGTGTGTGTGTGCGCGCGCCTGTGTGTAACTCACGGTGATCTTGCTGGCCTTGTTGAGAGCGGCCACCCAGTCCCTCATGTCCTCCACATCGTTGGCTTGGAGGAAGTACCGCCGGGAGACGGCGTTGATGACTGCAAAAGAAATCCTCGATGCCGTGAACATCAACCCCCATCGCTGTGACCGTCGCCTTGACGATCGCCCGCGACCGCCCGCGACCTCGGCTTCCCGAACGACTCACCGAAACAGAACTCGGCCTTGGGCTTCTGCTTGGCTGTCGCTTCGCTCACCTGAAGACGGAGAAACGAGATGGTTGGGGGGGGTAAAAATGAGAGCGATGAGTTGAACTGAAAACAGCGGAGGAGATGAAACAGATGAGGAGCAAAAGAGCGAACTAACTGGACAGAGATAAGAAAAGAGAAAGAGGACCAAAGGCCAAACGGAGATGGGACGACAAAGGGGTAGATTAGATGTTTCATGTCTTTGACGTGTGCAGGGAGGAGCTGTCAGCCTTCAGCTCAGCGAGTCATTATCTGAAGTCAGTTCAGCGAGTGCACCGACATCTGGAAAACTTCAGAGTCGGATTCTGCACGTCACAGTTAACTACGCATTACAGTGATTTTGGTGTATCCGTGCACCCGACTGGCCTGTTCCCCTGCGTGTCTGTGTGCGTGTGTGTGTGTGTGTGTGTGTGTGTGTGTATTCTGGCGTGGTTGGCGGGCCTCTGCGCGAGCGGGGCGGACGGTTTACCTTTGAGATGTAGGTTAGTTTCAGGCTGCCTACAGAACTGGCTCCGCTGGGCAGGTTCTGTGTGCAGAAACACAAACACTGACTCGTCATTGGCTCAGAGTCCAAGGTTATATGGCCCCTATTGGTCAATTTCACTTCCTCTTGTTTTGTTTTTGTTTTGTTTTTTTTAGCTGTGTGTGTGTGTGCGGGTTCGTGTAAGAGCACCTGAGGGTTGTCCATGTACCACAGCAGGGCATTTCCCTGCGTGTCCAAGATAAAGTATCGCCTCTGGAAGCGGCAGCTGTTCTCCTTCTCCTCGATGTCCAAAAAGCCGCATATACGGTTCAGCCGGTCCACGTACGGCATGCTGCTGCTATCACATATCACTGGGAAGCACGGAAGGACAGACAGACAGACACCGCAGTCAGCTGCACAGTCGGGCAGGAGGAGGAGACAGTCACAGCACGGACGGACAGAGGGACACGGAGGATAGGCCGTCATTCATTTAGGCCTCCGACGTGCGCGCGCGCCCCGTACGCGCGTGCACGCCCGCGCGTATGCGCAGTGAGAGAGGAAGAAAGAGACCAGCTCATACTCAGCAGTTTTTCATGTGACATGATTGAGGCTGAGCAGCAAACCCAGCAGCCCGGGGCTCCACCGCAGCCAAAAATTACAGACTGCGCTCAGGATCTGCACACACACACGTTTCCACTGGCCAGAGAGGAGCGATGGAGGGGGGGGGGGCAAGACGGGTTCATTAAGACGGTGGCCTGCGCGCGGATCACTGTCCTGCTATTGTTGGGCCTCCGGGGCGGGGGGGGGGTAGTTAGGAATCAAACTCTGACAGGGCTGGAGCCAACGCTGAAAAGAGACGTGCAAATGTTTAAAGTTTTGGATGAACAGAAGGATGTGGAGAAGTGGTATCGAAAGGTGGCACCTTCGGTTAGCACTTGTAAATAAGCGGTTCATTCTGAAACTGCTTATCAGAGAAACTGGAGGAAAGACGTCATAGGCACCCATGAGAAAGTTTGTGTGTGTGTGTGTGGGAGGGGGGGGTCCTGAAAACACCCAGAAGCACTGGTGCTCCATCAAGCTAAAAATAAGAACGAGCCCAAGGAGCCGATTGCACCAAGAAGCCGAGAGCCGAACATCTGAAACAAGATGTAAACCGGGCTGCAGTGGAAAAAAATGCACTTCAAACTGGAGGAAGGCCGCCTTGAGCGAAGGTTTGCCGTCACTTCCTTTTATTCTGTTCGCTCAGAGCGCCTGACGAGGAGGAAAAACGAGAACTCTGCGCGGCCCCTCCAAACGTGACCCCCACCTGCACCTTTGGTCCGGCCCTGCTAAAGCTCCACGAGTCCTAAACTTCCATGACTCTGCCTGCAGGAACTCTGTGAGGTAAAACCACAAAACCAAAACAGTCTGAAATTTCAGTCTGGCATCGGAGAGAAGAGGGAAAAAAAAAAAAAGAAAAAAAAGAGGGTGGAAGTGCACTTCTCAGAGATAGGTCATCGGTGCCATTGACCGCACTCATTAATAAAGCGTTGACGTCACTCTCAGGAGGAAAATAAATCACATATACTCCTGTTTCTGTCTGTTTTGTTGTGAACAGCTTCTCCGTCTGAAGGTAAGAGGCTGTGGATACAACAGGGGGAGGTCTTCTGTCGCTTTTCTCATTACTTTTAAGTCATGAAGAGGTGGTTGTAAAGGTCCAAATGTTTCCCGCTTGAGGCGCAAAAGAAAAAAAAAAAAAAGTGCGCAAACGAACCCAACGAGTTGCCGTGAAACCCGAGGATGGGAGTGAGCGTGGGGCTGCAGCTCTCAGCTTTGCCATTGTTCTGCAGCAACAGCTGGATATTCCAGCTGTGTCACCACATCAGCAGCGGCAACAGCTGTGCACGCGCGGGCTTCCACGACACGCCGGGGGCGCGCAACGCGGGATTTTGCGTGCCACCATTAAAACGAGTCGGCGACACCTGACGGAAGCTCGGATGACCGAGCCCCACACACACACACACACACACACACACACATACATCGACACCTACAATACCGTCTCGCACACAAACGCACACTTAACGCACGCACTTTACGCACGCACAGGCGCTCTCGGAGCCCCGCACTTACCCGCAGCGGAGAGTCAGTGTGCGCCACGGCCAGCGCCCCTCGCAGCCCCGAGCAGCCGAGGACAGACGCGGCTCGGCCGCATAGCTGATCGAGCCCCGGACAACTTCAGCGATCCAGCCCCGAGCAGACAAGCCGGCGGGCGCCGCTGCGACACCCTCGCTTATTTGTTTGCCCGATGAGATTACAGAAGAATTGTCTCTTCTTTTTTTTTTTTTTTTTTTTTTTCCGGGTTGGACGTTTCGTTATTAGATTAAACCAGCCCCGGATGTGATCTATGCTCCGCTCAGCTCCGGCCGTGCTCTCCTCCTCCTCCTCCTCCTCCTCCTCCTCCCGTGTGCTGCTGAAGGGGAACTTAGCACAATTCAGCGTTTTTAATTTGACCTGAATTAGAAATGCCCCCAAAGTCTTTCTCACGTTTGTCCAACATGGACACAAACAACGATATGAGGACTATCTGGACTATTTACTGCACTCGTATTGAAGAAGCACAAGGGGTATTTTTATTTTATGACATTTATTAAAAGGGCCCCGCCCTTTTAGAACCAACCTGAATTTCTTAATCACGGTTTTATCTAAAGCATTAGACAGTTTCTGTATCAATGTACCAAACCATTGCCCGATAAAAGTTTTTAATTCAGCTCTGAATATGACAGTGGTATAATTGTGCTGCTATCTTTAGGAAGATTGAACTTCTTTAAAAGCTGACCAAATTCCCCTTTTTTTAAAAAAAAAAAAAAAAAAACAGAAAAAAAATGCATATATAAAACTGAAATAAAATATTTTGGCTTCATCGGTGCAGACCCAGCATCTTTGCTGAGCTATCAAATACCTGCATGTAGAGGAGTGATGGTACATTCTTGATTTTGTTGCCTGTTCAGAGGAAGTGGTTGCATGTCTTGTGGCCTTCCTGGGGAGGGGGAGGCTTACCTCATCCAGTTCAATACTTGTGGCGACTTGTGAATTACATTTTGACAGTTGCAGGCCTATCCAGATTTGTGCATGATTTCTTCCTCTACATTTGCCTCTTTTGTCTTTATTTGATCAACGAGGCCTGATCATTAACGCGCGTGTATTGCCTCCGGCCTTCAAATGTCAAGTGAGGGATGTCAAATGTCACATGTTCCACCCACGCACAGACGCACAAAAATAAGGGCCTGACGGCATCTTTAATCACAAAAGCTCACATGCACAAAAAAAAGAATGAGTCTCACACATGAGGACATTTTTAGTGCTAAAAATTTCCTTTCTGGTTCCCTTAGCAACGGCACAACCAAATATCACGCCGTGAGGTGTCAAGATGCACCCCTGCTATCCACAAACACCTACAAGAAAAACTAGGCCCCACAGATCACCCGTGTAAACGAGGGTGCACACAAATTTACCACAAACACGCTCACAGCCTCACAGTGAACGCACCACGACAGAAAGTGAACGACAGACGAGACAAAAAAAAAAAAAAGGAACCAATTAAAGGTGTTGAATATGACGCTAGTGTTTATGGGACATGGTGGGAGCAAAGGTCGCAGATCTCCAAGGGTTAGGCTGGCCGTGGCGACCTTGACGTCGACGCCGCGGGGGCGTTCACGGCTGCCTGAAGGCCAGGCGCAGCAGGAGGGCAGCGGCCAGCAGAGCGGGGCTGGGGGCCGCGGCCCCAGCGCCGTTGTGGTGGGGCCCCCCGTGGCTCTGGCTCCTGTGGTGGCCGTTGCAGTCGTCGGAGAAGCAGCACTGCATCTTGGCCCCGGAGCTGCTGCCATGGGCCTTGTTGCAGAAGTCCTTGTACGTGCAGGACTTCATCACGGTGTCTGGGGAGGAGGAGGAGGAGGAGTGGGGGGGGGGGTGCATTTACCAAGGCTGCCCGTATCACACTGGTGTGGGAATCGTCCCCAGGTGTGTGTTTACTCACTGGGCCCTGTGATGGTGGAGCAGGCGTCGGCGTATTGAGGGCAAGGGGCGGAGCCTGCCGGTTGCAGTCCTCCTCATTGGACGCCACGCACATGTGACACTTGAGGGCGTGGCCTGCACAGACAGAACAACAGAGCACACCTGAGATGAGGTGATACCGGTTTGAAACACATTCTCGTTCCCATTTCCTTCATTTGTAATGAGGACCGCGGTTCACTGCAACCACCCACCTACACACATGCGTTTGAATCGTACCGCACGGGCTGAGTTCATCACTAGGCGCGTTTGCAGGTACAGAACTAAATCTAAAAAGGTATCTGGCACAACTTCTATGCAACCAGCAGGTTGTATCAGCCACAAATCTGCTCTGTGCTCGGTTTCCCCACTTCTTTTTCCCCCCTATCTCCCCTCCACCGAGGACTCTCTCTAACCCCTGGGGACCCCCTCCCCCCAACCCCAGTAGACTCACCGTGGTAGGCCAGCGAGATGAGCAGCAGCAGGGCGAGCTCGGTCTTCATCCCGGGCTTGTCTCTTGTCTTTCAAAGTCCTCAGAAACAGACTGGACGACCTGGAGAGGAGTCTCGGGCCGGGGTGGAAGCAGGGGTCTGAGTGGGTGGAGGGGTGGGTCGGGGCATGAGAAGGTGTCTGAGGGCATTAAAGTCTTATCTCTGTAATCTGCATCTGCGCCGCACGGCCGTGGACTTAACGGGGTGAGTTTAACAGGAAGACACAGCGACACTCTGAGCAACAGCCGAGCTGCAGAAGCAGAAATATATATACATTTATTTGAACAAATTCACACTAAAGTACACCAAGTCCACATTATGACAATGCTCATGTGAGATCAAAAACAACAATCTGTAGGAGTGACCAACAACAACAACAAAAAAACGACAGAATGGCACAAATATCAATTATGGCACAGCAGAGGGTCTGCGTGGTTAACGGATATTAGGCTTTAAAGCCGTTTTCATGGTAGCAGATATATTGACTAAATGTTCGCGCGTACAGTCTATAACATGTGATAATAAAGCAAACTGAAGAATCCTGTCCAGACACCTCGCTTGGTTTGATAAGCTGAGACAAATCTGCAGGTTTTATACTGATAACTGGGTTGTTTTTTTTGTTTGTTTTTTTTTGCTTTTTTGTTTTTGTTTTTTCCCTGAAAGTATTTCCCAGACACAAAAAAAATATCTGCTGGCGCTTAACCAGCCTGCGAATCTGTGAGAGGTGAAACTGTGAAAAGTGATACTCGAAACGGTTAAACTGAGAGTGGACAGGCGAGTGAGAAACAATGCAACATTTGCTCAAGATTTAAGCTCGTAGAAACTGAATAAAGATATAGTGTTTCATCTTATTTATGTTTTTTTTTTTCAGAACCCCCCCCCAGCATAACATATGGTGCGGTGGGGTTCGCTCTTTAGACTCTAGAATAAAGTTCTCTCGTGACTGACTTTGTCAATAGGGACAAGACAATGTCACAAAGTTCCGATCAATGATTGTCAGCGACGCTGCGAAACATGGCGAAGCCGCAGAGGATCACCGGGCTTCCTCGTGGGCCGATTCAGTCGGGCTGCGGCGTCGTTGCGCCACACGAGACGCCCCTGAGCACCTCCCTCACCCACCTCCCTCACCCACCTCCTTATCTGCCCCGTGAAAGCGTGACAGGGGTCGTTGTTTCGACGCAAACGCTTCCCCTCTGATCAAACGCGTTTAAATGGAGCCCGAAAACGAGGCCAGCCTGAATGATGTCACCCCCCCCCACCACCACCACCACCACCACCCCACCCTCAACCCGGTGAAAGAGCTGCTGGGAATTTAGCCGTTAAGCTGCTGGGAATTTAAAGTGAGTCACAATCGGGTCGTTGTTGTTCCCTGGCGTGATGGGCCGGCGCTCCGGAGGGCGCGCGCGGCCTCACAGGGGGCGACAATGCAAACAAAACCATGTGACCGGGTGAGTCCACACTCAAACTATGACTAGGGTGCGCAGACTCTGCCGCAGTCACGGTCACAAATAGTGCAATTGCATTTCACAGGAAGCTGCTTCAGACATCAGGGATGGCGGGGAGGAGGAGGGTCAGTTTATTTTCCCCATTTTGGCAATCAGCTCATCGCAGATCTTCGTGAGTTCCTCAATCTCTTGATTCTGTGACGACACAAGAAAGGCGCCAGAGTTACGAAAGAGAAGAACCGAGCGTGATGAAGAGCAAAGAAAAGAGGGCGCACAAAGCGATCAGGCCTCATCCTCCGGGGGTGGGGGGGGGGTCTGCTCACCTTGTGCTGCAGGGCCTGCTCCAGAGACTCGTTCTTCATCTGCTCCTTCCTCAGACTGGCCGTCAGCGCTGTGCTCTCTGAGCTGGCTTTGGAACGCACCTGAGCGATCTCCTCGTTGGCCCTTCGAAACACCAGCAAAGGCTCAAATGAACAAACGAACGCTGTAAAAGTCGGGGCCCCCGCCCCCCCACCCCATCCGAGTCTCTACGTACTTGGCCAGTTTTTCCTCTGCGTGGAGCTTCAGGGTCTGGTACCTCTGCTCCTCCTGCTTGATTCTGGCCAGGTAGTCCTGGGCACACTTCTTCAGAACCTCCTCGTTCTGCACCAGAAAACGCAAAAGGCTCGTCAGAATTCACGTGCCGCAGGCAGAGAGAGGAGATGAGGTGATAGAAAGACCAGCTTTTTCTGCATTCTTGTTACATTTCTGCACTTTTTTTTTGCTCATTTATTTCTGGAACCTTTGTTAACCAAATAAACTGTTTGCTCTCACAGTTGTGTTAAGGATAACTAGTCCAGCCAACCTCTGGCCCTAATCACACCAAACCCCCCAGCCTTACTGAGATCTTAATCCTCTTATATCTCTGTCTGCTCACCTCAGCTCTTGACACTTTTCACTGAGTAATGAATATGTTCCGCTCCCTTACTTTCTTAAAGCCCTCCAGGGTGCTCTTCATGTTTTCGTAACGGCGGAACATGTCAGAGAGGGAGCGCTCCACCGAGTTCAGGTCGGCCAGGGCCGTCTGCTTCTCCGCTGTCACCTCGTGCAAAGCCTTCTGGGATTTCAGGGTGTTGCGGTGTTCGTCCTCTGAGGGGAGCAACGGGGAAGTTGTCTAGGCTCTAGCTTTCCACATGTCGTCGAACCGCTCCACCCGCGTCTTACTCACCGATCATCTGTGCGATTGTCTTCTCGTACTCTTCAACGATCTTCCTGTTAGGAGACGTTCATTATTAGACGACGAGTTTTGAACTTCTGCGACTTTTCTGAGCGCGGATAAAATGAATGAATGAAGTGAATCAGGGATGATGTTTCCCTACCTCATCTCCCCAACTTCTTGTCTGCTGGCTTCAAACTTTACCATCCAGTCATGTGCTTCCACCTCTTTCGTGATGATCTGGAGAGAGAGAGAGAAAGAAAGAGGCTTTCACTGGGCTGAAATCAAAGAATCTCTTAAGAAAAAGCAAAGAGCTCAGACTGTGTACCTCCTCTCTAATGAGGCTGAGAACTGCCTGTTTTTCCGCCTCACTGATGCAGATGGAATCCAGGACTTGACTTCCTGTTTTCACCACGCCACTGTCCGTGGACATGTTCTTCAGTTTGCATGTGTCCTCATACTGCTGAGAGCAGAAAGATTACATTTGAACATTAAGCATGACACATTCTTAGAAAAATATGCTATTTATAAACAACTTGAGAAATAGTTATTAGTTACATACTAATGTTAGATCGGCTGTGTACTTGCAACAGAACCAGGGTTCAAAAGTCTTGGATAAATTTGAACCTCCTTTTTTATCTCTTCCCCGGTGCCTGATACTCTCAATCCTTCTTTCTGTCCTCTCCCATTGTCCTTCCCAGGATTATGACAGCCATGTTATAATCCCCATCATAATAAATCTTAATCCCTCCGTCACCTGAGTACATGAGGCAGACACTAAGTACCTCCAGCAGACCCACAGACCACTGCAGTCGCCATATCAAATGTGACAATTGTGACGTTTTCTGAATAACGCAAAAAGAAGCATTAACATCGCACCCTCAGTTACGCCTTTGCACCTCAAGGTAGATAACTACATAAAGATATAGCCTGATGTCGATAGAAAAGGGGGAGAGTGATCTCTTTGTTGAAGGCAGTTGATGGATTCAACGTTTCAGCGCCCTCTAGCGGCCAAACAGGCGAAGAACATTAAAAGTGCTGCTGTGACGACAAATCAATAAATCTAATCCCAAGAGTTTAAACTGGAGAAAAGGCGTAACAGGTTGTGACATCCACTTACCACAGAGCAGCAGTCTGAATTGTCAGGTTTTGATGTCACATGGCAGTCTGGAATTGAAAACGCACAGCAGCGACATGTGCAAATTAGAATCAGTGATCTAATAATTTGACCTGAATACGTTTTCTCAGACCAGAACAGGGGTGGTTAAACAGGGAGAGGAATATTGTCCTGGTGCTCTTACAAACAGCACATATGGTCAACAGTGCCATAAGTGCTGGCTTGAAAGTGTAATAAAGTTAATAATTAATGGAGCCGCTGTAAAGCAAATAATGTTGCAGATTAACAGAGGTGTTGTCAGAACAGTACAGTCCATCACTGACCGGGGTAACTCAACTATTTACTGCAGTACTGTGTCCTGTAACCATGTGACCCTCTGACGGGGACATGCACGACGCTGAAATGAGTCTTCCCGGCGGTTTTTCTCACCCACCGCTTTCCTCCTTGTCTGGCCTTAGGCCGACGCTGCTGGCCAGCTTTTCCTCATCCGTGGCGTGGTCCAAGTGGTGCTCATCCTTAAACAGCATCAAACTGACACATGAGCGAGCAACACTAATCCACGCAGTCTAGCACCGAGTCTTCCCACCCGCTCTCAGAGGAGCAGCAGACCCAGAGTCAGCTCTCACCTTTGCGCTCGGTTCCTTTTGCATCGGCTGGATCGGTTTCACTTTGCAGGAGTTCCTGAGGATGAAAGTCATAACTAGCATCAGCACGAGCACCAAAGCCACAGACACTTCTGCATGTGTGTACATCTGGGCTGGTGCACTGATAAGAAGAGAAAGCGGGGAAAGAAATCCTCACAGACCTCACTGCTCTGTTTTGTTGTGTTTCCTGAGTTTGCATGCTCAGCTAAATGTGCTGAATTAGGCGAAGCAAAAGCTGATTAATGGACCATTGCAAAAGCATCTGGTGGAATTACACGGTTCCCAGCAAAACATTGTGGCCTCTATGTCTAAATTAAACATAAAAAACAAACCAAAACTGAGTTGAAAATAATGAGCCAGCAGGCCGTGGAATGAGCAAGCTTCGGCTTCTAATTTTATGTGAGCTTATCTTTTAGAAACACACACAGACACACCTGTACACAGTTACTTACAACAGACTACAGAGGAAATGGACCTGCTCAGCAGTCCTGTTGCCACACACAGAGAACAATAAGTTCCAAAAAAGTGGGGAAGACAAAGAAGAGGATGGGACATTATGTTAAACTCTAGGCGAGTACCGGGCTGTGTCTGACATGATTATGTGTTAACAATTCTGTCCCAGGTCAACGTCTAAAATGCTGCTGCCGAGGAATAAAGGAACCAGAGAGAAATGACAGACACCAAAGACTGAACAGGACAGACACGCACGTCAACGAAAACTGAAAGATCTGAATTTAAAAGTGGATTTTTGGTGTGCATTTCAATAAAATGGCAGTCAACTTGAACGCAATCCATACCTATTATCTTTAATAACTCCAAAACACACAGCTCATTTCAGATGACACATGATTCCGACGACTGAAGCAACGACCCAAAACAGCCACAAGGGGACGCTGTTTGACTTATAACCTTATCGACTGCCTGCACCCTCTACCACATGAACAGGCCCTTAAATAATAATTCTGATATAAATCTTTCCCTGAATTAAAATATACAGTAAGTAAGACATTAAATATTTCATGTTTAAGACCCTGAAATTGATGTTTTAAAACGATAAGCGTAACTGAATTGGTGAGAAAAGAATGGAGGGATAAACATGCGTTAACATGTGGATAAAGAGGAACACTCCGGTTTAAAGTCATAAAGATTCAGCTACAGACTGACGAATGCCTTTTGGGTTATTACTTACGTGATAATGGCGTTATTGGCGTCACAGGTGAGTTTTGTGTTTGACAGCACGATGTCGGAGGGCCTGTTGCCATTGAGCAGATCTGGGTCCGCGCAAGTGTCAGGGACGAGGATCAGGTTTGACTCCGGGCTGGAGTCGGAGGACGCCGGAGCCTCGTCGTCCACCTCAGAGGGATCGGGCTTTTTCAGGGGAGAAACAACGGGCAGCGATGGGGGCCGGACGGCTGGAGGCTTAGATCCGAAACGGGGAACGCCGCTTTGGGTCAAGTTAAGGTTCTGGTCCAAGCAAAGGCCGTTCCCATTAAGTGGAGATCCAGTTTTCTGGGGGTCTTGAACCACGTCCTGGTTCAAGTTGAAGTGGTTTGTCACAGGAGGAACATCTGTGAAAAGGGTGGCGGGAAATGTGAGTCATGTACAGCACATACACTATTTTAATACAGAGATACACCTCACAACAACTCCCTCTCTTTATTGATTTTGTTTTTTCTTTGAGACATTTGTCTCTAAATTCCAGCTAGAACGCTGAAAATGGCTGCTGGCTTGCTCTTAGAGAACTCCACATCCTGAGTAGCAGGCCAGTTGCTGTTGAGACACACTGCTGCCAAAACACAAGGCTCTCCCCCAAACACACCCACACACTGTAAACTACACGCAACCATAAAACTCCCCCCAAAAAAAAAACACTTCCCGTTCCTGCTCTGATTCTTCTACACAACACAAATCCACCTATCGCGGTTCCCCAACGTGCCAACGGCGCCGCAAAATTAAAGCGAGTTTGTGTAGACTGCTGCTCAAAATCTCAAAATCAGAGCACTTAGACACACACACACACACACACACACACACACACTCATGCACCCTTTAATGGAAGGGAACAAATATAGAGGAACCACACCCATGCAAAGTACCACAGCCACGAGGCTGAGCAACAACCAACAGCGTCAGGCTCTATTACAGTCTCACAACTAAACGACAGCGGTGGGGGGGTCAGGGACGAGGGGTCATGTGACTGAGGCAAGAAGAGAAAGCAGATACGATGAAGGTAAACAGGCAGCTGTTCAAAGTTGCAGCAGCGCGGGCTGTAATATCAGTTTGTCACCCATTTAAAGAGCCACGACGCACAAAGACGTTACTGTCTGCAATTAAATCACGCCGAACCTCGGGCGCCTTTTAATAACGCGTTAATAAACGCCCCGCTCGCTCCCCTCTTCGTGCGCGTATCGTGAATGTTCAATCGGCTCCCCTTCTAGCCGCGCACCGTCCCAGCGATGTCATGACGACCGCAGCCGAACTGTGCTCTCTGTTCTGGTCGGAACAGATGCCGCTGCATGCGAGAGCGGGACGGATGGGTGAGCCGGGGGCCACAGCGGGGGGGCCACAGCGGGGGCCTCTTTGACAGCTTCAAACACACACTGGATTCATCGGACGGCCCTTTAGCTGCTGAGCAGCAGGCCTGTGCCGAGCGCAGACCGAAGGAGCTCATTAGTGTTAACGTATGCGAGCGGCCTTAATTGGGCCTCAATAAGTTATTGAGGGAGAGTGGTGGTGGTGTGTGTGTGTGTGTGGGGGGGGGCACTTGTCAGCGTGGCCCGAACCAGTTCAGTCCAGTTAGAGAGTGGCTGTAAAGAAGAGGCAGCGATCCCTACATACAGGAATGTATGGAGCCACCTTCGACTGGACACAAATAGCTCAAGTTCGTTCGTTAGTCCCCAAAGGGCCCTTCAACCTGAGCCGGGACGATCCATGAGGACAGATAGAAGCACTGGGGGGGGCACTGGGAGGGGGTGTCGAAAACTGCCATTTACCGATACCGTCTCACCTGTGTAGTTGGAATTATCCAGTTGTCCCAGCTGCTTCTCAACATCTGGAGACTCTTCCGGGGTGTCGAACGTCCCCTCCGAGTCGGAACTGCGAAAACAGCAGAAAAAAGGCATTTACCAAAAGGAAGGGTGGGGCGGGGGGGGGTCAAAAATCGATCGTTCATCAGGGTTCCGGTCCCAATATTGTGTATCCTCAAAAGCGCCGTGGCGCCTTCAAAGACGGTCAAAGGAAAACAAGCTGTTTTTATTTTAGAGGAAGGGGAAGGGAGAGGAGAGGAAGCCGAGAATATAAGGCCACCTGCATCCTCTGGCCTTCACACAGACACACACACACACACACACACAGCAAATATGCACACAACACACACAGTCATCCGTGTCAGCTGCCTGGACACCCAAGGCAAATTTGGTAAAAAAAGAAAGACAAGGATCGGGGGGAGGTCCATTTCCTTTGAACACACTTGAAAACAAACCACAGACAGGACCCCCCCCCGTGACCCCCCTTACGGCTGCCATCACTGTTACTTAGAAACCAGGAACAGGGAGTTAAAAAAACCTTCACCCCCCCACACACACACACACCCAGCCGCGGGCCTCTTCCCTCACACCCCGACACTCGAGGGAGGGGGCCCCAGCGAACCGCTGACAAGTGACAGGATGCTGCAGGAACGTGGTCGGGCGTCGGGGAATCTGCCGCCGCATCAGCGGACTTGTCTGCCTGCGTGAGTGTGTGTGCGTGGGTGTGTGTGTGGGTGTGTGTGTGTGTGTGTGTGTGTGTGTGCACCACCTGTCAGCATGACTCAGGGGAATCTGCAGCCATCACACAGACAACCCCCCACACACACACACACACACACCCACACACACACACATACACACACACACACACACACACACACACACACACACACTCACGTCACCAGTCCAACTGAAGTAAACACGCGTCCAGATATTACCCAAGAGCAGAAAAGGAAACTCCCTGGGATAAAACCACCGCGGCTCGGACGTCTTACTTGTCTCCCTCATCCTGGGGGCCGGGCTGGCCCTCGTCTCCCGCGCCCCCGACCACCGCCGACCACGTCCACTTGGCCCACTGCACCGGAGACAGCCAGGACATCCCTGCAGCCCCAACCGCCGCCTGAGCGCAACAACAACAGCCAACTTCCTCGCCCCCTCCGTCAACGGCTCAGGACGCCGCCGCTGGCAGCAGCCTCTCGGCAGCAGAGACGGTGATCCCCGGAGCGGGGGGGGTGTGAGGGGGTTGTCGTGAGGGGGTTGTCGTGAGGGGAGGGAGGGAGGGAGGGCGCGGTGGAAGCTGCCGATTCTCTCTGATCTTTCCTCCCCTCCTCGACTCCCTAGTCTCGCCTACTGGCGCAGCTTTCCCATACTGCTCGTCTGCGTGGCTGGTGCCTGCGAGAGGAGGAGGAGGAGGAGGAGAAAAGAGCCGCTGCTTCTCTCCACAACACTGAGTCACAAAGTGCAGCTTACTGGAGCATCAGCAGTCACTCCTCTTTCTGCTGCTCTCCCCCCTCCCTCCCCCGTCTGGATGGATGACCAGCCCGTTTAGCACAGCACTGCTGGCTTTTGGGAGGTTTCCTCTGCCCGCCCTGATTCTTTTGAGGTCTGCTTATTGTGTGTGTGCGTGTGTGTGTGTGTGTGTGTGTGTGTGCGTGCGCGTGTGTGTGTGTGGTAGGTTGGGCTGGGTGCTGGAGGTGTGTGGGGGCGGTTTACAGGCAGTGCTTCCTGCTTTAAGAGGAAAAGTCTGGCTTCACCGTCAGACTACCAGATGTCTGCGCCTTCAAAAGCCTTTCTGGAAACGCTTCTGTAAACGCTGCTTTAGAGCCTCCGCTGCGTCGGAACAAGTGCTCCCTTCAACCTCTCGGGGTTAAAGAAAAAAAAACTCACACGTGACTGACTTCAAATGTTTGGACAGCGGCCCGAGGTGTTAGGAGGAGCCCGCGAGTTATGGGCAGGTTGTTTATTTGACGTCTCTTATGGCCATTGTGATCCAAAGCCTCCCTTAAATAGACGACCTGTGCCCATTTTCTCAGGATGAATGAATCATGTAAGCCGTGGGTTTCGCTGTTAAGCTCATAATGGTTGAGAGAAACAGTGGATCTATTGTGAGCTTATATATATGTGGGTCATGATGCAGGAAAATCAATACAAACCTAGTGTCTTTTTGAATGTCATTTGGATTAAATCTTCTCTCTCGCTCTCACTCTCTCTCTCACACACACACACACACACACGTGCCATTGAGGTTGTTCATAGGAAGCTTATGTAACCTTAAGTCCCTGCTCTCACATTTATAAGTCCCTCTCTCTCTCTGAAACACACACCAAAGGGTGTGTATTCTGCAGGAGAAACGAAACATGACTAAAGGGGACGTGGAGGTGAACGAGTGAATTTGTGTCCTGGGGTTGGGGTGGCGGTGTGCGTGTGTGTGTGTGTGTGTGTGTGTGTGTGTGGGGGGGGGTTGTCCCATATGTGTGAAAAAAACAGAGCTTCAGCCTCCATCGCTGTGAGCCGGCTGCTGCTGCTGCTGACCAACACCATCACCCTCACAAAGACAGTCACACACTGGTGAGCACAGAGAAAGGGCCTCTGTCCCATCTGCGATAGCTGGACTGGAAACTGGAGCGCGTTAGCGCGGCAGATGAAGAGCTGCGTTAATGGGACAGGGAGAGAGAGAGAGAGAGAGATGGGGAGATAAGGCAAACCTGAATGTTTGTAAAAGTGAGAGCCAGGCGGATGTGAAGAATGTGAGCTCTGCGGTGGGGCTGGAACCTGAAATGCTCTTGTTGTTCTTAAACATTCCTGACATTTTTTTTTACCCCCCCACCCCACCTTCTTTTTTTTTTTTTTTTTCAGTCTGCACAGCTGAGAGGACAAACCAGCCTGTCGTGCAGGACGCTTCATCTAACCTCTGTCCAACAAACCGCCACCGAGAAGCCAGCTTCCGACAGGCGCGCACGCCGTTCACCCTCCCGCTCCTCGTCCCTGGACACGCATCTCTGACGCAGCCAAGGCCCGTCGTTCGTGGGCCCGAGAGCGAGGAGAGGGAGGAAAGAAAGAACAGGCGCTTATGTAACACCTTCAAGCCCCCACAAACAGAGCACAGCGAAGGAGCGGTAGCGCAGCGCACACGGTCTCAGCGCGTAGGATGGAGACGGGGGGCGCAGAGGCCGTCGGCCCCACTAAAACGTCGCTCCTTTACAACGTATAAACACGGGGATAAATCGGCGCGCGGGCGTCGGGCACGTTGAGGCTGGCGTTTGACTGAACGCCAGCTTTCTATATGCGCTGACGTTATGATATGTCCCCACCAGGATGGTTTGATTCCTGATATCCTCCCAATCTCCTCCTCCAGCAAAGCTCTGACGTTTCATAGTCAGAAATGCTATAAATAAGAGAGGCAGGGGCGCCACGTCGTGCAGATGTTTGCGTTACGTAACTATATGTACCTTTCAAAGAAGAGCCTTTCTGCATTTGCATGCTTCTTCTTTACTGAATATTTACTCTGTGGATCGCAGGCGCATGATCGCTGTCAATATTTACGGCACACACGCTCGCCGACACAAACACAAACCCATGATCTAGAGCTTAACTCGGGTTTATTATTGCGGAGTTTGCACAAACGCGCGCCAAAGACGGAGACGGGGGGGGGGGCGTTGCGAAGACAGAAAGACGGCCTGCATCGTCAGAGAAAGCATTCCAAATCAGATAAAGTTCTCAACAATGGAGAGAATTGAAAAGATGCTGCATGTCCACTGTTGCGTTATAATATACAGATCGCTTCGTTCTTTAGAAAACAGGAAGTCTGTCACAACACGCGGTCAGTATCATTCAGTGACTGCATACAGTATCTAATACAACACATTTAGCGTTAATCAAAGAGAAAGATGATTTACTGATGAAGTATCTGAGTCACATGGAAAGTAACTGTGTGGAAACTATGAACCAGAAGAAGAAAATGAAGATGAAGAGTTTGACTTCTCAGTGATGACTGGCTTTATTGTTCTAAAAGAGAATCAAGCCAGAATGACAGATCAGTTCCTCATAGTTTCATAGCTTATATTATAATTTCAGCGTAAAAAACAAAAACTTCACTGATTTTACTTTTTAACACCAATGGCATCTAAATCAATTATTAATAAGACTTCATGTATCTGAAAGCTTTTGTCTCACATAAAATCTTTTCAGTTAGAGAAATTATTGACAAATGGTATTTAAAATAAAAGGATGACTCTTTTATAGTACATTCTTCTACAAATTCTGATATATGAATTAATGTATATGTGTACAAAAACCGTATTGATATAAAGTATATGTGTACAATTTTTTATTTTATTTTTTTAGAAAGAGAACCACAGGATACTGTTTACATTATTCTGTTATATAACATTATGGGGCGATATTTGCGGAGATCGCGCCATCTAGTGGTCATAGTTCTCCACACAGCAGGGTGGTGCACAGGCAAAGAAGCCACTAAGCAGGTTTACACTCCTTGTTTGATTAATGCAGCTCGGCATTATCTGAGACAAAGGCCCCCAGAGATAAAATACACGAGAAAAAAAAAGCACTGATATGCTTTTGGAGTAGCTGTGTTGAGATCCCTGAAGGGAGATAAATCACTGAGCCACGGCTCAGGGCGGCCTAAGTGACAGTGGCATGGACAAACAGACAGAAGCAGGGAACAAAAGGCTACTAGAGGGGGGGGTGCCCGTGAAGAGTCGTGTACGGGGAGCAGCGATTGTTCATAGCTACACGAGACCACATCATTTCCAGACAATTGTACATGCGTGTTATGCGCACATGAGTGCACAAAGAAAGCAGACGCTTCACCAACTGTTCCACTTTGTCTGTGTCCAGTTGTTCCATTTAGACCGGATTTCTTCTCCATCCAGACTGTTGCTCCACAAAACTCACATTATGACACTGTTCGTTGTTTCACTCTCCTCCTGGATGGTCTAGTCAGGCCGAGTGGGCTCATGCATGATTAAATGGTCCATGTTTAACTGCTGTGCTTGACTTCTTTCATCCACACTATTTAGAAGTACAGTTTTTCCAGCCCATGCTGGCCCTGAAATCCCCCCCCACAGCCGGAAATGCAGGTCAAGCTCTTCCCACACGAGCAATTGTGTGGAGGCTTTGGAGAACAGGAAGTCCCTGCATCAAACATCGTTCCGGTTAAGACTTGAAATTGCTGCTTAAGCCAACTAAAATTAGACCAGATGCTGTAAACTGTGATCCCACAACAGTGGGAGGCTTCCACCCCCTCCTGCCCTGACATGTCGAGAAGTCTCCAGTGAGGTTGACGGAATCAGGGACTGGTTTTTTCTTCTTCCAGGGTGAATAAAGAAGAATCCCCCCCCTGGTTGGATCATTAAAATGCTTTAAACACTCATGCACCGTCGGCAGAGATGAGGGGTCTGCGTGAGTGTCTCTTCTCTGACTTTTAGTCCGTCTCTAATTCCTCTGCTTCAGTTTGCATCTCAGATGAACTGCGCCTCCATCAATGGAGTCACGCAGTGATGTTCAAAAACAGGGCCAGGGAGTCGTTCCCTATCCTGCGATGTTGACTTACAGCAGCTCAATAGCGAGTAATAAATCATCCTGGCGGAGGGAGCGGATCCTCTGTCGGGAGGGATTAAAGGAACCGAACAGGCAGCCCGGTGAGAAAGTGATTTCAAGCTCTGGCAAATGCCTAAAAATAACAGTCGCACTCCCTGCGAATGCAAACTTGCATGAACCGAGGAGAAAGCTGGGTCACCACGTCGCGCAAAAATAAACTGCAGCTTGAATAATGAATAGACCGATTTAGAATATGCCTCGCTCTTTTCTAATGAATAAGTCACTGCTGATTCCTTCCTTTTGACGGACGCAGAGACCAAGCTGCAGCCCAAACACCCAAACCAGTGAAACAGAAGTGGGACGCTCACTTAATTCCAGGTGGATGACCTGATCAGCTGATGGCCACTAATGTCATTGGCTGCGCATGCCCTATCTCTTCCCTCTTTCCCTAGATTATTGTTATCTTCCTCGGAGCTTGACAGTAGAGGTAATGTGCAGCCCCGGAGACACCAACCAGAACAGACGCACAAGGCGGCGTCGAAGTCTTGAGGGGGCCTCCAGGACCCCGGCATCGCGAACCGGAGCAGACGCCCCAAATAAGATGATATAAGACGCCCCAAATAAGATATGAACGATAAAAATAATAATAAAAAAAAACGCCTCTTACATGCTGCTCTGCTTCCCCGGAGAGCTGACCGATCGTTTTCTGCTTTGGCTGAGGGAGCCCCCCATGGCGACGTCCGGGATGCCGCTCCGTTCCGCCGCAGACCCTCGTCGCCCTCGCAGGTTTCACCCCTGGTGGTTCTCCTCGGCGCGGCCCGTCCGAGCATCAGAGCGCCGCCTCCCGGCGCACACTTGCTGCCCTCCGAACATCCAGCCTCTCCTCCCTGCTCGCATGTCCTCCCGGTGATGCTGCACAGCCCAAAGGGTCGGAGGTACAAGTGATCTCACGTGAGTGGCCCTGCGAGTGTCCCGCCTCTTCCCTCCAATGTCTCTCTCTCTCTCTCTCTCTCTCTCTCTCTCTCTCTCTCTCTCTCTCTCTCTCTCTCCTGCACACACACACATACATAGACACACACAGTTGGAGATTAAACAGGCAGTGCCTTCAAAAGAAGAGTGAGTGGGTGTGTGCGTGTGTGTGCGTGAGTGTGTGTGTGTGCGTGTGTGTGTGTGTGCGTGAGTGTGTGTGTGTGTGTGTGTGTGTGTGTGCGTGTGTGTGTGTGTGTGCGTGAGTGTGTGTGTGGAGTGGAGAACATGTGTCACCCTGTCATGGGGGTGTCTGGCGGGGGCGAGGGTATTGTTCAAACGTGAAAGAGCCCCTTCTTTTGTCGGTCAGCTGAATTCCAGATCTCAGATGAAGGGGGGGAGGGATGGAAGATGATGGAGGGCGAGACGGTGGAGACACAGCCCCACTTGTTGTTTCAAGCTCCCTCCTACCTGCTGTGACCCCCCCCCCCCACCAAAAAAAAGACACCCTTAAACACTCTTTACATGACAATAAACACATTCATGTTCATTTCTGGAAAAAAAAAAAAGTTCTGAGCACTCACGCTGAAAATTAAAAACATACGACCCGAACAAACTGGACATAGATGGACTTGTGCTAAAATTGTAGTCACTTCAGAATAAGGACATCTGACTTCACAATCGAGGGACTTCCCAGTTTTTGTTAATCGAAGGAAAAACAATTAAAACCCATAAAAGTGTTTCAAAGCAAAGTTAATAACACGATGTGACACTGTGAGGAGCTGCGGTCACAACGCAAAAAAGAGCTTGTCATTGAAATGGGTTCATGACGAATCATCCTCGTGTAATATTCACAAAGTGTATATTATACAAATACTAAGTCAATTTGTTCTAACATAGTTAACCACTTGTAGTTTTACTCCACATCATGGTCAGGTTAAGTACAAATTAATAAAAAGCAATAAAGCGCTGTTTTAAATATGCAGAGTCAGTCAAACATCGATGTATAAACTAAATTAGAATCATCAATCATCATAAGAAAAGCTGTGTGGTGATGCCGCCGTCCACTGCGCAATGGTGGTGCGCTGCTCCGTGAATTTGAGATGTCGCTGCAACAAGTACGGACTCTTAGTTCCCCTCTTCTTTACCGTCCCCGCTCAGTTAGAATGGACAGCTACAGTGACCTAAACCCCTCCTTTAAACACCCCCCACTGCTTATGGTTGCTGATACTACCATCTGGATACTAGAACCTTTTGAAGGATTCTTGATCGGTTCCAAGTGGAGGTCTGATCTCTCCGAGTGTGTCTCTAGTCTAGCTTTGTAAGCGGCAAAAAGAAAACATATAAAAACTAAACTGAAAACAAAAAGAAAGTTAGACAACCAGTCCTAATTTGCAATGCTCTTTTATTGTAGCAAACACAACCTAATTATGTTTAGTGTATTATACTCACAAAGGATTTTTGGTACATCAACATTTTAGTACAAAGTGCAAAAAGGTCAAGGGGGAAAGGAAAAGGGGTCACTGGCCAGAACATGTTCCTTTGTTGTTATTGATGAGAACATTGAAGGAAACAGAGAGGACAAAAGATAAGTCGCATGTCAAAACACCTCAGTGTTCAGAGCATTTGTAAAGGAAACAAAATGTCTTGGCAGCCATTCAGAGCTTTGGTGTCCAGAGCTGGTGCATAAAACAGGCGTTACTATACCCACAAGAGATTCTGGACTTGTCGTGTGTGCTGTTGACATGTGAAAGTGCAGATTTGTTCTTAACACTATACATTTTTTGTTTAAAAATCTGTGTAATGCACAATGTTCTTTTGAGATATAGATTCTACAATCACACAGAGGAACAGGAATTTAGGGTCAACTGGAAAACATCCCAAGAAAGGTAAAGAGGAATGCATAGAAAGAAAGCTCAAACTGCCTTGCTGTACAGTTTATACACTGCCATACAGAATACATACGTTGTATGCACGTACAGTTTATGTATAATCACACTATAAAAAGACAACCAGCTTGACCTTTAAAGCAGCTGTTTCAACCTTTATGAGTTGAATCAAGGCCCTCTTCTCTACTCCAGTAAATGTTTAAACAGAAAACAGAAGGTTCTTCCTCTGCAATCAATACATCTTAGATTATAAATCCCCCGCTCAGGCATCAACAGAATTGTTATATTGCACACATGTAGGTGTAACGGCTTCTGTATCTCAAGAAATTATGTCAGGCTGAGTAGCCGGCAGCACTTTTAATCAGGCAATGCATCAACTGTCATTTTCCTAATTAAAAAGTAAACATTTCATCTTAAATTTAAACCAGACTAGCCGGTTACACATGTAGTCAGGATGTGGTAGTCGGTAGCAGTCCAGGAAGAGCATCCTGAGTCCAATCAAGAGAGTAAACCTGGGCCTGTTAGAAGCTTTGTCAAAACTCCAGAGAAGTGAGACAGCAGCTCCAGAGCTGAGGGAGGACAGAGCGCTTTAAGAGCGTCACACTGACGGTGATGGGTGGTAAGGTGTTCTGGAAGAGGACCGTGCAGCCCCTGGCTCCGTCTCACGTCCTGCAATTGCCTACCTTCGGGTTTCCTTCATGTGAGAGAGAAAGTCTGTCTCTTATGAACTCCCTCACTACTGTGGCTGTTCAAAGGGCACGTCTAGTTTGTCGTAGATCTCCCTCAGCAGCAGAAGAGCAGTGTCCTCCGATTCCCTAAACAGAGACAGCGTTAACATAGGAAGTAAAAAAAACAAAACAAAACGCAGTGACGAAACGCAGTCGGAAACTGGATCTTCAAAAACAAGAAAAACCTCTCTACAAGTCAAACATTCCATCAAATGTATCCATGATGCAACAGTGATGTCATCCACAATAAGTCAAGAATCAAGTACTCCAGTTTTATGGCAGGTGGTTTAGATGGAACAAATACAAAAGAATCAAATTCTTCTTTAAATTTATATTCGGTCACACCAAAGTGTGGACTGAGCATTAAGCATGACTCACCAATAACACAGATGAGACTGGATGGCAAACAGGTATTCATTGAAGCTTTCGATGGGTTTTTCCTGAAGGACAAAGTCGATCCTCCGTCCTCCGTTCAGCATTCCCATTTTAATCTCAGGCTGCTCCGCCTCTGCCTCTGTCTCTGTGGGTGCTGGGGACTCGGCCTCATCGCACACGTCTGCGGAGACAGAAACGAGGCTGTCTAAGAGGACAGCAAAAGCCGCGGTAACGAACAAACAGGAGGTATCTGCTTTACCCCCCATAGTAAGACAACGAAATCACACAACAGATATTTAAATTGAAGTTTCACAACACTAC
Organism: Lagocephalus sceleratus; assembly: GCA_911728415.1. NCBI lineage: Eukaryota > Metazoa > Chordata > Actinopteri > Tetraodontiformes > Tetraodontidae > Lagocephalus > Lagocephalus sceleratus. Next base: position 3,698,569 of record CAJVRN010000237.1, on the reverse strand, counting down.
GTCACACTGTCTTTCAACTGTCACAGAGAGGAATAGATTACATTTCATGGCAACCAAAACTGAAACATGCGTCGGTGACCTCTGAATTGAATCAGTCCTTTCACACACTTGGGGAAGGAGGCTGGGGTAATTACATACATTACATGCCACAACGTTTGCTTTGTGGAGTCAAAGGACCGATGAAAGGCAGTGTAGTAAGTGAATCATAAAGTCTTCTTTCTGAAAGTAATGCATATTTTCAAGATTTGTTCTGTGAATGTTAAATGAGGCATGCAGCAGAATATTAGGACTTTTAAATTGACTCAATTCTTTTTTATTTTTATTTTTTAATGAAACGGAATGAATTCCGTGCTTATTCATTACTCAAGCCAAGTGATTATCCTGGCTTACCTTGGAAGTAATGCCTATAAAGGGCTCTTGGCCACTCCAGTAATTTAGTCCAAAAATCAGCACTTTTTTCTCTCCCAGAAGCAGTGACTGCCGCTGAGGCTGAGGTTCAAAGTAAAGTAATAAGAGGTGAGGGAATCAGCACCAAACACCAGATAAACCATAGGGGAGAAGTCGGCATGCAAACACCCAGGACAGGTCACACGTGTCTATGCTTTCATACCTTTACACACATCCAAACACAAATGTATCTGTTTTCGTTTACCCTGTGGCTCTCCAGCGTCTCCCTTCGTTGCGGCCTCTCCTTCGTCCACTGGGGGCAGTGCAGCGACGGGGAGCCTGGCGAAGGATTGCCAGGCCGTCCGCAGCGACCCCCAAACATTGTTCTTCAAATCCAAGCCCATGCGCGTCAGGCTGTCCTTCAGTTCTTGTTAACAACATAGGAAACAGCACTTTTAGCCGACCAGTTGACAAAGGTAAAAGAGACGGTAGCAGATACCTAGATGATAGTACAGAACAGATCAAGACACTTAGATACCTAGATGCATTCTCTTGCGTCCTTTATGGTGAGGGATCAGCATTGGCTCTAAGTCCACATCTGCCACAATCATGGGTTCTATCCTGTAGGCTACAGGGTCATACTGTGAAGAAATGGAAATGAGAAGGTAAAGGTTCCAGCATGGTTTGGTCAGTCACTGCTTTCATGATTATGAGGCATTACCCATACCGAAAGCTAAAATCTCCTTTGGCACCTTCATTAAAAGCTGAGATTGAATCAAAAATTAAACTAGAAGATAATTATAGTAACAAAAGGCATCCAAAGAACCAGTTTGAAACTTGCAGTGCTGGCTTTGCTGTTGGCACTTTTAGAGGACCTGACTAACTCGCTCCTAATCCTGATGGCAGCCACAGATGTCATTGCAACAGAACTTGTCAAATATTAACAAAAGCTGTGTAATCAGGTAGAATAAAAAAAAGATGTCATCTGAAAACTCACCGGGTGGTAGATGTTGTAAAAGCTCTTACAGGTTGGGAAAGAGTAGCTGGGATCAATGTGTTTGAGTCCACGAACCGTCAAGAACATTCCGATTGGAGAACCAAAAGCGAAGAAAGTTTGAGGGTGAAAAGCCAGCTGTGGGTAATCAATGGATACCTACGACAAGAGAGTGTAATCAGAAAATATGCCCCCCCATTAGTGGTTAAATATCATGTCATCACTCACTACAACACTCTTCAGGGACACAGTGTTATTGGGAAGATGGCGTGACATCATGATATCAGGTAAAGACAGCAGGGAGCTGACGACTCAAACAGGACTCAATGAACGCAGACACTCTGGTGCTGAGTTGGACATCTCAGTGGGACAAAGATGGAAGTCTCAATCGTGCCACAATGGAGGACAGTCTACTATTCTTAAAGTAGTTCTCTAATGCAGGTGCTTGGGGTCTGCCCCCCCATATAAACCCTGGATTACAAGTGAATGAAGAGGAACAAAAAGTGCACTGGACTCCTTAAAAAAAAAATGTTAACACTTGGGGGACACCACATCAGACACACCTGTCCCATGGCTATGCTTCCACTGGTCTATCCAGGCAAGCAGGGGGAGAGAAGCAGGTGGGTGATGCACTGAAGGATTTTTCTACTCAACGTCAAGCATGGTTTTAGAATACGCGTGTCTGGTACCTGTCCAATTCCAACGTCAAAGTAATTATAGTCTACAGCGCTGGTAATGGACTGTGTCCTGTGGAACTGGGAGTGCTGGGTTGACAATCCTGGACCCTGGTCTCCATCGTGATCACTGGGCAAGCTTTGAGGTGGGACATGGAGTCCTTCAGTCTGACGTTCTGCTCCTGTTTTACAATTCTAATTAAAAGAAGAAAAACAAATATATAAAACACAATATAACAGCTACAATGATTGACTCGGGAAATACAAATCACTGTAAAAATCTTAAACAATATTGATGTATTCATGTAGTAATTATCGTATTTTAATAAGGATCAAAGTCATCCACGTAATTATCTGGCAGGACGTCTCGCAAGACACACCCATCATACATGCAAAAATATTTGGCAAAGCACGGAACAGATGCAAAGATGTAAATCTAGAGGTGAAGGGGGTCAAGGGGGATGGAAAAGACATTTTTCCCAAGGCCCATTTCTACTGTCTAACCTGTAGCAGTTTCCTCCTGGCATAATTCAGAATCTTCTTCCGAGGTCCAAGAGGAATTCCTAAATCTTTGAGGTCGCTGTCTTGGCAAAGGGCCTAAAAAGGAACAGATGGTCCTTTGTCATTACTACACGCATACGTCGCTATTCTCCAGATTTGTTATGTTATTCGTGTGCATGCATCACCAGTGATTCCAGGTCGAGGTTTTCTTTCCGTAAAATAGCCAGGTATTGTTGAAGGCCAAGTCTGGTCAGTGTCTGCTCCAGTGTGTTGCAGCTCAGCTGGAAGGGTTTATCCATGGGGATCTTATAAACAGGAAGGATGGTTTATTATGGATTTAAAAATACAGAGATATGCGAGAAAAGGACAAACAGCACACCAGGACTGTAGGAGCCTAAATACTATTTCAGTTAATTCATGTTTAAATAGTTTCATTTTGTCATTCTTAAATAAGTCGCTGTTGAATCAGATAAAAACGTCTACTTACGTTATTTACAAGGGAACAGTTCATATTACTAAGTTATTATTTCATTTATTTGACTCAAATGTGTTTGGAGGATTTTATGTTAAAATTGCGTATATGCCCTTTAATGATATTTCCGGTCGTTTACGCACAAAAGACTGTGTATCATGCAGCGTCATCTGTCGTCATGGAGTTGAGCCACACAGTTTCTTGACCTCACTCACTCACTCACTCACTCACTCACTCACTCACTCACTCACTCGCTAGCTAAGTTTTTGCCTTTTAACACTGATTTCCTAGCCATCCTAGTTTTTTTTTGTTTTTTTTTTGTCATGCTGGATCTTTTGTATCCTGTTCGGTTTTCGGAGTAAAACATGAAAACTAAGAAGTGGTTTGGAGTGCTTTTTGTGGACGAGCTGGAGGAGAAGAGAGGAGAGCGTCAGGCTCATGGCTTCAACTATTAGGAACCTACAAGGACTGTCCTAAAAACATGTGGCTACTCGGACTGGGTCTTCATTAGGAGCTCAAAAGTACAGAAGAGATCAGGAAAATAAGGAACAGGAATGCAGGAATCCCTGCATTGCGGGTGTTTTGAAAACAAGCACCACATTCCTATTTCAAGCCTGGCAACACTCAGAGACTGAGGTTGGTCCAGCAAAGGACAAAACACCCAGACCAAAAGAGGACCAGCGCCTTGAAGAAAGCACAGATCTGTACACTGGAGAAACAAAAACACTCTTCAAGCGCATGGCTCAACACAGAAGAGCCTCAGAAGGGGAATCGTCACTCATTGGAGAACAGCAACATAATCTTTTAGCCAGAGAAGACAGATTTGGTTTTAAAGAGGGGCGAAAAGAAACATCGCTGTCGGGCTAGAACAATCATACCTAAAGATAGGGGGAGGCCCAGGGCGCAGGCTTGCAGCACCCACATCAATTGGTGTCTATGGGCCTTTGTCCACCTGATTCAAGACTTAATGACAGCTATTCATGAAGCCTACTCTGCTACGACACACTGCATTAGTTGGAACAGTTTCAACTCCCACAAAAACAAGTCAGAAATGAAGAAGCCTTTCGGATGAGCGGTGAAAAATCTTTCAGTCCATTTGTCTCTTCCCTTGACCTTTAAGGATTAATATGACCTGGATGAGTGACAACCTACATCTACACATCCAAGCCAAAAAGCAATCCCATTCATTATGTCTTTTTACAGGGAAAGTGAAAGTATGTACCCCTACTGCATCTGAATCAGTCCTCTGATTGGTCAGCAGGTCAAACAGGATCAGCGACCCTGAGGAAAGAGAGATAAGAGCCTTCATTACATGATTACCGGTACTTTTTTTGGATGTGTTTCTGCATGCATTACCAAGGCTGTGTCCCACTACTGAAACTGCCCCATGAAAATCTGGGTGTCTCTTCTTAAAGAGGGTATGCAGCCTGTCGATCTCAGAAGCTACCGTGTCCACTATCGTCTGGCAGTAGGTGGGGCTGTTATAGAAAAACAAGTCCAGCAGTGTGTCATTGGTGAAATGTCTCAGCCTGCTGATGCTGGGCAGAGTGATTCTCTGGATGTCCCTAGAAATGGGGAACGGGAGACAAAGGCTCACTATTTATCCAACGCTGAGAGACAACTCACTTCACCTTGCTCTGTCCCACTTACTCGTCTACACCAGTGGCATCTCCGTGTAGAGCGCTGTGCCAGTTGACCGGAAGGAACTCCACTCTTCCGATCCTGCCTTCATGTTGTGCACGTTTATAATGAGACGCCAAGAGGGAAAGGGAAGCACTCCTGAAGTCATTTACTGAAGAGAGGAGAGCTGTATCAGAGTACCATCTACACATTAACAACCGAACACAAAAACACAATAATCACGAGAAGCTTCACGAACCACATTGTATGATGGATCTAAAACGCAAATCACAAGCAGGGCCGATGCCGTGGACCATAAAGACAAGGTGATCTACTTTTTCTGGCTCACCTGGAAACAAATTGAAGTTAGTACCTGTACTGCTGTAGCTAACATTAGAGGTCCATGGGATTGTGGTCCCATGTATCTGTAATAGCTAGGGCATCACTCATACCATCAGGTATTTCTACTGAGATGTTGTCCACTCCTCTCTTGACTGTCCGAGGTCGAGTCTGCTCCGAAGGGGAGGACATCCACTCATCCTGCAGTCCCATTGGCTGATACTGCATTATTAGCTGGCAGTAGAGGGAAAATAAAAGACATCAGGAACACTGGTTTGCTTGTGTATTTATTTTATAATGTGTGGATTCATCAACGGGCTCTACTTTAGGATTGTGTAAGATGACAGTCTCTCCAGTGGGAAAATCTAGTTTCCGTTTCCATTCATCCAGCGTTACCGCAATCATATAAGCCTCCTGTGAGATCAGAGGAGAACAACAAATATTGACTGAAAGGGCAAAAAGAGAGAATTTGGGTTAAATTTTGTAGGGTTTTAGGCCTACAGTCAGACTACCTCCAGACGTTTACTGAAGTCTTCAGGGTAGGGCATGAACCTCGTGTCTTTATCGCCTTTATAGAACCAGGTACAGCGGCGGACCTCAGTGGGAGCTTGTTCCCAGTACACAGCGTAGCGCTTCCTCTCCTTGACGCGAACATCGTAGCGCTCCCCATCAACAGCTACAGTCACCTCTTCCCCCCGTTCCCCTACAGCGTGAAAAGAAAACATCAAAGCAGATGAGCGGGGTGAAAAAGGATTTCTGCGCGGAAACAGCGTCAAATTTAAAGACACCTTTACCAGTTCTGCAGGCGCTCTCTAGTTTATCGGAGTCCTCTCTGCTGAATGGCAGCCAGGAGGTGTCGTCCTCAGCCCTTCGGCAGAAGAACCAGTGGGGCTGAACCTCTTGGTAAGGAGCTGCACCTGACTCCATGTCCAGTATCTCAAAGGAGGATGAAGACGAGGGTGAGGTCTCATCCACCGCGTGAGACCCCTGCGGGTAGGAAGTGTTTGTTGATCGTGTCCAAAGTTAGAGCAAACATCTCCTGAATAAATCCACTCAACTACACGGCCACTATCTGTGGTTTCACAGATAGTGGAATTACAGTCCTCAGGGAAAATGACACTGAACTTTAGAAACATTCAAAACCGGGTTTCAATCTCTACAAATGAACCAATACCAAAACATGCACAATAAAATAAAATGTTATGGGAAAACAATAGTTAGCCAGAAATTCCTGCATGCCCTGTAGACCAATCAGTCCTGATTTGTTACCTTATACTCACGTTCACTTCCCTGCTTATGGAACTACTGAGGGTTCTATTCTTGGCTCTACGCTATTTCCCCGAGTAATGCTTCCTGGATGATCTGATGTTGACACGTCTTCCTCCATTACTGCACAAATGAGCTATAAATCTACACATCCACATGTCTGGGATATGTGTGCACTGCAAGTTTTTGAACAACTAAATGAGTTTAAACAGTGACTGTCATGAGACCTTCATTGAAATAAAACAGAGGTGCATCACATTTTGTACCTTTGACTTGCACATCATTGAAATATTAAATTTGACTTTTCAGTCATCATCATGCAAATATGCTTTGGCGGCTTAACTGTTTCAGAGTTGACAAACAGCTTGTCTCTGTTGTCAAAGTAACTTTGTTTTTTTTAAAAAAAAACCTTCCTCACCTGACGGGATCTAATTGTAATTCTAGCTAGAAGGTAAAAAAAACAGGAATGATTTACAATCCCCTGACTTGACTATTGCAGCACTCTCCACACTGGACTGAATCAAAAATATCAGGTGTAAAATACATCTTCTATTCTTCCTCCACAGCTACATGTCTGACCTCTTCACTTTTAATATTCATGCAGGAACACTATTATCATCAGGACTTTCAGGTTAAGCTTCAAAGAGTTGGACAATTATACCTTTGCTGTGACTGGCTCCTAACTTTGGATTAAAACTGTATTAAAACTGACCTGGTATTTAAAATCCAAACATGATCTCATTTCTATCAGTGTCTTTTTAATGTTACTTTGATGCCTGTCTGATTTTGTCACGTATTGAAACATACTTTAAGCACTTTGGCCCCATTTTGAAATGTTGTAAAGCACCATGGTATATAAATATACACTGACCAATGAAATTCTGAGAATTCTGAACGTATCAAGGAATCTAAGATAATCAGATGGACCATACACGACCTTTGGACAGATGATGTTCTGGTTTACCCTCTTCTAAATTCTGAGCTGGCCCTTGTCTCTTCCTTCATAAAACTCATAAATAAAAATTTGCCATAAATGATGGTCTCATACAAAGAGCCATTTACACTTCCTAAATTCTACTTTTGTTTCCCAATCTGGGATCATATGATTCAAAGTAAAACACTCCCACCCATCTGGCTATGTGACAGTTACAAGGTTGTTAATAATGACTTGTCAACAGTGGTGCCTTGTCTGTTTTTTAGCTTAACAGTGTCATAAAATACTGGTGGATACTAATTACTGATACAACAGCAGTTTTACTTTTTTCTAGCGATTTAGATCTGCTTCACAGATCACACGTGCATCTTTCCATTCACTCAGTGGATAGACGACAGTGGAACTATTATTTTAATTTCCTAAAGGACAAAAGAACAAAAAACCTAATCTAATTTTTGCTTCAGTAGTGAGGTTTACTGGGCGTGGAAGAGTTTTGTCAAGACTATGTTGTGGGCAAACGACAGATCATCACTAGATTAGTACCTAATGTTAATCCCATGGTTATCCTCGCTCTTTATGAGAGGACTCTCTGACAAAAACACGTTTCATGTCAGTACGGCCGTGGTAACGGTGTGTTTGGATGCTGACGTGCATTTCAAATACCTAACCGCTCTAGTTTGTTGTGATGAGGAACAGTGGCCAGTGTAGGAACTTAATTTGTAGGATATTAGTTTACAGTCCCCGGTCTGCTCAGCAGCACGCTCCCCGTCAGTGAGGTGAGGATGAAGGAACCCTTCAAATACACATTAAACAAGGCATGCACTCTAACCTGATTCTCTGGTGTGTTCGCTATGGCAGCATTGGAAGCCTCAAGATGGTTTTGAGCGTCATGGCTGGAGTCCGGAGACGGACCCTCTTCTCTTGCGCTGGTGTGTGACATCTGTTTCTGACCTCTGACCTCTGACCTGGGGGGGGGGCTCTGACACAGGGACACGAGGCACACACAGGTCAAAGTGCATCAGTGGCCTGTAAAAACAAAAGAAAAAAGTGCTGAAAACAAGCCGAGGTTTGGGATTAGAGGTAGCGGGGGGAGACAAAACGCAAACAGAGAGATGAGGCTGGGTGTTCTCATCAGCTGCTGATCGATGACGTAAAATGCAAAACAGCTAGGATAGCTAATGTTTACCAACATTTGCAGACCGAACAAAGTTAAATCCAGGGAATTCAGTCGATGCCGATCGAGGAAGCAGCGCGTTATCTTGTAGGGAAATGTTAAAACGAAGAAGGGTTTGAAGGTGTTTGAAGGGGGGCGACGCTAGTTGAGTTACGGCGCCAGGACAGGGCTCCGCGTTACGATCAGCGGTTTTTCACCATACCGATAGTGTCCTGCTGCCTCGAACGAAGGCGTTTAGTCAAACTCACCGACGACCCGGAGGCACAGAGGGGTGATAATGAGAGGACTTGTGGCGGCTAGGTGTTGTTGTGGCGGCTCATGCTGCCTCCGTTAGCCAAGGACAGTCCGTTGTCAGAGGATGCCCGATCACGGGTTATCGGATATAAGCGCTTTACGACCAGACGCGACACGGGCAGCCACGGTGCCGATCGCCCAAATGTAAACACATGTTTAGATGTTAGAGATGGGCCCCCGGGTGCTACGCGACTTTTAAAAACGTGGCCAAGAGAAGCTGAAATGCGCGGAAGCCGTTTAAATGCGCTGTAAAAACGCATTTCACAGAACTGAGCAAAATCTGACAATTTCTTCGGACCGGCATTTTATGTAACGCAAATATGTCGGGGTTGTTAAATCAAACCTCAACGAAGGACAGGGGAAAACCACTCATTATGTGAAATAACAAACTTTGAAACTGCGATTTACAATTTCCGAGAAGTCCGTGAAGGCATCGTAGTGTACCGCGTGAGACCGCCGCTTATAAAGTGACGTCACGGATTTATAATCTAGTTCGGTGGTTTCCAGGCTGCAAGGACTTCCTTCTGCCTTTATTATTTAATTAATTTACGACGTTTACAGTTTAAAGATATTTTCGGCTTTTGATAAGCAAGTTTTTGGGTTTGGAAATGAAACTTGAACGACTGCAAACTCTCCCTCCGAGTTGCATTTAAACCATTGCACCTCTCACACTTTGTCATTATCATCCATCCCCCCTCCCTGCACTACCAAGAGAGGGCGAGGGGCTATTTTGGGCAGATTCAGCTTTCCTGAGAACCACAAAACATGGAGCTGGCGTCGTGTCAAAGTTTTTAAAAGACTTGCAGGGCTGAGTTGGCCTCAAGAGTTTAGCCTTGTGCAAAGGCATTTGTGAAATGTGAAAGTAGTGGGCGTGATCACCATAACTTTGAAGAAACACACCCATTTATGATAGGTTAATACCTGAATTTCCTGTGCCTGACCTCTTCACAGGAACACCTCTCCAACACATGCGCTGCTCACACTTTATTACTTTATTCCCCTCAATGCTGCACACCAAGGCAATGATTGTCTTGCTGGGATCTGGCTGCTAAAGTCACTATTTAATTGCCACTTCTGATCGTGGTTGTGCAGGGAGGAGGGAGGGTGCAAGCATATGAAAGGGGGAAGAGTCAACAGAACCAGAGCGCGTAGACACACCCAGTTCAACAAATGTGACAGACCTGCAGAGCAATGAGCCTGGGTGAAGCAATCAGAAGGCGTGTCTTTGCTTTTACCCAGGGAAAACAGATGAGCCTGGCTCAGATCGAGGAGAAGGAGCAGGAGCCACAGGCCGGGACAGCCAGTTGTTGCGCTCCGGGCTGATCTGCAGCCCCACGTCAACACCATTCCTCTCTTTCTCTGGGAGCGAATCTTGGAGAGGAGCTGGGGTGGGGGAAACAGCCAACGACGCAGAAAGAAAAACCCCGAAACAGCCTGAAGAAAGTCTTCAACGCGCAGACATGAAGGACAAAGTGAAGAGAGGGGGAGGAAAAGTTCTGCCCAAGACTGGTGAGAGATCTTTGCACCGTGTTTTCCACTCCCCTTTCTTTTCGTCTCTCTCTCTTTGCCTCTGTTTCACTTTTCCTTTTTTTTTTTGTTTTTTGGTGCCACCCAGGCCACAGAACGTTTGAGTTTGCATTCTCTTTCATTCCTTTTGCTGATTGCTGACTAATTTTGTACTGCTTTGTGCTGAATTAAAAAAAAAAAAACAGGAAAAAAAAGTACATGTCTGTGCACATTGCAGTCGTCATAACACGTGTGTTTGAGTAAACGTTCATTTTGAGTTGCACGGTTTTGCACTATTACTTTTTAAGTGTGTAATTATGTAATTATGTTATCAATGGGGGTTCTAGGCAGTAGTAGTGTAGTAAGTCAGGAGGGAAAAAAATGGCAATGGTTGAAAAGAGGAGGGACCTTTACCCAGCCAATTATCAACAGAAGCACTTTATTGTTGTTTTAATAGTAAAACAGCTCCTGGCTGACAGCAGTGCTCAAGAACCTACAGCAGAATGGACCATGGAATTCAGTGTATTCAGATTAGTGTTGTTTTTAAAACAGTCCCTACATGCACGCCAACTGTTAGGATATAGCTTATGTGTTTTATCACTTGACTTTCCTCACATACCAACAATGGGTGTGGTTGTCCTTCCACCATGAGGTGGCCAGTGCACAAATTCAACAGGTTTAGTCACACTGCTGGGTTCTGAAACACGCTCAGTCCTGCTCCCTTCCTGGTGTGTGTGTGTGTGTGTGTGTGTGTGTGTGTGTGTGTGTTGTGTGTGAGAGAGAGAGAGAGAGAGAGAGAGAGAGAGAGAGACTGCCCAAGGGTATGACGAGGTATTTGGAAGAAAAAAAACTGTCAAATAAATGGAAAGTGGGGTGTGTCCGTCTCGTAACACACAGACACACGCATTTGTGCTTCGCTCTTTTTCATTCATCTGATGTTCTGTTCTTTTATTGCCGTGCTGTCCCTGTTTTTTTTAAGGTCAGATTCACGTTTAGGCAGACAAAAGCATCTTTTCTGTTGCTCAGGCGGTCTGGTTTCTCTGATCTCTCCTGTAGACGGGATCAGCCTGGGTGGTGGAAAAGATGCAGGGGTTATGAAGCACCTCGACGACGGCTCTTTTACAGTGAAGATCCAAGGGGTGGGATTAGAGACATTTGAGATGCAGGTAAAATAACTTTGTGTGGACCTGTGACGATAAGGTTTACCGTCTCTATATTTTGCCTAGTGTTAATCCCCCCCCGATAAACCACTTACTCTGTCTTCACAGATTCATGGATTTTGGCACGTAAAAGATGCCTTAATGAGCCTACTTTTAAGAGATGAGGTTTTTCCACGATCCAATCTGTCACTTTCCTTTGCTGGCACGACTCTGGACCCCCTGGCAGAACTACAAGGTCTCAAGGGGCTTAAACCCGGAGCCATCCTCCGCCTGGTGGAAGGTAACAGCAGCGTAATTTTCTAATTTTTATTTATCCAATCCAGTCATTATACACAACTGGATGTGCATGTAGGAACTGGACTACATGGTGGCCTTATAGATTCATCTGTTCACGCTGTGGTATTCCATTCCCCTCCCAGACCTTAAAACATCCACACTGGGTTGTTGGGACCCCGTAGATAGCCCCTTGGTGTTAGTGACTGGTGTGTGTCTGGTGATTCCTGCTTCTAATCAGACAATGGATGAGCAGGTTGAGAAAGTGGTTGGACATCTTGTTCTTTTAGATTATTGACTTTAATAGTTTATTCGAGCCATTTTTACCCTCTGACAGCCATTTGTGTATCTCATCCATGCACCCTTTCCCTTACACACACACACGAGTTTCTCTCAGCTCGGTGTAAGTTGCTGACTCATCTACTCGGTCATAATATTTTTTATAGTTCCAGATTACAGCTAGGTGCCAACAAAGTAGAATGTTACTGCCAAGCTGCTAAAATATCCAAACACTAGGCCATTGTTGTTATGGGATGTGTGCAGCATGGTAGATCTGTTATAGGTGTAATTCATCTGTTTTAAAAGGCTTTAAGCATTGTTCACTGTCAAACATTTGCCCACAGTTTCACAAATGTATCACGTATGCTCATGTTGTCAGTGTCATAAGGTTACCCTACATCATTCCAGAACCTTACACCATCCGCGCAGCCCGAATCCATCTTGCTCGTGTGCTGGAAGTGCTGAGAGCATCCGGACCTCAAGACGCACTGAGAGAAGGACGCTCCCCAAGTCTGCTGGAGAGTATAACACATACACAAGCAACAGGTACGCACGCATTAATGCACCCCTTAATGCCTGCAAACCTGCATCCCAATATAACAGAGGGCTGCGGAGCCCTAAACTCTCTTTAATTGCTCTTGCAGAATCTAACTTGCACAATGGAAAGAGCCTTAAACGGTCTTTAAGCAACACAAAAACAGAAGCAAGCAATCACAATGGGACGCTTCCTGAATACCTCCACCCTGGTTCTTCAGAGAGACCGTTAATGGCCTTGCTACCGCAAACATCCCAGCCAGAGGTACACATTGCACTCATTTACCACTGTACTGACCCATAGTAAAACGGACTAACTCTGCAATGTTTGTCTCCTCAGCCCCCCAGCTATTTGAAAGACATATCCCTGAGCTGCTGGAATCCCCCACCTGGAAACAGGAAACTGCAGGGAGACTTCCTGTATATTGCTGTGGTGACCACCGAGGGACGCCAGTGTGACATCACATCCTGTCCCAAAGGATTCTTTCTCAATCGGTAAAGGAACGACCACATGTTTGAAAGATAATAAAACGTCACACATGTCATAGGCGGGCACTCGCCTGGTTATGCTGCTGTCTGGACCAACCGCACTCTCCTCCCTTGTCAGCTCCACGGAGGACGCGTTCGACCCTCGACCCGCACAGTCATCACCAGTTTGTCACAGCCTCACCGACCTGCTGTGTAACATCAGCCCCGCCTTCAAACAAACATTTGCGCTCAAAAATAGGTATTATTACAGAAAGAGTGCACTACCCAGAGAATGTTGTTTCTTCCAAAGTAAAATAATTCACATTTCCATAATAATACTCACCCTAAAAGTGAAACTATGTGTAGATTTTTACCAGATTTTTCCTTTCCAGGCCTCCCTTGTCTCCAGTAGAGACCTTGCCCACTCCCTACCACACGCTGAGTTGGCTCGGACCTTCATGTGCCTCTCGTATCCACAAAAACGCTTTTACCAGACTGGGGGTGGATGAAGAGCCCGCAACACAGGTCACCTACAACAGCACCGTTATTGAAGTTAATGCAGAAGTGTGGGGGGGGTGCTCTTAAGAAAAACGTAACTGAGTGTGTGTAACGTACAGGCCCCAGACTGGAACGAGGAGCTGCAAGCAGCCAGAGATCTTCCCATCAGCAGCCTGGAGGAGAGGCTGCACAGGGACAGGACTGTACTTCAGGTAGCACAGAACCAAACCGGGACTTAGCTCAAGCAGCTGCAGCACGGGTTGACGCCCCCCCCCCCTTTTTTTTTTTTCTTTCTTTTCAGGTGAACAGTGCATTCGTAAGGGCTGTGAGGCAAGGAGCAGAAACTATTGTGGATGGATTTGTGGAGCCCGTAAATGGAAACCCAGAAGAACCGGCCTTCCTGTGCGGTGGCGTGTTCATGAGCCAAGGGGCAGCGGTCGCAATGTTTGGGGGAGAAAAGGGTCGCAGGTGAGCCGAGACCACCAGATTAATGATGTGAAGTCCTCTCCTCAAAAGTGTTTTCCACTAAATAAGTCAATACTGCAAGTGTATAAACCCTCCTCATAAAAAACAAAAAACAAGATATAGAAGTAAGATATCAGATATAAAATGTAAAGGAAAGGGGAAGACTGGAGCTTTGAGTGTGAGAACAGAAGCGCTCTTTCTCAAGGATGACACCAAGAACTTGGGATGATAGTCAGTCTTTTAGAGCTCTGACGGGGACAGGAAAGGACAGCAGAGAAATTATCCCAGCGTTTGACCTCAGCCTGGAGCAGAAGTGGAACAAAGAATTTATTGTGCGAGGGTTTTGAGTCTTGGACATGATGAAAAGGAAACATTTGAAGCTTGGCTCCATCGAGCCTCCAGGAAAAGTAGGCGAGAGCAGCAAAAACCTGTAAAAATGATCAAACCTCTCATATAAAAGTACCTGCAAGCTGGGAAAGGAAGGCGGCTTCACCTTTAGTTGTCAGGCCCAATCTTGATTGGGCCAGATGTTAGCTCCATAAAAGTGAAATAGATTGGAATACAAATCAGTCTTTTCAAAGATCAACATCTCTCCAAACATGGAGTATTCTCCATGGCTTATACTTGTTTGGCAGATGAGAAATAGAAGCATTACTGGGGAGGCAAGTTTGAGTAGAAGGTCACTGCAACAATTCTAGAAAGAATGAGGAAGGAACGGAGACTCTTTTCGACTTGAAGAGTTGAATACCTCCTCCACTCTTTGAGGCTGGTCAGTCTTTTTTTTTTTTCCTGCTCAGTTGAAAATGCCTTTTATAGAGGTGAAAGCAGTGTGACGGTGATGATGGAGACTAAATAAACCATCAGGGAGACACCGCTGTGAGAGGACAACACCACAGCACATGAAATGAGGACGTCACGGTTCAAATATGCTGAGAAAACCAAGAAGGCCAAATAGGACTGAAACGTTTCAAAGACTTCTCTAAATGTTGCATGTCGCCAAGCCCGATGTAGACGGAGTAGACGTCCAAGTTTCTTTACGTGTCCCTTCGTTTCCTTCTCGCAGGACCGCTCAGAGGTTGGAGCTCCAAGGGGTTCAGGCCTACAGTAGCATAGACGGGCTTCAGGGGCTGCACACTCTGCCCACCGCCATTGTCGATTATAGAGGAATACGCCTGTCTGCCCAGGGTCTGGCACCGGGACTGGAAGGCTCAGACCAGGATCAGGAAGCCTCTCCAGCTTCGAGGTAACCCCCCCCCCACACACACACACACCACCGGCCATCAATCGCTACTCCATTAACTTTGTTTATTAATACTGACATTTGAGACTTCTTCTTCTTGTGTCCTGCAGGGGCTTGCTCTATGGGGCACAGGCCGGACCTCAAGAGTCCCCCCATCGCAGGCGGCTGCTAGAGCTCTTAGCTCAGGCTTGCAAGCCTCTTTCCCTTCAGAAAAATGTAGTTGTAAAGCCGGACGGTCACCAGGTACCGCTGTTCACCTCCATCGACGCACAGGGACTGTTGGGGGCTGATGGGAGATACTACCTACTGGATGTGTTCAGGACGTTGCCAGCCGATGCCAACTTCTGTCCAGAGGCAGAAACAGAGAGTCAGATAGTGTCTAGAGAAGGGAGCAGTAACGCGAGCCATGAGGAGGACACGGACGACCGCGTAAGCGGCGGCTGGCCGGACAATTATCACGCGGAACACGGACTCCCCGCCAGCTTTCTCCACAAACTGTGTCGGCTGAAGCCACAGCTGCTGCAGGCCTTCATCCAGCACAAGTCAGCTCCACTGGAAATAACACCCATTAAACCCAGCTGATGAATGGAGGGGTGGCTTTTTTGTTGTTTTTTTACAATAACATTCTGTGTATTGCTTTTTACAGACACCGCCAGTTCGGTAATCACGTCAAGGAGCTGCTGGAACAGGATGGAGGATTTGAAGAATGCGCAATAGCTTGTAAGGAATGATTTAGGAGGTGAACCATGGGCGTTTAATTAGTGTAGCAGTTGAAGGGTATTTACGTAATTGCAGGTGACTCACGAGGCACGAAGGCAGTGCGGGCAGCGTGTAAAGCAGTGGGATCGGTTAGTGACATCATCTTTGAGATGCGCTTCAATCCCAATGTGTTCTCTCCAGGTATTGTGAGAGATACCACACACACACACACACCCACCCACAGGAATGCTTATCAGAACACATTGAGTCATTTCTGTGTTTGTTTCCAGGGGTATCTTTCCCGGCTAGTGAAAGTAAATCGATAAAACTGCAGCAGAGACTGCTGAGGGAGGCTGCAGCGTTCGTCGTCACCCACCAGATCCCGGCGTTTGTAAGATCCATTCTCACGTTCCACACGGAACTCCCCTGCTCGCGTAAGAAAGGGGCCCCCGTTGAGCGGATTCCGCGCTTGTGTGCAGTTGGAGTTTTGCTCGACGAGCCACGAAGCGCCGATGGACGGGGCTTCCCTAAAGCAGGCGCTGCATCAGCGGGGCGTCAACCTCCGCTACCTGGGCCGCGTGGTCAAGGCCGTGAGCCAGTCGGAGCACGAGAAGCGTCTGAGGCATATAAAGGTTCGCTTCACCCCCCGCTGAAACACATGTCTCAGTGATACGATAATTAGCATCACATCATTCCGTCTGTCTCAAACAGAGAGTGGCCGTGGGTGAACTATTTACCCGTTCAGCGAGACGGGTGTTCAACATTTTTCTCCAGGTATATCAACCTTCTCAGTCAGGAGTGTTGTGTCGTGCTTGCACACCTTAAATATGTGCTCCGCCAGAGGGTCTGCTTTCAGAGGTGAACAGCCATGGCGCTCTTATCTCGGCAGGGTGTGGATGTCTCCAGCCTCTCCGCAGCAGTCAGCCACTTTCTCTGCTGCCTGCTGGTTAACCACTTCACGCCCACTTCTGTCGGGGAGGACTCCAAGAAGAAGTCGAGGCGGCGCGGCCGAGGACTTGGGGCCGCGGAAAGTACACCCTGGAGCACTCTAACAGGGGCTGAGCTGTGGAACCTGGTCTGCCAGGAGGCTGTGGAAACATACAGCATCAGCGATGCCCTCGGGTAACGGCGCGCCCTGTGTTTGTTTGTGTTGGTTTTTTAAAGGATCTTTGAACAATCTCATTTCTTTTTTTTCTTGTTGACAGCTCTGGTCCAAACTACCTAGTGGAGCAGTACGGCCTGCAGAAGATCTCTTTGCTTCGAGAGTTCTGTTTGAAGACGGGAGTGCAGGTACGTGACAGCTGAAATGTGGATTGTACAAATGTAAATACTTTAATTTGATTTGGGGTTGTGTCCACAGACAAGTATAAAGTCACATGTAACTGTATATGACATACAGCTTCTCAAAATAAATACAGAGGTATCTGGAACCATTTATTGGATTGCACTAGAGGAAAGCATATTGCAATTGAAATAAATATATTTTTGGCCCAAACTGAAGCAAAAATATGTTCCTAATTTAATTATTCTCCTGGTAAAAACTTTAGAGTTGATACAGAACAATTGAAATCTTTTTATCTTCACCAGTTGAGACTGAGAGACTACTTCCTCGATCACCAAAATAAATGTCCGATTGGTCCGGATGACATCCTCAACATCTTCCCAATCGTCAAGCATGTTTACATGCCGACTCCAGATGCGTCAAAAGCCTATCAAGCCGCACAGACCTCTCTCCAGAAAGGTGGGTCGGTTCCGCTCCACAACTGCCACTTTCACTGTGCGTTTTGGACCGGGACGCCAAACCAGAAACTCGCGTGCCTCTCAACACACCTGTCACGCGGCTCTGGCCTGCAGGTCTGCTGGACCAGGCGCACGAGCAGCTGAAAGAAGCGGTGTACCTGTACGGAAGAGTGTGTGATGACCTGCAGCCCGAGGCCTGCTGCTGCCACAGCCTGCTGGCCAAAGTGGCCTTCCTGCGGGGGAAGGCAGCCGAGGTACCGCTGCAGCACTTCACAGCTGCATGAACCCGTCTCAGTAGAAGTCCTGTACCACTGCTTTGGTTTTTCATATCAGACAAATTATTTCTGAGGTGCTTTTCATATGTTTTCATATGCAAATCACATATGAGTGTGTATTATACATTCTTACCATGAAAAAGGGGATCATGACTTGTACATTAACAATACAGTGAGTATTCTTTTAAATGTACACATATATGACAGTAAATTATGATCCGTATTGTGTAATATTTCCTCAAGGCTCGTAGTGTCCAGCTGAAGGCCGTGGTCATCAGTGAGAGGGTGCTTGGCTTCGACCACCCAAACACCATCCAGCAATATGTGAGTGTTCCAGAAAAACATACAGGACACACACCTGACTGTTTAAAGGTGTGGTTCTTATTATTTATTCTACATATTCAGGCCCTCCTGGGTGTGTATGCCTTTGCTGGAGGCGAGGCCGTCTTGGCCCAGAAATGTTTCCTCAGAGCTCGTCTACTGACTCTCACGGTCCACGGAGAGGACCATCCATACATCGCAACACTAGATGTAAGTTACATCTTCATATATACAGCAGCAACAGAGACACTTCAGATTCTCCACTGTTTATATTCACTCAAGTTCTATACATAACAGTTTACTTTCTGCTAATATAAATTACATTGTGTTGTATTTTACTGCCAAAAATGAAAGTTAATTAAAATTCCATGTTACTTGTATCAGCTACAGACTCACGTCCACTTTATTTTATCTGTTAAAATCAATGAGGATTCAGGCCACACGTGGATAAATTTGTGGTTTTAAACCACCAAAGGAACAATTTTGTTATTTAAAAAAAGCATATGATTCTGATGAAAGATTTGTTGCGATGACCATTAGAATATTCAACATATTTTAGGTATAAATGCATTTCACCAGTACAGTTGTATTGTTTTTAGTAACAGAATTTCAGCTGCCTGTGTTACGCTCATATTTAGTCAGGTGGCGAGAACATTTTTTTGATAAGCTTGCTGGTTTTTGCAGAGCTGTCTTGGGTTAGTGCTGGCAGGAGATCACACAGGGCAGTACTTGAGAAACGCCCTCCAACTGCATACTTCCTTTTTTGGCCCCATGAACATGCACACCGCTCTCAAGTAAGCTCCCAGTTATAAGCTCATTTTCACCTATGGCCTCTCTTTCTCCAAAGTCACATTTTTTTCCCCCTCTCTTTTGTCCTGTGCAGCCATCACCTGTTGGCCCAGTGGATGTGCGCCAGAGGCGACTACCGGAGTGCGATGACCCACGAGAAAGAAGCCCTCGCAGCTTTTACCTGCTTGGTCCGTTTATCCGCTCGGGGGGAGATGAGCGGACTGGTGCGTGCATCTAATTGTTTTTTTTTTTTTCCTTCCTTCTTGCCGTCTCAGTATGGAGAGGATCACTCTCAGACACAATGCAGCACCGAGTTCCTATCCACCATCACCAAACAAGCCGTGAAGGTGGAGCGTTCTCTCAGGCAGGCAGGAGCTGACTGCCCAGAGCAGGCAGTGGAGGTAGATCAAACATAAACAGCAAAGCCTGTGAAGGGAACCCTGCGAAGGGAAATGTTTGTTGATCTTTATTGTCTCCGGTTCAGTGTCTCTCTCCTACAACTGAGACGATGCTGGAGCAAATGGCTCTCATGACAGGGATCAGGACGGTTGCAAAAAGGTAAACATTCTCTAATGTATGATATAGAGTCTGACGGGTCAACTTTTTGATAATCCCAACTCATATATTCTGTCACACGCAACAGTTGTGTTAACATTAATCCCCTTTAATCCTCACCGGTTGACAGTGACAGATTCCTGGAGTATAAGCAGAGGCACCAAGAGCTCAAGGCCTCTGTGGCAGAAGAGCTGGGACTTAAGCTGCTCACCTCAGGGGTGGTGGAGCGGAGTGAGAAAACTCCAGCTCAAGAAACAGGATGCGAGAATAATGCTGAGGATGTTGGAGGCTCACAAGTGGGAAATACCATTGAAACAGCAAAGGAGGCCACTGTTTCAGCTAATGGCCCCTCTGAAGAGACCCAGCACGAGAACGGTAGCAGGCCAGCTTCAGAGGTGTTGATGGAAACGGTAAACGGGGTCTCTGAAGTCAGACCAGCCGACGACGCTGCAGATAATACTAAGTCAGTTGAGGTAAATGGGAAAATAAATGGAGCTCTGAACAGTCCCCCCGCCCTCAAGAGTAAAGGAACCTGGGCAGATGTGGTGTCAAATTCTGTAGCAGCCAATAGTAAAGGAGACAAAAACAAGCAAATTAACAGGGTGGAAAACAATATCGCTGCTAGTGGAGCAGCTAAGGCCTAAAAATAACATCCGGATTCAAACTGTAAAATTGTCAGTGTAGTTTTCTAACTTGGTGCTGCTGCTGATGTCACTACTGTAAGATACAAGAGGTCATGGAATACAGGGGACGGCAGAGATGCTTTAGTATTTTGTTTAGAGATGTAGTGTGTGGCGGTGGGTGAGGGTTGTGTTCTGTGGTGCTCTTGAATTCCTGGCTGTATTTTCTTTTCTAGCCATGCATAGTGTTATGCGTTTAAAACCATTTGTGAAGGTCTGTGACTTTTTTTTTTTTTTTAAATAGTGATTGCTTTTTGCTAATTACCATTCCAATGTAGAAAATAGAATAAAAACATTTGAACTGTAGTTTGTGAAGTGATGTCCCCCACAGCTTATCACTAGAACCAACATCAGGATAAACACTGAGACAAGCATCATTTTAAATGTATTTTATAAAAGTAAGAAAAAGATAATTAAGCAAATGTCGAACCTCTGCTATCTGACATCTGGGTCCATTCTGTACTAGACAGCATTTTGTTTCCTTGAGGCAACAATAAAGAGAGCTTTTTTAAAAACAGTCCTTGAGCCAGCAGCACCATAAAAATAGAATCAGTACGGTCATTCTTTAGAAATGCTTGTCTTAATTTCCTCTCTGAATTATTTCCAAATCGGAGCAATGTTGGTATTCTGGCTCAGGTGGATCTGCCCAGGTGGATTGTGGGAGGCTGTCCAGGCTGTTGGCAGCAAAGGTGATGACTGCTGTGTCGCTGAAGACGTCAATCATTCGGGAGGGACAGGGAAGCCGTCTCTCTTGGCACACGGACTCGGCCAGAGCAATGTAGCTGTAGTCCCGTCTAAATTCTCTCTCAAGGGTCCTGTTTGGAGCACATACAGGAAATGTCACCTCCTCATAGGTTTCCATACAACAATCAGCTAATTCAAGACTTGTACAAACCTTTCCTTCATACTACTGAAGCTGTTTCCGATAATTTTCATCAGAGGAAGGTGCCGTGTACTCCAGTTCTTCCAGAGGAGGTTGTTGTACAGGGCTTTCCCACAGTGCATCAGGTAAAAGACAGTGGGTCCAGTTGACAAACGTTTCCCCTCCTGCAAAGTTAAAAACTACTTGTAGTGATGTGAAACTTTTATAGTCATTTCAACCTTTGTGGCATTTCAACAACTAACCTCATTTTCTGTGAGCACGGTCATGCCCAGCTCTTTCAAAACACTTATCTCTCCAGGGGTGAAAACTGGGTCATAAACGGAACAGTCCTTCACTGAAATCTTCATAAGATAAACAAGGATATAACTGAAGCCTCATATAAAGGGTTGTTCCACAGAATCTCTATCAGCATAACCTCTAACCTGTTTGGCATCCAGCAACAGCAGCAACATAGCGAGTTGATAACGGGCGGAGACGGAAGATGAAAAGGATCCCAGCCCATAGCAGACACACTCCCACTGCTGGGACGCTTCGCCGGCTCCATTTCTTTCCACGTCAGTGTCTTTGCTCTCTGGAGGCATTGGATGTGCTGATGATCCAGCAACCAGCAACTGCACTGAGCAAAATAATTACTTGTAAGGTAACTGAGCAACACAATTCCACAGAAGATTTCTTTTCACCCGTTATTTACCTTTTGTGAAATAATCACACATATACCTCTGCTGCAAATATGTATGTGCAATATATGCACCTATATATTTTTATTTATATACTTTTTGTCTTGAGTCTTGCTTTTATTGCACCCTTTAATACATGTCACTTACTATACTCCAAACAACTCCAAACAAGAGAATTTCCATATTGTGCGATAAATAAAGTTTCTCATCTTATTGTCACGTATTAAGCTGTCCTCACCTCTCCACTCGTCCCAAAACTCTTCACACCTGAGTTCAGACCTGGGGAGGGACGGCAGAAATCATTGACATGGAAGTGGTGCACAACAACAACAACACGTGATCATCGGAATCAGCATTTCCCAGGAATATAGCGCATTCAATGCACAGGACGACATGCCGTAGAACCTCACATCGTGTCTCTGACTCGTTTTACCACCTTCCCGACGTCCAGCGGCTCCTGGCAGCTGGATGGGTTTGGAGATTTCTCACATGTTTTTGTTTTCCGTCCCGATTTTCGCCGCCGAGGTACCTGCCACCCCTCCCCGGGGTCCGACATTTATATTCCTTGACCGGATCAAAATATATATACACCGTCTAGACGCGAACATGGGCGATTGTTAATTAAACTGTTATAGGGAGGTCTGGAAGATCATGCCTAAATTTACTAATGGGACTATTTTAGCTGTAACACATCGACAACATTTTCCGGTTCCGGTATCGTCTTTAAGGAACCCATAAGAATTTAATAATTTCGAGTTCAATAAGTCATATTTTATGTTGATTTGGTTTATCGATGCATCTGTCTAAAAAACGCACGACAAACACATAAGATTACTCTCTAAGGCTTAACTCGATCAGACATTGAAAGTAAGAAACATCGGTACAGCAACATTTACTGTGGCAACCGGAAGTAGTTGTGCTGCGTTTCTCCAACGAGTAACGAGAAGCTGCTAATTTGAGCCACATTTAGTTTCTTATTAGCAGAAAGGGATGGCTGTTTGACACCTGAACAGGCTGAAAATAAACACTACAGGTGGGTTTGAGAACGCCCCGTTCCTTATGTCTCTGTTCGTTTTTTTTATGTGTTAGGACGAGTAGTTTAAACACGCTGTTGCTAACATTTGCTATTAGCGATTAAACAACCGAGAGTCTTAACAGATTTAACAGTTAAACTGTGAATACAGCGATTATTTGTATGCCTATAAATATAAATAATCATATAAGTATGCTTTCTGTTTTCATAGGAACGATCAACGAGAGATACATTAGCAAAACGTCATTGTTTTTGAAATCTGTAAATGAAGTGATTACCACTTATATATAAGAGACTTCTTAGGCAGCTCTTTTGGCTTTTCAGAGGTTTTTTCCACTGGAAACTGGCAGTATTTGTTGATTATAACTGTTTGAACTGCCGATATTGTGTCCAGGGATGTCAATGTCTCACCTGTATGGGCGAAGAGATGAGGAGGAGGAAGGTGTGGAGGTGGAAAGCTTTGAGGTGACAGACTGGGACCTGGCCAATGAGTTTAACCCAGACCGCCGCAAGTTTAGGCAGACCAAGGAACAAGCTACCTATGGCATCTGGGCTGAACGGGACTCGGACGAGGATGACAGGCCCAGTTTTGGAGGCAAAAAGTAATACTATAACATTGGTATTGCTGTCAGTTTTGTGCCCATTCTGTTTCCCTCTATGAATGATGAGCACAACATTTGTTAACACACTGAACTGTTTGTCTTGGCCTTTTTTTTATTTACAGATCAAAAGATTACACTGCACCAGTAAACTTTGTGAGTGCTGGCCTGCGTAAAACTGCAGCTGAGGAGCAACAGCAAAAAGAAGAAGAAGAAGACTCAGATGACTCTGATGATGGTGGTCCTTCTGCACCCCCCCCTTCTCGTGGCATTGCACCCAAAAAACTTCAGATGGTAAATATTCTTTTTTGTGTCTGTGTTTTTTTTAATATATGTTGCATTATGTTATGTAATTGTGTACCACTGTAACATTGTGCATTTTTACTGCAGGGTAATTTTGGAGGGAACCAGTACCAGAGGTTTGCAGGTGGCATACAGATGGGTAAAGGTCTAGGTAGCTGGGAGAAGCATACAAAAGGAATTGGACAGAAACTGCTGCAGAAAATGGGATACCAGGCAGGCAAAGGCCTGGGCAAGAATGCTCAAGGTGGGAAGACATGAACTCGCAGAATTACTGAGACCTTTTCTCATATTTATTTTCATTTTGAGAGTGTTTATTCTGACATTCCACCTGTTATTCTTATAGGCATCATAAACCCCATCGAGGCCAAGGTCCGTAAAGGTAAAGGAGCTGTGGGTGCTTATGGCAATGAGCGAACTCAGCAGAGTCTTCAGGATTTTCCTGTAGTTGACTCAGAGGAAGAGGAAGAAAAGGTACACCCAACACAATATCAGCTGTTTCATTTTGTAGCAGAATATGTGTTTTGGAGCCAATCAACAATATTTGCAATTAGATATAATGGTTATAAATTGTATAATAAAATGTATCTGTTTATATTTGTAGGAATTCCAGAAGGAGTTGGGTCAGTGGCGTAAGGATCCTGCAGGCCCTGGAGTGAAAAAGAAACCAAAGTACTCTTACAAAACTGTAGAAGAACTAAAAGCTAAAGGAAAGTTGGCAACACGGAGTACAGCGGTGTCTGCAGGGGAGTTGGCACAGGTCAAGGTATGGTGAAAAAGAATGACTTTAGAGCTGGACCAATGCATCTGCATCGGTTCTATCCATAGCTGCACAGTGCGTACATAGTACTGTGCAGAAACCTTTTGATGTTTGATGATAATGTACATTTTTTCCACAAATGTTTTGCCTCAAATTAATTTATTCCCATTTCTATTATTTTTTGTAGGTGATTGATATGACTGGAAGAGAGCAAAAGGTGTACTACAGTTACAGCCAGATGTCCAACAAGCACAGTGTTCCCCACGAAGGTCCCCCAAGTCTGACAACACGGGATCAAAAGGGATGTGGATTTGCGCTTCCTGAACTGGAGCACAATCTGCAGCTGCTCATAGACCTCACAGAGCAGGACATATTACAGGTATGAGGCAATAAATCCACCTGATCCTCTTGGCTTTACTGTATATTGTGTTCTATCTTTTTATAACCCTAGAGTACTGAAGGTAATGTAACAGTCATTTTCAAAAGATTTGCAACATATCCCATAACAGAAAGCAGAGAAGTGCTTCCATGTTCCTTTTAGATACATTTCATGGAAAATAAAATTGCCTCCTCACTGTCAATCTACTAAGGTATCTTTGGCTGCTATGTTTGTATAATCTGTCATTCTTGACCACGGCATGCTTTGTATTTTCTTAATTCCTGTAGTCCGCCAGACGTCTGCAGCATGAGAAAGATATAGTTGTGTCTCTGAGCCACGAGTCAAAAGCACTGCAGAGCAGACTGGACACTGAACAAAATGCAATCCAGAGAATGGAGGCTGTCCAGTCACTGGTGGATCGTTTTCCTTCTGGGGAGATGGCACCAGGTGAGGGACCCAGCCTGCAGGTGAGCACACACACGTCAGGTCTCATCACAAGTTTATGTTACTCAAAACACCATCAAGCCAGGTTTTTTTTTTTTTTTTTTTTTTTAATGAGTTGGTATGTTTCATCTGCTTCAGACATTCGCGTGTATTTTTTTCTTTAGGAGTGTGCAAGAATTTTTGAGACGTTGCAGTCGGACTTTTATGAAGAATACAAAACAATGGGGTTGGGAGATCTTGCTGTACCTGTGGTTTACCCATTACTGAAAGAAAAACTTCGATCTTGGGATCCTCTGAAGGTATGCGTTTTAAGCTTCCCTAATGCTTCGCTTATTTACTTTCATTAAGCCTCTGCTCTCTTTTTTTAGGACCCCTCTTATTGTCTGGAAGACATTGGTCAGTGGAGGGCAATTCTTGAATCTAGAGATCTTCATTCTAGTGGGCCTGATTCAAACATGGACCCTTACCACAGGTTGTTTCAACTCACAAACCTACATGAAGCCGTGATTCTGTATTTAAATTAATAATTTCTTCTGGATGACTCTTGTTGACTGTACATGTCTTTGCCTGTCCAGACTTCTGTGGGAAGTTTGGATCCCGGTGATGCGTTCGTGTGTGTCCAGCTGGCAGCCCCGTATGGTGGGAGCCATGGTAGACTGTATGGAAGTATGGGCTCCGCTCCTCCCCCGCTGGATCATGGATTACCTGTTGGAGCAACTTCTTTTACCACGTCTGCAGAGAGAGGCAAGACACATCAGCACACAACTCCAATTAAACATGGATTTAGACATTGAGACTTTCTGATTACTTAACTTACTTGTTTTTATTCAAGTTCTGCACATGTCTTGGCACAGTGGATTGTACATTCACATTTCCTGTTTGGTAGGTGGATAACTGGAACCCTTTAACGGACACGGTGCCCATCCACTCCTGGATCCACCCCTGGCTGCCTCTGCTTCAGTCACGCCTCGAACCGCTTTACCCTCCGATAAGGAGCAAACTATCCAGTGCTCTGCAGCGGTGGCACCCCAGTGACACTTCAGCCCGCCTCATCTTGCAGCCATGGAAAGATGTTTTCACTCCCGGGGCCTGGGAAGCCTTCATGGTGAAAAACATCATCCCCAAACTAGGTATATATTTCTTTAATAATACCCATATGTATAAATCCCATAGGTATTGTTTTTCATCTGTGACCTCTCAATTTCACTTCTTGTGATATTTGTTTCTCTCCTCTTCAGCTCTGTGTCTGGAAGAACTGGTCATCAACCCGCACCAGCAGCAGATGGATCCATTTAATTGGGTGATGGACTGGGAAGGAATGCTGTCCCCCTCCAGCCTTGTGTCTCTGCTGGACAAAAACTTCTTTCCGAAGTGGTTACAGGTCAGTTACAGCTATTTGTATTCTGTTACAATGGTGTGAATATAAACATGGATCTATGTTTACTCTTAAATTCTCATCATTTCATGTGACTTTTGTGTCGTTTCCTGATTCTAGGTCCTGTGTTCATGGTTGAGCAATAGCCCAAACTATGAAGAAATTACCAAGTGGTACTTGGGCTGGAAAAGTATGTTTAGCGATCTCATGCTTTCCCAACTGGTTATTAAGGAGAAATTTAATGAAGCTTTGGACATCATGAACCGTGCAGTGTCTTCTGGCATGGGTTGGTATATCACTTTTTTTCTCATAAAAGAAACAATAATTTTTGTTTTTCCCCACATACACTATACCACCATAGGATGTGATGTATCGTTTCCTTCTTGTTGCATTCGCAGGTGGATATATGCAACCTGGCGCAAGGGAGAATATCGCCTATCTAACTCAGACAGAAAGACGAAAAGACTTTCAGTACGAGGCGATGCAGGAACGCCGAGATTCCGAGAGTGTGGCTCACAGAGGAGTTGGCGCTACTTTGCCGACTAACTTTAAAGATCTAATCCAGGCCAAGGCAGAGGAGAACAACATTGTCTTTATGCCTGTTGTGGCCAAACGGCATGAGGGCAAACAGTTGTACACGTTTGGGCGCATTGTCATTTATATAGACAGAGGGGTTGTGTTTGTGCAAGGAGAGAAAACTTGGGTGCCCACGTCTTTGCAGAGTCTGATAGATATGGCCAAATGAGGGTAGAACTTTTCTTGATCCCATCTTTCTTTGTCTTTCATTTCTTTGTATATCTGGTGTTACTAAACGTGTGAATAAAATTTTTGAATGTATGTTGTCTGTTAATAAATTTTTCTAAAAAATAAAATATGTGGGTTTTACAATTGTCCACAAAATATCCCAAACATCTACATGATGTATAATGTCTTTCATTGGAATGAAATCTTGTCTATTTATTTATATTTTATATGAATTACTCATTGTTTATTTCATATCGGTTAATGATATATATATCAATGGAAAGATAATGTCCTGTTCATTATTTTGATGTCAATAAAGACGAGGTAAAAAAAAACGCGAATATGCCGTTGCGCGTGCGCAGAATCACAGCTTGACTTCCGGGGACAGATCGGGTAGTGACGCAGCCGCCTTTTAGCGATCCAGTGTTCTCTGATAAGATCAAACACCACACAGGTGAGTGAAACGGCATACAAGCCTCGGAATCAGAACATATAATCTGTTGGCTCTTTTAGGAGTGAGTAACGTTTTTTATAAATCAAGGAGACAGCGACGACGAGCCTCCGCGTTAATCCGAAACAGCTACAATGCTAAAGCTAGCGGCGGAGAAGAACGCTGCTCATTGTGGTCAAAGAGTTATCACATCTGTCCTCCTTCATAAAGCATAAAGTGCTCTCCATCCGTCCTCAGGCACTCATGTCGTCTGACGCCCTGAAGAAACGAAAGTCGAAGGTTCTGCGGGGCGAAGCAGCGACCTCGGAGGTGAAGCGAGGTCGTGTGGAAGGAGAGCAGCAGGTTTGGAATCAGATCTGTGTTTCTACACATCTGTAGGCGTTCAAAATACACTCTGCACCAGCATAGGCACGCATATAGACTTAACATGCATGCATGTATATATACATAGCTAAGTTAAGTAGAGGGGCAAATAATCCCTATTGCAAAAATGTAAATGGCCATTACCGTGTATTTACTACTTAACTGCGTTTCTAAATGTCCTTGTGTGCTTTTAGTTTGATCTACTGATTTATTAGGTTATGAGTGCTGCTTATGTTTCCCAAGTCAAATATCACCTGACAAGAAAGGTTATAGAGAACTTGGAAGAGTTTCATGTGTGCTGTCCCAGTGCTTCTATTTAAATGATGTCTTTATTGTTTGAACCATGATTTGAAGTTCAATGAATTGAGTTTGTTACGTGAACATCTGCCTTTTTTGGTTTTAGGGTTAATATGGTCTGTTTTTTCATTGTTCAGGATGTGCGCGTGTACAGTGAGGAGGTTGAGCTGGACAACAGGGATGCACAGCAGGATTACAAGCAGTTCAAGGAGTCGTGTGAGAGTCTGGCCAATCTAATGAGCGAGATCCAGAATCTTAAAGCCAATGGAGCCAAGGAGGGGGTAAGATAAAAGAAGGAAGACCTCATTGTTATTCGAGAAACACAACAAACCTTGATAAATATCGTTTGTGATACTGGACGGAAATGTTGGTCTCAAACAAGTTTGTGCCTGTGTTCTTAATAAACTGTATTTGTTCTCAGTGTGTTGAGGTGGAGCAGAAACGTATGCAGAGCTGCATCCTCTTCATGAATCTGAAAAAACTGAATCGCCTTGCTCACATACGGCTGAAGAGAGGCAGGGACCAGACACACGAGGTAAGTCCAAAACAGTCTTACACAAACTGCCAAGTGGGGCTCTACCCAGTCTTCCAGTCTTTGAGATCAGGAGCATCACTGTCTCCTCTTCTGCTCCGTCTGTTCTGTTTTGGGATTTTTTTTGCTGTTGTCTCTGAACCATAGTATCTCTTTCAGGCGAAGCTGCGAGTAGATGTGCTGCACCTTCAACTCCAGAATTTACTGTATGAGGTTTTGCATCTTCAGAAGGAGATCAGCAAGTGTCTGGAGTTCAAGTTAGTACAGAATATTCCTCTGAAACATTGTATTTGTAAAGATACAACTTTTGAATAATGAATAGCCTGAAATCATAAGAAAAGTTGGCTGTATATATAAATGAGTCCTGTATCTGAAACAGATTTCAGATTTAAAATCAGTCCATTATAATTATACATATCTGCAGTCATGCTGAATATGATTTTAGATATATTTAACATCATATACTCTTTAATGTAATACAACACTTAATTCTGCCTTTATGAACAATAACATTAAAATTGGCCAAACAACAGAGGTTTAATATGACTCTTTTAAATATTGAAATGTACATATTTTTTATAGTTCATAGGAATATTTCTGTAAGAACTGAAAGGTCTATTGACATACTTTTTGCTGACATCAGGTCCAAACATGAAGAAATTGACTTGGTTCCTGAGGAAGAGTTTTACCAGGATGCTCCGCCAGACATTTCAAGGCCCAACCTCACCAAATCTGACTCCCATCAACTCACATTGGCACGACTGGACTGGGAGCTTGAGCAGAGGAAGAGGTACCCATACCCGCACATGGCATCATGTACAAGTCACATAAGGACTCCAAAAAGTGTTTCTGTTCTGTGAAGCCATAAATCATCAATTAACAACCTCCAATTAACTACAGACTGGCAGAGAAATACAAAGAATCACTGGCCTCAAAAGAAAAGATCCAGAAGAGCATTGAGGTGAAAAAAGAACATCTGTCAAGCTTGCAGCCCGGACTGACCGCTATCATGCAGGTATAACAACTTTGTATAACATCTGGTTATTTTGACATTTTAATGAGAGCCCAATATAAATGTATATACATATCAAGTTAGACATTTTCTTTGAGTATTTCTAAAATTGTGCAGTCATTGTCTAATCATGCTTTGTCTTCGTTTCTGTCATTCCCAGGCATCACTTCCAGTGCAGGAGTATCTGTCCATGCCTTTTGAACAGACCCAGAAACAAACAGAGATCGCCCACCACCTCCCTCCTCCTCTCTATGTCCTGTTTGTTCAAGCTAACGCCTACGGCGAGGCCTGTGGTGGGTAGTCTGCACCGGCGAAGTTGTACTGGATGGAGGACGGACACGGGGCATCATTGAGCTGGTTTATTTCTGTTTCAGATAAAAACCTGATTGTTGCGATCAATGGTGACGTGGATGAGGCCAAGGCCCTGTCCAAACCTCCAGAGGATTCCCAGGGTACTAACAATAATTATATACACACTCATGAATACGCATTTATAACACACACCTCTGTTGTGCAGCCTATTTTACAGTCAGTTAACAGCTTCTCAGATTTACCAACACCAGTGAACTAAAGAGTGCTTTCTGGCTTCCCACAGATGATGAGAGTGATTCAGATGCAGAGGAAGAGCAGGAGAAGACGGTGAGCTGCGCACACACTCTCATCTCCTGACACACACCAGTCCCCTCAAGTGTCACGCTCTAGCAATCATCGATCGTTTTCCTGCCTTCGGGTGTTCTCTATTCTATTCCCTTTTGACAGAAACGGAGGCGAGCAACCACGGGCGGCCAGCTGGATGACAAAAGGCGCGAGATGCTGAAAAGGCACCCCCTGTCTCTGTGCATAGAACTCAAGTGCAAAGGTATGCACTTCTCCATGTCTGTCTTTGCCTACAGGCCAAATGCATGCCTGCGCGGGGGAGGGGGTTCCACATTCTTTCATTTTTATCTCAGCGGCAGCTCAATGCAGGAGTAAAGTTGACCATGAGGAATAGCTCTTAAAGCAGGGGTGTCCAAACTGTTCCCTAAGGGGCCGTGTGGCTGCAGGTTCTTGTTCCAACCAGTCCAGCACACCCAGTTTGACCAGTCATCTGTCTGAAGACTCAGATGAGTTGATTAAGTGAGTCCAGTCTGCTGTGCTGCTGCTGGGTTGAACAAGAACCTGCAGCCACACGGCCCTTCGGGGAGCAGTTTGGACACCTCTGTCTTAAAGGATAGCTCAGTCAAAAACAAAAACTAGTGTTCCATCACTGTCGACAGGAGATGGGTCGGCCTATGTGAGCACAAGACACTTTTGGTTTGTTTCTGCTCAGTATCGTTGAATTAAACCATGAGTTGTTTGGGCCTCTGTCGTGTCCAGTGATGGACTTGTTGATCAGTGTGTTCTGTTTCCGCAGACGACAGCGTCCTTTGTCTTTACTTCTACTATCTGATGAACCTGAACATTATGACAGTCAAGACCAAGGTTTCCGTCCCTACAGACCTCACCAACACCATCAGTGCAGGGTGTGTTTTTCGTGCGCGTGTCTGTCTCCCCCAGAGTGGATAGTGTGTAACCGCGGGTTAATTTTCAGGGATCTGCTGAAGTCCGACACTCTGCTCAGCTGTCTGTACACCGGGGACCACGGGGGAGAAACCCCCAACCCAGCTAATCGCTACCAGTTTGATAAAGTCGGGTGAGGATGTCAGCAGACTGTTCCGACCCGAACGGCATCAGCACTGTATTTATTCAACGTCTGTGAGCACTGTTGCCTCTTTCTTCTTCGTAGCATTGTTTGCTTCAGCGATTATGTGGAGGAACTCGGCCACCCCTACATGTGGGTTCAGAGTCTGGGAGGACTGCAGTTTCCAAGGGGCGCTCCAGATGTGCGTGTTCGGCGCTGACATCATCCAAGCTGAGCCAAGGTTCCACCGCTTTCTGGCTTATGTCCACGCCCTCTCCTTCCCTCCCCAGAGTGTTTGCAGCGGCAGTTCCCTGAGTGCCAGCCAGATGGAGAAAACCATGAAGCTACTCAAGCGGCGGCTCCAGTCGCGCTTAGCTCTGCACAGACAGTTTGCCTCTCTGGGTACGTTCCTTCTGCCGCCAGCAGGCACGACGGTCCAGGAAGGTGTTTGGGCTCACCTGGTCTTGTGTCCTCAGAGCACAGCATCATCCCCGTCTCCAGCGAGTGCTTGCACCTCTTTCCCGCCAAGATCATGTCCCGCTTGTCTCGCTGGGTGGCCATCACCCATGAGGAGTACAAGGTCCGTCCGTATGAACACGCGTGTGAAACACGGCAGTTAAAGCCGGCGACACTAAGAACGGTCCACATTTGTCGTCCTGGCAGGACCTGCCTTACACACAGCATGTGACTGACGCCGGGCTGGCAAAGGAGACTGACCTGTACTTCATGGGTGTGGTGGAGAGGGGCACAGGTAGGCCTTCATCGCCATCCTCACTTGTCCTTTTACGTATTTAAAAAAAAAAAAAAAAAAAACACTCCCTGTCTGAAACCCGTGTGTGTCCCCAGCTCGCCTCCAGGCCGCCGTCGTGCTGAATCCCCGTTACCCAGAAGTCTCTCCTCTGTTCTCCGTTTCCCTCAACTGGAAGGGGGAGCGCAGCGGACAGACCGATGACAACCTCAGGGTAAGACGGTTTCGGCGTTTTCCGCCGCTCGACCGTGGTTTGAGACACGGGTACTAACGGATCCCGCCCCCCCCCACAACCCCCTCTCCTTTTGCAAGGCCATGGAGAGCGAAGTGAACGTGTTCAAAACTGAACTCCAGGGCCCGCAGCCGGGTCACCAGCTCCTGACCAATCAGATTTCACGCTTGTGCGTGTGCCTGGACGTGTACCTGGAGACGGAAGGGCAAGACGACGGGGTGGAGGGGCCGAGGGAGTTCCCCCGGGAGAAGATGTGCTTGCGCATTGTGAGGTAGACTCAAACAACTGTCGCCTGACCGCTGCTGTAAATGCAGGAGGAGTTTGTGGAGCTCTGACCTTCGTGTCTCCCTCAGGGGGCCCAACCGTCTGAAGCCGTTCAAGTACAACCACCCTCAGGGCTTCTTCAGTCACCGTTAGACCACGGCGTGGGACAGTCGTTCTCTAGTCTACATCTCAGCCCTACTGAAGCCCGTAGTTGTCTTTTTTGATGCATACCTTTTTAAAAAAAAACTTTAAAATGTTTTTGGGAATAATAATAAAAAAAAAAACCACATCTGAGTGCGTGGTGTGTGTAATCATCGAGTGTGTGTGGTGCGTAATGAACACTGTTACATCCTGTCGTCTACTCTTTTCTCAGCCTTCACCAGGCCACCTTTTCTTCACGTTGCCCTCACTGAAGTTAGACTCACTGGTTGCTGCGGACAGCAAGGATGTTTTTATTTCTGACCCTGCGCAGGTTTATAATTTATTTTTTCCACCCTTGGCAGGCTGAGAACTCTCCTCAGTTTCACCTCTTAGGGGAGCCTTTGCATTTCTGGAGAACTTGGTTTAGGGGCCTTGGGAAGGTTGATAAAGAGTCAGGAGATCTGGGGGCTTTGGCCTCTGGGAGTTTGCAGACTGATTTGGCAACCGATTGAGGGAACTTTGTTGGAGGTAACATTCGCTTTTCTGGATATTTGGGCTTTTCCTGGGATTAATCACCTTCTCTTTCTCTAACACTTAAGACACCCAGTTGTTCCTGACTGTCCTTGTTACTGTTACACAGTCAATATCAGAGTCATCCTTTCTCTTTAAGGTGAAGGAGTTTTCCCTTTTGGGAGTATGGGCTTCCACCAGCCATGAAGCATTTCCCTACTAAATATTTCACGGTAAGAAGTGTGCACATCTTTTGAATGTGCTACTGACCTGTATAATCTCAATATTTAGAGCTCACGCATTGTGCTGAAATCACCACATTCTGTTTTGTTTTTCTACTCAATGCATGGGCCTCATCATTTACTCATCACAACAAGAAAGAAGTAAATAATGCATTTTGTATACTGTTTATTGGCCCGAAAATATGATGGTAGATGTGCTTACAAATGCAAAGACAATAAATAATTTAAGTACAGTATGCACAGTACAATAGATGCTTCTCCAAAACAGAAAACACACATAAATATTAACTTGAAAAAATAGAATAGTCATAGTCACAACATTTATGACGCTTTGCAGTCATTGAAGCATAGAATAGGAGAGAAATGCTTGATTATACTTTAAGAGCATCCATAAAATCAGAAGATTTACAAGTTATTTACATTCTGAGCTCAACCCAGGTTTTATATATGTGGAAAAAAAAGTGAGACATTGAGATTCCCAACCAATGAAGCTTAAGAACCTGACACAGGTCTGACTGTCAGCATTGTTGAGGAGAACGTGTTTAAAAAAGAGTTAAATCTGAACCAGCAGATGCACCTCATCATGTGAACTGGCGAACCTTAAAATGTGGCGTTTGCGCTGACGCGACGTCACGGAGATCTTTAAAAAGCACCGATGTTCCCGATCTGGAACTGCTTGTGTTGGGTGAAGAGTCGCTGACCTGAGGTCAGCCAGTCAGCTGCACACAAGCGGGGTTTCCTGCCTGAACCCTCAGCGCGCTTGAGAAAATGAAACTTTGAGGGTAAAAGTACAAAAATATCACAGATTAGCTGAGTTCCCCTGAGCTGAGGTTCATCTCGGTGTGAGTGGGCCCGTTCGTCTGAGGCCCTCGTCTCACCACCACGGGTCGTCCAGTGAGAGTCCTGTGGTCTTCCCTGTCCATCTCAAGGATAAGCGTACCTCATGCGTGACACCTCGCCCTCCCGAGTTCGCGGCCACCAAACCGCACCTGCTCTGCCCCTCTCGGCTTTACTCCGGATTGGCCTTCATTTTGTCACTGATCCAGTCGATGTAGTGGGTGACGCGGGTGTAGACCCCGGGCTTGTCCCTCTCCCCGCACCCGTCACCCCAGCTGATCACGCCCATCAGAGTCATCCCGTCATTATTCCGGCAGACGAGCGGGCCCCCGGAATCCCCCTGTGGTCAAAGATCAAGAGAGGAAAGGAAAAACCAAAATCAGGAACGTGAAGTTTAGTCAAACACAGTCACAATCCCAACCACTTTGATTATCCTCCTGAGACCCGAACTCTCCCTCGATATGCATTTTTAATTTATCTTTGCTATTTAAGATTATTGGACCTGATAAGTGTAAAGACTGAGAATCATGTTTTAACAATATTTTGAAACAAGTGGTTTTTGGGGACAATGATGTCCACATACAGGGACAACCAATCTAAATGTGTAAAAATATAATGTTTATGGTTCCTTGTATGTGGACATTTGGCCCCACACTAAGAAGAATTTCCTTTTATATGATAGGTGACCCAAAATCTAATGTCCACATATGTGGACGCCAGGTCTGAGGAGGTTAATTGTTCCTTTTTCAAACAATTTATCTGGTCTGTAAAATGTCAATGGTACATGAAGCAGTAAAATCTGATGAAGCATCATACTATCAAATGTCAAACTGTTCCCGGGTTTTTCAGCATCGTGCAACGTTGTGGCGTCGGTACCTGTGACCTGACGTTCTCACCTTGCATGCGTCGTCCAGGCCTCGGGTGTCGCCCGCGCACAGCATGTTGGAGGTCACCGTCCGCCCCGACAGCACGTCTGGCACGCAGCGCTCGTTGGGCCACAGGCGGACGTGGCCCCTCCGGACGCGCTCCGAGTACTGGGCAGAAACTGGGGAGAGAGTTTCGCGTCACGCGAGCCAACAACGCCGGGGCGGCGCAACGAGGCCATCGACCCAGGGCCGCTTACATTCGGACTCTTTTCCGTAGCCCGAGATTTCGCACTCGGTCCAGTCGGGGAGCACCAGCCCCCGCTCGGGCAGGCACACGGGGTAAACCTCCGGAGAGTTCACGGCACAGATGCCGATATCCGTCTTCAGCTTCAGGAGAGCTGCAGACGGGAATGGAAGCATCGACGCACGTATTTTATTACATACCGCTTTGCCCAATTTTATATGTTTTAAGTATTCCCACTGGGTTCTCTCCGGTATTCCGGCTTCCTCCCGCAGTCCAAAGACATGTGCAATTGGGGACGAGGCTAAACTTGAAATCTTCCACATATGTGTGAGTGTGAGAGTGAATGGTTGTTTGTCCATGTGTGTCAGCCCTGTGATTGACTGGCGCCCAGTCCAGGGTGTGCCCTGGCTCCGCCCATTGTGCTGGGACAGGCTCCAGTCCCCCCCGCGACCCTCAGTGGAGGAACAAGTGGGAGAAAGCGAGCGAGCGAGCATTCCCACTGACAACGGGACCAGATGGATGAAAGAAAAAGGAAAAAAAAAAAAAAATCCAGATGTTTCTTACCGATGTC
The DNA here is from genome assembly GCA_911728415.1 of Lagocephalus sceleratus. Lineage (NCBI taxonomy): Eukaryota > Metazoa > Chordata > Actinopteri > Tetraodontiformes > Tetraodontidae > Lagocephalus > Lagocephalus sceleratus. The sequence goes on along the minus strand of CAJVRN010000237.1, from coordinate 3,662,268 downwards.
GTTGTCGAACGTGTCCGTGTCGAACTTCTCGTGTATCCAGTACTTCTCAACGCTGAAGATCTGCTCGCTGCTGGAATTAATTTTCCGAAAGGTTCTCCCCAAAATCACTTCCAGCTTTTCAACTTTATCGCTGGAAAGGTAAACAAAGTGTGTGAGCGATTCTCTGCAGATGGTTTGCGTTCTTGCTTCTGTGTGTGTGTGCGTGTGTGTGTGTGTGTGTGTGTGTGTGTGTGTGTGTGTGGGTCCAGTCCACCCTTACTTTTCTTCGAAGCAATGCGCCGCCGTCAGGATCCAGCAGGAGTCGATCAGGACCCCCCCGCACCTGAAGAAGTGCTGCTTGTAACGGTTCAGGAAGATGTTGATGACCGCCTGCCACGGCTGCTCGGTGATGTCGCTCTCCCTCCCCCCGGACATGCGGAACGCCGGCTGGTTCAGGGTGTTGTCCAACCGCTGGCCGCAGGTCGCTGCAGAGCGGACATGGTGGTCGGTGACGGTTGCTACGAGCCGGAGCCCGCCAGGGGAAGTGGAAATGGTCATCATCGCGGGACGTGAAGCGGTAATACCTCTGTCGTGGCTGCTGCCGCCGGGAGCACGGGGGCCGGAAGTGGTCAGGGAGGCCGGTTTGGCTAAATAAAGGCGAGAGGTGGCGTGAGACGTGACCTTTGACCCCGGGCCTTAAAGTCCGGCGTCGCGGGTCGACTCACTGCACTTGGGCAGGTCGCACAGCTCCCAGGTCAGCTGCAGGCCCTTGTAGACGTGACACCACGGCCCTACGTCCCCGTCTGGATTCCTGTTGGGCGAAAGGGGGGAGGAAAGGCCTTCATCTTCCTACGTCTCGGGTTCCTAATGGAGGGGGGGGGGTGTGTTGGGAGATCTACCTGCAGAAATTGTGGCCCCCCAGCCCCAGCTCTAGGGCGTCGGACCTCCAGGCGTTGTTGGGCTTGTGCTTGAGGGCCGGGCTGTCCCACGGGAGGCAGCGGGAGCCGCTCCTGGTGACGGACGCGCTCCCTCGGTAGGACAGGCCGGAGGCCACGGCGCACTCCCGGTACTTATCTGCAGGGAGACGGGGGCGAAACGAGGCGTTAAGGGGGCGAGCCGCTGCCTTTTCGCCACCAGGGGGCGCGTCAAAAAAAAAAAAAAAAACGCACCTTTGGGACACTTGGGCACGGAGCAGAATTCCCAGGCGACCTGCGTGCCTTTGTAGACGAAACACCACGGAGAGCTGTCGTTGTCCGGGTTCCTGAGGTGGGAGGTAGCGTCGAAAAGGGGGGGGGGGGCGTTCAGGCTCACTGATCAAAAGGAGAAGGTGCGGTTTGATCGCCGCTCTGTGTTTCCGGCACTTCACCTGCAGAAGTTGTGGTTGCCCAGCCCCAGGCTGCTGGCGTCCGTCTTCCTGGCCGTGAACCTCCGTCCTCTCAGGCTTGTGGAGTTCCAGTTGATGCACTCGGCCCCCGAGTGGCTGATGCTCCATGTGCCGCGGTACCCCTCCCCCCGGCCCGCCGCGCACTTCTCATTAGTGTCTGTTAAGAGAGGAGGAAAAGACAGCGTGGATGGGACGTCCAATATCTCCCCAGACTTATGACAAAAATAACTGGGGAGGAATTATGATTGTTTATAGGAGCGTTTACGTCAGCCGGGGACCTTTAAAGCACCTTCTTCTTTTTTTTTTTTTTTTTTGTGATGCAATTTGTGGTTTGAGACGACGGTCAACCGTAAACTGTGACGGACGGCTGGATTATTGGGTCTGGCCACCATGTCTCATTATTCTACTACTCGGGTTTGAATAATTATCCCACTGAAAGGGTGGGGCGTATCGAAAGCCTCAAAAAGTCAGCCGTAGAAAGAGAAACATTCAAATCCCAAAACTGTCTCTCGGGTGGTTTCGGGCCTTTGCCTCCTCCTCTCCAAACCACATCTGTGGCGTCAGAAGGTGACTTTGTCTTGACGCATTACCAGCTGTGACCTCGTTGTATTTGGCCGAAGTAACAAAGGGTGATTAAAGGGTGAGTGTGTTAATTGATCAGCGCCACTTACTGATCTCACAGTGAGTCCCGCTGAAGCCCTGTGGACACTGGCAGATGTAGTCTGAGGTGTAGATGGTCTCCTTGCACGTCCCTCCGTTGTAGCACTGAGAGGTGTAGCAGCCTGGAAGCAGACGCACAGCTCGCTCATTCTTGTGCGCCTCGTGTTTGATGGAAATTTGCATCGGCGTGTGTGTTTTTATGGCTTTCTAATGTGATGTCATGCTCTTTTCTAGAGCAGAACTGGTTTGAAACCATCGCCACTCTGGCTTTTCATTTGTTAGTTCAACAATTCCCAAACTACTACTGTTATTTTAAAACAAAACAACAACAAAAAAAAAATCGGGTCTGAAAACGTGGTTGGGATTTATCCGAAGGCGAGGCCGGCCACCCTTCACAGAATTCACCAGTCGGGGAGGTGAAAGTGCTCAGGAGGCCACGTCCGGCAGGAGCGTCCCAGACTAAACACACCCACTCAACTACACAGGAACCCCCGCAGCGGTTCGCCTGGATGGACTGGAACCGCTGGGATTATGGACACGTGAGTGACGCAGGCACACGGGGAGAGAGCGGGAGGTGTGTGGAAGCACACGGACTCACACTGGTCTAGAGACTGATTTTAAAAAAAAAGGTAGGGGGTGGGATCAATCTATTCCTTTGTGTGTGTGTGTGTGTGTGTGTGTGTGTGTGTGTGTGTGTGTGTGTGTGCACGCATCCAGCCACACTCACTGATGACAGGCACAATGTGACAATATTCTCGTCCTCTTGACGCACAACGGCAATACTCCACACGCTGGCCCCTCCAACGCAGCCAGGTTTCACCAAAACTGCGTATGGCTGAGGTCTTACTATCCACACAATATACTGGGAAAACACGCACACAAACACGTACATGTAAGACACACATGGGGGTCACATGACAGCAGGGAGAGCTCTAACTGTAGCAGACAGGGGGGAGACAGTGAATTAAAAGACAGTGAGGACGATGCTGATTGTGTTATTGGGGGGAATCAAATTAAAAAAAAAAAAAAAAACATGCAGAAGTGTGATGGGGCTCACGGGAGGTGTCAAGGGAAGGTGGCGGGTTCTTGACATGAATTATCAAAAGCGTCCGTCTAGATGACTGCTGGTCAGGCTCACCTCTGTAAAATCGAGTTCCTCTCTTAGTGCGGACGAGGCCGTCCTGCAGCGAAGAATCACACGGAGCAACTTTTTATTCAGAGTAAAAATATCTTATTTGAGATGTGACACAAACGAGGCGATTTTTTTTACTTTTATTTTATTCTATTATTTTTTATTATTACTTTATTATTATAATGACGGCTCAAAGCGTTGGTTGATTGGGCGGGTGCAGTACTCACATTGTCCGCTAGACAGCAGCAGAGAGCAGACAGGAGGATCAGGAGAGTTCTGTTCATGGCTGCTGTAACAGAACAATAAAGTTGTGAGTCACAGTGCAAAACATATTTATGATCTATTAGGTAGATGGAATCAAATATCGGTAGCGGTAATGTTTTGCGGTGATCACACTCTCAACGCTGGTCACCTCCCAGCGGCACCCTTGATCCATCAGCTTCCTTCCTCTGCGCCTCTGCAGGGCCGCACGAGAGAGGAAATGTTGGACACGGTCGGCCGCTCATAGCAAAGTCTTTGTAGTTCCTCGAAACCCGAGTTCTTGACTCAAAGAGGAAGCTTCAGTTGATGCGGAGGACGCTTCTGCCCAAATTGTTTTCTCTTTTGTCACATTTGCATCTATGTCTTCCAGGATGGGTGTACACAGGAAGGAGATAATCCTCAATGAGCGCTAAAATAGATGCTGAGCTCCACATCAGAAAAAACAAAAAAAAAACACGAAATGGGGGTATTCCTGAAGCAGTGACAGAAAGCATGCACAGCAGAGGCAGCAAATTCACAGCTGTCTTTTGACTCAGGAAAGGAAAGCCCCTGCTAATGTTGAATATTTGACTCATTCCTCTTTCCCTTTTAAAGGGGGGTAATTTAACTTTAATTAGTATAACAAAAAAAAAAAAGTTCTGCATTTTTTTTTTTCACTCTGAGTTGAAGGAGATTTCAGACAAACACATGAGCTCACGTTTTGAAGCCCTCCTCTGAATCATCATCTGTGGCTGGGCGAGCCAATACAGAGCAGCACTGTTTTGATCAGTTAAAACAGCCACACGCACGCACAAAGTGCTCAGGAATGTGAGTCTAATTACTCTTGCTACACACCAGACTTTACTATTGGCTCTGCCTATTGTCCGCTGGAACAAAGACGCCCTCTCAGGAGCTGCCTTTTAAAAACAGCCGCGCTCATTCGCACTCACTCACCACTAAGAGGACGGGTCCGTGGCCCCCCCCCGCTCTCCCCTCGCCTTCCGACAACTTTAAAGAAAAGCGCCCCGTGACCTTCACTTTCACCCCCAGCGAGCCTCACTGGCCGGGGCAACAACACTCTCGCCTCTACTTTGTTTCCTTTGTGCAGCTGTTGCACCCTGTCCTCTCACCCTCGCCCTGTCAGCTGGAAACATGTGTTTCCTGCTGAAGTCATCCCTGAGAAGGCCCCCGCGCAGTTTCGGAAACGCTCCTGCATATCAACATGCGGCCACGCTCAGGCACACATGCAGGCATCCGATACGGCCTCGCGTCCGCCCTTTATTAACACGCCATGGCGTGGGAGGAAGAGGAGGAGGAGGGGGAGGGGGGCCCATCGGGGGGTTCGTTTGAGGCCCCCGCAGCACGGATGGTCCACGCTTCGCCTGTTTTTGAGGCCTCATTCGAAAACATGGAACGCACGAGAATGCGCAGTTAAAACGCGGGGGGGGGGGTGGGGCAGTCTCGCAAACGGGTCAAAAACTCGGCAAATCGTCCTTGGAAGGAGAAAGAGAAATCCTCGATTAACAAAAGGCATGTGGCGATGAGCCTTTGAGGGGCATCGCTGACCCACTAACGCCGAGATGATTAAGGCCTTTCCCTGCTGCGGTTCTCCTAGTAGGTCAAACGCGAATGGAAGGAATTAAAAACCGGTTTGGATGCAACAGCAGCCAGACGGTGAGTCAGCGGCGGCTTTCGGCGCTGCGGCCCCGGGGAGACGCACGTGCGGCGGCCCAGAAGGCCCCCGCCGGAGGGGGTTGCGAACGCGAACGCGGCCGCGGCGGAGGCGCTGGCACAGGCGTGCGATGATGATTCTGCACCGAGGGCCGCAGGTGACACACTGCTGTCTTCCAGTAACGGCGTGGGGGGGTGTCCAAGTCTAAAATTGGGATCGTGGTTAGAAGGAATGTGGGAAACATAGTTTCGCCTGAGCGCGACTTTCGTGTTAAGGGTTCCGCTGAGGGCACCGGCGGTTTCTTTTCTTATCTGGTGAAATATTAAACCTTGATGACGGACGGGGGAACTTGCCCACGCTGGCACCCGGAGGAGGAAGGAAACGCTTTCATGACTCCATTGTAGCGCTTCAGCGCTCTTATTATTTCTTATTTGCTATTTCGTGATGGAAACAATAGTTCTTGGAAATGTAACATTTATGAGACTTGAACTTTTTGTCTCCGCAAACTGGTTTGACTTGGTTGGGACTCAACCTGAGAAACAGCTTCAGATGAGGTGTGTGTGTGTGTGTGTGTGTGTGTGTGTGTGTGTGTGTGTGTGTGTGTGTGTGTGTGTGTGTGTGTGTGTGTGCCTGTAATGCCATGCTGGTGAGCTGTTAGGAGGTATTATACATTCCTTACTCTGGGATTTTTCAGTCAGGCTTCACAAAAGCCCAAAGAACAGGCGGCCACATTGTTGCCTTACAGCATCGTCCGTGCAGCGGAGCCCCGGTTAGTAACAAGAAACACACGCCTGCAGCCGAGATGAGAGCATGTGGAAAGGTCAGGTGTCGACACGGGGAATGAAATATACGTCTGGATGACAGAAGTATGTGAGATAAGAGAGAAAGAGGAGAAGGGGCCTGGGCGGGAGGGGAAGGGAAGGGGAAGGGGGTGAAATTAAAAACCCCAGAGGTCAGCACAAAGACAGTGAGTAGTCGTGAGTCAGCCCAGCATCCAGGGCAAGACGGAGGAAGAGGCACAGATGGAGGCATTGAGAGGAGTTCTGACTATCAGCAGCATCAATAGATTCACACACAATTGTGTGTATGTGTGTGTGTGTGTGGGTGTGTGTGTGTGGGGGGGGGGCATGAAAGCAGCGCATAGCAGCGGTTTTTGTCCCGGGCTCCACGTAATCTCAGCGCTGAGCTCTGTTTACGCGTCCTGCACGTCTGATTGGCTGCGACATGGCTCTCTCTGCCCGAATGTGTCATTTTCTGGAAGAATAAATCAGACGCTAACTCCCCAGGCTTTGCTGCTGCTGCCGCTGCTGCTGCGGCCCGACCCAGCTTTACCCTGCGTCTGACATGCTGGGGGTTTAAGGCCCGGCCCGCTGATCCCCTGAGTCACGACCGCAGCCCAGCACCATGTTTGGAACGCTGCTAATGGATACAACTCCTTCGCTCACCCCGCCTACAGCTGCTGGGGCGATAACGAGTATCGGCAGTGACGGATGTGTCTCGGGGGGGGAGGATTCCCAGCTCCAAATCCCTCCAGCCCTGATAAGAGCCTGCGAGATCCTTCATGACTTATGGGTCTATGTCATACAAACGCACGTGTGAAAGGAAAGTTGTAATGACGGGGAGACTCCTTGATAACAAGCGTCTGCGGAGTCCCGCAGCAGAGCACTAGATCGCCACGTTCCTGCAGCGCTTCCAAGAATGCAGTTCTGCGTCCAGAAAGGTTTTGAAGTGACGTCAGGGAGAGATATGAGCGAGGATGGACTCGACGCAGAGGGAGCCCGAGATGGGATTTGTGATGACCGAGCAGGTTAATGTGGAATAACAAATGCATGTTGAAGGAAGGTGGTTTGAGAAATAAATATAATAAACCAATAAATAATAAATAAATCATAGTTTTATGGTGGAAATTAGATGATAAAAGTGACACCAGCATAATTACTACCCTCAAGTTAATGTTACTGCGGTGTGTGTGGACCGTAAATTAAATGCAATGCAGATGAGAAACTTTGAGGTATTGTAATATCCTGTTACTTACTGCCCTGGCTGCGTGCGCAAATCGAGCCCTTGAGTAAGAGATGCATGCACAACCCTTACCTGCATTTGCTCTGAAACAGACAAATGAACTGAGATGATCACGCCAAAGCGACCGGCATTAACCGGGCTGCTGCACCGAGCTTCTCCACTAAACTGGACCGGCTTAAAACACACACACACACACACACACACACACACACACACACACACACACGCACGCACACGCACTTCTTACCGAGTCTGAAATGCTCTGCGTGGTGAACTTCTCTCTGTCTTAGCAGGGGTTCTTCTGGCCGGTCGCGTCGCTCCCTCTGAGCTGGCTCCTCCGCCGCAGCCTCCCTTTATCGCCGCGGCGGTGCAGGCTGTGAGGGGCGGGCGGCTGTGACCTCAGCCGGGAGACGGAGCTGCCTGGGCCGGATGCTGATGCAGACGACTGGGCGGTGCCCTCACGGACGGGACGGTCCCGTGTGATTCAGCCGGGGAACGAGGCATTTAACCTGCATGTCAGGGGACCAGGGATTGAGGGACAGAGTCCTGAAGCACCCACATTGACTTCTGTTGTTTTTTGTTGTTGCGTTGTTGTTGTTGTTGTTGTTGTTGTTGTTGTTGTTGACGACAGTCAAGGGGTGGGTTGTGAGTGACTCATGTCTGTGTTTGAGTTTGAACATCTGCGCTTCTTCTCAGGAAAGTTATCACTTTCTTCCCCCAACTTCTGATTTCCTCACATTCCCCCCAGTGACGTGTATTCATTTGGCGTATCTCGCGTTGACCCTTTGGTGGTGATTTCTTCCTCTCTCCACATGTGTTAGATTACAGCACACACACACGCACACACTCTGTGGTTACTGACCCAGGGTGTGTAACACACATGTTTGCATCAGGGTCATGACTAGGGGAGTTTGGCTCCACTAAACCAAAACCAGAACATGACATGTGATGTAAAATGGGCACAAATGTGTTTTATCTATTGTAGTCACAGTATACGTATGGTACAATATAGTTTCTCTTTTAATGTCAATATGTTGGATCTCATTAGAAAATGGGCCAATTTAGAGTCTCAAATCAACATAATACTTATCTTTTTGGGTTGTGTTGTGTTGGGAACAGTCAGACTCCCTAAGATGGACTTGGAAGCTGTAAGCTTCTTGCTATATAAGTATGTACGTTTTTAAGATAAATCACTTTTCCTGATTATGCAGAAAGATTTTGTGTTAAAAGCAACTGTATAACAGATTGATGGGCTCTGTTCACACCAATGAACATTACAAAATTATCATTTTTAGCCATTTTTAGTCCTCTCTTGTCCACCAAACTGGGCAATAGAGGAGGGAGCTGCTCTGTTTTCTGGTCATGTAAACACAAGAGGTCCTTCTTACAAACATTCCCAGTGGAATGAAGGTGGTGGCGTGCACATGGAGACGTCAGGAAAGCAACTGATAAGCACTCAGATGGAACTCTATTGGCAAAGTATTGTGTCCACGGCATTCATTCCAAGAATATCAGATGACGAAACAATAAACCTCAGCAACAAACTCTGGAGAGCGGGTCGGCTCCAAACACAACATCTTCACTGACTCAGCAAAGTTCGTCAGTTGAGGGTCTGAGACCTGGAAGAGTTCTGACGTGGAGGACCTGGTACTGGTACAGTAATAACACATGGAGACCCCACAGGACCAGTGCAGGTGAGGAGGGGGGTCAAACCCTCACATAAGATGAGATGTTAGAGAAGAGAGTTTTTTTCTTTGATAAATTTCTGATAAATTGTAAAACTGAGACTTGACGTGTACTTTATGAAGATAACATGCAATCTATATACAAACATGAACAACACAGGAAAAGTGAATGCATACAGTATGATTATAACTAAACGACTGTTATTAATAGTGATGCATGATCACTTTTATATCAAAACGATTCTCTTCTGATGTACCCAATGAACAGGGGTTCGTTTGATGGCAGTCTGGGAGCAGATAATCCAGAGTTTAAAACACAGATCTCTGTCAAGAGTTTGGATTTGTTGTGTAACTGCAGAGTTAAGTGGTTGTTGCAGGGACACTTATAGCAATACAACCCCCCCCAAAAAAAGACAACGATGACCTGTCAAAATCCCCCCAGTGCAGGCCCACTCACTTCAAGATTCAGTCATTTGGGATTATTTTTAACACTTCCTGTTGGAAGGGTTCTGTTCTTGTTCCACTATTTCTGTTCATTATTCTTACTATACCATAAACATAAGCAGAACATCTACAATGTGCGTTACGAAGACCAATAAAGTATAAATAAAAGGTTCGTAAAGTGCAGCTGAAAGGTGAATAAAGGTGGATGGAGGTGGGTGACGCGGCTGCAGATGTGTCTTCCTCCGCGTGGGCGGGTCCGCGGAGGTTTACAGGAAGCGACAGAATCAGGAAGTAGAAAGTTTTCAGACAGAAAAAAGTGAAGTTTTATTGAAGTTTATCTGGTTTAAACACCCGATTATCCAGTTTAGACACCAGATAATCTCACCGTTTCACAGAGCTGCGGGTGTGAAGGTGTGAGCGCCGCGTCCAGAGCCAAAGGTAGGGTTTTAATTACGTCAAAGCGGAGCTGGAGCGCGTTCTAATTTGAAATAAAAGTAAAAAGCTTCAGAGTTTAGGAAGGAGGGGATAGCAAATCCCTGCGCATAAAAAGACTAACACGTTCTTAAACTCAGCCTAGTCTCAAAAAGAGGACATTCTAAGCCCTAATTACAACAGAACAATCCAAGGCAGAGAGGCTCTGATTCATTCTACCTGTTGCATCGAGCAGGCCTGTTTTCAAACTATTGCTGTCACTCCAGATGTTGGTTACTGGAGCTTTAGCATGTTAAAAGGATCATTGATGCACATTCCACCTCTGTCAAAACACCCAGGACATTGGGCCATGACTCCAGTGTGTCGAAGTGATATCACTAATCCAGGTGTCCAGTGTTATTTTGTGCTGCGGTGTCGTCCTCGCAGATTGGTTCTCTAAATCTCTTTTTCAGGGTTTTGGCCTACATCTCTCTTGTTTGTCGTGTGTCTGCAGAGTCGACGAGGGCATGAACCGAGTCCCACTGCAGCAGCACCAGTGCTGCGGGCTTTGGGAGCTGAAGGAGCGCCTCGGAACGGGAGGCTTTGGAAACGTCACCAGATGGCAAAACAAGGTACGGAGCCACGAAACCAGGGGTCAGAAGATGGAAGGAGCATTAGTGATGCTGTATTCACTGTCACAGTGAATACAGCATCATAGCACTCCTCTTACTTATGCATACACATTATAATAGGAAAAGTGTGGACAACTGACTAGAACATCTTGTTGAATCTACCTATTTTTAAATGAACCAACTGCAGCCAGTGGTGACCTTTAGTCTACTTATGGCTCACACACTGATTTATTCACTTTGATGTTTCAGGGGAGAACATAGCAACTGCACCTCGATGAAGTATTATCACAGTGCGAACAGATGTGAACTTTGTGGGTTTTTTTGTATTCATATTAACTTCCAGACTGGAGATATTTATTGTGTCAAAGTCTGATTTGACCTTCAAAAAGGGAAAATGGGGGAATGAGAACATGGAACGAGAGCCTGTGTTTCTCACCACTCGGTAGTGTGTTGATTTCTGTTAATTTCAGATTTCATAGAAACGCGTCCTTTATCCTAGTTGTGATCCACGTTGGTCCGTTTCTGTTAGCTGTAGCTTATTACTAACCAAGGGTGGGATAAGTTCCAGAAGTCCTGGGACGAAAGGTGGGAACACGCCCTGGACAGGTCACTGGACACACACTTCATTTCCTCACACACACACTGACCTATTGGCACACTAACCTAGTGGCAATTTAGAGTTTCCAGTGAACCTAATGTGCATGTTTTTGGCCAGGAACCTGCATAGAAGTTAAAGCAGAAACCTTCCTGCTATCACTTTATATAACAATTATCACAGTGGATCTTTTGCTCATATGTAGTTTTTTAAATTATCATCAATCATCTCAGGAAGCTGACGATAATGGTTTCTGTTGTACTGAAGTCATTGTAAGTCACAGGATGAGAGGACCGAACAATGACATCACTTATAACTGGACCGTAGATGACTGAAGATGGACACGCCCTCTTATTAGTCAGCTGGTCTTCCTCTTCTTGAGACCTGTGTTACTCACCGCCACTTCCAGGTTTAATGTACAGCTGCATTTAATCCAGGCAGCACGATCACATCCGTATAAATGACCAAGTAGAAACTGATATGAAAGTCAGAAACTGATACGAAAATATGATGACTCAAATATTTTAACCATCTACTGTTTACATGAATTAAAAATGCCTTCACGTGGAATCCGGGGTTACGTTTCTCGCCACGATATCTGAAATTAGTCCCAAATCATTGTTGATGTTCATCTAATAGAGCCGTAAGAACTGTTGCACGTCGGGAAGAGATTCGCTGTTTTCACGGTCGTGCTGAAAATGAAACAAACAAACAAACAAAAAAGTGTCCGTTAATCGAAATGTCATTAAATGACCGTCTCGTGCACCAATCTGTGCCGATGGGAAAGACGGGCGGAAATGAGCGACACTGCTGCAGCGATGACTAAACATCCTCTGCGGGAAATTTCCCACCTTCCTGTATTAGCTACAGTAATCAACCGTTATTATTACCTGTGGGAAGCTGGGTGGAGTTCTTCCTGATGATGACATAAACAGGTAGTAAGATTCATTCGGGGTCCTCTTCCTAAAAATGATACTATGTTGGGTCTAAATTTAGAGTGTATTATACCACACTGTTTTATATTACTGTTGTTGTTGATGCTTAACAGAGATAGCGTGCACATATTTTAATAGTAAAGGAAATTTACGTCCAGAATTCTAAAGCATGTTTGTGGTTTTACAGGAAACAGAGGAACAGATCGCTATAAAACAGTGCCGCCAGGAGCTGAGCAGTCGGAACAAGGAGCGATGGTGCCTGGAGATCCAGATTATAAAAAAGTCAGTTTCAGCCTCACAGGCGCCACCGCCCTCCCTCTCCCACCTTCACAAATGTTTAGTTTGACCGCAACATCTTTATCAATATTAATCTAAATCTGCAGTGATGCAAGTTCTGGGTCATTACTGTTTATTTTAAGTGTTTTATTGTTTCGATAAACCTGTTCTCCACATGGGAGCTGTGATGGGTCATGACTCACGTTGGCACATTCCGTGACGAACTCTTATTAAGTTTGACATTTTATTTATTTTTTATTTTTTTGCCCATCCGTCTGAGGAAAACTTTGCATCCTGAAATAGCGAAGATCGCACATTAAATTCTCCAGGCTGGTTGGTTCGGGGTTATTTTGGTCTGCTAGTGGTTATTTTTGACAGAATAATGTGGCGCATCCTAATTTTGCTGCACTATTGGCGTCTTTAATTTCCATTTGTCTGCATAGCCTATTAACAGTAGGGTAACTGTGGGATTCGGTTGTGTGTGTGAGAGTGCGAGCGCGTGCTCTCCTTCGCGGTTGAGAACATGAGCGTAGTCCCAGTTTAACAAGTGTGTTGTTTTCAGACATGCAGCCGCAGCTCTCCAATGCACCCACGCCGCAGGCAGGAAGGGGCCGCAGGCCAGGGGACAGCTGCTATTATGGCTGCTTAACACAGATGTACACATGCATACAGACACAAAAAGACATTATATTTTACAGCTCTTTCTTAGTTTATTGATGTGGATTGCATCTCCACACCCCTGTCATGGGAGAAAAAAAGATAAATATCCAGCAGCTGATGCTTTTCCACAGTCGTTGGGAAATGTTACCCTTTAATTCAAGCGTTGAAAGGGAAAGTAGTACAATAAACAAGTACTGTAGATAGAGTCATGTTTGGGAATGTTGAAATAAATGATGTTGAAACAAGTGATACATTCTAATTAATCAGCGTATTGGCCTTGAAGTTTCCGGGTTTGATCCCAGCTCAGACTTTTTTTTGTAGTTGCATGTGCTCTATTTGAATCCACGTCCTTTAAGATATACAATAGGTTGGATGGAAACTCTGAATTGCATCGACGGGGTAGTCTTGGCTCTTCCCCGGTGACTGCAGGGATCCATTCAAAATGCAGGATTACTCTGCTTTAATGTGATCAAAGCGATCCCCTGGTTTAGCTGCCCTTACAGGAGTTTTCCTCTAAAGAACCTAGAAGACAGGTTCAGGATCTGATTGCTGAAAGGAATGGAAACAAGCTCCAGGTCTGCCCTGGAGAAAACTAGTGTGGGGGTCTACAGTCACCAAAATCCCTTTCTGATAACTCCTCATCAATTCCTGCATGTGATGGTAGTGACATTATTAGTGGTTGGGTTGACGGAACTCAAACCAGTGGTGACAGTAAAGAAGAAGAGGATCTGAAACAAGTTCCGCTGTGAGATTCTTCAGCTGGATGAAACCAGATGTAGGCTGTCTTTACCCTTTTTTTTCGACTTTGTTGTTTATAGTTTGGTTCTTAGAAACCACTAACGTACCGCAATGACATTGGAAAAAAAAAACCACAATACATTACGTTCATGTCTGTGTCTTATTATCGGAGATTTAGGCTGTTTTATCTTCTAGAAATGGAAAATGGCAAATGTACAGCGGGGGGGGGTTGGAGTCTTTTATCAGCTGACAGATTTTAAAGCTTTCCACCTTAATCCAAGTGGATCTTTTTGATTTACTCTGCCCATTCCTGTTATATCATAACTGTAATTGAAGCAGTGTGTTTGTGGCGCAGGGTTCAGGCCCTCCTTAATGAAATCACAACAGAACCAAAGTGACAGCAGACCCTGACTGGAGCCCCCCTGCTGTTTTTTACTCTGTCTGATAAAGGGGATATCTCTCCATCCTTTGTTCTGCTGAGACAGAATAGGCTTAAATCTACAAGAATGCAGTGAACCTCTCGTAGGCCTGCAGCATTTTGCTGAACACCACAGAGAGTTCTGCTGGACGCCTGCTGCACGTTTGTTTCGTAATTCCTCCTCCTCCGCCCTGTTTGACACAAAATGTTTTATGATTTGGATCATGTGCAGTTGTGCTTCTCCATCCTTCTCTGTCACTGTGGTGCAAATGTATCTTATTAAAATATTTCCTGCTAGGTTATACTTCATTTGTGCGAAGGCCCGTGCCAAAAGATCTTTGTTTTCAGTCCATTTTCAGGCCATTTGTCTCGTCCGTAGCAGCGGGAGTGCTGCGGTACAGATAAATATGACGTGTGTGATCAATTGTGCTTTGCTTAGATTGGATCACGTCAACGTGGTCGCGGCCAGAGAAGTTCCTGAGGAGATGCAGAAGCTGGTGGGGACCAATGACCTGCCTCTGCTGGCCATGGAGTACTGTCAGGGCGGAGATCTCAGAAAGGTGTGTGTGTGTGAGGGTTTACTCTCCTTATTTATGGCAGAAGATAATCAGGATCTGTTTTTCATCATTTGTTGTTCTGCAGCGCTGGTGTGAATTTGGCTCCAAAACCAACTTAATTAAAAATGTAATAAAAAAAACCTGTGAAAACAATGATTCGATCCTGTCAAACGCTTTGTCCTGTAGTTGAAATATTGTGTGTTAGTCCCTTCAGGGCTGCACTGTGTACCCTTCTCCTCCCGTCATAAATCACCATAAAGTACCTTTGTTTGCGGTATTCAAAGGCAACATCAATGAGATGGACTCCCTCTCCAAGTTCTCGTGGGTGTTTATCCAGTTGAATTGGTATATTTGCATTTGGCCAAACTATGAGTAAACACTCAACATCCAAATAATCTCAAATCAAACTGCTTTGTTTCAGAGTTGCTTATCTCAAGGTCACAGTGAGTGAGAACCTCATGTCCTCCAATTGTTTTAGGGCTGAGAGAATTTATGGAGAGGTTTTTAAGAGAGAATCGTTAGCTTTTTATGATTGAACCACTTGATGACCTTCAGTAATATATAATAAACACAGTGGTTAATGGATGGTAATGGCTCTTTTACAGAGTCATATCATTTTCTCATAAAGTCAAATAAGTTGTGCCTTGGCTGTGGATGGCTCATGTAATTCAAGTATCAAATGTGTGTGTGTGTGTGTGTGTTTCTGCTCCCTGCAGTATCTGAACCTATTGGAGAACTGCTGTGGGATGAGGGAAGGCTCCGTTTTGATTCTTCTCTGCGACATTTGTGAGTATTTCGCCCGACCCACATCATCTGTGCTCGCAAGAGCGATAGATCGAGCTGGCAGAGTGATTTGTTTCCTGCGGGATCGAGGAAACCATCGCGCCGATTGGTGTGATGACATCATTCACCCTTCAAACGTCAGCTCCTGAGTCACCATGGCGACAGCACATAAACACACAAAAACTCACATAATGTACGAAAGCTCGCGTCAACAATGTAAATTGTGCGCAATATAAACAGGTTTGAGACAGGATACGCACAGGGTCACATATGTCTGTAATAGAGTGTAGAAACACACCGACACACATGCGGATACACTCACACACAGAAACTATTTTTGCAGTTGTGCACATTTCTCGATAATGACTGATGCCATTAAACCTTCTTAGTGAGTGAGGTTAAAGACACACAGGATCTCACACACACACACACACACACACACACACACACACACACACACACACAGGTGGCTCAAAGGATATGAATTCCACCTCATTGACCCACATTGCCAGCACATATATTAGTCACCCTTTGACGCACAAGAGACAATATAGTTTATCTATTAAAGTGAGACTTTTTACTCTGTCCTGTACGTTAAAGACTTTATTATGGGCTATTTTCTGAGAGGTCCCCCGACAATTAGTTGGTTCCTCAACAGCAACTGTAGGTTTTCACAGAAAAATCATGGTGGGGTCATTTATCATAATGGTAAGGCTTACATTTGTTATGTTAGTTTTTGATTTTAATGCACCATTATTTACCATGTGGGTAAAGGCTGCTGGGTTCCCTGCCTTGACTCTCTCCTTACTATTGATCTACTTTCAGCTTCAGCTCTAACTTACCTCCATAGGAAGAGGATCATCCACAGAGATCTGAAACCAGAGAATATTGTGCTCCAGCAGGGAGAGAAAAGGGTGAGTGCAGGACCCTGTGAACCCCCGGCCTCTGAAAAACCCAAACCACAACAAAGAAATCATATACAGGCTCTCTGTGGGTGATGTGGAATGAGACCAAGAGACACAAGTCTGACCTTTCAGTGGACTGGAAATTCTTTATGAGGTTTAGAGTCTTCCATCTCAACATCACCTAATATCTTGATATTCTGTTCCTCTTCCCTTCATATTAGTTGATTCACAAGATTATAGATCTTGGTTATGTCAAAGAGTTGGACCAAAGCAGCCTCTGCACCTCTTTTGTGGGAACTCTGCAGTACTTGGTAAGTGTTGAAGACATCAATGGACACATCTCCACATCTTTTCCTCATTGCATTATAGACGGTATCAGCCTGACGTGTGTTCTGGGTTTTCAGGCGCCAGAGCTTATTGAAAAACAAAAGTACACTGTCACTGTGGACTACTGGAGCTTCGGAACGTTGGTATTTGAATGCATCACGGGATTTCGTCCTTTTTTACCTTCCTGGCAACCCGTCCTTTGGTAATAACAATTTACAAAAACATACCTGAAACAGGGGATTTCATGATTTCCCACCACTAATATCCCCTGTTGTTTGGAAATGTATTGCTATAGCTCTTACAAAATCAGCTTAACAAGTGGTTTTCGAAGAATGAGTAACGATAAGCTCACTTCCAAGTGAAATATTATTTTTCTCATCTCTGGGTTGTAGCTCTAGCAGTATAAATAAATACATAAGGGTTGAGAAGAATTGCAGGATATGTGGGTTGTTCCCACTCAGCCTCTAATGTAATGAATGCTGTTGATTTGTTTGGGTTCCACTGAGGAGGAATGACCTCAGAGGACTTTAGTTTCACTTCACTGTGTGTAATGTCTGTCGTCAGAGTTATGCCCGAATTCAGTACACTCGAAAAAGGTTGTTTGTGTTTTCACAAAAAAGGCAGAAAATGCTTGCTTGTGACATATTGTAGCTTTAATCCAGCTGTGTCCTCTTCAGGCACAACAAAGTGAGGCTGAAGGGGAACGACGACATTGTGGTGTACGAGAATCTCACAGGGGAAGTCCACTACTCTAAACATCTGCCACAGCCCAACAATCTCAACAGGTATTTTTCCTAAATAATCTCCTCGGTGGACCATTTTTTTCTCTGTTCACCTTTTTTTATTTATATTTTAATCTAATGTGTAAACCCGTGTTTGCCAGTCTGTTGATAGTTAAACTGGAGAGGTGGCTTCAGCTGATGTTAAAGTGGTCTCCTCAGGAGAGAGGCAAACACCCAGAGGCAACACCCAATGACTGCTTCTCCCAGCTGGGGCTCATTCTGCAGCTCAAGGTTAATTTTTGGGGTCTTTTTTTCTTTATTTTGGGGTGGGGGTGGGGGCTGTAGAATAAAAAATAGCCTGTAAACCTACCTACAGAATGTACAGTAGATCGTCTTTAAGATAGAAACTCCTTCTGTTTTCCTACCAGCTGGTTCATGTCCTGAACATGATGTCCGCTAAGATCTTGAGCTACTCGGTGTCAGATGAAGAGACTGTGGCAGACCTGCAGCTCCGGATAGAGAAAGACACCGACATCCCTGTGGCTGACCAGGAGCTGCTGCTCGAGGCAGGCTTGGCCTTGGAGCCTCAAGCACTGGCCACCCAGTGCGCCATCGATTACTCTGTAATTTTGAACGCTGTCCGCACAATGCAGCAGAGCATTTGAACGGAAGAGTGTGATCATGGCCTGAGTTATTAATTATTTACGTGTGTAGGAGATAGACGGGCGACGGACAGACTTGCCTCTGGTCTTCCTCTTTGTCCGTTCCACGTGCAGCTATGAACCCGAGTTTGCTCCCCGCACCCTTCCAGAAAACATCCGCTTCGTCCGTGAGTGCACACCACTGACACGTGATGTTAAAAGAACCTTCACAGGCCTTCGCTTCTATGTCCAACCCACATACAACACAAAAAAAACCCATTTGTTTTAGTCTATCATGATTAACTTTACAGCAAAATAAAGATTAGGATTAAGTTCATTCACAGTTCAAAACTGTTACAAAAAGTATAGAAGCAAACATCCTTTGGTTTTGTCTGACTCTCTCCTATGTTTTTGTAGAATCTGACCCTAAGCACGTCCTGGCTTACAGCCTTCTGAGGAGGACTTGTGGTCAGGCGTGGCACACCATCCGTTCTCTGAAGGAGGACTGGCAAAGACTGCAGCAGGGCCAGAAAGCTGCCATGTAGGTCAAAACACGTCTATGTACTGATGCCTACAGCGTCATCTGTCTGAGACATATATATATATATATTTATTTATTCTCCTTTTTCAGCATGAGCCTGCTGAGGCACAACTCCTCGCTGTCCAAACAGAAGAACGACATGGTTTCCATGTACCAAAGACTCATGGCCAAGCTGGACTTCTTCACCACCAGCCTCCACATAGACATGGACAAATACCAGGAGCAGACCTCCACTGGGATTGGTACTATGTTACAGAAACATGGTGCTGGATAACATTAAGTTTGTACTGCAAAATCCAGACCCTCCTTTATTAACAACCACTGTAATTTATTCTGGTTGTCCTGTGAATCACGGCTGGAAAATGAGCTGGTCACCAGCTTTGTTTTTTTTTTTGTCACGTTCTAGTGTCAGAGAAATTCCTGGGTATGTGGAGGTCGATGGAGCAGACTGCGGTCAGCTGCAGTCAGGTACAGTTTGTGTGTTTTGTGTGTTTCTACATGCAAATATGTGCATGCGCTTACTTTAAAATCCCCAAAATGTCCGTGTGGGTGTCCAGGCGCAGGTGAGCGAGCTGGAGGAGGAGATGATGCTTCTGCAGCCAGACATCGTGGATGTGCAGCGGCAGCCCTGGAGGAGTGGAGAGGCCCTGGATACACTGTAAGCCTCAGTCGAGCTTCACCAGAACTGATAAAAACACGGTTGTGAACTCAGGACCTCGCTCTCTTCCTCCCTTTGTTCCTCAGCGAAGGAAAGGCCATGGAGCTGTTCCGTAAACTCCGAGAGAAACCCAAAGGTCTGGTTGTCACGCGTGCCCCTCACTCTTTACATAACACAGTTTACCTGAAAGTGGACATGGACGTCATTCTGGCCTTTATTTTTCTTTCCTCCTGCTCAGACCAGAGGTGTTCAGGGGACAGCCAAGAGGTGGTGCGCCTGGTGGTTCAAGCGGTGCAGTTCTATGAGAGGAAACTAAGAGATTTCTACACTCACCTCAGGTGTGTATGGATGTAAAATACAACCATTTTTATCATTTATGTTCTGGGGAAAAAAAAGGTTCAGATATCACACAAACACACCTGGGGGGGTGCATTTGTGTAAGTAAATGGAGCATATTTGATTACCTGCATATTTCAGTACTACAGGTACTTTCATAGTAGTACTTCACACAGAGAAAGATATAGAGATGGTTCCCACATTAGATATGGTATATTCCATAGTATTCTACACTATATAGTCAACATAAAAACAAAAAATAGTGCATATTTCTTGGCTCCTTTACAGGAACTATAAACTATACCAGGCCGATTCCTGTTATTCTTCTCTTCAAACCTGTGCCCTATTGTAGCTATAGACGATACTTAAAAATGGATTGTGCTTTTGTATTGTATTTCCTGTGATAAACAAATGCATCTGCGTGTGTAGAAGGAAATACCCCCCCCACTCTGTCATTATTTATAGAACAGTCTTAAAAAGTCGCTAGATGACTCAAGACAAGACACTCACTTTCTACAACAAGGGGGGAGGTTAATGGGTGGATTGGAGCAGATGTTATTTACACCCAGGGAAACTTTAAAACATTTTTCCTCTCTTTTTCTCCATTTCCGTTTGTGCAGTAAGACGGCGGCGTGTCGACAGCGCGTGATGGAGCTGCTGCCAAAGGTGGAGGGCGTGGTCCAGAAGATGGCCGAGAGCGAGCAAGTCCTTATGCGTCTGCAGGAGAAGCGACAGAGGGAGCTGTGGAACCTGCTCAAAGTCGCCTGTGTGAGGATGCATAAGAGCCTGGCAGATAAATATAGATGACCGTCCTGTACGGGCTGCTGGCCTCATTGTATAAGTGATGTATTTTGGACAATCACATAAAGAATTCAGCACTTGTTTCAGAAAAGCGTGGGCTTATTTAGCGTTTACGGTTTATAATGATAATGCTGAGGGATGAGGCTTTGTGAATGACTTTGCTGAAGCTGATGCTTCACTAACATATAATGGAGTGTGTCGTCTTGACCTATGTAGAGCAAAGTTCGGAGTCCTGTGAGTGGAAGTTCTGATGTCCCACCTCTCCTGACCCCCAGACAAAGTCTACAACAGTTGTGAGTCCACCTAAAAACACATTTTACTATTTCTTTTTTTTTTTTTTCCTGCGTTCAAAGATAACCTAATTTCAAAATGTGTTGTTAACATCTGGTCGCTTGGCTCCGGGTGTGTCTACAGTGATGAGTCTCTCGTGGAGGAGAGCCGGACGTTCGAGAGTCGTCTCCAGAGTCTGCTGCATGACACCATCCAGGAGTCAGAGACCAGTATGGAGGTGCGACGCAGCTGCCAGCTGGCTTATTGCTTTTTTCCATTAATTATGTGCGGTAACAGTCTTTTTTAAAAAAAAAAACAAAAAAAAAACGCCACCCCCTTGTCGTCGCAGATGTTCAGTGAGTGGACGTGGCTGCGTGGAGATCAGAATTTTTCCAGCGACCTCTCTTAAATTGGGTTCCTGCGGCCCGCTGCTGCCACCATGTGGACACGTTCTACAGCTACACGACCTGTGATTGTTGGAGCTTCTGTATTTACTGACTGAGACGGAAATTCATCCAAACTAGACCCTGACGTGATAAGATCATAAACCTAACGCCATCCTGGGATGCACTGAAGTTAATATTTCCTTGATTTGTATGAACGTTAACACACAAAAAGCAATTTTATTTATTTATTCTTTTCGGCTTTAAACTGTTTTAACTATCAGATGATTTTTACAGTAATTTCCATTGAACTGAAATATGCGTTTAAAAGCTGACTTAAACGTTAAACACAGATGCAGATGTGCAGACAAAACAATAATTTTTGTTACATTCTCTTTATTTCTTTCACATGTGACCATCTTTTATTGTACACATACTGCACATGAGAGTTGTGGGTGGGTGCTGGTACTTGTTCCCTCTTTCTGGTAGTTATACTGTGCTCAGGAATTGTACAGTACGGGAGTCATATTTATCTTTATCTGTGTACTGGAGGACTATGAATGTAACTTTTCCTCTTCGTGTGCTAATATTTACCCAGAAGGCGACCACAACAATTAGAGCCTTGCACCATGCAGTTAAATTAACCTTTAACAGTCATTGACTGTTAATAATTACCTGCTCACTCTGATACATTTATCTTCCGTCTGTATCAGTATGTCAAATATAATCAGTCCTGTTACTACCATATGAAATGATTTATAGGCTACACTTCTCCAAAGACAGTAAAGTGTAATTGTATTTAAATCCATGCCTCTCAGGTGTGTTTAGTGGGATATTTCATTGTTGTGCCCTCAGTTTTTATCCATTCAACCACAACACAGCTGGTCAGTGTATATAGATCATAAACATGAGATGTTACATTTCCCTTTGTTTGTGGGCAGTCAATGCAGTAAGAAACTTAGACATCATGAAGGCTACGCCTTCTTTTATGATGCTTTTGAATGACACAAGGTTTTGGCTTGTTTATTCAATTTGGAATAAATGATAATATATCAGGTCACTGTTCAATGTATTTTATTCAGCTTGTCCAGAGAATCTGAGGTTGTGTTGCCTCAAAGGCATTTCTGATGTTCATTTCAATGAGTGCTTTAAAATAAGTAATCCACATGTGTGTAGTAAAAATAATGAGAAAAGGCTAAAAAGTTTAGTATGAAGATTTTATTGTAACAGTCAGTCACAGCTGACATCACGTCCTGACAGGTCATGTGTCTTGGTTGACTTCCTGTTTAATTCTTTTTTTTCCTCCATGGTCTGAGAGCGAGTCAGACATGCGTGAAGCTATCCTAGCCATCTTCTGGGCAACATCGTACAGGCAACACCTTTTCACCGAATGTCATTGAAGACCATCGAGTAAATGGTCAACTCCACAGCGACACGTTTACTCATGTAAACCATTGGACTCTGTTTAACTCTGTGTTGAATCAGAGTTGCTACACTCTGAGTGAGAACACTACAGAGGTCCTAAACACAGCACAGTTAAAGGTGGAGCGGCCACAGGATAAAATGAGACTTGAAGAGTTCGCCAATTCGCCATCAAACCTGACAGGACCAGAAATACAGAAAACGAAGCAACAGATTGTCGCTATCGGTGAGCTCACTGAGGCAAGGCTGACTGTCAAGTGTGGTGAACAGCTCTGTTTAACAACTCTTCTTGAAAAGAAATGCTTAGACGTGTGCGGGTGTCAGGGTTAAGGCCAGAGAGTGTATGCATGAGTGGAGCCGTGTTGCATGTTGCCCAGCGCACCGTTGGGCTCCTCGTGTGTCCTTCCAACGCAGCCTTACGCCTCCAATTCGAAACCCAAGCCGACTTTGTGTCCACCGCCGTTCACGTTCTTGCCGTCAATCAGGCCGGAGAGGGTCAGCTTCACTCCTGTGGGGGCGAGCGCCACATGACAGCGAGGCGTGAACTAACTGTTTTCCCTTTATTTTGTTTTTTATTTGTAACACCTTGAGATTTCCCAATGAAAAGTGCTTTATAAATAAAATGTATTCTTGTTAACCGAGGTTACACGATGGTGAAATGGCTGCTGAAGGAAAATGGGTGAAAGTCTAACCTGGCCTGAGGGTCTGCGTGTATCCGAGTCCGACAAGGCAGCCGTTGTCAACTTTAGTCTGCAGGGGAGACGAAAACATTGTGGACAACTGAGAGAATCATGACCGCAGATTCATCCGAAGGCTCTCTCTCTCACACTCACACACACACACACACACACAGCAGGTTATCTAAGAGATGTAACATCAGGTCAACCACAAACATGCGTCCTGTGATCAATCATCAATCAAACAGTTTGAGTTGTGTATTAATATCACAACTCATTTTTGTGTGTCATCATTATGGTTACCATGGTTACAAGCTCATTTAGTGAGCAAATGTTCACTTGATCCAATACTGATCATTAAAGCAGTATAGATATACAATATACTTCCTTGTTTAGAGCTTAAATATGACATTAAATTAGCACGTACACTCAGAGAGGAATTCTTATCCAGCTGGTATTTGGCTCCAACTCCAAAGCGTGTGTTGTTGCTCCCCGCTGTCCAGGACAGGGTCACCGCCGTCTCCAGGTTGCTGTTCCAAGCCGCCTGTGTCCACCACCACTTACCACTGCACAGTGGATATTTCTCTTTGGTTCACACCACCTCCCCCGCGCGCACGCACACACACACACACACAGTTCTTGTGTGGCCAACCTGCAGGTTTGTGTGGGTTCTCTCTGGGCAGCATATCAACAGTTATTGTCTAGTTTGATACTCTTGACAGCAGTTTCATGCTTTGCCAAAATGCGATGCAAAGGCAGCCAAACACACATCCTGAACTTCCTCAGTCACCAGCCCCTTACATCCATCAACCATGCTGGTTATCCAGATATCTTCACCAATATCTTGTGAAGACGCCTTTTCTTTCAATACCTTCAATGGTAATTTCAAACTGTTTTCACCTACCGGTACAAAGACAACTTTCCGTGAAGACTTTAAGATAACTCACTCTCTTAAACAGCTTCCCGACCACGCACATGCGCACACATCTCTTGTGTAAATAGGCGTCGATCTCGCCCTCTTTTGCTGCCTCTCCCTGTGAACACTAGCTTGCACGCACATGATTTTGTGTCATCCTCATCAGTCACACCTCAAGAAATAAATGTGTGCGTAGAAGGCGGCCTGGGAAAATTAAAACAACCGTCTTTACATGTTTTTGCGTGTCATTTCAAATGCTGCTGCACAGATGTTACAACGTCCAATAACTCCCTGTTGGATGGTAATTCACGTCACATGCCGATCAACAAACTGAATTACCTCCTCATCTGTGTTTTTATCAATTACAGATGCCTTCTCCATCCGAAACAGATGATGGACATGTGGGGAATCACATAGCTGAAATTCCACCCTCTAATAGTCCACACTTTTACCTATTGGATCAGCTGGGGACATCAGCACTTCCCTTCAAAAAACAAGGCCAGCGGAAGTCAAACATTCTTGCTGCAGTGACAGGATTCCTCCGCAAAAGCTGCTCCACCCTTTGTTCTGAAGTAACACATTTAGCAGCAGCCGTAGTTCCCCAGACTCTGGGAGCACGGTGCACGCGGAAACCCTTCTTTCTCGGCATCTAAAAGGAAAACCAAACAGATATTACAATTGGTGCGTGCACAGTGGAACTGCTGGTTCAAACTGTCTTTACAGACATCTGGATTATTCTGCCTATTGAACTTCATTCTAGTCATTGTATTAAAAAAAAGTCAGTCTACATTATTAAAACCATTAAAATTAACCCACGTACCGTATTTTCCAGACTATAAGCCACTACTTTTGTTCCCCCCCACGCTTTGAACCCTGCAGTTTATACACAGATGCAGCCAATCTGTGGATGTTTCTGGGCTAAAGGGAGCGCTCCAGCTGGAAGTGTAAAAGTAAGACAGACAGAAGAGCAACAAAGACACCAGTTTTAAGTGTAACTTTTAACAATCATTTTGCATGTTGCGCACTCACCCTCACCATGGAAAACACAAGAAATGCATATGGTGCGGCGTTTGGACCAGGGGTCGGTGACCTTTAACACTCAAAGAGCCATTTGGACCGTCGCTCACAGGGACTGAGAAGACAGTCCATAACACAAGGTGGAACACTGCATATACAACTTTTTAATATTGTATTCAAGCTGCGCTCCCTAGTCTGTAAAATATGGTAATTCCAAGCCATTACATTATTTAAACTTTACATATGATATGATTATCATGCCATTTAGTACATTTGTTTGGTCAATCAAATAAGGTGCATTGCAAGCACAGTACATTTTGTGTGATTGAAATGTCTTGTGCTTGATCATAAATCATAAAGTTAAAGGCAACATATAACTCACTATTTGTCACAGAAAACAACATTAAAGGACATTAAAGTTGTCCTCTCACTGGAAGAATCCCAAACACATCCTCAAACAGAAGCAGCGTCTCTCAGGGAGAAACCTCTCAAACCGGCAGCACCTGCTTTAATCAGCCTGGCTCCTCCAATCAACCAATCACAGGCGCCCTCACGGGAACCGAGCCCTCTGATTGGACAGCCAATAAAGACTAAACACAAGCGTCGGCAGCCTGACCTTCCTTTGCTCAGAGGGGTTGAAAAAGAACCCCGTCCGAATATTGAGTGTTTGTTCACTTATACACTCTGCCTGACCTGCCGCTTTTTATTCACTCATTTATTGTGTCCAAGTGCGCTTTAGTAGCTTCTTTAAATTAAGACAGCGCCCTGGAGGACACGAATGCTTAAATACCACGAATTCCTTAATCTTCCACACTAACTCGGGGTCGACGATAATCCCGGATCACCAGCGCTCTCTACTCTTCACATGGAATCTTCAGGTGAATATCCCTGCCTTAGGTTTGTGCAGATTCTCACAGATATCCCCGTTTTTGTTAAAACCTGTCCTGGTGTTCGCAATGTTGCACACTTTTTTAAATAACCGTTTCTCATCCCTTCTAGAGCAAACGTCTGCAGTTTTTCTTTTCAAAAATAAACAAGGAAACCTTCGCTGTGAAAAAGGGCAAATGCTTTTTTTTAAAAAAAAAGAAAAAAAAAAGACTCGACATGTCGTGGGACAAACTCCCCATTCTTTATTTTCAAAGCCACAGTGGGCCACAACAGAAGGATGGATGACCACATGTGGCTCTGGGGCCGTGGGTTCCTGACCCCTGACCCCTGCTCATGTTCGACTGTCTCACACTGATGGACACAAACTGCTGCTCAAAATGTGTTTGCAGCCAAAGATGGCCTCCCCGCTTGAATCTGAGACATTGGGTGAGGAATTTATGGCCTGCAGACAGTCTCTGCAGATGGCAGCAGTAAGTGTTACCAAAGCACACTGGCTTACGATTTATTATGGTCAGGTTTGTGTCTAAGAGAAGTCTGGATCATAACATAGATGAAGATGGAAACGGGACATAAGGTGCTGCAAATGGTGGCCAAGAAGACCAGACGGCTGAAAGCTGCAAAACAGCAGCTCGAGACCCTAAGACCAAAAAAAAAAATCCTCATCCATGTGTAGCTGCTTTTAAAAAAAAAAAAAAAAAAAATTAGACCAAGCAAAGGAAGTTTTGCAGAACTGTAAAATGTTTTTAACGGTTAAGTGTGATTAAAACCCGACCCATTTCACCTGTTTTAATGTGCTGACAGTGAAGCCTTTTAATGAACTCTTTTGTGTATGTTCATTTCTGGTCATGTCTGAAGACATAATGGCTGCTATTGAGTAATTTGAGGCACAGGCTGACCAAAATGGGAAAGAAGACTTGGAAAAACAGCAGTGTCTGTGTTCTGAAAGTGTTTGACTATAGAATTTTCTTTCTAATAAGACTTAAGAGTGAAAATTTGGCATTTGATTGCTTTATTTGTGAATAATTTTGACCCTACAAAAGTCTCTTCTGCCACACTTCCAGACCTCTTGTTTTTCCTCAGTGTTCCTCCAGAATAAATTGGATTTTACTTCACATTTGGTCTGATTCTAGAGATTTTTTTATTTACGTGACTTGTTTACTGTCCAGAAACACTTTGAGTTTCTCAGTGTCATCTCTGCGGGCCTGGCAAAATCTGATGTCCGTTTTGGGCTGAGTTTTAGTGAAACGTGCAGCTTCTGTAGGTTTGATCGTCTCCTCGTTCGGAAATGTCACATGCGCCGAAGTTGGGCACCTCAGATGCATAGACTGCAGTGGGGGTGCGAGAGCCTTTTCTATGCCGCTTACAGCTTTAATTATCTTTATCTGCGTACTGGAGGACTATGAATGTTTCTGATTTCTGATTTCTGTTGTCATTTAATTATCTACTGTACAAATTATCTGCTGTTCATATCTGCCTTCTCCCTTTGATTTTATTGTTGCCTTTTAATTGCCTGCTGTTTTTATTTTAGTGTCTATTTATTCTTTGTAAAGCGACCTTGGGTGTCCAGAAAGGTGCTGCTAAATAAAATGTATTATTATAACGTAACTTTTCCTCTTTGTGCGCTAATATTTACCCAGAAGGCAACCACAACAATTAGAGCCTTGCACCATGCAGTTAAATTAACCTTTAACAGTCATTGACTGTTAATAATTACCTGCTCACTCTGATACATTTATCTTCCGTCTGTATCAGTATGTCAAATATAATCAGTCCTGTTACTACCGTATGAAATGATTTATAGGCTACACTTCTCCAAAGACAGTAAAGTGTAATTGTATTTAAATCCATGCCTCTCAGGTGTTTCTAGTGGGATATTTCATTGTTGTGCCCTCAGTTTTTATCCATTCAACCACAACACAGCTGGTCAGTGTATATAGATCATAAACATGAGATGTTACATTTCCCTTTGTTTGTGGGCAGTCAATGCAGTAAGAAACTTAGACATCATGAAGGCTACGCCTTCTTTTATGATGCTTTTGAATGACACAAGGTTTTGGCTTGTTTATTCAATTTGGAATAAATGATAATATATCAGGTCACTGTTCAATGTATTTTATTCAGCTTGTCCAGAGAATCTGTCTGAGGTCCTAAACACAGCACAGTTAAAGGTGGAGCAGCCACAGGACAAAATGAGACTTTCAATTTGCCATCTAACCTGACAAGACCAGAAATACAGAAAACGAAGCAACACACACACACATTGTCGATGATGGTTGAGCTCACTGAGGTAAGACTGACTGTCAGCGTGGTGAACAGCTGTTTAACTCTCTGCATCTCTTATTGCTTATTTCTTTCTGTCAGAAAAAAATATCGTGGGTACAAGAATCTTTTAACAATCGCAGATACGACACAAATGCTCATTATAATTGCACTTTGTGTGGTCAAATCTTAGGAAGTGGCACGTTATCTGGAGGTCTGTGTGGATTTCCTCCAACTCTTCTTGAAAGGAAATGCTCAAAACATGGCTGCCAGGCTCAAGTCACGGCAGAATGGTGTTTGGTTTAGTACAGTACAGGAGGTCCTTAGACGTGTGCGGGTGTCAGGGTTAAGGCCAGAGAGTGTATGCATGAGTGGAGCCGTGTTGCATGTTGCCCAGCGCACCGTTGGGCTCCTCGTGTGTCCTTCCAACGCAGCCTTACGCCTCCAATTCGAAACCCAAGCCGACTTTGTGTCCACCGCCGTTCACGTTCTTGCCGTCAATCAGGCCGGAGAGGGTCAGCTTCACTCCTGTGGGGGCGAGCGCCACATGACAGCGAGGCGTGAACTAACTGTTTTCCCTTTATTTTGTTTTTTATTTGTAACACCTTGAGATTTCCCAATGAAAAGTGCTTTATAAATAAAATGTATTCTTGTTAACCGAGGTTACACGATGGTGAAATGGCTGCTGAAGGAAAATGGGTGAAAGTCTAACCTGGCCTGAGGGTCTGCGTGTATCCGAGTCCGACAAGGCAGCCGTTGTCAACTTTAGTCTGCAGGGGAGACGAAAACATTGTGGACAACTGAGAGAATCATGACCGCGGATTCATCCGAAGCCTCTCTCTCTCTCACACTCACACACACACACACACACACACACAGCAGGTTATCTAAGAGATGTAACATCAGGTCAACCACAAACATGCGTCCTGTGATCAATCATCAATCAAACAGTTTGAGTTGTGTATTAATATCACAACTCATTTTTGTGTGTCATCATTATGGTTACCATGGTTACAAGCTCCTTTAATGAGCAAATGTTCACTTGATCCAATACTGATCATTAAAGCAGTATAGATATACAATATACTTCCTTGTTTAGAGCTTAAATATGACATTAAATTAGCACGTACACTCAGAGAGGAATTCTTATCCAGCTGGTATTTGGCTCCAACTCCAAAGCGTGTGTTGTTGCTCCCCGCTGTCCAGGACAGGGTCACCGCCGTCTCCAGGTTGCTGTTCACCTTCTGGTAAACGGAGCCGCCGAATTCTGTGCCGTCGTTACTGGAAGAACAGAGGAAAGGGGACACACCAGCGGATATTTCTCTTTGGTTCACGTCCCCCTCCCTAGCACACACAAACACAAACACACACACAGCTCTCGCTTCCTGCCTGTCAAACCGTGACTCACACGCTGGTGTGAAGCTGGAAGTCGGCGGCCTTGTATCCGAAGGCGAAGTTGTTCTGGGTCATTTTGGATTTGCCGGTGTCGAACGCCAGCTGGTAGCCGGCCAGCCAGCCCTCGTAGCCCAGGACGGCGGCCGCGTGGATGGTGGGGCCCGCCATGTCGAAGTCCAGGTCGCACCCGACGTTGACAAAGTCGCGCTTGTAGCTCGTCTTCAGTTTGGCGCTCTTCTTCCTGAGGAGCGGAAAAGAGGACAGCAGGGGATGATGCTTCAACCGTGACGCCGACTTCTGATTAGATGATGATGGAGTCGGCGAGTCTCACCCGGTGTTGGGCACAAACGACGTGTCCAGCCCGATCTTGAGCCCTTTAGCCAGCTAAACACGGGCGGAAGACACGAGTCGGCAAAAAGACCTCTCGATATGAACGACAACGCTGAAGTGCGAGTGTACCTGGTCCTCCATGGTGACCTCGGAGGTCAGCGTGTTGTTAGTGTTCCACTTCTGGCTGAAGTTCAGGCCCAGCTCGCTCATTTTGTACTTGGTCTCCAGGTGGCCGCCGGACTTGCCCGTGTCGGTGTTGCTGGAGCCGGAGGTGGCAAACTCCTGCAGGAGAGTGATGGAAGGGGGGGGGTTGGTGGGCAGAGGTCAAAATGAGACAGGAAGGGAGGAAGAAGAGGGGGCGTTGCATGGACTAGCAGCTAAAGAAGCATGCGCGGAGAGGAAAGCGCCTCATTCTGCCACACAGTGTGTCTCAGGCTTGAGACGTTCAACTACAGGTTTGAGACAGGAAGGACATAGAAGACCAGTTGTGAAGGGAAACTGAAACACAGACTGGGGTGTGAGGGAGAGGCCGTGTGTGGGTCTACGCTGCGCTGCAACTTCAAAGACACACGCATCTGCGGGGCTGTGGTGCGCCTGTGTCTGATGGATGGACACACACGCACACACGCACACACACACACACACACACACACACACACACTGTCTCTTACCATCTGATGGGAACATCCAAGGAAGAGAGCAGAAGAAGAGAAAAGATCATGTCAGAGAGAAAACATGGCTCACATGCAGCAGTCAGAGAATTAAAAGCAGCTCAATCAAAGGCGGAAACCTGAGGCGTTTAGAATGCTTTGGGGTTTGTTTTTTTTTTTTGAGTATGGAGAGATGTGCTGACTGTAAAACGTTTTACCCGGGGACCTGTTCAAACTGCGTATCTGAGCAAACCAAACAAAGATGGATGCATGATGTGCTACCTCTGCTGACTCAGTGTGTTAAACCGAGAACCTGCAAGGCAGCAAATGTGCTCTGACAGGAAGTGCTGGAGGGGCCCCGGAGTCAGCGAACGCTCCGCTGGCTCGTCGCCGACGTCAGACAGCGGCGGGACAGACACGCGAGTGCGAGACGCAAACACTTACCACACCGCTCTGGGACTTGGTCTTGACATCCAGCTTCAGAACGCCGTAGCCTGGAGAGGAAGGCCGTTAAATAAGATGAGAATAGCAGGGATCGAACAGAACCGGGACAACACAGGACGGATTTAGAGAATTTACCAAAGCCTTTGTTGAAGATGTCTTTGGCAGATTTGCCCAAATCTGAGAATGCGGGAGGGACGGCCATTCTTCCTGTTGACAATAAAACATCCGAGTTCATCCGCTGTCATAAGCAGCTTGTAAGTCCACAAATGAAGACAGGCATTTGATTTTGGGTGCTGGTGCCTTTAAAGCAGCCGGTGACCACCTCTCCTCACTCCTATCAGACAGACCCCTGCAGCAACCTTGACCCACACATACGTGTTTACCAGGACTGGACTTGACACAGACACACAGACAGAAGTTGTGTATCCAGAAGCTGGTTTAACTGGTAGTTTAGACGTGACACATCGCGGCCGAGAGCTGGCTTGCAGACGAATGAGATGGGGTGCCGAGGCTGAAGCAGCTCTGGTTAGTCGGGAGCGTCCACATGTGCGCAGCCATCTGGAATCAGCCTGCCAGCGCGTGCGCATGTTTTTCCGCGCGCCTGTGAGAGGGCGACGTTCCCGACAAGGTGACTTTGCTACCGTCCAGACAGTCGCACGCTCACTTCCTGTAGGACTTGTTAATAGTTCACTACTTTATCTCACCCTGCCTACGCTTTTGTGCCTCTGATTTGTTTCACATCCGTTTTTTACACTTCCAAAGGGCGCACACACACAAGACTTAGTTTATAAAGCAGGTTTTTTTATTAATAGCTCAGGAATGAACTGAAAACACTGCAAGTGCGAGCTGGAAGAGCAGAAATGACGACGGGGAGCGGCGGGAGAATAATGTAAACACAACCACAGATCAATCAATCTGGGAGCGTGATGCTGCACCACAGGTCTCTCTCTCTCTCTCTACCCCACTCACCATTTTCTTTAGATGTGTGATGACAGGAAACACAGCAGCCTTTGTTCTCGCCCTGTTTGCTCTTTCCTGCCTTGTCCTCTTGCACCACACTCATCAATCTTTTCTCCTCCATGATTCTTCACGCGGGAAGAAGCAAAAGGGACAGAAGAAAAACTTTGGCACGTGGTCCGGTGCTGGTTCCGGGGAGCGGGGTTTTTCTGGGGTTTTTTTAGCATGCAGGGGAACCCGCTTGTTCTTGCATCAGGCTGTGAACCGGAGGACAAGCTAACGTCTGTGCGTGACCTGTGTCCAGGATAAGGCCTGTGTGGGTCCTCTGGATGGTACTGACAGTGACGTTTTTACCAGAAGCTCTTACCTTAAGGGTTAAAAAAGTGGACGGGACTAATATTTGATCATGCATATTGTATTTAAGTAAAATAACTGAATTATTCAACATGTTATTTGGCAGTTTAAATGGCTGCTGCTTCGATTATCGTCACCTGGTAGACACGGCTGGGGAAATCAGTGTCACCATGAGGTGAGTTGGTGAAGCCATCTCTCCCAGCATTCATCCCCCGGTCAACATGCCGCTCCAAATATAGAACAGGTGAACCCAACACTACCAAACATGTGACCGGTGTTTCGACGCGTGCCCTTCTCTTGGTTCAGCCTTTTAAAACCCCCTATAAATATAGATTTATCCATTGAACCGGGCCCTGTATTTACATACAAACACGCTTCAGCCATTTCGTGCTTCCAGGTGACAGCGGCGCCTGAGCTCAAAGGTCAGAACCATTTTAAAGACGAGTGGAAAGCCAGAAAATGACAACTGCTTCGTGTCAGAGACTTTAACAGACTGGGTGCCCCTCAAATATTCCCCTCTTTGTTCTACAAGTACTTGTAATTAACGGCCATGTTTACGGTATTATACTGTAAGACCTTGAATATGATTACAAGTAATTAACATGTTCATGGTTTTCATAAAGGATTGTCACTGATGTGGGTCTAATGACTGAAAAGAGGAGAAGCAACAACTACTGCTTCAACAGGCCAAACCGACAGGAATTCCCACAAATTAGAGTATATCTCAAGATGAATTAGATGTTGATATATTTCCAAACCCTGTGCTGTATAAATGTATCACATTCAGTGTTGTGTTGAAACTTTTCACATCGTAAAGGTTTGACCATTATTTATAAACTCTCACAATGGTTATTAATCTTTTAAAAGATATTTTAACAGTAATAATTTAACAGCTTCTTCCACCCTTTGCTCATGAACAGTTACCCAACACAGGTCAAACTGTCTACTCAGGATCAAATGCAACAACTGGCTTCAAACAACTTCACGCTTTCCTTAATAGTTGCTTCTTTACCCAAAGTACAGTTTAAGGGCGTGGAACGGCACAAACATCTGATTAAAGTTGCCCAACCTTTGCCACATCCCCACCTTCTTTACATGCCGTAAACAGCTGCATTGGCAGACCAAAAAAAAGGGCGACGGGTTTGACAGGTAAAAGCGGACGGATCAAAACTTTTGCAGAAGAACAGAGTGTTTTTTTCTCACCTCTGTCTGTGGGGTCTGCTGGCTGCAGCGGAGCGCACTGAAGGAGAAAACAGCCTCCGCTGCGCATGCGCCGGCCAGCAGCCCCCACGGGGGGCGGGGCCAGCGTGGTGACGTCGAGGGCCGTCGACAAACGCACGTCACACTGGTCTTACGCAAATGTTCGGGTTTAACTTTCATTAACCCTGACCTTCTGCTATATACAGGAGATTTGTGCCTAGATGCACGAATGTCTTAAGTACACAGTGTAACAAGCGATTTCAAAATCAATCATCCCATATATGTTTAATGCAAACTGTATTATAAATCATGTCATATTGCTTTTGTTCCTTTTAAAGCTACAGAAATGCTGTGAAATATCTTTGGGGGGTCGGGGACTGGCATTCGTGTCGTTATTTTGTCGGTTTGTTTGTTTGCGCATGCACTTAGTTGGCTGCTGTTTATGCACTTTATATGCACGCCTATTTGTATCGATTTCATCTTTAAAATATTTCCAGGATATTTCCGTTGTGGATTGTAGTGTGCCTTTAACTGTTTGCTGAGCTGTGGTATTATTAAGACTCACCTTTTAAGCGTATAAAACCAGCGAACGTGGCTTATATGTAAATAAAAGAGGACCGGTTAACGGTTTGTTTTCGTTGAGGATCCTGTCGCTATGTGCCGTGTGTGCGCACGCGCCGTTGCCTCGGTGACGGATAATAAACCGAGCGTCATCTTTAGCGCGGCTTTAGCCGATATTCCCGGTGAAACACCCAACTGCGTTTGTTTTTGTAGCTCCGCTGTTTATCTTTCAGCATCCCCGTATAAACGAGGACGTGTGTACGGTTTTTTTCCTTACGTTTGTCGCCTCATTTATTATCAGGGGCTCGTCGACGTCTTTATTATTGGGCTAAAGTTCCACGCTAGGCAGCAGTGTAGTGCTGGATAAAGTGGAAACTACAAGCCTTATTCTCAATATGATCGTATTAAAGCTGCTGAGTTGGAACTGCGGTTCATATAACAGCTAAGGAAAACAGTTCCTTTTGGAAAGCTTTATTTACACAGTGTTTTTCAGGAGGTTTATAAGAGTAAAGGACAATTTTGGCCCTTAATCACGGCAAAATCTCCAGGAACCAAAGGTAAGAGACGGATAGTTTACACTATTTGATGACATCCGGTCTCTAACAATAATTGCATGTATTTCATTGATATTGACATCTAACTGGTTGACTAATAACTGTTTCTTTAGATGTGTGAAGGGCCTTCTTTAATAACTGGACCAATACCTCCTGACCCCTCTCTGTTTCCCCAGTATTACAGACTACCATCCTCAGGTTAGATGCAGCCAATTATTCTATATCACTGCACAAAAACGACGTGGATTGTTGCTAAGTTAGTCAATCAATATGCATTGAGCTTTAACAAATAGAATATTTTATATGTAAGATGTTTCTGTATATTAAGACAAGTTTATTCCTGAATCCATTGAAACATTATGAAATAATTGTGAATGATGTTTCTGTCTTCTTTCTACAGCTCGTGGCCGATTAGAGGGAAACTGTGACGGGCCATCGGCTCTGCTCTCAGGCCCAGTCCCCCCAGATCCTGTGCTGTACCCTGGTTGCTACAGTGCCCGCGCCCCAGTGCAGCGGCCCCGTGTTGGCCCTAATGCTACCCGTATCCTGGAGCGGGGACAGCGTGGGGTTGTCGGAGAGCTGCTGAAAATAGACAGCATCCCTTTAACTCCAGTACCAAAACAAAGTAAGCCCATTTGGTTTTCAGGGGTTGTGTTTTCAGAAAGAGGAGGATTATCATCCTTTATGAGAAGAGGAGGAGTCTAACTACAATAATGCCATCTCTGGCACTTTAGAACAGCGGGTATATGACTTTGGTAAAGAAAATAAGAGGCGGCTCCGGGAGATCCAAAGGCGCTGCAAAGAGCAGGAGGCTGAGAGAGCACAGTCACGTCCAGTTCCAGTCAAGGCTCTTTGGACCTCCTCAAAATTCCAAAATGTGCCCTCCAAGGTGATGGTTCAGCTAGAGGTAAGAGTCACATCTGCAACAGACTTAAGTCCTTGAATGATCACGTTTCTTCTTAATCAGCTCACCTCTGTATCTTTCATGCAGGTGTCATGTCCAGACATTAAACCTCAGTGCCAAAACTTTCTAAGGGCCCATTCCAAAAGTGGATCTGCTGCCCCACTGAGACCACCCTCCAAATCTTCTCCTGATGCCCTACAGCGCTCAGCCTCCTGCAGCCAGAACTTGCAAGTAGGCGGCGATCATAAATACATTTCTTTAGTTAACAAAAGACAGATCTGTGTGAAACCAGTGTTTGCAGGAAAAAAGCTGTGAATTGTTTGATTAATTTGAAATGTTTCTTCATTGTTTCAAGTTTTTACACTGCTGTATACTTTGTCCTTGTATGTACAGCTACAAGGGCAGTCCATCGACTTCATAAAACGTAATGCCCGAGCTGCAGGACACACTTCTCTCCGTCGGTCTCAGTCACTGACCAGCCTCAGAGACAAACCTATTCCCAGTGCAGTGAAGGGACAGGTGCCCCAGTAGTGAGTGTTCCGATCACCTGTTGGAAAAAAATTGATGTTTACTATATATTGGTTTTGACGATTGTTATTTTCAGCCACCGTTTAACACTACTACTCTTTCCCTTCGTGCATCACATCCTCAGCCTTAAGGAGAGAAAGAAGCAGTGGCTGAAAGAAGAGGAGGAGAGGAGGAGAAACGCTCCTGATCCAACTGCTCCTGCTGGTCACACTCTGATGTCCGAGAACGAGAGACGGGAGACGCTGAGTTCCCTCAAAGAATGTAATGTCCCTTCTGTCTGCCTTATGACAGCAGCAACACGTTTGTACATTTACTCATCCACCTCCCTCGGTGGTGTTTTCTTTTCCCCCAGCCCATCGCTCTCTGGTGGCCCAGCTGCTGTCACTGCCTCTCAAGTCTGACAGTCTGAGCGTGAGCTCACGTCGGGCTCAACTTGAATGCAGGCTGTCTGAAATCGAAGAGGCCATTAAAATATTCTCCAGGGACAAAGTTTATGTGAAGATAGATTCTTAACATGCTGAGGAACGGGAAGCAGCCGATGATGGAACAAACAATTCTGCAGTCAGTGTTCTTACAATCATGTGATAATATTACCTGAACCTTGTAAAATAGCTGATTATTGTATTATAGGACGTGCTCTTAGTGCGTCTTACATAGACGGAAACTTAAATTGTTAAAGAAAGCCGGCGCCCAATAATGTTTGTCAGAACAACAGATGTCGCAGATCGCGCGGAGTAAAGGCAGCGGTGGACTCTTGTGTTTGTAATAAACGCCATGACGCTGTGATTGTTGTTTGAGCTCACATGTCCTGAGCAGCCAATATTGGCCTCTGCGAGAATATTCAAACAGACGAAGACCGAAGGACGCTGTGGACGTGTCCGCATGTCCAGTGCGCCGTAAAACCCCCGAAGAAGAACTTACGCGTGACGTCGCACGCCCCTCCCCCTCTCCGTCTTTGTTCAAAGTTAGCTCACATGCTAAAGCGAACGTAGCACGTTACTAAACTGTAGCTTTTAGTGCGCTCTTAGAAGTTTTTTTTTAGATCTAAACACATTTAAGGACCCCACAATCCAACAATGAGCAAACGGAAAGCGCCACAGGAGTCGTTAAACGAGGGAATAACAGACTTTCTTGTCGGTATGTGAGAAGTCAGGGGACTCCGTTAGCAGCAGCTAGCTGTGCAGCTGAGGTTTAAATAACTGCTTAAAAACCACCAACACCACCATTTCCCTTTGACACAGTAGAAACACGCCAAACGACGCTGTGTGATTCTTGGTGTACACACCAGTCTGCACGAAACGAGCAGCTGCGGCGTCGTGCTGAAGCCGGTTCATTAAAGCTGCAGGTCAACCGGGGCTGTTGTTGGTGGAGGAATGAGCCCGAAAGTGCAGCTTCTACCGCCTCACAACTGAAGCCGAACCCCCGTTTAACACTGCGACATGATAGTAACTACGGACAATAATTCACCAGTCCGCAGTCTCTCGAGTTCTGTGTTTTCGCATCGCATCAATGTAAGATCGAGATAAAGTCACATAATTTGGCTCCGTCTGGATTCTCGGTGAATGAACGATGAAGACAGACATCTCCTGAAAGTGATGGTTACAGCCTTAAACAGGAGAGCAATGGAAATAGTCGTGTGTGTTACATGGACGCTGGACCGTGGCCAGTCTCCATTCTCTGGACTGTTGTGAAGAAGTGAGTCACTGATCCTGTTTGTGTGTCTCTTCAGAGTTGGCCAATTATGAGAAAAATGTCAACAGAGCAATACACAAGTACAATGCTTACAGGTAAGGGCTGTGCCGTGCTGTGTCGTTTTTAAAGGCTGAGAGGTTCTGTAATATTAGTATGGTAACATATACGATATTAAAAGCTTCTTTTGGAAATTAAAACCACAATACCAACAGCATTTCCCTCAACATACGCATCGTTAACATCTCATTTATACATTTTTCCCCCCTACTTATTATTTAATCTTTAGGAAAGCAGCATCTGCCATTTCCAAGTATCCCAGCAAAATCAGAAATGGTGAAGAGGCCAAGAAATTGGTAAAATCCCTGAAATATTTCTGTATTTCAGCATTGTCTATGTATAGAGAATAATAACTTGTAGGTCTAAATAAATAATTACCAAGCAGTAACTGCTGGCCAGATCCTTGTACACAGTGTGTGATTTTGTTTTGAGTGATTCCTTTGTTTCTTGGTAATCACCACCTTTATCTTTATTACTGGCTCAAAGGATGGAGTTGGAGCCAAGATAGCAGAAAAGATTGATGAATTCCTGCAAACTGGCAAACTACGGAAACTGGAAAAGGTGAAGTCCTGCAAATTTATTGATACCACAATTTGTTCAAACGTAACTGTACTTATGAGGAAGGGTGTGGTATTTTTTTGTTTTAGATTCGAAATGATGACACCAGCTCTTCCATCAATTTACTCACCAGAGTTACTGGAATTGGGTATGCTTTGTTTCTTTTTCAAATTAATTAAATGTTGTCAAAAGTGACACAAAAATACCTGATAATTAGTTAAAATATGGGAGGTGATGTACATTTAGAGCCTGCACTATATGTAACCAACATTATCTTCTTGAATTAGGCCCGCTGCTGCCAGAAAGTTCTTTGAAGAAGGAGTTAAGTCATTAGAAGGTTTGTTTAGCAGTTATGTGATGTCATTCTGTCATGATTTCATTAAATGAGTAATATTCTGTATATCTTGATGAATTTTTAGATCTGAAAAAGATTGAACACAAACTAAATCATCATCAGAAGATTGGGCTCATGTAAGTTTGGCTGAAGAACTACATTTCATGATAATTTCATCTTTTGCTGATGCCTGAACTTAAACTGACTATTTTTGTTGACTTCAGGTACTTTGAGGAATTTGAGAAAAGGATTCCACGAGCTGAAATGGAGAAGATGGAGGTGTTATGTCATTTTTGTTTTCTGTTTTTCACAAAACATTGTCTCTGGTGTTGTCTCTGTGTTTCCTTACCAGCTCTTCTTTATTTAGAACCTTATCCTTGGAGAGCTTGCAAAGATTGATGCTGAATACATTGGGACGATATGTGGAAGCTACAGGAGAGGTTAGACTTTACCTTCGTGGTTCTGAGTGATGATGTTCTGATAACACCACTGGGTGAGATGATCAATTCAGATTCCAGATGTTGACGACTGTTGTTGCAGGTGCTGAATCGAGTGGTGATATTGATATTTTGCTGACCCACCCAAACTTCACCTCTGAGACAGAGAAGCAGGTACAGCTGCCTTTCACATATTAGACACACTAGAGTGAGAGCTCTCAGTTATTTTTAATTCCCTTCTGGTTCAATGGTGTCATTTCGTTCATGTTCTTTTTCCAGCCCAAACTCCTGCATGCAGTTGTGGATCATTTGGAGTCCATTGGATTTGTCACCGACACTTTGTCCAAAGGAGACACCAAGTTCATGGTGAGGCCTGTACTTATGTCCTCTTATGTGCTTCTTCTTGTCTTCTAAGAACCATCAGGCATTTTGATGCGTCATAGGGTTTTTTTTTTTTTTGTTACTCTCTGGGATTTGTATCAGTGACGAACAATTTTCACAGTTACTTGGAAAATGCTGTCACCAGGGAGAAATTGGTGCTGGCACTTGCGATGGCGTGTGATTTACCACATGTAATAACTATGAATTGGATGAGAAACACTAGACACTAAAAAAATTGTGGTGTTTAAAGATCTGGGTTAGTGCTGTCGCTTAGCAACAATCCCGTATGGCATTGCTGTCACTGTGTGCCTGAATCAACAGATTCCGCAGAATTTGTTGACATGCAATCTCAAGACTGTCTGACCAGACTTTGACTATACTGTTAACGATGGATGCTGCAATGTGTTTTTCTAGGGTGTCTGCCAGCTGCAGGAAGGTGGTGAAGATGAGGAAGAATATCTTCACAGGCGTATTGATATCAGGTATCTTATTATTCTCAACTGTTGGGAGTTTAAGCGATTAAGATATCTTATTTCTGAATTATAATTATACTGTAATTATATTACTCAATCTCTTCAAGGCTAATTCCCAAGGATCAGTACTACTGCGGGGTTCTGTACTTCACTGGCAGTGATATCTTCAACAAGACCATGAGAGCTCACGCTCTGGAGCAGGGTTTCACACTCAACGAGTACACCATTCGACCACTTGGAGTCACTGGTGAGGCCCATTGAACTCAATGAACCGTCTTTCAACCATGCGTAAAATGTGTCATCGGCATCTTAAGTATCGATTAATGGATTCAGAATTTGTATTTTGGGTTTGTTTGCAGGTATGGCCGGGGAGCCTCTGATGGTGAACAGTGAGAGGGACATCTTTGAGTACATTAACTACAGATACAGAGAGCCAAAGGACCGCAGCCAATAGAAGAGAGCATGTGGTTGTCATCACATTGTTTTTAGGAAGCTCCAGTTTGTGTGAAGACAACATCAGATGTTCAAGTACAGAACATAGTGTGTCGTGCTGTGTAGAAGATAGTCATTGTTACAGACTTTTTTTAAAAACGTCTTCCTCATTCTAATGAAATTATTTATAGAAACATGG
The DNA here is from genome assembly GCA_911728415.1 of Lagocephalus sceleratus. Classification (NCBI taxonomy): domain Eukaryota; kingdom Metazoa; phylum Chordata; class Actinopteri; order Tetraodontiformes; family Tetraodontidae; genus Lagocephalus; species Lagocephalus sceleratus. The sequence continues at coordinate 3,621,842 of CAJVRN010000237.1, read as the reverse complement.
TCTACACAATGAACTTTGAAATCTGTTTTTAACCTCAGTTTTGGTCATTTGTGGCCATGAACTGATGCCATAATTACATATACTATAAAAGGATCAAATTGTGACTTGAAAAAGAACTTATCTCAATGTTGGCTGCATTCATCTGCAGTTACAACTGTTACAAACAACCTCAAACAGTCATACATTTGTACAAATGAAATATTTAACTTTGATGAAATTGTTGGTGTTTAGTAGTATTGTTAGGCTTGTTCTCAGTGGGAATACTTAAAACATATAAAATTGGGCAAAATGGTATGGAATAAAATACAAAATAACAGTTTTTAAAAATAACATGTATGGTAAAACCTATTGAGGATTCAAAACTAAAGGGAATTTATAATGGCCGTGCACCTCTGTGTTTCCTGCAGGTGCACGTTACACATGTTACCATCAGGAGTGGTCTATCTTAATGAAACAGTTCTTTCTGAGAAATTGTTTGGTTTTTTTTGCTGGTTGGTCATTAAAAAGACCTTGGTGGGTCACAAGCCCCTCAGAAACATGGTCTATATCGATCACACCAAACCTCAGTGTTGTGTTTAGAGGAAGCTGTGCTAAGAACACACAGTATATATATATGGATTTAGGGACACACACTAAAAGATGGAAAGGGATGTAGATGATGGTTGACACCTTACAACCTCCCTCCATAGCAACGCTATTGATTAACTCTGGCACAAGTTAGCAACTATAATAGGAAACGCGAAATGAAACTAGGTGAAACGCTGAAAACAAAAGAGACTTGATTCCGTGTTCTCTGCATTAAAAGCGAGATTGTGTGTGAGCGTGTGTTTTTTTAATATAATTACACCGCTCGGTTTAAGCAAAAAGGTCCCAACATTTAAAGGAACCTTTACGAGCTTTCGCAAATCTTCATATTTTAGGAAACTTTTAAAAAGAAAAAAGACTGTGACCGGAACCGCGGCACGCGCTCAACACGAGCCGGTTTATTTACAACGGTTGCCTCGGCAACGCCCGGCCCGCAAAGCACGCCGGTCTGAAATAAAATGCGGCCAGAAACACCGGAAAGACCCTCCTGGGGGAGCCAATGAGCGGCCGGGACGCGGCGGCGGCGGCCAATGGGGAGCGGAGCGGGGCAGCGGTGTCTCGCCGCCGCGCACCCACACTACTTTTGTGTCGAGCACTTCGCGGGAGTCGTCGCTGCCAGCGCCGTCGTCTCCTCCAAGATCCACTAACAGCACACGGCAGAGCGGAAGGTGAGCTCCAACGACCCCCCCCACACACACATGCACGCACAGCCCGGACGAACGCGGGGCGACGGACGCGTCTTCGGGGCGGCGGCGTTCGCCTCATTCGGAACTACGTAGTTGTCATTTTGTGAATCCGCCGTTAGTCGGACGTTAATTGATCCGCCGCTCGCCGCTGCCGGAGGCGCCGCTTTCCGTTAAACCGCCCCGATAACGACGCTAAAGTTGCGTCTTGTGTCAACATTAACGTCGTCGGAACGAGTGTTTGCGTCCCTGCCCCCCCCCACCCCCCGGTCTCGTGGTGGATCGGTGCGTCCGCGCACATCACTTTTACCGCCCCCCCGCTGTTCTCTCGCTTCGGGTGTCATCTTTGCGTTTTTTGTTTTTTTTGTTGGGGAAAAAAAGGGGCGAACGCCTTTTTTTTTTTTTTTTTTTTTTTACACATGAGGCTTGAACTTGAGTATTTTGCGTCTCCATAGAAACTGTGCAGAGCGCGCATTTCGCTAGCTTTCAGCTGATAAGTTGTTACGCAATACTCGCAGAAAGGGCTAATTCCGATATTCCGTGTCGGTTATTATGTAACTATTCAGTGTCCAACATCTCTTTATTTTTTATTAATTATTATTATGAGTGTGATGATCTGCTCTCAGGAGCCTGCAGGTAGGTCGTCACCGAGGGTTTCTGATCTGTGTGTGTGTGTGTGTGTGTGTTTCCCAGAGCAACCATGTCTGAAAGGAAGGCAGTGATCAAAAACGCCGACATGTCGGAGGACATGCAGCAGGATGCCGTGGAGTGCGCCACGCAGGCCCTGGAGAAGTTCAACATTGAGAAGGACATCGCCGCCTTCATCAAGAAGGTAAAGCGCTGACCAGCACCGCCTACCCGGTCTGCTGGAGCAGCGTCACCATCTGGGTCTTGTTTGGTCCCCAACAGGAGTTTGACAAGAAGTACAACCCGACCTGGCACTGCATCGTTGGAAGGAACTTCGGGAGCTACGTGACTCACGAGACCAAACACTTCATTTACTTCTACCTGGGTCAGGTGGCCATCCTGCTGTTCAAGTCCGGCTGAGGGAGGGTCTCCACCATGAGCTGAGCTTACACACTAATACTGACTGACTCCACGAAGGCACTTATCATTCCGTGGCAAGGGGCCGCTGCCTTTTCTGTTTATTTCTATGTTCCATTTTTTTGAGGATTACAAAAACTGTGGCCATGTTTAAAAAAAAAATAAACAGTTCTATTTATTTTTGTCATTATTTTAGAAATCTGTTTTTTAAATTAAAGCGTAGCTTCTACTCTGATTTGGTGCCTGGTGTTATTTTATTGCAGTGGTCCTTTAGCTTCCACATGAAAGGAACGCAAGCTGGCTCAACAGGTTAAAGCCATTCACTCTCCATTTGATCGAGGAGGTTCATATACATCCAAAACAATTGAACACAAATGAGGTCAGGTCTAAGACTCTTTATTAGAACACATTTAGAAAACCAGTTTGTGTGGGTAAACCCCATTAGACAGGCAGAAGGTGGAGCGCAGGTACCCCTTCATCTGAGGGATTTTCTTGATGCGTGGGAGCAGGAGAGCGTCCACGATTTTCTGGTCCGCCTTCCTCTGCTCTGTCAACTGGTACTTCTGCACAGCGAGGAGCAAGGACACATCAGCTCTGGAGCCACCAAACACCGCGTGAGCTGCAACATACAGGTCTGTTTACCTCTTTCTCTGTGTCAAAGATCTCTCCCTCCTGGTGACGAGGTCTCCTGAGCTTCTTCTTCTTGAAGTAGGCGTCATTGAGAGTTTTGGGGATCTTCATACCAGAAATGTCGATTTTGGTGTTGGTGGCGATGACAAACTTCTGGTGAGCCCTGCGCAGAGGGACTCTGTTCAGAGCCAGGGGGCCTAGGGCGCAAAGGTGGAGAGTGGCGTCAAAAAAGGCCGAGGGGAAATTAATATGGACGATGTGATTTGTCATCCTTACCAGTGACGAGCAGGAGACCACTCGACAGCTGCTTCAGGAACACCACACGCTGGGGGAGAGATGCGGCTTGATGAATATCAACAAATCAATATCCAACAGCAAGTTCGGCATTACTCATACTACAAACTCAATTAGTGCAACGTCTCTGAGCAGCTCTTTAAACACCGTCAACAGATTTCACCAAGATACGTTTCCTCGCTGAAAGGACAGCTGCTGCTCAAAGTGTGCAGGCGTTCAGATGCTTCTCCAACTCTCTCGTGAACCTTCTGAGTGGGAGGACGGGACAATGCAGAGCTGCTGCTGCTGGTGTGTTTATATTTGTATGCCCACAGTACACGTTACAGTCGCACCAAAAGAGATGCAAAAATACGGCTTTTCAAATGCATCACTTATCACACGGAGATTAATTGCAGTGTTTTTTTTACAGAAATGTATAAAACACTAATATACAATATAAAGTTTAGTCCATAATTCCAAACCCAATAAAGCACTGGACATTGGCTATTTTCATTCATCAGGGCATTCAAGCCTTGGTCCATACAAAAATGAACCCTTTCAGCCTTTGAAGAACCTGGACTACAAATGCACCCTCCACACGCAGCTGGATGGTCACTACAGGCCAACGATGCTCAGACGTGGCAGTAAACGGGGAACATTAATTTAAACAAAGCACGTAGCCCTGCGTTCTGCTCAAGTGGGCTTGTAGCTGTGACGTCTGAGCAGACCAGGAAGACCACCACAGCAGCAGAGTGTTTGTTGATAGTTTGTAAGAGTCATAATTATGCTTTATGACAGGGGTCTCCAAACTGTTCCACAAAGGGCCGTGTGGCTGCAGGTTCTTGTTCCAACCAGTCCAGCCCACCCAGTTTGACCAATCATCTGTCTGAAGACTCAGATGAGTTGATTAAGTGAGTCCAGTCTGGTGTGCTGCTGCTGGGTTGAACAAGAACCTGCAGCCACACGGCCCTTTGGGGAACAGTTTGGAGACCCCTGCTTTATGACATTGAAATGAAATACTATCCATAAGATCTTAGCCAGAGCAAACCAATTTTAGAGCATCCCCCCCTAAAAAAAAAGCCAACATGTTTTAGGATTTTGTCAATTTCTGGCCACCAACAGATAATAAAGAGGCTCCAATTAACATTAGAAAACTGAATGCAACAGATGCGAGCTTCTCTTTTAAAGTGAAGGAAATGGGAAAAGATTTATCAGAGAAACAAATCTGACACTTCAAAGACGTCGCTTAAAAGCCAAGACTCTTGTGATGCTTGCGCTGGTCAAGCTAAACGAGGGGCACGTCCCTGCCACACCAACAGCTCCTCAAACCAGAACGTGGCGCATCCCCGCGCCAGCCGTTAAAACAAACCAGCTGCACGTGTGCGCTGGCCCAACAAGTTCTCACCTTCCCGCGGTGGCGACCGGTCAGCAAAATCAGGACGGTCCCAGGGGTGATGGAGGAACGCAGCCGCCTCTTGTGCTGGCTGAAGGCCTTCTTCCCGTGGCTCCTCAGTTTGCGGGGAACATCCTCTGTGGGGTAGTAACGGGGCTGCGGAAGCAAAGGACCGTCAGGTTGACCGAGGAACACCAGCCAGGGGCAGCAGTCGGTGACGCGCACGTCACTTAAACCGAAACGCTCGTCAGGACTGCTCACCATCTTGCGCAGCTTGACCACACGGGTGCCGCCGTTCTTGTCACCTCCGACAGTCTTGGTAACTGTCGCCTTGGGCCTCTCCTTGATCTTCTTCTCCACCTGGGACGAGAGCAGCCCCCCGATCAACCCCACCGTACGCTCACCCTTCGCCCCCACGCAGGCAGCCTCCTCACCTTGGTCTCGGTGGTCTTGGTCTTTCTCTTGTACATAGCCTTGCGGGAATACATAGCAGAGCGGGAATACCGGGTGATGCCCCGGGCCAGGACCGGGTTCCGGCTCCTGGGCCTCTTCTTGGCAGCTTTTTTGTCTCCTTCTGCCATCTGAGAGAAGAAAGTGGCGCGTTTTTAGACTGACACACAAAGACATGATCAACCACAGTAGCCAAGTGGGCAGCGCTGGTTGGTGTTGACGGGCACGCAGGTCTTCTTCGGGTGAGCCCTGTAAACACTGGAGGTCGTGTTCCTCCTCCGGGCGTGACGAGCAGCAGCAGCAGCGTTAGCCGCGACGGCGCCGACCACGCTTACAGCCCGCCCCGCCGGACGCCCGATTTCGGCGATTACGGCCTTTACAGCACGTCCCGGGGGGAGGCGGGAGGGCAGTGCGGCTCAACCCCGCTGACGCAGGCGGCGTGTGGCCCCCGAGTCGATCGACGAGACCCGGAGCACGAAGGCTAGCCGGCGGCCTGCGAGAGCTAACAGAAGCTACCGCCGCTATCAAGGCAAAGCGGTCGAGGCATCGCGGCAATAAAGGGCTCTCGTGCGCCATCTAAGCACGCGGGCTCGCACACGGACGTTTGGAGGCGGTGGATTTGATCTACAGCGAAGATGAGAGCGGATTTAATCCCGACAGGAACACGAAGGCAGGAGCGTCCTCACCTTTGCTATGAAAAAAAGACCGACATCCGGGAACGTGACGCATATAAGGACGCTGCAACGTGACGCAAGGACGTCGACTTTTTAGGTACGACGGGAAATGTAGTTCTGTATTTTTAACCGTTACTAATATGATTAATATAACATAACATAACGTAACGTAATATAATTCGTTTTTCTTTTTAATCTGCTGTAGTGATCATCTTTCCCACCTTTTGAGAGCTACTAGTTACATTTTCTCTTAATGGAAATTGTCTTAAAATATCTAAAATCAAATAGAAATAATAAACTAATTGTATTTTGTAAGAATGCATTGAATAATGAATTAAATGCAAATAAATGAACAATAAATTAACCTGAGAGTTTTCCCTGAAAGAAACTTACATGCAAAAAAAGTGGTGGGAAAATAAATTATTATAACAATTGGAACTTTTTTGCTGACTTAAAAAGTAAAAAAACTGATAAGTACAAGCAGAAATTCACTCCCACTTTTAGAATTGCATATAGTTATTTATTGAGTTATGAACATGGATATACAAAATTGGGTTCTTCCAACAGTAATCATTTCTGGAGTGCTAGAAAACCTTTAAAACTCCAAACAGTATGTCAAGTTAAAAGTAAACCTCACATCAGTGTTACCAAGGCACCAGTAGGCTGTTACACTACACGGTATTTAAAAAAAAAAAAAAAAATCATTGAGTAGATATCTTTGAATACCAAAGAGACCCTGAAAGGCGGTGCTTCATTTGAGATCCATGTGCATGGTTTCATTCTTAAGCTGTTGTTCGAGTGTATCTTATAACTGGACGGTGCTGCAAGACATTCACTTCAAGCAATTCTTCCTTTCAAAGTTTCCTCCGTTAGCAATTTTCAATGATGATGGCGATGCCTTGGCCTCCACCGATGCAAGCTGAGCCAACAGCATATTTGCCCCCACGACGCCTGTTAAATAGGACAGGAAAAAAAAAAATCACAATTACTCAAAGTTAAAGTAACTAACAGCAGCTCCGATGCACACATGTACGCTACCTGAGCTCATGGACCAAGTGGGCGGTGATGCGGGTTCCAGAAGCACCGAGCGGATGCCCGATGGCGATCGCTCCGCCGTTCACGTTGCTTTTCTCTGGGTTCAGTCCGAGAGCTTTAGCCACAGCCAGATACTGAGGGGCAAACGCCTCATTCACCTGTGGGCCAAAAATAGAGAATGTCAAGAGTTGAATTGTATCTCAACACTTGGGACGATATCTAGTTCCAGCAGGGAACTCAACACACCTCCACAAGATCCATGTCGTTGAGAGTCAGGCCGGCTTTTTTCAGGCTTTCAGTTATTGCTGGTACAGGACCTGAGACAACGTACAGCAGCTGTCAGCAGCTGTCTTTGTTCATTCAGCGGTAAACCCGCGGCATCGCTCACCAATTCCCATGATACTTGGATCACAGCCGGACACGTGATAGGCCACTATCCTGGCCAGGGGCGTAAGTTTGTGTTCTTTCAGAGCGTCCTCACTTGCAACGACCACGGCAGCAGCGCCGTCAGAGACACCCTGCAGGTCAAAAGGCAGCGGTTACATTAACTATAAAGGCACCAAGAGTGGAGAAACAACACAGACATCCCCTCACAGACGGCCGAAACGGCCGGGTCAGGTCAGAGTCCACGGGTGTAAACTCACCGAAGCATTAGCAGCAGTGACCGTGCCTCCCTTCTTGAAGACGGGGGCCAGCTTGGCCATCTGCTCCAGCGTGGTCTGCGGTCGAGGGTGCTCGTCCTGGGCCATCGCCACCTTGCCTTTCTTAGCTTTCACATCTATGGGAGCGATTTCGGCTGCGTAGTAACCAGCCTCCTGAGCTGCAATCCAAAGGACGTTACCGAGTTAACCACTCTCAATAAGCTTGTCCTTGGTGGTGACGCAGGCGGGGAACTGTCTTACCCGCCTTCCACCTCTGCTGTGTTTGGTACGCATATTTATCACAGTCTTCTCGTGTGATTTCGTATTTCTCTGCCAGGTTTTCTGCTGTAATGCCCATCGGGGTTTTGATATGCAGGTCAGTCAAACCCGCCCACAAGGTGTCCTCGAGCTGTCAGGTAACAGTGTTATATATTTGGTTACTGAGAGCAGCGGGGGCTCCATCCTATGCCCAAAGATAAATCAGTGCACTGTGGCATTTCATAAGTTTGATTCAGGTAATTTATGCTTCTGCTGGGCCGCTACAGATGAATCAGTTCACATTTTCTTTTGCTTTTAAGCACAGTGATAAAATAAATACATATTGGACAAAACGTAACCATGTTGTTCTGTGCTCTGGATTGAAATAAACAGATTATGTCATGATGGCTCAGAGAAACATGGATTAAAAGCATTTAGTTTTCAGCATGTCAAAATAACAGAGGGGCAAATTTCCAGGCCATTTCCAATATTACAAGTACCTGTTTGAGTAACGAGATAGAGAAGACAAAGTCCAAGCAAAGCAAACCTTGAGATCGACTCCAAACTTTGTACCAAATCTTATGTTTCGGGCAGCATAGGGAGCCTGGCTCATGCTTTCTGAGCCTCCACACAGGACCAACTCAGACTCTCGAAGGCAAATCTCCTACAAACACACAAAATGATGTCTGAATTATTTTCTATTCCAGTGTCATACATCATAAAATTATCTAGTTAACAGAAATCTTGAATTGGTCCCTTTACTATTTAAGAGGTGAAGCTTTTAAAATATGGATGGAGAGTAAACTTTAGGTGAATTCAGTGAGTTTTAAGAGCACTGACCTGAGCACCATTGATGATGGACTGGAAACCAGATCCACACAGCCTGTTAACAGTTAGAGCGGGCACTGGAATGGGAACGCCGCATCTTAGACCCACATGACGGGCAATGTAGGGCGCATCAGCCGAGCTCTGATATCATGGCGGTAGAAAAAAGATATTAAACCATGTAACAAAGTCATCAACCATCACACGAATACCCACAATAAAATCACAGCACTGTTGTGTGTTGTTGTTGTGTTATACAACTGTAATCAAGCAGGGCTGGTTCTTATTACATTTGTGTACCTGCATTACATTCCCCATGATGACACTGTTCACGAGTTCTGGTGCAACCCCTCCTGCAGCGAGGGCAGCTTTGGCTGCATGCTCAGCTAAGTCTGTTGCGCTGTGATCCTTCAGAACTCCCCCGTATGTCCCAAATGGAGTCCGCTTGGCTGCTACAATAAATACACCTGCAACGAAAGAAAAGAGAGCTTTTGCACAGCAACGCACGATCCATCCACCAGAACCGGCCGTGCACACAGGATTTTAAGACACCTTTTCAGATCATATAGCACAGAATGGCAATGTTTCCCTTATTTAGATTAGTAGATGTCTTCTTTTTTTTATGGAAACATTATTTCGTGTAAACGACCTGACTTGTTTTGAAAGGTTCAAGGGCATCGGGAAAACCGGCGAATAGACGAGAGCCCTTGCGGGAGCTTTTCTAGTTATGGCTTGCTGCAGGCTTAAGAGAAAACAGAAGGCTTTTGTGGTTTTCCGGACTGAATAAAGTGACTTTACCTCTGAGCAGAGCCATGACGACGACAGGGTCAGGGTCGGGACAGTGACGTCACGGTCCCCACTCGCGTCACCAAGCAGCGGGGGCCTGTCACAAACGCGGGGCTCACCGAAACATGTGCCTGTCTAGAACCACCACAAGGCACGTGTTAAGAGGACAGAACAAAGTAGAAAAATATTGAAAACTCGTGCGTTGAAGGGTACCGCGTTTAAATTTACGTCAGAGTGCGCCGGGTGGCTAGGAGCGTCATTCCATGAATTACAAGTCCATTATTTGTGAGGATAAAACCGGGGCGCCTTCTTACGTCATCATCGCGCGTCGCCGGTGAGTTAAACCCAGAGGGTTTTGATGGATGTCAAAGTTTCTCTGCTCAGGATTAAGATCATGTTTTCCCCGTGAAACTACCCTCAGTGGAAACATGGCCCTGTCACGCTGCGCCTCTTGCGTTTTCTCCCGACGCGCCGCTGCGTCAAGGTGAGTGTCTGTGTGTCACTAAGGTAAGGCGTTAGCCGCCCCGAGCTAAGGCGGCTAAGGTTACACGCCACTGTTGTCGCCCGGTTCCGTCCTATTAAAGTCGTTTTGTTCGGCAGCTTCCTGTCCGGAGAGCATCATCGTGCTGCACGAAGCCTTTGGTTTGCACCGGTGATGACCATTAAGACGTCCGCTGCTCTGAGGTACAGTAAATGTTACACACTCACACACGAGCCTTCAAAACGAGCCTCGCGCTTCAAGGCAAAAGCCGCCTGTCTTTATTTGACTTCTGGTGCTTGTCCAAAGGTGTGGACGTCTCGAAACTTTACATCGATGTTTGCACTTTGCAGAGCGGAGCCCAAAAAGAAGAAGAAAGTTGACCCCCGAAGGGAGCAAATGCTCCGAGATAGGCTGAAGAAGAAGCTGAAGAGGCTGGAGAAGGTCGTCCCGGAGATGATACCCATCGAGGATTTCAGCACGCCAACTAAATTTCTGGATGAAACACGGTACAAGTCACCTTCACATGCTCATCTGGGAGTGACTTGACTGGTCACTGTCCCACTCACGCTGCATGAACTGGTGTCCGTGACAATTCAGTCCGACGTTTGCTCATTGTGAATTGTTCTCTCCTGGTCAGGGAGCGCCCTGCCCCAAAGCTGTTGTTTGAGGAAAGTGAGCGCCGCGCTCTGCTGCTGAAGGAATGGTCTCGCTACAAACAGGTCATTAACGTTTCCATCAGTCAAGGTTTATGGAGCAGTTGTTGTTGTTTGTGACCCTCGGTGGGCTTTCTGTGACGTACGCGTGTCTGCGTGTTCCTGCAGGAGCAGCACCTGGCTGAGGTGCAGGCTGTTGAAAAGGTGTTGGAAGCGCAGAGGGAGGCACTCAAAGAGTTAAAATTAGAATCTGAGGAGCTCTACCGAGCAGCCTTAAAGCCGGACCCATCTCTGTTTCCTTTCACTCACGAAGGCCCCACACACACGCCACCGAACCCCAAGTACGAGGCTCCTGATGGAAAATACAACGATATCACAAGAGTTTACACACAGTGATGGACACTGAATTGCAGCCTGTGTGTATCGTCCACGTTTGATGTTGTTTAAAGCTCACACAGCCAAGACGCAGTGAATTGGACTTTCCTTCCTTTACATCTCTTTACATCTTGCGTAGGTGGAAAATGTACTTTTTTTATTATTAAATCTGTTTGAGTTCAAGTTAAAGTGTCCAGTATCAAAATATTGCAGACAACCATACAATAAAAATATCATGTATTTAAATTCTTAAAACATTAATGGCTTTTATGTTTATAACTTACACCGTGCAGTTCTAAGGTCACAGTAAAAGTGTATATACTAAACTTTAGAATTAGGATGGTCTTTTTTACCTGACAAATAAAATTCTTCACTTTCTCATGAATGATACAACAGGAGGAACAATATTAGAAGTTTGTAACATACATACCTACCCACCCTTATAGCAGTTTTACACTGAAACAGTGCTTTAACAAAGAATCAATAATTTAAATACTGTCATTGGAATTTAACATCTTAAACTGCCTCTCTTAAAAAATACAGAAAAATCCAACTACTTTTGGCCATAAGAACCATGACTGTGGAAATGAGATGCACTGATAAAATTTTAAACATAGTCTAGAAATAATAAGTCGTGTTGACGTGCAAATGTGTGTCGAGCCATTCTTAAAAAGCCAGTATAATTTATTAGGTTTATTACAAGCTGGGTCCACAGCACAGATCAGATGAACCTGTTGTATATAGCACCATGACGTCCCCTCCTGACCGGGCCGTGCTGTCTTCTCCTTCTCTGTGGCGCTGAGTCGATTCTTTTTTACTCTGGGCCACGCGAAACAGAGACGGTGGTCTAACAGCACCAGTCCAGGACTCCTGAACTGGACTGACAGCACCAGTCCAGGACTCCTGAACTGGTCTAAGCGCACCAGTTCAGGAGTCCTGAGGCTTGTCCTGGGTGAGGGGCAGGTCCCAGTCACTGGGAGGCTCTCGCCTCATTGTCCATACTGGTGTGAACTTTTTTTGCTCTTCCACTCGATTTCTCTCGCTCGTCAGCAGGGCGTCCTGCAAAGAAAAGACAATAGCGGGAGCGTTATGTCAGAAGAACCCCCCTTGGTTCTTCATGATCTCTGTGGGACACGTCCCGGGTCGTGTCAGACTTCCGGTGGCGACCTTGGCCCCCAGGGTCCTGTTCTTCTCCCACTCTCTGCAGCTCTTGTAGTCCTCTTTCCACTGCTGGCAGCTCGGAAACGTCCCATGGGCGTAATAATGGTGAAAACGATTCCACAAACTCCTGCAGTGTCTGAACTCGCTCCAGTAGTCGCCACAGTCCCGAGGGGTCTGAACAACACAAAACACCGACAATTAATGCGTTAATTAATAGTTCATTCTAATTCCAAAAAGCAAACGTAAACAGCGTTGATGTACAAGGCTGTTGTTTGTTTTTATCAAAACATGTTTCTGGTTCCTGCGGGTTCAGATTAATGTAACACTCCCACGGCTAGCCAGTAACCTTGACTTTTCTTTAAAACGAACGCTCTCCGCTCTTTCTCACGCACGTTACGAAACCGCAAGGTAGAGCTAGGGACACAAAGAGCACGTTTCAGGCGTGTGCACATTTAAATGTTGATAAATTACCCTCCAGGGTCTTTCAGCAGCGCCCTCCATGGCTAGCTCTGCTAACCGCTGGCGGAACAGCGGGCGCACTTCCGGCCTCAGCCCGCTTCACAATAAAAGTTTCCAACAGGTTTATTTTGAAAAGCATTGACGTTTCGCTTCAAATGCTCCAACCTTTGCGTCCTTGTTTGCTTGAACAGTAGGAAATAAACTAGAAAAAAAGGACTCGGAGAGTGTAGACCTCTGCTGGTCGCAGTATTATTATTACAGAGAGCAGTGATAGGAGATTACGTCACAGTAGGTTCCTTTATGATCAAAGCCCCCTGACTTGGACAATAAAAGGTTAAAGTCCCTCCAGATTCTAGAGCATCATCAAAATCCAATGATCTCTTCCTCGCCCGTTAACCACCAACTGTCACATACTAACTGACTGTAATAAATCCAAAACATATCAAGCTTCAAAAAGACAATTTTATTTGTCTATAAATAAACTCAAGGAATGAAGAAGGAAAGAATTCCAAAGATTTGAAAAAAAAAACTCCAACACACCTTTCAAGTCTCATACTTTAAAACAAAATGGTAGCAGTATCACTGATATTCCCACTGCTACCTGTTATTAAAGTCAACTAGAAAAACAACAACTTGTGTGAATGCGTTCTAAGTAGAACTTATTTTAAAGCTCATACGTGTTGGCTTACTTGTGCATTTATATATATTTTTTTACAGCTGAGGGAAATGTATCAAATCAATATCTTTGAAAGAAAAAAAAAGTCTCCAAACTCAATAGATGTATTCACAATGCATCTCAAAACACTTTAAAAAGAGACCAAACGCATCTGAGGGGGAAGATGGACAAAAGTGATGGTCTGCTTCTGCACGTCAGCCGGTCTCCTGAGAGGAGACGCTTCAAGGCTTCCGGTCCTTCTTTCGTAGTGACTGTCCCTCTCCGGAAAAGGCAATAAATTTGTTGACAGCATCGTCCTTGGAGCAGAAGGAGAGAGAGAAAAAGTGTCACAGGAGAGCACGGCTGCACTCAAGAGCGACACGGGAACAAACCACACAAACGTGACTTTTCTCACATCATCCACAAATTTCTTGGGCTGAGGCCGTGAGTTCCGAATGAAAGTGATCCTTCCGATTTTGAAGTCGTAGTTGGGAATACCTCTGTGTGATGAAACAACAGTGCTTAAGACAAAGACGCGAGACTGCGGACGACCAGTGAAATCAGTTGTGCTGATGGTGTATTTAATGTCTGCACTGGTGAACATCCCGTCACCTTTTGATGTCACTTGGGCCGAGCGGAGCCGGGCTGGGCTCGATTCCTTTTGTTTTACCGTCTAAACGGTTGCCAGAGCCGGTGAAAGCCTGGGTCAAAGAAGAGAAACGTAGAGTGCGTCAGTTCAAATGGTCCCGGCTGACAGTGGTAACGAGCGTGAACCCCGACTCACCCTGAATCTCGTGTCCATGTCAGCATAGCTGCTGTGATCTTCCCCTTCCTGTGAAGACATTCCCTGCATCAGCTGGTTCAAAGCACACACACACACACACACTTATGTGACGGCTTCGCCCTTACGGTTGGTTCCTCCTGGTCCTGAGGTTGCCGTTCCGGTTCTTTGTAACCCAAAGGAGCGTCAAAATCCACCTGGGAAACGTGGAGTTTTCAGGGGAGAACAAAACAGGATATTCCAGTGTTGTCTGTGACCTTACGTTCATATCACATTCAATGATGGACACTGCTTTATCTGGCTTCGTCTCCATGACTCGGAGCTCGTATATCTGAAAGAAACCCACAACATCCATTAGAGTTTCACAAAAATAATGATTTAAATATGAGCGTTATAAAGTGTTTTACCTTTTCGTTGTAGTTGATGGCGATAACGTCCCCTGTTGTCAAACAGGCAAAGTTTCTCAAGGCATTCTCCAGCCTGCAACGAGCACAGGAAACTGTTCTGATGCATTCTTTGTAACACCATCGTGTCTGTGATCGTTCTTACACTGCTTTGGGGTTGGTGATGTCCAGGAAGTCGGGGCTCTGGGGCTGGAACTTTGAATATGTGGCCACCATCAGGTTGACACTTTCCACTTGGACCAGTCCTCCTTCCTCCAGTAGGAGGTTCTGCATCATCTACGCCAAGAAAAACCGTCTCAATTAAAGCTTACAGACTTACAGAAGAACAACTGCCTCAAATCAAACTCTGAAGCTGACATGAAATGAGATAAAAAAATAAACCCACCCAGTGTGGAAGGTAACAGATTCCCTCATCGGCCACAAACTCAAGGACTCCACAGTGCGTCATCCTGTCTGAATTCTTGTTGGTGAGTTTGAACAGCATCGGATAGGTGATGTTCAGCCTGCCTGCAACGAAGGGACGACGGTGACCAACCCGGAAGAGCTGACCCGACGGAGAGACGTCCGATATTTACTTACTGAGATGGTCGAGCGCCGAGGGTGGCATTATGACTGGGGGGAGAACAAGGACACGTTAGCACTGATGTACCCACACAAGCACCTGAGAGCCAGCTGAGAGTGGTGAGGCACTACCAATCTAGGCATCAGTGCAGATTAGGAACATAACCCCATGACCACCACTCCCAGCTGTTAGATGTGCTTTCCTGCACCCTCCAGCCAGAGCCGGGGCCGTGAGGGCTCCTCTAAGCCCACAAACCCCCCCGGGCCGGAGGGGAAAGACGCCGCTTTACTTTTGCCCCCTTTCTCCACGTCGGAGCGGTCGTTGGGCCCCGCCAGCATGGACACCGAGTAGCAGCGGTACTGGGTGGAGAACCGGTTCTGGAAGGCCCTCGGCATGGGGTGGTCGAACACCTGGAAGGAAAACTGGGCGACAGACGCAAGAGGGGGTCGGTGAAAGGCTCCGGGGCTCAAGTGTCAGCGTGACCGAGCATCTTTCCCACGTCCCGGCGGCGCTGCCCGGAGGCCCGCCCGTGCCGGCGCCGGGGGCTTTTACCCCCGGCTACGCACTTATTTCGGCCACTTCTTACCATGAGTGCAGTTTTTGGACGTCGTCCGGAGTCTTGAGAGGAAGATGTCTGTTTCTGTTTTTCTTTTCTCTTCTTCTCTGACGCTTTACGGGGGTCGGCCGACCAGCGGGGGGCGCGCTAGCGCCGCCCACAGGCCGGGGATGGAACTGCTATTGCGCTTTCCCTTCTTTAGCATTCAGTAGATTATGAAATATTCAGCAGTTTCTGGCTGACTTAAAGAGACACTTTCATGTTGGGTGTTTTTATGTGTTCATAATTGCTGGCTGAGGTGGCAGAATCAATGTGTTTGGAGAGAGGGGGGTATGGATTAATCTTGATATTTGATTCATATTGGAATCATTTGACATTTATATGCACTTTCACTTGTTTTTTTTCATAACATCACAGTCCAGTTATGCAATATCACATAGTACAAATCCAAATATTAATATATTGGTGTATATTTGAATATATATTAATATATCAATGATAATTATATATAATTAAAATGTCAAAATAAACTAACTGTATTTCTGTGGGATAAATCATTAGTATGACATATTTCTAATAGTTTTTTTGTTAACTTTATTAATTTAAATTAGCCAACATTTTCTAGAAACAGACACTCCACCGAAGGCTTAACAGACTTTATTCTGTTCTGCAAAGGTAATAATCACTGAACCTTCCTTCAAACACAACTTTCAGAGCAGAGAAATGGTTTTAGTCTCATGAAGACTAACTGACAGCACATTAGTCTGTTCAAACTAGTGTAGAGTGCCACTCAAAACACCAAACTGGAAAAACTGTACAACTTTCATCAGAATATAAAATATGACACAGACAGTTCTGCATATTTACAGTCCTCAATCATTAAAATATCCATCTGAAAAAGGTCTACACTGGAGGCCAACTTTTGGCTACTTCTTGATGCAGGGCTTCTGGTAACCACTGGCAGTATGCAGACAACAAATCTGGAAGAATAAAAAAAATAGGAAGTTTAATCAATGGTAAATCAAGGGAAGAAGATTACATCCTTACATTTCTCATTAGTTTTCCAGATGGTGAGGAGGGCCTGTCTGCTGTCAACTCTCTTTGATACCAGCGCTCCCAGCAAGGCTTCCGTCCTCGGCTGGAGCCTAAAGGAACAGTGACGAAAAGTCTGTTGACATCACCTTGACGACGGGAGTGAGACCAGATTGTGTCGGTACAAACATACTTAGCCCAAGTTTTCAGCATGATGGACGGACTTGACAGAAGCTGGTGAGCGTGCTTCTTCAGTTTTGGACAAACCTGCAAAGTAACACAAAACACCACTGAGAAAGACTTTTATACAATGTCGATATAAAAAACATAAACCTAGAGCCAGAGGTAAACTCACCCAGCTACAAAAATTTTGAATTTTTAGGCAAATTATGTAAGATTATGTGAAATGATCAGTTACGTGAGCAGACTCTCCTACCTGTCCCTCAAGCAGAAACCTGGAAAACAGCTTGTAGCGCTCCAGGCCTTCGGGAAATTCCATCTCCACTGCGGGCAGCTGCCAACCCACACGGACTGCAGGACAGAGACGCGGGTGTCACAGAAGCGCGGGCAGAGACACCACTCTTAACCTCCCCGAACGGACTCACAGAAGTTGCTCGAACGGTGACATCTGACGGTGCCGCTGGATGAACACAACCACGGCGACGGAGACTCCAGGGCGGGGCCGAGATGGCAGTACTGAGGAAGGAGCGTGGGGATCCACTCGGCTTCTACTGCCGACACGCCTGAGGGGCAAAGGAAAGACCTTCAGTGAGTGAAGTAACATTTAATCTGCCAGCAGAGGAGCTCCTCATCAGGGCTCAGCAGGTTTCAGAAACAGCCAAGACCTTTCATGTACATCTTGCTGGTCTCCATTATCTCCTGGTAGACGACAAACTCTGGCAGCGATTTGAAGAGTGCGGAGGTTGGATGAATGAACACTGGCTCGTCTATGAGAGGTGTCTAGCAAGAAAACAGAAAAAAAGAAAATCACAGTTAACGGCCCCACGTTTCAATCAAAGTCCCGAGAACAACTTACCTTGTAGCCATTCTTCCATTTTGGGTCTAATAGATCTTCTCCCTGTACACGTCTTGCAAGATGGTCCCCCAGTCCAGCCAGGACGATCTGCCGCAAACACACGACCTGGTGCTCCGTCGGTGGAGGCATCTTGGGATTCACAAACGTCCCCACTTCAGGACACACTGCATTCACTGGAAGGAGAGAGCGGAAGTGTTCTTCTGTTTCAGCCCTCCGCTACAGGACGTGTTACATCTGTGCGCATGTAGACGTGTACCTGCGTTAGTCAGTTGTCCTCTGAGCCTCCTGATCTCCACCATAGCTTTATACCTCAGGCCGTTGTCCTCACAAAACTTAGGGGAACATCCTGCAAACTCACAAGCACCCACAGCACCTGTATGTGGAAAAACAGTATTAACATCCATTTGAACCCCTCAAGGTTCATGCGCAACCTTCATAGTTAAATACTTCCCAGCAGCGGAGTAAACGTACCCAGCATGACCATTAGGTCTCCCAGTAGGAGTGACTGTCCCTGCCCAGCCCACAATCTCCTCATGTGTGTCAGCCGAGCTCTGCGCTGGGTGAGCGTGGAGCTCTCGTCTTTATTTCCCGCAGGTCTGAGCAGAAACAGAAATGTTACACAAATGTTAAAAAATAAATAAATAGAAGGATGCCTCGAATGTTTACGGGTAAAACATGACATGAAACAAGCAAGCGTGTGTTTACCTGTCCAGCTCTTCAAAGAGTTCCCTGACTGTCATGGCAGCTACCACAGCGATGACGTAGGGCAGGCAGTCTTGCTGCTTACCGAGAGCGAGCATCTTGGCATAGCGTGGCGCCACGGGGAACGAAGCCATGGCTCTGCCCAAGGGGGTGATGGGGCAGCTCAGCCTGGCTCGTTCCATCTCTTTAACTCTTTAAAGGAAGCCAAATACTTTAAAATACCTGCGGCTTCAGCATAAAGTCTGACAAACTTAGATTTATTCGAAGAAAACAAACACAGAGATCCCGTTGCTCGTTGTGTGATTACATAATGTCGGCAGCTCTCTGTCATACTTCTGGTTCCTACTAAATAAACAAGAAAAAAACCCAGAAGAAAATGTGAGTCCAGTTACCTTCCAGTTTGTGGTGGCTCCTTCAGCGCCCCCAGTGAGATCAGCAGCTGCTCTGCTGCAACAAGAGTTTCAGCAGAAGGGGCTGTGGGGAAGGGAAAATTGACCACCTGCAGAAACAGAACAATAAAGGTCGTTTTCCGAAGAGTCACACGGCGGAAAACACCCGGGAGCCATCGGGTGTGTGCGAGTCCTTGATTTGTTTGACCTTATCGATGTTCAGGTCCTTCATCTGTAAAACCAGGTCATCTACAGGCCTGCGCGTGATCTCTGCCTCTGAGAACAGACTAAAGTCTCCAAACACGGCAGATGAGTACAGCCTGTAGATACACACAGGAAGCCTCAGTGAAGAGGGAGAGCCACACATGTCCTTAAACGGTTCAGACCCTCATTAAGTTCACCTGTAGCAGTGTCCCGGCTCTGTTCGGCCGGCTCTGCCTGCCCTCTGATTGGCTGAGGCCTGGGAAATCCATGTGACCTTGAAGGAGGAAACCCCGGTCACCTTGTCGTAAAACCGTTTCTTCACTCTCCCGCAGTCGACCACGTACTTGATTCCAGGGATCGTCAGAGACGTCTCAGCCACGTTTGTGGCAACCACGCACAGACGAGTCCCAGGCGGAGGGGGCCTGAAAACCTGGGACACACCGATAATGATGTCAGAGGTCAAATTGTCACACTGATTTAAGTTTCTCCTTTCAGGAGGTCAGTTTTTTTTTAAAATCAGGCTCACCATAGCCTGCTTTTCTGGAGCCAACAGTGAGTACAGGGGGAGAACATAGAGGGGGATCGACGGGTCAGCCTTCTCCTCTACAGAGACAAAACACAGAGGAGGTAGTAGCCACGCGCTCATGAACCAAACCCCCCATATTTTCCTCTGGAGAAACTCACCTGCACTGGTGGGATCATCACCAATGTCCAGGTCAGAGCCTTCATCCTCCTCATCCCCAATTCCTGCTTCTCTGTCCTCGTCGCCTTCGTCCACTGGGAGGGCGGAGTAGTTATCCAGGTCAATTCTGGGCAGAGACTGGAAGCAGAGACAGCAATATCACTTTTACAGAGTACTGTGTAGAGGAAACTTGGGTCATATATTCCCATAGAATCTATAAAAAGCATTGTAAACACACTTACAATAGTCTTCTTCTGCTTGGCCTTTTTAAATTTCCTTATTGCCTCAGAGGAGTCAAATTCCTCTGGTTCATCTATTCAGAACACATGTAAGTATACAAAAGCACATTTAAACATACAGTATGTAAGCGTATGGAGGGCAGACGCACCAGTATTTGTGTTGTTCTTCCTGAAGGGGAAAGCTTTCCTCAGCCTCCTGCACAGACTGTGAACCTCCGCCTGACCAGTGAGAAACACCAAGATTCCACCTGAAAAACAGAGAATAAATTACTTTACCTTCTTAATGTTACAAATATTCTTTAAATGTATAAATCTAATTTAAAAAACAACTAATTCTAAATTCTAAAACTAGTAATTTACAACTAGTAACTATAACTGCATATTTGCATCATTTAAAGTGAAGTGGAACATTTTCTTACATTGTTGATTCAACTCTTAAAATATGGGGATAATTTAAAATACCCTTGTTTTTAAAAATGCTAGATTTCTTTGTTTAATAGTCAAACATGTAAAATCTGAGTGTCCAAGACAACCTGAGGGGAGCATGCGATGGATTTTGCAGGTTTTGTGGAAAACTTCCCCTGTGTAGTCCTCCAGTGGGGTCCGTTTGTTGAAATGTATAGAGACTGGGAACTGGCGAGCATCCACTTTAATGACGGGCGGAGGCGTGGAGAACAGCTTTGAGTTGTCGGTGAAGTCCTCCACACGTAGAGTGGCTGACATAATCAGCAGCTTCATTGGTATGCCTTTCTATACAAACACATCGTGAGACAGTCAGCACTAAAAATGTGCAAAGTCATGAAAGAATTGCAGCAAAACAAGGAGATCGGCAGCCTCTCACTTTGTTTCTTAGAGGGACGATGCGAGACAACAGTCCAACAAGGATGTCGGTGTACACGCTTCTTTCGTGGGCCTCGTCTATGACGATCACACTGTATCTTTTAAGCAGAAAATCCTTTGAAAACACACATTAGGGGGGAAAAAAAGAGTTGCTGTCAATAAAAGTGCAAACCTTCTCTTCCAGAGGAAAGAGGAGTGGGAGTACCTTTTGAATCTCCTTTAGTAGAACACCATCAGTCATGAACTTGATCTTTGTGTCGTCTGTAACGTTGCCTTCATATCGAATCTGGTACGATACCACCCTAGACATTTGCAAAATTTACACTCAGTTGGTGCAAACATGGTCCAAAACTGCGTTCTAGTTAAATATTTTGAATACTTGTCGTGTAGTTATCTCACCGTGTTGGCAGGTTCATCTCCTTGGCCACTCTGTGGGACATGCTGACAGCAGCCACTCTCCTCGGCTCTGTGATACCTATGATACCGCTGTCGCTGTGGCAACGGTACAGTGATGAAGATGACAGTAACGGCATATCACAATCCTCCATTTATCAGCATCTATGATGTTATGGCGGGTAAATATCATCACAAATGAGGATAACTTACGTAGCATAGCCAGCTTCATACAGAAACTGGGGCACTTGGGTGGTCTTTCCACTTCCTGTCTCTCCGCATATCACGACACAGGGATTTTCACGGACCGCCTCCATGATGACCTGCTCCTCTGACAGCACGGGCAGTTTGAGCCGAGCCTCCTGCAGCGAGAGTTTGACAAGTTGTGGCGATATGAAAGGGCTATTTCCCAAACTGTTAAATGGCAGAGACCCAGTGCCCACACCTGTATTTCTGGTGCTCTGTCAACAGGAACAAAGATAGCTGGCTGCGATGGCATCTTACTCTGGACTTTTTCTTCACCTGAAGTCCTTTCCTCATTCTCTCTTTCTTTCTCCGTGTGGCGCTGTTCTTCCGTCATTTCTTGTTTATTTTCCTGACCGGACGCGGTCGCGTCTGTACATTCGTCCTTCTCTGTTACCTCACTTTCATCCTCCACCTCATCCGAAGATGTGTCCAGATCGTCACTTTCTTCTTCCATTTGCTCCTCTTCCTCATCATCTTCCTCTTTCCACTTTCTTTTTCGGTGTGCTCCACTGATACTGCTGATCTTTGTGCCTCCATCTTTAACTTCATCTAATATTCTGGAGACAAATCAGAATAAAGCTGTAACTCAATTTTATCCACTTGTTGTTGATAACTTGACCACAATACGTTGGATTGCTGCACTTACTGTTTAGCATGGAAGAGTTTCTCCCCAGTTCCTAGTTTGGATGTGGTGTAAAGCAGCTTCCGTTCAGACTCTGGAAGCTGCACCTCGGCTAGTTTGGACAGGATGTCTGCTCTCTGGACAGGACAAACGGAGGCCCACACTAGTCTGCATAATGCCTCGTCAACCCAGACACCGTTCATCTGTGAGCGACTCCGAACCGTCATTCACCTGAGCCTTCTTTTCTTTGCGCTCCAGGACCTTCTGCAGCTCCTTCTTCTGCTTCTTGGTGAGGGGCTTCTTGGTGGAGGCTCGGGTCAGGGAGGAGGTCTTCTTTTTGGACTTGTTGGCCGGCAGGACTAAAGCGTTACTTTCGTCTACACCTTTCAGTTTGCTGCCATCTGAAGAACAGTCACGTTCAAAAAAAGAAAAGCCACGAATAAGCAAACATCACGGGTGGTAATAAAATAAATTGTGCACAGATATAACATACGAGCCACTACCTTGTAATTCAACCACAACTTCTGTCTTGTTATCCTCGGCTGGTTTTTGGGAGTCATTTTGCTGTCTTCCCTTCCAGTTGTGTTTCCTTCTCAGTTTTCCCATGTTTAACGAAGTCTAAAATGTGTAATAATTAATAATAAACTGTGTCATTAAAATAAGTTAATAAGTTAACATTAAAACCTGGAGTTAACTTGTAATGTGAGATAATGTGGAAGGTGAGAGTAACGCAACCAGTTCGCTTTAAATATATTTTGCACAATTGATTAAATATTTCCAAATTTAGTTTTTTAAAAAGCATCTATTTCAATGGCTTGGACAAACATATTTGACATATTTTTGATATTTGCGTTTCACTTCAGTTTTAAAAGCACAGAAAGACTCACGTGTAAACACGAATGAAGGTCCGTCAACTAACGTATCCGTCTGGGAAACCTTCGTAGTTTAAAGGTTCCGGTTTGGAGCACGTTTGTTACATAGTGAAGACTGAAGGTCAAAAACAACGAAACATTGTTGAGGTTTTCATGTTTTTATTTTAGTTAAGTTTATAAAAAAGAAATAGTGCAGGGATTCATTGAAATATGAACATGATTTTTTTTATATTTTAACAATTTTTTAAATGAGATTGCATGTTAGAAATCCCTAGACCTAAAAATATACTGACCTTTAATTAATTTCTACCTATTAGTATTTTTTAATTTACTGAAACAAAGATACAAATCAACCATTATAAAACTGGCAGATGCTTTTTTTCCTGTGATGATCATTACCTCTGCCAAATGAAGTAACGCGGTTGCCGTTATCTGCTTGTTTGTTCCGCACTCACAAAGTCCTGAACAGATTTTCATGACATTTTCAAGGAATGGGGGCAAGGAACGGATGATTACACTTTGGTGATGTTCTGGATTACCACCTGTTCCAGGAATGCCCACGGTTGTGCAGAAATGAGAACAAACAGCAAATATGAGGGTTCAAAGGCTCCGAGGGTCTTTGGTCCTTGATGCAGCTCGTTTCCCCCTCACCTCGGTCAAAACAGCAACCATACGTGAAGAAAGGAGCTGCTTGGCAGAGGTCTGCGCTCTCCCAGTGCTTTTCTCTATTTAACTGTTTGTATTTAACTAGTTCCACTTGTCCGTGCTAAGTCAAGTCGCTGGAGTTCCAAAGTGAAAACAAACGAGACCCGCACCGTTTTGTGTTTTTCCCTTTCCTGAATTGTACAAAAGAAAAAAAAAACCCCGTCACGCCTCCACCCCAGATGTTGCTGTCCTTCGGCTCCTACTGGAGATCCTCTGCCGACGTTCTCTGAGCTTCCTTCGAGAGCCTCTCGAACTTTTTCAGGAAGACCAGCAGGGCGACGAGGAGGGCGGCCTGCGCCAGCACAAACACCAGCAGGCACACCTGGGAGGTCACGGCCAGGTCGCAGTACCAGTAGTAGCAGGACTCCAGGACCTCCTCCTCCGTTAAATACACCACCAGCCGTCCCCTCAGACCGGGGGGGCTGCTGCAGCTGACCCCCCAGTGCGCCTTGAGGGCGGCGGGCTGGCGGAGCAGCCACGCGCGCAGGTAGAGGATGCCGCAGTCGCAGACCCAGGGGTTGTCGTGAAGAGAGACGAGGCGCAGCGACGTCAGGTCGTCCAGGAGCCCGTTGGGGAGGCTGGTCAGCCGGTTCCTGTGGAGGTGGAGGTCGGTGGTCCCCGAGGGGAAGCTGCCGGGCAACGAGGGGGAGGCGAGAGACCTGCTGCTGCAGTTCACCCGACTGCCTAGGCAGGAGCAATGGGGGGGGCACGCTGACGACCTTTGACCCCTGGACATGAGGAGCAGACACAGGAGCCAAAGTCCCCTCATACTGGGGGAAAAGGAGGCGCGTTGATGTAAAACAGGCTCAATATTCTCAAACACACAAGTCTTGTTTTTTTTTGTCACCAAAAACACCTACCATAATTAAATAAAAATAACTAGTAATAAAAAAATAACTAAATAAAAACAAGCCGAACCGACTATCCTTCTGGTGCTCATTGTTGAGAAAGAGGTAGAATAACTTAATATACATCTCAAATACTAAAAAAAAAGAAACAAAGATAAGGATAATGCGCTATTACAGAAAATCTGTTGAAGTGCATATATTTAGATATATTTTGGTTATTTAGGGATTAATTTAAAACTGCAGCCCTTTAATAGATGAATATGCTAAACAAACATACTGTGTTGGAAATGTTATAAAACATTACATTAAAAAGTTGGTTGGAGTAAAGAGGATTATTAAAAACTGCCAGATGTAATAATGTAATTTCGGTTTTAAAAAAAAGTCTTTTACCTTCAGTACTGCGTTTCAGGTCAGGACTGTTTCTTACTGTCGCTCCGTAGTGATACTGTAAGCTGGAACACATTGATAAGACTACTGTCAAAAATAACACACACACACACACACACACACACGCACACACAAACACACACACACACACGCAGAGGGCTGGTACCAGGAGGTTCTATGACATTTGCAATGAACTATAGAGGTGCTGGCTCCCCCAAACGCTCATGTCCACCCCCAGTGATTCCGTGTGTTCTTTGTGAGTTCATGAATATTATATTTATATGGTATATTCTGTTGTTCCTTTGTAATTTTCTTTTTTTAAACTTGCCGTAAGTGCAGGAGGAGACAAAGAGATGGACACAAACTCTCAGATAACCTTCCGGCAGCAGCTCCTCCTCTGACCACCAGTATTCATCCTCTGACAGATGGATGTGAGGGAGGAAGCAGACGACAAGGGGAGGCACTAGTGAGACTGTATTTATCACACCTTTATCACTGGGCCACAGAGCTCACGGCCCACGGGCATCCGTCTCTCTCTTACACACACACACACACACACACACACACTTCGTTGTACTTCTATCTCTGTACTGCTGTCTGTCAAGAGTCCGACAGAAGCTGTAAAGCCAGTAGACATTCGGCTCTGTGTACACCAGACATTACGGTAATTGCAGTAATCGGTCATACTGAAACTATAGCGAAGCGTTACCGTAATGTCTCGTGTAGACAGGGTCGAGTGAACCGAACTGCATAATGCATTACTCTACCCTTACACTAACCCTAACCATCCCAACTAAACCCATGAACACACACACACACACACACACACACACACACACACACACACACACACACACACACACACACACACACACGCAGAGGGCACACGCATCCACGCATGCTGATAATGAGCAACAAAGCCCGCTTTAGTTCTTGATGCATTTTAATACAAGCACAGGGCATTGGCTATAAAGCAGTAAAAATAGGCCCACACTGCTGAGCAGATCTGAGAGCTGGCTGTGTGCTCGTACACACGAACACCGCACCAACCTCCTCATTATGTCAAAGGCATTCCATTCACAGTTAGCCACTGGCAATAAGTGCATATTCAGCTCAGCCCGCACATGTAAAAATGCTGGGAGAGGATATTTGGATTTTGGGTGGTTTCCGTAGATCAGAGGACAAATGAAGGGGAGAAAAACATTAGCAACAGTCGAAGGGGATTTTTCCTAGATGCACACTTATGTGATATGTAATCAGAGACGATGTAATGAAATACATACCTTTATACCCAAACACACAAGCAAATATATATAAAATGTTTACATTTAAACAACAAAAACCTAGATTATTATTTTTTTTACAAAACATCTTGCAGCACACAATGTTCATACCCTGACAAAATATTCCAAATATTTAGCACTGCATTTATAAATTAGATACACTGAATTGTAATTTAAATTATGCATTTATATTATATGTTAAGACTATTCAACCACAGCAAAGGGCTCAACTGGGCAAAACGATAGTTTGGGAGAAAAATAAGAGCCTCTGACAACCAACTCTCCAAGCAGACACACTAGTCAAAGCACCAAACGGAGGATTAAAAATATAACCAGAGTCGCAACACAATATCCAAGTCCGACGTCCGAGGGCCTCGCCGTTGTCCAGAGGATCAAACAGACCAGCAGCTGGCGCTGCAGCTGAGCGCGGGGAGACGCCGCTAGTCTTTGTCATGCATCTGCTGCTGCATCTTGTTCAGCATCGCCTGCATCCTCTTCAGCTGCAGACAGGGAGGGAGAGTTCAGGTAGGTCAATCACGTGTGCGCCGCAGCGCCCCCTAGTGGCAGGTCAGGGCAACAACCTGACTTTATTACACGAAATACTCTTCCAGACAACCCCCCCCCCCATAGTGTCTTGTTGTACTGGTCAGACAAAGCATCATTGGGTGTCGTGCTTTAACTTGTGGAAAATATAACAGGTCTATACTGAATGTTTGTTTGACAAGAGAACAGGTTGCTCCTTACCTCCTCGTCTTTCATTCTGATGAGTTTCTCGGTCTCTGGTGTCGAGAGCGGCAGGATGGGGACGGGGCTCTCGATGCGGTTGTCCTGAGCAAGTTTACTGAGAGGGATGGAGAGAGGGAGAGAGGGAGAGAGGGAGAGAGGGAGAGGGAGAGGAAAGGTGAAGCTGTGGAAGGCTGGATGGAGCTGACCTCCCGTCCGCTCTCAGGTACCTGGTCATCTCCTGTATGCACTGCGCTCTGTAGTTCTCATAATGGACGTCACAGGTCACGTCTTTCAGGTCGTGCATGTGCGAGCGGATCAGCACGTTCCTCAGCTTGACAAAGTCACAGTGCGACTGGTTCTCCACTGAGGACAGGAAGGCGAAGTCACTGGGAACGCTCCAATCCGAATCACATGTTTAGGACAACAGGACGTGGGGGCGTACCTTCAACGATCCCCCAGGGGTACAGTCGTCCTCTCACCCTCTGGCCTCGTGCCTCCACCACCGTGTTACTGCCAATCACAGCGAAGGGGGTGCACTCCTGCTCACAGAGGTGAGGGGTCAGGGTCACAACCATGCTCCCAGGGGGTGCTGCCCCCTACAGGCTCAGAGTGGTATCGTTCAGAACAACCCGGAACAAACTTATTTTAATCGTATCGGTGATGTAATTGATACCGCGGTCTAATATTAACATAAAAGAGACGTGTTCTTCACCTCTACTGTAAAAGTAGTCCCTTGTGTGGTGGCACACCCACCTTCAGCTCTTTGTCAAGCTGTTTAAACTCTTCATCTTCATCGGAGTCACATTCTGGGAACTGGTAGACTTTGATCCCAAACTTGTCTATTTCTTCCCGTATCTCAACACACACACACATACACACGGTTGTTAAGAACTGACACACAATCCAGCAAGCTAAGTCTGGAGATGGTCTGACTCACTCTGTCCTTCAGCTTTTTGATCTCATTCGGCGTGAGACAGTCGGCTTTTGCGATGAGCGGGATGATGTTCACTTTTTCATGCAGAGCTTTCATGAACTCAACGTCCACCGGGCGCAAGCTGGACAGAAAGCACAGGAAGGGGTGAGCGACCGCAAAGTCCTCCAAACATGTTCGGTCAACTGTGCAGAGAATGTGTGTGTGTTTGTGTGTGTGTGTGTGGTTACCCGTGTCCAAACGGTGGAATAAAATAGAGGCAGCAGTGGACTCGGTTGTCCTGGATGTTCTTCCTGTTCAAGCCGCTCTCGTCCCTGAAGTACTGCTCAAACTGTTGATCGACGTAATCTGTGATCGGTTTCCAGCTGGGACACACACAGTCACACACACACACACACACACACACATGAGCAAAGGCTCCTGAGCTGATCTCACCCTGGTGAGTCCTGCAGCTCACCACTCGTTGTTGTTGACGGCATCCCCGAACCCCGGCGTGTCTACGATGGTCAGCTTGAGCTTCACTCCCTTCTCCTCAATGTCCACAGTGTGTTTGATGATCTCCACCGTTTGGTTTATGCGCTCTGTCAACAGCAGCACACAACATCGCCGTTATACTTGTGCTGGAGGGTCGGTGGAGCCGTGAAGACTCACCTTCAGCATTCAGTAGCTTCCTGTCTTTGTAGAGTTCTGTGAGGAACAGGCTGTTGATCAGGGTGGATTTACCCATGCCAGATTCTCCTGCACACACACACACACATACACACACACACACACACTCATGATGATCAGACACTGATCAGAATCTCAAATAAGTTATGGTTCATTTCAAGGCTGATACAGCAGATGAATTAGGCCTTGTATCTAATAACATGACAGTTCTGTGTATGTGTGTGTGTGAGAGAGAGAGAGAGAGAGAGAGAGAGAGAGAGAGAGAGAGAGAGATCCGCTGACCTGCCACCATCAGTGTGAAGTCGAAGCCTTTCTTCACTGACTTCCTGTGCACCTGGTTGGGCAGAGTTGCGAAGCCCACATACTGTTTCTCCTGAGGGACGACACGGACACACACACACACACACACACACACACACACACACACACACACACACACACACACACACAGGGGCAGCGTTAGTGCCACAGCTTGACGGGAGGATCAAAATGATCAAAGAGCCAGTTTGACAATCAAAGGTATCGCCCGTCACACCCGGGCTGGTCCACACCCGGGCGCTAGTTCAGGACCTGTAATAACCCTGTGGGCTGGGGGGGGGCTTTGGTAGTGCCACACGCTTTAATGTCTACAAACACGTCTGACGCCCCGGAGCGGGCGAGAGACACCAGCGGGACGGAAAACCGAGAAGGGAAAAACAGCACATGCAGCGTTCCTCCCAGTGAAACTCCCAGGAGCAGTTTTCCACGACAGCCTTCACGTCCAGAATCAAGAGATCTGGACTGAGCCAACGTCACCCCCCCCCCCCCCCCATCCCATCTGAGCTTCAAGATGTACATTTAAAGAGCACACACACACACACACACACACACACACACAGGAGGGGGGGTAGGGAGAGAGAGAGATGGGGAGAGAGAGAGAGGGTGAAAAGGAGAGAGAAAGAGAGATGGGGGAGAGGTAGAGAGAGAGATGGGGGAGAGAGAGGGAGAGAGAGAGAGAGAGAGAGAGACTGAGAGAGCATTCAGAGCTCTAAAGCTCTTTCTCCGGTCTGCACACTCTCAGCCAGGCCCACAGCCGGCGTCCTGATAAGCTGTCATAACTCCTTAAAGGAACTTCCGAGGGTCTCCTGCAGCGAGCCAAAATCTCATTCAGGAATAAAACAAAGCGGGCGGCCACCCGAGGCCAGGCGCATCCCACAGCGAAGGCCCCCCCGCCGGCGACCTCTGAGCCGCCGGCTCCGTGGAGCGTCAAGGACGCCCCCGCCGGTCCGTCTTCCGGACGCCGGCGTCCTTTTACCTTCTGCCTGGCGGTCCTCACTCGCGGACACAGCAGCCGCTCCACCAGCTTCTCCTGCAGCGTGATGGCATCCATCCCAAACCGCTACAGCGCCGACAGACTGACTGGAATAACCACGGGCTCCACGCAACTCCGAAAAACAGCCCGGCGGGGGAACAGGAAAAAGGGAAGAAAAAAACCAACAAAAAAAAAATCCCAAGCCTTGATGGGCTCTGGCCGCGTGTCCGTTCCCAAACTGTCCTTCCTGTTTGTGCTCCTGTGATTTGCTTCCTCTCTTTTGTTTTCCACGCTTCTGGGCTCACAGCGATCCCGATCCCTGTTCAGACAGGTATGAAGGAATTCTCGCTGAGAGGGAGGGAAAAGGAGCGAGGGAGCGAGGGAGAGGTGGCAATTTGAGGGAGGAAACAAGTGAGGGATGGACGACTATAAGAAAGTCATTCATTCAGCTGGGAGTCCCTCCCCCAGCTGAGGCAGCTAAAAACAGAACTCCGCACTGAGGGGACCGTCCCCCCACAGAGGGGAGGGATGGGAGGGATGGGGGGGGGGTGCATGGAAATATAAGAGTCCGATTGAAGGCGGGGGTGAGCTCAGCTGTGCTCACAGGCTGACAATGGATCCAGACCAGACACAAATAGTACGAGTACAGGCCTGCAGAGAGACACCATCTTCACCCATCAATCCCAGTACCCAGGAGATGAAGAGAGTGTGTGTGCGTGTGTGTGATGAAGCTGCCGTGCGTACGTGTGTGTCCAGGTCAGTCCTGTCACACTATCAACGCAACAGAACTGCGTTGAGGAGAGATCAAAGGTGGTTTAAAGAACATATATTTTTACTTTCCTGCTTTTCTGATCACTCAGCAAAACTCCACTGTCACAAACAAACACACATATTTATCAGAGGCTCCACGTTTGACAAGAATCAGTGTGATTTTTTTTTAAATAAATTTGTCATTATTAACTATGACAGTTATGGTTGGAAACTGGTGTGGAGGTGGAGGGTAAACTGGGTTTAAAAAGTCTGGTCTAGACTGAGTGTGTGTGTGTGTTTGTGTGTGTGTGTGTGTGTGTGCTTGATGGCATAAATTGCACTCAATCACTTCCAGATGTGTCTGGTGGTGTGTGTGTGGGTGTGTGTGTGTGCGTGCGTGCGTGTGTGTGAGTGTGTGTATGTGGGTGTGCGTGCGTGTATGTGTGTGTGGGTATGGGCTGTGCTGAAAAGAGGGTTTTTTTGTAGACACACCCCAGAGTGACGCCAAATCCAGGATGTCTGATTCAGTTCGACTCTTCGCCACAAGAGGGAGACAGAGAAGCCGATTAATATCCCTCATTGACAACATTGACGCGCTTTTTTGTGGGAATAAAATGGATGAATAATCTTAATTTGTCAGATGATGACGTAGGGGAGGGGCCTGAGTTAATACCATTTATCCATTAGTACAGAACAAGAGGGGTTGGGCTCTAAAGGCCATCTATAAAGGGAACAGATGTCTTGAATGGTATTACAATGGCAGACCCCGACTACACCCACCCATTCAGCCTTTCTCAGCCACCAGCTGTCAGTTTCTCTGTTGCACACTAATCCTCTTCATTCACTTTTCTCCACAATTAGATTTAAAATGGGGTGGTTGATAAATGAACACATATGGAAACACACCTTCCTAATCATTTAAGAAGTGAACTTTTCCCACCAGAGGGATTTAAAATAACAGGCTGATAATAAATGTAAGGTCCAGATGTGGTTACGGTAAAGGCCTTCGTTATTTTAGTCTGCTCTTGACTTCACTTCCGACTTCACGTTTTGTCACGGCAAGGCGGCCTGTCCCCCCGACCTCGACCACAGTGGAACAGTGACTGATTTACTGCAGACAAGACTGAAAGCGGAGACCCACACAAACACCAACGGAAGTTCTTACAAAACATCTGCACACAGGATACCCTTTGCTCAAGTCGGTTTAAGACAAAGGATTTTCATTTTCAAGCCACCTATACCTTTTTCCGATAATTGTGTACGTCGCTGCCGTGTTTTCACACAAAATTCTTATCTTGGGCGCATCAAAAATCATTCAAATCATTCTCGACTGAATTAAATATTCCTAACATTTCCTCTTTTTTTAATCCAATCAAACACTGCGTGATTCTCACTTGGTCGATAATGTTGAAAGAAATGCGGAACAGACTTTAAAAAAAAATTTAAAAAATCCCTTTTGCGTTACTTTCTGCTCCATCACTGTGGTTCTACGGTTGCGCTGGTCGGTTGAGCCAGAACTGAACTTTCTTTTCCACTCTGATGTAAAATCTTCTGGCCCCACAGGAAGCCACCGTCAAAAGGGCCCAGCAGTCGACAGCCCGCCCACAAAAGCGCACACACACACACACACACACACATATGCAGGCACACACACATGCAGGCACACACACACACACAGCGTTCTCTCGAGCAGCGGCGGCCTTGAATGACTGCTGCGGTTCAGATTAACCACACTACCTATATGAACAGCAACGAGCCTCCATCTCATGGGATTAAGACTTGTAATCCCAAACATTCCCGACCAGAGATTTCCTCAAAGAATCTCGCAATCTGGCTCAAGGCTTCTTGAAGCCTGGGGTGGAGGATCGAGGAGCAGCAGGGGGGGGGCGCTGAGGCCGGCCTGCGGCGGCCCGCGGGTACGGGAGCGGCCGAACGGCGGAGGCACCCGAAGGCACCGCAGGCCCAAACGCCTCAAATACCTGGTGGTGAGGGAGGACGGAGCGCTCTTCCAGAAAAACCTGCTGAGGCAGAACCCTCCGAACGCTCACAGCCGTACGCGGAAGGCCTCCGGGCAGGCGGGGGCCGTGTTTGCGTCGCACCAGAGACGGAAATAAACCGACGGGGATCTGAAGCGAGGGGGGAGCTGGCGCTTTGGGCGCTAACGTGGCGCTAAATGAAGCCCCAGAGAAATAGAACTACTGCATGAGTGCATGAGTCAATCCACCCGGGGGGGGTCGGTGCCCCCCTCCGACGGACACGCCCGCTCCTGGTCTGCAGCTGGCTCCCAGTCAGAACCAGCGGGGGTCCCGTCTGTGGCCCCCGAGAAGGAGGGAGACTCGAATGGAGGCAGACGAGCGCAGCGAGCTGAAAGCTGAGATGAGCTTCGACCCGACGCCCTTCACCGCACCAGGCCCTAAAACACGGGGGGGGGGGGCTTCCCCAAGGTCTTCACACACAGGACGAAGGTGAACCTTTATGGACAATCAGGCGGATTCTAGTTTACAAGGTCGAGAGTGGAGAGCAAACGTCATCGGGATGAGGGGGCAGGAAATGAAGAACTGTGTTTCACCACATTTTAGACCGAGGACGTGTGCGACGTGTCTGTCGAAGTTTCTGATCAGAAACGAGCCTCTGAGCGCACCCAGGCACGCATAAACCCCCTCCCCACACACACACACACACAAACACACACTACGCCGAGTCGCGTGATGTCCACCGCGCTGCATCCGAGCGGTGATGCAGACGGATTAAAAAAGGAAGGCCGTCGCCTGGCAACGGGATAGGACAGCGCAAGCGAAGGGAGCTGTCGAGGAGAGGAGGAAGAGGAGGGAGCAGGAAGAAAAGAAACAACGATGATTTAGGATTGATTATCAGCGGTGATGTCAGCCCCGCTGCTTTGGCCTCCTCCTCCTCCTCCTCCTCCTCCTCCTCCTCCTCCTCCTCCTCCTCCTCCTCCTCCTCCCCCGCAGGTGCAAACTGGGCCAGATGGAGAGTAAAATGTGGGAGGTGGGGGGGGCGTGAAGGTGAAGTCACGTGATCACAATCACCTCAACCACTGGAATCCGCCTGCACGTTTACAGGACAGGGGTGCAGTAATGGGAATCACACAGATCGATGTCAGCTCCCACCGGTCCTCGGGGGGGGCATGGTAGACAGAGAAAGCTGATTAACGGGATCTGGGATCAGAACAAATTAACAGAGGCGATCCAACAGCTTTTAAAGGTGTTTATGAAGCAGTTCGGAACAGTAATGATGATGATGATGATGATGATGATGATGATGATAATAGCAGTGACACCAGATACACAAGGTAGCTGCTCTGTGAAGGTGTGTATGTGGGTCAAGGGACCTGGAGTGGAGGTGAGACAGTCTTAGACGGTCTTGGGGCCCCCTGCTGGAGGAGGAGGGGGCCCCGGGGTCACCAGGGAGGTGGACCCCCCACACACACACACACACACATACACACACACACACACACACACACACCGTGGCAGCTGCGCCTCTGGGCCGAACAATGGGCGGGGAGGGCCTCGGTGAAATGAGCCGCGGGGGCGAAGTCGAGCGTGGTTCTGAGCGAAGTGGGTCAGGCGGTAATCGCTAATAAATCCAGCAAAAGACGACGGGAGCCCTCGTGACGCCGCTGCTCCACATGCGCGTCTAGAAACCTGCACCCTCCTCTTCCTCCGGGGGGGGCATCAGTGATGGCACGGCGTCCGTGGGACCATCGGAGGTTGCCACACACGGACACGCAGAACCGGAGGGGGGAGGGCGGGGACGCGCGCATCAAAGCGAAAGATCAAAGCGAAACGCGAAGAGGTCGGCACTCACCTCCACGCTGTCCTCTGTCGGCCGCCGGGGGGGTGGAGGACGAGGATGAGGAGGCGCAGGTGCAGGGATGCGGAGCGGCGGCCGGGGGGGACACAGACAACGGAGCCGTCAGTGCTCTGCTCGGGCTGGGATCAAAGGCGGCCGGCTGGGATCAAAGGCGGCGGGCTCACCTGTTTTCACCGGGATGCGGCTCTTGTACTTGATGCTGGTCGTCATGATGACCGCTCTCCTCCCTCGACCTGCAGCGACGGCTCTGAGGCGGCGGCCCTCCTCAGCACGGACGGAGGGGGGGGCGGGATCAGATGACAGGACCAAGCCCCGCCCCCTCCAGGGATCCAGCCAATCACACAGCGGGGGTCTGACCACGGGGAGCCCCTGTTTGACGCCGTCAAACGTCACCCACTGATCGATCCAGGGGTGGTGAACAACTTTAGGATGTTTATTCAGCATATCAGAGGACAAAGACATTACGTTTGTTTGTCAGGTTTTATTTCAAAGAGATGCAAAAGATGATGCCCTAAAAAAGTCTTTGTTGAAAGTTCCCTCATGATGATCCAATTTAAAAACATTGCATATTAATGACATGCCATTATCAGGTGGGGCAGCCCACATACAGCATGATGAGTAAGTGCACATTTAACAGAAATAAGTTTTCATTACATATATTGGCACCACCTAAATAAAAACATCAGGTATTAAATGAAGGAGTCTTAATTTGGCACCAAATTTACGCTCCTGTACCTCACGTAGGTAAACGTTAAACACACTGACACTTAATTAACACTTAGTTAATCATGGATGCAACAACCGCGACTACGTACACCGTCGGCTATCCTGCCTAAAACAAATGACATTTGTAGTGTTTTTAACACAACTATGGCCTCTCATTAACAGAATCTCTCTTTGACAGTATATCTGGCTTGTGACCATGGTTACCCTTCAAAGTGGCAACAGCAATGGCAGTGACATGATGAAAAACCAAGAGAGGAAAAAATAAAAGATATATTTTTGTAAAAACATTAGTATGATTGCAAAAAGATTAAAGTACCGTTGTTGGTGGGGGGCAGCTTTAGGAAGCGCTGCTGTGATCGAACACAACCTGATTGTCAGTGATTATTATTGACAGACAGAACTGGTGGAGACACTTTACCCAGTTCCACCTGGCAAATTGTTATAAAGTAATTCAATGTAAATCCCCAAGATTCAGAACGCTCTTGAAGGGTGAAAACATCAGCGATGAGCTCCAGAACAGATGATGGATGGATGGATTTTCTGACGGAGGAAGACTGGTGTGATGATGCCCTCCTCAACATGTGGATGGATGAACGACCAGGTGACTGAGTGTGTGTACAGAGATGTGTATGTGTATGTGTGTGTGTGTGTGTGTGGTGAGCGGATGGGGTCGAGACCACGTGCACCGACCCTCACTCGTCTGATTTCATCTTCATCTGGGCCTGCATCTGAGCGATCATCTCCTGCATGCGTCTCAGCTGCAGAGAGAAATAAAATGAATTATGTTACTATTTTACAAAAGGTATTGACATATTTTACAGAATTACACCTGACTGTGTCTAACACAGAACTGAAACCTACACAGACATCATCTGTTCAACAGGAAACAGACAAATGTACAAAGATGAACAGGATTAATAGTACATAAGCGGTGAATAAAGTATTAAATAACTATCTCATTAATAAATAAAAAGTATAAGGGGTTTAGGGTACAGTTTCTCTAAAGGTAAGGGTCTTTGGTGTCTGGCTCCACCTACTGGCTACAAATGGAATGACAGCTTCGCTTTACGTTTCACTAAAGTATTGGCTGGAATCGTCAAACACGCATAAAAATACAGAATTACTCAACTTTTTAAATAAACTACTTTTAAGCATCAAACAGCCCATTGTTGGATCCTGATGCCTCAATGCTGATTTTTAAATTTTATTTTATGGAACATATAACAATTACAGTTTCACTTGGTTAAAATTATCATAGAAATCAATACATGGATAATACATACATAATTATTATAATATAAGTGAGGGGAATAATTCAAAGCCCTGACAACATTTAAGTAAATTATTGATCATGACTAGAGCTTTATTTTTTGCATTTATTAAATTATCGAGGTTATTTAAAAAAATAGTTAAGACATAGGAAGAAAGTGATTCCTTCTCCGGTATGTTCACAGAATTTACAAACAGCCTGAGCATGGAGACACACTCATGCTGCTCTCTTTCCCAAAGGTAAATAAAAACAGATACAACACTAACGTATTCAACAGATTTTTTAATTACTTGTTGTGTTTTTTTTGGTTCTGACTGATTGCCCATATACATGTGTGTGTGTTCCTACCTCAGCCTCTTTCTGCAGGAGGATCTGGTCTTTATCCAACACATCCTCATCCACAGCTCTGCAAAAATAAACCCCCAAACCATCAGAAAACTGTTTCAAATAGTGGAACTCATCTCTTGTTTATGTGAGATGCATCGGTGCCTCACCTGCCCGCTCTCTTAAGCCTCTCTGACCGGAAGTTCTCGTAATGCAGGTCCTGAGTCACCTCCTGGAGGTCCTGCATGTGAGTGCTGACACAGACAAACGTGCAAACATTTATTCAGACACTAGAGGGCACTCGAGCCCGGCAGTTCATCTCACTTGCGTTTAGCTCTTGGTGCACACCTGCCAACATTTTACAGTCATGGGTTCAGACACCTACACAAGCATGGTGCGCAGTTTGAGGAAGTCGTTGTGTTCCGGGTTCTCCACTTCCACCACTCCCCAGGGGTACAGGCGCCCTCGGATCTTCTTTCCTTTCACCTCAATCAGTTGGTTGGAGCCAATCACGGCAAAAGGAATGCTGGCCTGCAGCAGACACATATGGTCAGTGAGAGTCGGGAGGAGGACGTACGGAAAGGAGGACGGAAAACAAGTCCGCTGCGTTCCGCTCGCTTCGGCTGCCTCGCTCACCTTCAGGACCCTGGTCTGCTCTTTGAACTCCTCGTCCTCGTCAGAGTCAGCGTCGGGCAGCTGGTAGATTCTGATCCCGTGCTCTGCAATCTCATCCAGGATCTGATGATGGAGAACACAAAGACAGGATGAAACGATGAGGTCACGACCCGACTGTGACCTCATGTGAGACACATTCTACTGTACGAGGGCAAGCTCGGCGGGTTTGGACCATCAAATAAACCAACGATGGAGAAAAGACCCCAATTAAAAACTGTCATATGAAGACCCTCACACCCCATTACACAAACTTAATTTTCCAGAAATTATTCAACTGTTGTGATTTTAACACAAATGTGAGTGTGTAATTAATGACCTATATTAAACTTATATTTTATGACTGACGCCAAAAACACATAAATAAGACGTATGCAACCACATTAAGACTGCCAAAAGGACACAGGCTGGTTGGTCATTTCACCCACAAACAGAAGTTTCGGTGGAAGTCCAGACCAATCAGAGGGTGAGTGAGTAACTGTTGTTGCAGCAGCACATTTAATTAAAGCCCCCCGTGGAGGCAGGGAGGGGTGAGACAGAGAGGGGAGACAGGTGAAAACTAATAACACCCTGTGTGCGTTTTAAGTTCTGAAAGAATGTGAAGTTCTCAGCCTATTTTCTGAGTCATTTCTGGAAACAAAGGCGCTTTCTTCCCCTCTACCTCAGGGACAGATGGTAATATTTATTATTCTAAGCATCAAAGCTGCATTTTTCTTTTGTTTTCCCGAGAGCACAATTTTGGGTCAACAATGCAACCTTAAGTAATCGAGCCAAAAAAGCCAAGTGCTGTTTTCCGGTCATTTTTGGGGGACTTTCATGTGCTGTACTGTATGACAGGACAGTGGTTAGTCGGGCGGGCGACTGGGAAGTGAGCGGAGGCAGCCCCCGTTGGAGCTCTTGTTATGGCGGTCGCTTGTTTTCTCAGCCAGCTCCGAGCCACGGTGCGTTCGAGGCACTGTGTGCGCGGGGAAGACAGGGTATTGTTGTGAGGCAGGTCTAAAAACAAACAGTCTTCGCAGGACTCAGAGGAGAGCATGACACGGGACCTTCATTCGCTCGCTCTCGATTTATAGTTTCTGTCAATATGGAAGCTGGACAAACACGGTACTGACGGTCCGCGGCTGAAATACTGCAGCGGGAAAATCTGGGCTCGGTGTGAAAATAAACAACAATGACAATGCCAGGAAAAAAATGAAAAAAAACAAAAATTCAGATTAAATGCAAATGCAACAAAAAAAAAAGAGTAAAAGAAGTTTTATGACACACTCTTACTGCTTATCTTCAAAAAATACACGGTCATCGCCTGACTTTGAGTCTTGTTATCGCCTGTTTGGCCTTCATACACCCAAAGCTGCGAAATAACAGTCCACCACAAGTATTTTCTTTCATAATATGTGCTTTGTACAGCCTGACACCTGTAATAAAAACATCTGGGGGATAGCCAGGTGTCAACGTCACGGGCCGCACCGAATCCTGGTTGTCTGCTGCTGATTTACTGTACACAATGTAGGTCTTAATCCCTAATGTTACACCAGACACCCCCTCCTCCACACCATGTGTTTTTGTTGGCAGAGGATGTTGGCAGCTAAAACCTTCAGATTTTATTACCTTCACACACTCTCTCTCACACGCACACACAGACGTACATGTAAATCTCACTATATTAAAGCACGTATCAAAGGTGTAAACATGGAGGCTGGTATGGGCCGACAGAAAATGTGCAGGTGAATCGTATCAGACATGCGTTCCATTCCTTAAGGGGCTTAAGGGTGATAGGAATGGCTGTATTAAAAACATTGATGTGGTTAGGAGTACCCAAATATAGAACACACACACACAAGTCTATATATAGATATAATTACATGGACGAAGTCATGGCTAAGCATTTCTCACTAATGCTGCACAGCAGTTATAACCAAAACCACCAATCACAATGAAGCCGGGAGCAAACACATCATTACAGGGATGAAAAGCCTCATCGCGTCAACCTGGGAGTGAATAATATTTTTGTGTTTTGCTCTGATATGCAAACCCACAAAAATATGAGGGACTCAAATGTCTGCTGAGCAAAGACAAACACTCTCTGGACAAACAAACAGATGTTTTTGTTATTTTTAAAAAAAAAAAGACTAAATACATCTTTAAAATGGGACAGCGGTGCAGACAGCCACAACAGAACCTCCCTATCGTACAGTACACTATTGACATGAAACTCCAAAAGGGAACAATACTTGGAAGTACAAACATGTAACAGAGCATTCCTGGGAAATTAACCACTGAGAGGGAAAAAAAAAAACATCGGCAAAAGAGTCAAACTGAATCTTGATATCAATGAACAGTGATTGACAAGAGCGTGGATCTCCACGGCCGGCGCCTTTTACGTAACATTTATGTAACCTCTGAGCTGCTTTCCAGCCTCTGTGAGGGGCCGTGTGAGTTCAGTAAGTCACCAGCGGTGTTAAAAATGTGATTTAAGAGATTTTAAGGCTTCATCACAAAGAAAAACTGCCTCGTGTGACAGTAGACATGGGGGAGGCGAACGAAGGAGGCGGGAAGGGACGCACATAACACTGCCAAAACTGTGATGTTGTCGAGTTGATGATGATCCTGAACGTCTGATTATGTCCTCACAACGCACTAATTAACACAAAAGCAAGCTTACTCTGCATCTTTTTGAATTTCATTTAGTTTCCATTAAAAAAAAAAAACCTTCAAGTCCCCAGCACAGGTCAACCACCTCTTTATAAAACAGTGGTAGGAGTCTAAAAAAAAAGGTTTTCTGTGCACAAACAGCGTCATCGTACCTGGGTCATAGAGAGAGTGAGGTTTCTTTAACACTAAAATGGGAGGAAATAATCATATTTGCTGATCATATCAGGAAAACATTCCAACTGCAGCTCCGGGATAAATCCGTTCCTGTTCAGAGCGCACCTGAGAAAATTAAACGCTGAGGTATCTGATGAATTGGAGCTCCGCAGTCAAAGAAAATACCGTAAGTCAAATAGTATTTATAGAAATGCAAATATACGGTTTCTTCCCATGTCACATATAGTGTCATCTCAAAAGAGCCCCCTGATGAGATCAAAGTCAAGAATGGTACGGGTGGCCATTTGACCAAAAAACTGCAGTATTTACTAAATTAAAGAAGAATGTTCCTTACGTAACTCCTTCTAAAAAAGCGAAATGTCTTTATTTAAAAAGCTCAGGGAGCATCAGTGAGGGCCTTATGTAAATCTGCCAACGGACAGAAACATTTACACAGACTGACTAGTACGGAGCCTTATTTCACTACCGTAAATATTATGGGTAAAACATATAAGACATCTTATTCAGTAGACATACAAGGACAGAGACACGCACAAAAAGAAAAAGGCCAACTTCCACCACAGTACATTCCTGTCAAACTTAATCTGCCGAATCTAATGCATATAAGAACAAATCTCCCAGGAAAGGCCAGACCTTCTGTTGCCTGCAGGGAGTCTCAGGGGATGA
The DNA here is from genome assembly GCA_911728415.1 of Lagocephalus sceleratus. Taxonomy (NCBI): domain Eukaryota; kingdom Metazoa; phylum Chordata; class Actinopteri; order Tetraodontiformes; family Tetraodontidae; genus Lagocephalus; species Lagocephalus sceleratus. The sequence goes on along the minus strand of CAJVRN010000237.1, from coordinate 3,581,313 downwards.
CGGAGCCCCAATAATACCTGATCTGAGGGAGGGGGGGGGCTGGAGGGATTTAGAACTGATGCCCAATATAAAACAAAACTAACACAGTAGCTACCTGTTGCCTAATCGGGTGTCAGGGCTAAAAGTGAGGATCTAGTGTGCTGAGCTTTACACATGAAGAAAGCGAAACCAGTCATCAACGCCTCTCAAAGGACACCTCCTCATAAAGGCCTGCATGAAATCAGAAGGAACAGATTTACTGGAAAGCACCGCCATGGTGGTGTGATGGCATCATATGAGTTACTGATCAAAAGTGACTTACACACACACCCACCCACACCCACACAACCACCCACACTTCTATTGTCTGGCCTGAGTATTAGTACAGTTAAGACCACCCACGACTCCTGCGGATCAGAGTGCACGAGGAGGAACAATCAACCTATTCATTTCATCTTGTCTCAAAGTGAGATTAAGAAAAGGACAGTTTGTATAATTTCAATTAAACATCGGATCTTGTGACTTGGTCTGCTAATCAAAAGGGTCTCAAGACATAAAAGTGACTCATTACCAGCCTGACAAAGTCCGGAAGGGCCACCTTTCAGGTTGGCCCTCAAGACAAGGAAACGTGCAGTTTTCACGCTGTTGCTGGGCTTTACCTTCTTCTCTGTGAACTAAGATTGTGTGTAAAGAGCCACTCATTCAGTGAGGAAAAGGGCATATTTATTATTCCAAAATCTGCAGAGACACGGACTGAGCCTGGTACAATGATCACTGGAGGGTAGAAAAATAAATATGTCCGCGTGTTTAAAACACAGGCAGGAAAGGGACCGGAGTAAAGTTGACCAGGGGCCAGTAAAGCAGAAATGAGGTAATCGCCACTCGGCCTTTAATCGTGTGGCACCAGACAGAAGGAAGCTGAACATGAAACTCTGCATCTGCCTCACACTTTCCCTTTCTCATGTGCTCCAACGGGGCCGTAAAGTTGATTCACACTGCAGGACCGAAACAACCTGAATGTACAAGACGAGGGAAACGAAAGGAAAAAAGTAAGAGAACTGTCAGCACCGTGGCTGTGGGGTGAAATATAGCGGGGGATAAAGAGCAGGGAGGTAGGTGGGAGTGATTGTCCAGAGGCCGCAGGGGAAAGACAACAGGGCTGCTGAGAGGAGAAGCAAAGCGGGGGAAGGTCTTTTGTTTACTAGCCTGCGCGAGAACAAGCGTGAAGCTGGGTTCCCCGACCATCGCCGCCTTTATGAGACCAACTTTAAGACTCAAACAAAGAGTTTTAAGAGTTTTAAATGCTATAGGTTTTGGTAGTAGATACATCTTCTTCCTTCTGCTAACAAACATGCCACCATCTTCACATCAGATAAATATTATACATCAGATTTAAAACTTTGTTCCAACTGTGTTCATCCTACAGATATATTATGCCTTCAAATTTCACAGTGCAAAATAAAAATCTACTACACACAGAAAGTGCATAAACTGCCTCAATGTGTCATATCTATTTTAAATACTGTTCCTCAGATCATGCAGGATTTTTTTAAGCATCTCAAGCTGCAGGAGCCAACAGTATTTAGGTTTACCTAAGACAATCTCAGGATGCCTTCAAGTCCAATATTTGAATTTCATATAACATTACCCGACTTTACTGTTAACTTAGTTAACAACTTAACGGTTTAATTAGTCACTGCTTGAATACGAATCAGTTAAAAACTCTGCACATTCATTTGATTTCTCAAGAATTAGTTACTTTATTTGAGTTTTCTATCTTTTAGGGAAAACCTCCACCAAACAAACAAAGAAGACAGTTTCACAGTTTTATTAGAATTCCAGGCTAAACCAACTATGTGCTGTCTACATTCAAACAGAAAACAACCCCGTAACGCAGTTTGAGACTAAAGCCCGACACAGGATATGAGAGTAAGGTTCCAGACTGAGAAGATAAGTCCCTCAATATACCCTCCTCAGGGAAACTTATGAGGTGGAGACCAAAGAGACCCCAGTAAAGGAAATTGGCATGCAAGCAAATTAAATTAAAAAAAACGAAAGACACAAAGAAGGAGAGGAAGAAAGTACGAGGCAGCTGTGAGGCACTGTGAGAGTAGGAAGGACTGGGTGAGAGGCGAGCAGAACTAAGGGGATGAACATGTTAACGAGCCCGGCGAGGCAGCCGGATGTGTCCTGTATGCAGAACAGTTTACACAGTCAAAGGAACTGTTTCCCCAACAGTCAAGCAGCCCTGCAAGGATGAAAAAGTAACTGTAACAAATAAGCAACAGAGGGCTGTGAGAGAAATGCGGGGAGTTACAGCATCCATCATCCTTGGTCACTTTTGTTTGCAGGCAGTTTCTTGGCTGCTGCTGCGCTGACCTCAAAGGAAGGTCTGCTACCCTGCGCTGGACTGAAAGGCTGGACTCAGGCACGTACACCTAAGAGCCACTTCAGCTAATCTGATCAAACAAAACAAATACACCAGCCATACGCAGTATATTTGTTCTCATGAGAGACACTTGAGGAGTGAATGAGCAGTGCTGTAAGATGCCGACAATGATTGCGTTTCCATGCTAACAGTAATAATTGTGATGAAATAAAAGAAGAGGGCTGATTTAAAGTTGGATAATGAGAAAGGGCCCATGTGAGCCCGCCTACATTTTCTATCGACGGAACGATTTAAAGCGATGGTGCAGGATGAAAACTAACGGGGTTTAATTGTAAATCTTTCTGAATGTCTTCACAACTTGCAAACACGGCCTGGCGTTTGTTTGTTAGTGTCAGGGAAATGACGAATAACGAGCTATTGTGTTGATTTAGAACATGCTTCTCTTCACAAACAGAGAGGCAGACCCAAAATGCAACAGCAGCACAAACTGTTCTCCCTTTGGGGACATGGGATGCCTTTTTAATTGTGAGGAAGATATTTCCTGACAATAATGATCAGGATAATAATCAGGAACCATCATGAGACAGAGGAAAACTAAATTAGGCAGCTTTATCTGTTTCACCAGCACACGGCAAGTGAATGTATAAAGTTTAGTTTTTTTTTTTTGTGCTACTACAAGTTGCAAAAGATTTTGGGGCAGAGGTCATGTTACCATCAGATTGTGTTTAACGGAGATTATAGACTGTGGGAGGCTGTCCATTCTGTTGAACTTTGCAGCTAATTGTTGCTTTTCCTGCAGTAGTGGGAAATGTCTGTTAGGGGAGCATTTACAAAAGAATGTGAACAAATCCAGCTGCACAGATAATGCAGACAGTTCAGCAGCAAGGAGGTCAGATCCAAGCGATACTGTTACAACAGCTATGGTAAACTAGGGCAAGAAAGAGATGTTTAGAACTGACATGACAGACAAAACACGAAGATAAATTTGCAATCGAAGTAATCAGAAAGGCACCAGGCTGTAGTTAGTTTAATACAGTGGTTTTTGTAAGACTCTGCAGAGCAGAACTCAGATCATCTGGTCATTCGGGACAATCATTAAAGGAATTTCACCTTTGAGGCCTGCAGCTTTGCATACTGGCTGCAATACAAAATAAGTGGAGGTAGCCGCTGTGTGAGCTCCAGAACAGTGACTCTGGCGTCCTAAGGTGCTGCTTCAGCAATTTCAAGCAATGCGACAGTGGGAGCCCTCGACAATGCAGACTCGCGGCTGAAGGGAACAGTGCGGAGTTGGACTCCTGTCAGCCTGACGCCGTGCCAGACCACCGGCCCCGAGACCTGAATGGGAGTCAGGTGGGAGGTCTTGGCTTGCATGGGCAGGTGGGGGGACAAGCTGACTTCCAATTAAAAACAGAGCAAAATGGTCTGAACTGAAAAAGTGAGCTGTAACAACAGGCCATTGTCTGCCCAGACTGTGTAGTAAAAGTGCAACTAATTCTTATTTTCCATTAGTTGGATGGATTATGAGACAGATAAAGAAAATCCTACAAAACGTTCCTGGAGCCCATGGTGAAACCATCAAATAACTTGTTTTTAATCAAATGGATTACGAACATCCTGTCATTATTTGAAACAAAGGAAATAGAAGTGTACTTTATAACACTTGAAAGGGTAAAGGTTGAACTGTGAGGGTGACATTAACAACAAGGTTATGTTTATATACTGTGAGTTAAGGAGACCCCCCACATGACTATAGTGGACAAAAGAAAGACATCAGATGTCCAACACAAATATCATTTGACTGTTTGCATCACCCTCACCCTTCTCTTCAGACGATCCCTCTCCCTCAGAGTTAGCGTGTCAGCCTTTGCGATGACTGGAACTATGTTGACTTTGCTGTGGATGGCCTTCATGAACTCCACATCTAGAGGCTTTAAACTAGAGGCGAAAAACATGACAGAGAGCAAGGAAAGAGGTGATTGTGAGGCTGTGGGAGGAAATAATTTTTACACCGCTGCTGTGTCTTTTAAAACCTCAGCAAACAGTGAATTCCATTGCTGAAAGTGCTGGGATAAACACGAGTAAATCAAAGAGAGAGATATCAACTTCTGCTGAGTAACGGCGCCTGCTCACTCACCCATGTCCAAATGGAGATATAAAGTAGAAACAGCAGTGCACCCTGTTGTCCACGATGTGCCTTCGGTTCAACCCACTTTCATCATGAAGATATCTCTCAAACTGATTGTCAATGTACTGGATGATGGTCTTGAAACTGGACAAAGGAAGACATTTTCATCTTTACATGAAAAAACCCTAAATTAAGAGTGAACTATCTTGTCTAGTTTTGTTGTATAACAGCACAAACGCACAATGATTAACTGTAAGAGTTTAAGCTTAAATGATTTTGATTAAAAAAAAAAAAAAAAAATCAATTACATAACACTGATTTGTGACTACTCCTCTATTTCCTTCACAATTCATTAAATAGTTGGAAGATGTTTATAGGCAGAGTATGAAGGAGTTGTTGTCAGCAGCTGATGATTCACAGATTGCACGAACAGATTAGACTAGATTTAAACCACTTGCTTTAAGATTCACAGGAAGAAGATCCATATACACACACAGACACACACATCAGGAATCCAGACATGTTAAATTTGGTGGGAGGAGAGGTAAGGAATAGGGAGTTTGAGGTGAAATCTGAGAGAGATGACACAGAAGGAGGAGGATGAGTGTGTGAAATTGACAGGAAATGTGTCCCAGCCGAGATCACTTCCTACTGCCTCACGCCACAGAAACACACCAGTCCTGGCTATTGATGGCGTCACCGTATCCTGGCGTGTCAACCACAGTCAGGCGAAGCTTAACTCCTCTCTCTTCTATCTCCACAGTGGACGCCTCAATCTGTACGGTTCTCTCAATCTTCTCTGTGAGGTGGAAGTACAAAAAAAACTTAAGGGTGGAGTCATGAGACATACACTTCCTGAGCCAGCAAGACTGAACTGGTATGAGTCAATAAGCTGGTTAAACACTGGGACTGGAGATGATGGATATGCCTTAAAATAAAACATTTCATATTCCTGCAGTTTTACCTTAGCAGCAAAACAAAATGAGCAGAGAGGCTTCGAGAGTCATGTCAGAAGCAAAACAAACTTAATCTAAGTCAAGTCATAAGGGTATGGCCATATTTTGAGATTTAGAGGCATTCTCAACATTCCTGTGTGTGTGTGAGAGGGTGTATACCTGCAGCACCAGGGATGTAACGTTCAGGGTAGAGATCAGTGAGAAACAGGCTGTTTATAAGTGTGGATTTGCCCAAACCAGACTCCCCTAAAATCAAAAAATGAAGAGAATGTTCTTTTGAGAAAATGATAAAGTACCCATTGAAACCAATCGGAAACAAATTAAGACAACAAAATAAGATGAAAATTAATGAGGGTCCACCCACCTACCACCATCAGGGTAAATTCAAACCCTTTTTTTACTGATTTTCGGTGCACTTGATTCGGCAGATTGGCAAATCCGACATAACCAGCAGCATCAGGGAACTACGGATAACACAGAGATATATTTGTAAAGGCAAGAGTATGAATTTAAGCTCAACAGGTCATTCGTTTTTGAGCATTAGCTCAAAATCTTCATCATTTTATAAACTAAATGGTGAAAAAAAGCATAAAAGCAAGATTGATGAGGATGTACACTAATGAAAAATTCCAACAGGCAATAAACTGCAGCCATTAAATACTTGTATTTATACAGGATATCCTCCCTGGATGCCTGTGCAAGCATGTGTGCATGAGATTACAAATACCATTTGTCTTAATCACCACTACTTATTAGGAAGGCCTCTCTTCTACTCAATATCACGGTGACGTTTACACTACGGACCACTCACCTTCCCTTTCTCGCCAGACTGAGACATCACTGCTGCCCAGAACGACTCTGCTGGCATAAACGATAATGACGAGGTTAATAACATCGGATAAATGGCAAGTAATAGAGAGAAAATGCAATCCTGCTTAATTAGTTTAAACAAATCACTGTAGCTGATGATGAATGAGCCAAGGACGCGCTGGTTCAAGCCTGGTTGTCGGATAAATCAGGCTCATTATTTTTAATGAGGAATTTAGTCAACTATTTATGAAGTAAAAAAAAAAAAAACTGAGGAATTTGACTTCTTGACTGGTCCTTTAAAGTCAGAATAAAACATATTACAGCAGTTCTTTATTGTGAAACAGAATCATCCGTAGGGTGATTTGTAATGTGACAAAAGTGGTCAAAGAGCAATAAGGATCATGTTTGTTCCCAGGGTCTCGCTGAACTAGTACGGTCAGCGTCCTGGGCCAGGCTGTAGTCCTCGGTAGACGACAGAGCAACAAGCACGCTTGATTTATTAGGAACAGACTGAGTGAGCAGGAAGAGCAGTCTCCGTTTTATCACCGGCCGGCTGGCACTTGACAGCTGGAGTGTGATAAACATTAGAACCAGGCTGAGATGCAAATCTGGTCTTGTAAAGTCAGCTGTGGCAAGTTGGCTTGGAAAGTGGAATAAACCTCTATAAAAATGAGTCCTGCAGCACCGTCCCAGGTAGCTGAATTTCTCAAAGTGGAAATGTGGGCCTCGGTTTCAGCACATGAAAGTAGACAAAGATCTCTGATGCTGGTTTCATCAAACCTACACTGGGAACAATGGGTGTTTATCCCCCTGGTTCCTGAAGGCCTTCCTACACAGGGCAGGGAACACGTGTCTGGTAATGCCCTGACCACAGTCCCCAGCCAATCACATCAATTTAGAAAAACGACAGGTTAAGAACCACGGAAAAGGTAAACGCCAAAGTATTTACACTGGCGTGAAACCACGTTTTGATGCCGATGAAAAGTAAGAAAAAAGGAGCAGGTAAACCCCTTTTTGTGGAACTAATTATCTCTGATCAGCCTCCACAATTAAAAAAAAAACCACTGATGTTCACTGATGTTGGAAAAAAAAGAGCAGAACAGAGACGCATAAATCAACAGAAAAGTGTGTTATGGAAGAAAGTGAAACGTTACAACAACAGTGTAATAACTTTATCTGCTAAATCCTGTCAAAGTCGATAAAATACAGAATTTGCTTTCATTAATGCACATGTGAGTCCTTTCAGTATCAGACAGACAAGCCTCCCCAAGTGTTGTGTTTTGAATGGCTCTGTGGGAACCAACATTGTCCCAGGGGCAGATTAATTAATGGTTCCAAGATCACGCTTGTAATATCACAAAGACAACACTACAGGACAGACAAGCAGTGAGCGGGAGGTTCAATTCAATAATGCTCTCTTATTAATGGCCATTTAATCAGCATGGCTGCTAAACTGCTTACACACACCCCACTTAACTCACTTAATGTGGGGGAGATTACACAGTTTGGGCCAAACAGGAAAAATGTCGCCTTACTAAAACCAAGGTTCTTGGCAATGTAAAGCATTTACTGTTGATTTATTGGCGGGAAAACAGCCACAAAAGGGCAGCGGGGCAAGAAGAACTATTCACCTTCCTGACACGCAGTATCAAGGACCCGCACACACCCTCTCCGTGGATCAAGACCTCTTACTGGAAACGGTGGAACAATTATTATTTATGATGGCAACACAAATAAACATTGAATTATCACTACACTTAGCAACAGGGACCCAACAACAACTGAGAAGGATACAATGCATCAGATTCTATTTTTATTAAATGGCTTATCAAAATAATCTGGAATAGGTTTCAAATGTGTTTTGTATTTGTCCAAACATTTCTTCCACACGGCCTGGCCCACAAAGGTGCTGTTTATTATTGTAGGACACCGCCATTTACACCAGTGAGATAATAGTTCGGCCACACTGGGTGAAAAAGTTTTGTTTTTCCATTATTGCCATGGTGCAAAACAGGAGGAAATATCCACTGGACCGAGACAGATTTCGTCCCTGGCACAACGCCGGTGGACAGGGTTTAAGAGATGATGTCAAAGGAAGTAGAAAGGTCAGAGAGCGGTGAAGGTGCCAGATCAGAGGTCTCAGACGTCTTACAAAGATGTGTTTTACTTCTGATAACCAACCGAACCGTCAAGTCGGATAGCGGGTTCGGATGTTTAGGAACTACGGAGTTCAGCTGCCGCCCCGAGATTATACTTGGCATAATCTCCGAAAATGATCAGCATTCAACAAGAAAGGAAGCCAAAAATGCATGTTTTTACAAAGTCAATAACAAGATGGATGATAATTCTTCAATGGTGGCACCAAGCCACGTCTTAGACACAAAACGACAGGACGTAATCGTTTCCATCGTTATTGTTAATTTGTCCAAACACCAAATTTATTTTGTGGAATTGTGGCCTGTCCTCAAAGGTCGGGGATAAATCAGACGTTAAGTGCAGGAATGTTACACAAAAGGGCGTCCCAGGAGGTTTATGAAAGACGGTTCCAGTGCAGATTGTGAATCAGAACGAGGCCTTGGGTCCACATTTTGACAAGAGGGCCACCTGGGTGCACAAAATGTCAGTGGGTGTTGATCATGGGTGAAACGCACAAGCCGATCAGACAGAAGGGCGGGGTCGGGGTGTGTCCGGGCCTGGTGGATGTCCACCACACCCAGTCTGTCCAACACTGGACCTGGTGGATGTCCACCACACCCAGTCTGTCCAACACTGACCACCTTCTCCAGCACGCGCGTGACGTCACAGCCAGCGCAGACCCAGCCCAGGTCGCTGCCGTTGGGGGGGGGGTGGACAACTTTGGTCCTTTTTGCCCCTCAAAGCTGTTTTAGAACTCGGCTATGGGTGTGACGCGGCGCCGGAACTTTGTGGGGCTCCGGGTGAGACTCGTCCAGTTGTTGCGGCGGCTGGTGTCATGTTGCCCGCTAACGCTCCCGCTACACCCCCCCGGAATGTGTCCGTCCACTTCACAAACAGTCAGAGAGGAACGGAACCCCGATCGAAGCCTTACCTCGACTTAAAAGTGATATTTTGTTGATATACGGGGGGGGGGCTTTTATCCTTTTCGTCGCTGTCCCAGCCCAGGAAGGGAAACCCGGAAACTGTCCCAGCGGGACCGCCCCGCTCCCGAGTACTTTCCTCCAGCGCCAGCCCTGGACGCCATTACGGCTCAAAGGTCGCAGCGGCTCACCGCCCGCGACAGTTGCTTATTGGAGCCAACATGGCCGCCAACGGGCCCCAGTTGCCCCGTCGAGTTTTGTCGCTCAGAACTCCAACAATAAAAGTTTTGGGCAGTAAGATCAGACACAATATAACACAAGAGGTTTCTTATGTGACTACAAACATCAGACAGCTTTACAAGTAATCAAATGATTCACACAACATTCCTACTTTAAAGTAAACTGTCTGAAATCAGTTTTAAATGCAATATCGAAACAATCTTTGTCTTTATATTAAAGAATTTGTATCCTTATAATTATACGCTTATTTGACACATATTTAGATTTGAATTTATATGCCACCAGATATAAGTAGTTAAGCACATAGTTTTAGTGGTACATGACTGTATAAGCAGATTAGAGATCAATGACTAATATAAAAACCTGATTCCAGTAGAAACCATGACTTTTTATTTCAAGCGCAGGAGTACAGAGTATGATTTTTTTTTAAGTCTTAATATTAATATTTTCTCTCATGTTTTTTCATATTAGATTTGTGTCTTTTTATTTTGGCTTCGGAAAACAATATATAAAATAAGCTTTTCTATTTTTTTTTGCACTGAAAATAGATTCTTCTTCATTTTTCTTGCTGCTTTTACTATTGCCGACATCGTTGCTGTTGATCCTCATGGTAATAAGCAACAGCAGTAGCATGTTGTCGTCCTCATTTAGTACTTTTGATATTAAGATGAGGACCTTCAGGTTGATGTAACTGGAATTAACACGAGGTTTTATGATTCATTCAAATCCATGTGAGCTGCGCTCGCCCTCAGCCTCCCCCTGCCCCCTGGATTCATTGTAAATAACTGTTCAAACGCACAATCGCCATATAGCGCTTTATCCCTGTTATTGGTCCCTGGAGGATGCGGCCGTCGCTGATTGGAGGAAAGTTTTTCATCGCGGTCTTACCCCCACCCATCAGATATTCGTGGTCCGGTGCCACTGTGATTCCAGTTGTTTTCTCATCCCTCACTAACAAAGAGACCGAGAGCTGCCGTGTCCACCATCTCTGCGTAAATGCGCCGAGTGATGCGCAACTGAAGGTTTTTGAGAGAATTCTTCTTTTCGATCGAGGCGATCGCGCGAGTTAAGGTCGAGTTTGCAGGTTCGAAAAAAAAAAACATCTCCAGACAGACTTGATTCCACGCGAAGAGCGAAAATGGTGTCAGCTGGACTAGAAATCTTGGGACTATCGCTGTGCGTAATAGGCTCGCTCCTGGTGATGGTGTCGTGCGGGCTGCCCATGTGGAAGGTGACGGCTTTCATCGAAGCCAACATCGTGGTGGCTCAGACTATCTGGGACGGCTTGTGGATGTCGTGCGTGGTGCAGAGCACGGGCCAAATGCAGTGCAAGGTGCACGACTCCGTCCTCGCCCTCAGCCACGACCTGCAGGCGGCCAGGGCGCTCACCATCATCTCCTCGGTGATGGGGGTGCTGGGGCTCATGGTCGTGATTGCGGGGGCGCAGTGCACCAACTGCATCCGCGCCGAGTACGTCAAAGCCCGCGTGGTGAATTCCGGAGGAGTTATTTACATCATCAGCGGGCTGTTCGTCCTGGTGCCCCTGTGCTGGATGGCCAACAACATCATATCGGACTTCTACAATCCACAAGTGCCCGCGTCCAAGAAGAGGGAGATCGGCGCCGCGCTCTACATCGGCTGGGCGGCCTCGGCGTTGCTGCTGATCGGAGGAGCGCTGCTGTGCTGCTCCTGTCCTTCCAGTAGCAACTCTGGATATTCAGTGAAATACTCACCCACCAAGAGAACCACACAGAACGGGGACTATGACAAGAGGAATTATGTGTAGCAAAGTGGCCCAAAGCCGGCGGTGCGCAAAAATACGCAGAGAAAAACTGTTTTTCTTTTTTTTTTTTTTTTTTTTTTAATATTTGACGGACGTTTTCATTGCACCTGCAGCTTTTTTTTTTATATATATAAAAAAGACATGAACTTTTGAAATTTGAAGCACCTCTACTGCTTTTAGACTGACTGTTCAGTTACATTAAAAATCCTTTTTGTATTTTTTTTTTTTTAAGACTATCAACTACAAGAGGTAGCACACGTGAAAAAGGAGTATCCTGGTTAGGTACCTACTTTTGTAAATCTTCTAAATCATTAGTATTTTTGAGGCGGTCGCAGCTCCAGCATGTTAGAGGACCTCTAGCCATACTCCGTGATTACTTTGCTCTTTTGTCTCTGTGTGCTTTGTCAGCACAAACCTGTACAGTAACTGAAAATAATTGCACTCCCACATAGTCAAAGACTCTTACCTCAATGGAACTACGCTTCATTTAGAAGGTTACAAAAGGGCAAAAGATGAAGACGATGAAGCATCGCTTAATCACAGACGTGCTTTTATTCAATGTGGCAATGTTTTTAGACCTGGGTTTCAGTCTGGTTGCCGCCTGTAATCCAAAAGTATACAGATCAGTAACTCGGCTGCAGTGAGCACCTGCGACTTTTCTCCATCCTTGCCACAGCGGGAAGTCTTTTCTTTTCAGATGATTTGAAGCATAAACATGTTTTCATTGATGTCCTTGGTGGTTTGTAGGTGAACGATTCATCCATGTAAACGAAGATGCAATACTCTCTCATTTTATTAAAATTAAAGTGATTATATCGGCTGAAGTCTCCAGTGGGAGTGTGTTTCTAAACAAAGTAACTGAGGCAGAGTTGCCCTCCAAGGTTATGAGTAATGCATGCCGTTCCCACCACGACTCTATGCACCCCCACGGCGGGAGAAAGTATTTTGGTTAGCCATAGAAATCCAGATGACAATACCCATTCAGCTAGAGTGGGGGGCTCTGCTGTTCAGCTCACAATACTTCAACACCCCCCTACGCACACACACACACACACACACATGCACGCACACACACACACACACCACCATCATTATCACCCACTTTTAGACCCCTCCCACCCCTCCAATTCCACACACTCAGTGAAAGGCGTTCAAATTAGAGCTATGGTGAAGCAGTTGTCTTCCCCCCCGAGTCACCCCCACGATCACATTCTTCATCCGGCCGGTAGATTAGCTTTACAACAGCCGTCCCTTTTTCTTTGTTTCACGACACCGTCACGTCTGCCGCAGCTCATCTTTGTACCCACCCTTGTGCAGCAGGTGGAAAGATGCGGGATTATTACATCTCACTGTTATGCGCCTGGGGACAAGGACAACAGACAACATGGGGCGTTTCTGCCAGTGGCTAACAGTCGGCTGACTTAAAATTGTGACTGGATTATGAAAGCTTATCCATACTTGTTTTGCTGTTCCTGTAAGATTCTTAGCAGGTCATATGCCCTTTTAAAAGTTGGGAAAAGTGACTGAAGAAAGTCACACTCTCTGTGGTCACTTTGGTTTGGTGCACTTGCGTGAGATCAGTTTTAAAACGTGGTGTGAAACGCTGCCCCGCTGGATGAAGCTGCTCCAAAAAATCCATCGATAACTTGCCTTTATTATATATTAAATTTAATATTTAATTGAATTGAGGCTCAAAGGCCTTTTTTTTGTCTTGACTTGCATCCAATCTAGAGCTTGTATACAGCGTTTGCAGCTCTAAAATCCACAGGGGCACACTTTATCAATTCAGAAGTTTCATCCACCGTGGTGTAGAGCCAGGAGTGTGTTAATCAGAGGGGGGAGCATCACTGTAACATCATCACTTTGTCTCTCTTCACAAAGATCTCGCTCCACTCTGACCTGCCCCAGGGAGGTGTTTTTGTCGGCTTGTTAGTTTCACTTCTGTTGTTGCCTCACAGAGGGTGACGAAGCGCAGGGTCCGTGTGGGGGAGAATATGTGAGCGGGGGGGGGGTTAAACGCATGTGTGTATGTGGGTGTGAGGACTTGGGGGGGGGGGGTTTAAAAAAAAAAAAAAAAAGGGTCCTCATTCCAATGGGGGGGACAGAAGCAAATAAGGCCAGTGACGTCACTCAATGGGCGCTTGCATGGTAACCAGCAGGAACCTGTGGTTGCCTGGTTACGAGGGCCTATAATGTGGTGGTATGGATGAGTTTAATAAAAGGCCCAGCCAGCAGAAATTCCAACAAGCGTGGACGCACACACAGTTAACGCGGGGGGGGTCTGGAAGGTGGGAGAAGGACTTACTTATGGTGGGTAAGTGGCCATCAGAAAAATGCTGTGACATCAGATCTGTTTTTCTGAGTGGTTTCATTCCCCCATTCAGCATAATTAATAAACGTGAAGGACAGAGGTGGCGACGCAGGGAGAACCGGAGAACCGCTTTGACCCCAAACTTGACCTCCCTCAGGATGACCTCATATCACATATGTGTGCTCCTGCCACTTAAGAACATGGATTTTCTTTGCGGGCCTGGCTTCTGGCGAACTTTGAACCCTGCCCCGGCGAGGTGAGGAGTCGCCGCCGTCGACCAACCGGCGGAGGGAGAATTAATCACGCGCGGGGGCCACGACACCCCCCCCACCCCACCCCACCCCACCATCCAAGATCCACATAGCACCAAATAAGCAGCTCTATGTGCAACCTCAGGTTTAATTTTAGCCAGAGGTGGAGCAAACAGATGAGGGCAGCAGCGTACGTGAGGCGGAGGATGAAGGAATCTTAATCAGTGTTTTCACAGACCGGCTCGTGCTTCCGTCGGAGCCAGCAGGTGCACGCAAGACAGCCGGCCCAGCGGGACGGAGCTTACTCACAGATATTAAAGCCAAGAGTCAGCAGGTGGTTAAACACGGAGGACAAATGTGGCTTTGTGCGTGGGTTTAAAGACCCCTAGGAGCTATAGAAAAACAATTCAAGACCTAGTAAGGAGGTTAGAGATGCAGATCAGAGAGGACTCACATTGGGCTCCTTTCTGCTTTACCGCTTGGTGACTCACGGGTTTTTTTTTTTTTGTTTTTTTTTGTCGCAGGCCAGCAGCATGACGAAGGCTTCCTGAAGAGAAGGCAGCAGGCCGGGAAAAAGCAAAGGGTGTGGGGGGGGCGGAGGGGGAGAGGGGGAGAGCGCGTCGGCGATGTTACAGGAGCTTCCTTTCACACGTGCACTGCAATCTGGTTCCCATGCGGGAGCTGCCCGGGCGACCACAGCTGTCCGTTTTTAGTCACAACAGCAGAGCTGGTACGACGTCGGCGGCTGGTTTCCGGGCCGTTCCTCGCGAGGTCGCCGATGCAGCCGAGGGTCACGTGTCAGTGAATCATGCCCGTCGAAAAGGTGCTTCCACAGAGAGGACACATCCCTGTTGGGCATCATGGCTCCAATAGGTGGTTTACAGTCGGTTCAAAGGTTATCTCAAACATATGAAAAGAGGGAGTTTGAACTCCTCTCACTCTCATGAGTGAGATCAGGTTTCCACACAACCTGCCATGGAAACAGCTGTAATCGATAAGCGGGCCCGGCGTGATCCACGGGTGTATCGAGACAGCTTCTGCCGTTAATTCAGGTGCCGCCATTGAAGGCGGGAAGGCGACAACAAAACAAAGCCGAAGCTTTATCTCTGGGAGCAGCGCGCCAGCGGACCGAGGCGCGTTTACACACAACAGCTCCGTCCTAAATAAGGAAGCCTCAGCCCCTCGTCCACGATGGCGCAGGGCCCATCGCTCAGAGTCCATCAAAATGGATTAGAAAAATGGAAAACTGCAGAACCCCCCCCCCAAGGAGTCCTCAAATCCCCAGGCGTAACAGTTTGTGACAGGGGTATGGTCATTTTATTAATTAAACTTTCAGAAATAGAAAGGACTCGGAGAGAAAGCGTGGCATGGCCCCTCCGTGTTATCATACTTTGCAGCTTTTGATTCTGGGAGAAAAACTCCGCAAACTACCAGCTTGTTGATTTCCAGCATTCATGTGCGCTTAAGCATGGCAAACACGGGTTGCGCACTGGAGTAGTGGGAATTGAGGGGCGATCTCATTGTTTCTAATTACTTTAAAGCAACGAGGACTTTAGGGGGGTTGTCATATAGAGTGTGCAGGACAAACACAGTCCACTGTATCTCTTTGTCTTTAGAGCTGCTAATCCCATCAGGAATCTGACATTGTTGGAAACAGAGGGACGAAAACAGCTGGAACCGCCCGAGAGCCACATCCCATCGGGATCACGGCTTCCATGGGTGACACGGCTGCGAGAAGCCCGAGGGAGCAAATCACGAAAGGAGCTAGCGACAGATTTCAAGTGACGGATCGATGACGGGGTGGCGTACAGGGCCTCCGCCGTTGCTACGTCCACGCTGGTTCTGTAGGGTCTGGGGGTATATTTCCATCAGTGCGTGTGTGTCGGGCCTGTCGCATGCCGCATTCCTCAGATGCAGCGTGGCGGAAAGGGCAGCGGCCCCACTTCACCAGAGGTGCAGGGGGGGTAACACTGTGATTGATGGCTGAGAGGAGAAGCTCTAACGACAGGCCGGAGAGCAGGTGGATCTTCGCTGGGACACGAGCAGGCTTCTTGAGCCCGGCTCCCAGGAACAGAGGCAGAAAAACCAGTCGATGACCTTGTGAGTTACGAAAAAAATAGGGCGATAAAGCAGCCACAAAAGGTATCAACCACGTGAAAATAGACAAGTACATACTTTTTTTTATGGGTACAAGCTGTTCTGGTTTCAGAAAGACTCCTTTGATTTTCAACAGCGCAACTACCTGATTTGTTGCAGGCCCAGAGAACGGGGATGAAAGATGGAGGCCAAATACATTTAAATAGGCATCTGTTTTATTTAACTATTTAAAACCATGTAAAAGGATCAGGCACTCAGATACAGGGATAAAAGACAAATGGGATAAAACGTTAAGAGCAAATATAAGACTTCCAAAGATTTACAGAATTACTGTACAGTATGAACACAAAGCTGATATAAAAACATTAAAAACGTCGACGAGGACCTCTGGACAGCACGCAAGAGTTCATCTAGAACACATCTACATTTTAAAAGATGCTGCCTTGATACTCATGACAGAAGTGTGATGAGTGCATCCAAAAACTTGCTCCTGTCCTCCGACTTCAGCTCAATAACTGCAGGAGGAAAACACGAAACAGGATTAAAGACAGAAACAGCATACACGTCTCTGAAATCAGAATAACGGCGCCGCCTAGTGTCAGGCAGAGAAAACTGCAGCTGCCTGCACAACAGAAGCCAAGTCAGAGATGACTTACTGGAGGTGTCAAAATGGTCGTGAAGCGTTCTGGAGTTGGTGCTCTCTGCAGCTTTTTCAAATGCACGACCAAAGAAACTAACAGAGAAAGAGAGCACAGAGAAAATAATAAAAGGTGTGAGAGTATTTTTACTTTTTATGACACAAACACTGAACACAAGATAACCGACCCGTTTCAGTTTTGCTTCGTTTCCCTGTTATATAATTCTAAACTTCCGCAATCACAAGGTAACTTTAAAAACATTAAAATTGATAAGAGATGAACACATAATTTGACAAAGTAGTGGCTAAAACAGTATTGAGAGTGAAAAGCAGAGATAGCAGTAATAAATATCTGTTCCGAGTGTTTCAGATTATTATTTTTCTTTATACGATGTATACTCTTAACTTGTTTTTGCCAATATACTGCACACCTAAAAAGCCTTACTTCTTCTTGTCTGATGTCTCGGACTCAGGTGGGATCCCTACGACAATGACAGTCCCCTTCTCTACATCTTTGGGAGCAGCCATGATGAGGGGAAGCATTTTGCAACGCTTGTTCCTTGTCTTCAAAAAAAAAAAAAAGAAAGAAAGAAAAAAAAGAAACAATGTGACATGTGTAGAGCTTTGCTTCTTTGAAAATAAATGCAATAAAAATACTTACAGAGCAGACAAAAGCCTTCAGGAGATATTTACAGAGAAGAGTTAAGGCCATGGGTTTAGAAAAGAGCTTCACGTCAGGCGTTCCCTGTGTGATAAGGAGGACAGGAATGATGGAGAGAGTCACATTTAGAGGGATTAATCACAATTTTGGAGGAGAAGCAGCAACAGGTGACTGGGGGGGGGGGGTTACGCGTGCCACACCTCCATAAGATAACAGTAGAGGAAGGGGCCCTGGGACAGAATCAGGTTGGTGCAGATGCAGCTGGCGACAGTCTGCTGAACAGCAATCAGCTTCTTCTTGGCCAGGTCAATGCCAGAGTTCAGACGCTCAAGGTTACTCCTACACCCAGAGACACAAGCAGAGGTTATATGTGACATAGCCTGCTCAGTGACACGCCTTTCATCATGGTTTGTGAGAGGTGTCAGGGTTGTGTCTGTACATCCTGCTCACCTGGACAGAGAGTCCAGGGCCTTGATGAAGTTGTCACTGTCCTCCTTCTCAGTGCTCTCCAGCAAAGCAGCTGTGGCATGAACCATGTCAGTGGCCAGGAAGCGATTTTTAAACCCAAAATGCACGCCAAATGTCTGGATGCGGATGTCCTTCATACTGACAGCAGAAGGAAAACAACCATGAATGCATCTAAGGGAGACACGTCTGAGTTCAATATGGAATCGCGCTTCATACCCGTATTTATTTGAAGACTCTTCAATCACGTCCCTTAGGTTCTCTTTTATGGACAGGTCCATGGAATTGAATTTCTGCCTCACTTGCTTCAAAGGTAGCCTGTTAAATATCATCATTATCGCAACCGGACACATTATGGCACATTATGGCAATCAAAGCATAAAAATAGCTATCTGGAGCCGTTTGTGTGGTTTATCAGCATTTACCCCATGTCCGCCAGGAATTCCTGGAGTTTCTTTTGGCCATTTAAGGTCCAGATCTTGAAGTTACTTGATGTGTAACAAGAATTACAGATGCTCTCGTACAGGGACCAGTGCTGGTAGAGGGTCAGACGGAGACTGAGGCAAGAGGTTAAGAAAAGCTACAAAACAAGAACTCTAGAAAGGTAGAATCTGAAGCACTGCGAGTGAAGGATACTCGTATTCAAAGGAGATCCTCATGCAGTCGATGGACAGGGAGTTCTCGTCGTCCTCGTTTCGGTGGTTGTGCCGAGAAACGTGTCGCTGCATCGTGGCAACGTCTGTTATATACTTCATG
This sequence comes from Lagocephalus sceleratus, assembly GCA_911728415.1. Taxonomy (NCBI): domain Eukaryota; kingdom Metazoa; phylum Chordata; class Actinopteri; order Tetraodontiformes; family Tetraodontidae; genus Lagocephalus; species Lagocephalus sceleratus. Next base: position 3,562,797 of record CAJVRN010000237.1, on the reverse strand, counting down.
CTGCAAAATAAAAGCGGGTAGATATGAATTATGGACGGATGGAAGAAGTGTGATGAGGTCATGTCATGGATAAAGAGAGGTCAGTGGTTCTTACTGCGTGATTTTATCATGAACCCACTGGTCTGTCAGCCCGATGATGGCCCACCTACAAAGGAAATTCACACCTCAGTCTGTATGTTTAATCAACAAAAACACAACAGCAGAGTTCAGGGAGCCCACCAGAGCATGTCTTTGGTGTCTTTAGTCAACATCCACGCCAGCTCAAACAGCATCATCGCAGCCTGACAAGAAAATAAAGCATTGAGGCTCAAACATAAATCCAGGCTGCTGTACTACTCTTCATAAGCAGGACATATAAAATGTCTACTCACTGAAGTCCCGTGATATTCATACTGTTCGTAGTCAAACAAGATTTCCCTCCTGAAAAAGAAGAGCACGTAAGGATTCTGTGCATTTTATAAACAGAATCCTCACGTCTTTTTTCAAACCCCTCACCTTCGTGCCTCCCACTCCCGCTTGGCTCGCTGCCTTTCGATCCTTCTCTCAAATGCCCCCTGCGGTGACATCACACACAGTCAACACCTTTCTGAATCACAACAACGCCGCATCATAACTCTGTTAAACACGCACTTCGTCAAATCTCCTTCGTTTTCCCGACGGCTCTGAACCTTCGTCGCTCTCGTTTCCAGAATCGCCTCCTTCTTCATCCCCTTCATCTCTAAAGATATCGTCATACGAGGGAACGCCAAGGTCGTCATCTTGCTTGATGAGCAGTTTTATCTGCAAAGTCAATTGTAAAGGTTTGGTTTCTAGAAATGTAACAGCACATCGGGAACATAAATACTTGTGAAGTGATGAGAGAAGAACCACACAGAAAGAGAGGCATGTCCCCTGGAGACTGAAACAGTCTTTACCTGTGTGTCATTGTACACATTGACCACATCTACGGGTCGGTGAGTGTCACAAATATAGAACACGGTGTCGTCATCGGGCTGCAACATCTCCAGGAGATCAACATTTGCCCCACAGTTGATGAGAACAAAGTACTGAAACTACAATAAAAAAAAGAGGGATTACCCTCACCGACAACACAGCAAAGGCGACGAGTGATTCTTAACTTGCTGTGCGATGATACCTGTTCTTTGTGTTCGAGAAAAGCGGTGCCGAGGTCCTGCCATCCTGTCACTGGTATGAGTGTATACTGGACCTGGTCACACTGGAACAACGCCTGAGGACAAAGAGAAGTTAAGAAAACGACATTTACCTTTATCGGGAATTGAGAAAAACACGGACACTTGACGTCACCTCAGTGTTCACAGTCAACTCACTGAATAAGTTCCACTTAATTTACTTTCAAAAATGCTCAGTCAAAGCTCCTTGGTTTTTATGTGAAATACAAAAGCGGATTCGCAGATAAAGCTCACCTGTAATATCTTACAGGCACAGAGGGCGTCGATGTCTGAAGCGACCAGGAGTGCGACTCTCTGAGAAATAAGCCATAGTAACATAGATATTGTGTTTAGACAGCTGATCTACAGAATAATGACTCATAACACAACTTTACTGACCAAACGCTCCATCGCAAGCGTTAGCCAAACAACGTAGCCTACCTGGTTGGCAACCACTTCGTAAAATTCCTTTCTTATATCCGTAACGAACATTTTTTAAAATAGCAGAGCTTAAAACGTTTGAAACGACGACTAAAATCGCATGAATAGCAGATATTTCGGGTTGCCGCTACCCTTTGCCGTATTGTATTCCTTGTTACAAATGTGGCGCCAAATCCCTACGTCACTTCCGGTGTCTCCTACGAAAGAGGAAACAAAGATTAAATCGCTATTTCTGAATGTGGCCCTTTTTATTATTATGTTTAAACAGTATCTGAAAATTGGTATCAATTTTTAATGCATAAAAAAAATTAAAGTTACCTTCATTCGCTTCCGTCTTTCATCGACCAATCAGAACAAGATAATATGACGCGACCACCCAGGGCCACGCCCACTACATTGAAAAAACGGGACTATTGCCTATTATTTAAACACAGACACACACGATAAATTCACATATATGAGTTCTAAAATAGATGTACAATAAACTATTATTCTAAAATTTAATAAGGCTCGACATTTTTAAGGAATATGTAATTGAACAAACGCTTTGGTTAACTGTTTTAAGGCTTGTTTTAGGCATGACTGTAACCAATTTCCAAAAAAATGTGTGAAAAATATTGAGTATAACGGTAGAGTAATTAGATAGATAAAAAAGTGAATCAAATGCATGACAATTTCAGATGACTCATGCAAGTTTCTGTGATAATAATAATGATAATGTTAAAAACAGCAGTCTAATTCAGACTGAAACAGACAAATGTCCTTGCTTTAATGATATTACAAGATCACATTTAAGGTAAACAAAATAGATCTTCAATATTCAAGTAGACTTGTACATGCCCCCAACCTGAACAAATGCAGACCTGTACTGTACGTGACAAAACTAACATGTTACTGGACTCAAGTCAGTTGCTTTGAAGTTGTAAAGAGAGGCAGCATGCCACATCAGAACTTTCACTGTAAAAAAAAAACATGTTAATATTGAGAACACTGTGATGTTCCCAATGTTAAACAGACATCAAGAACATGCAACAAATTATGCAAATAAATAAGAATTATACCGTTGTTTGCAAAGGCACACAGAAATATTAAGGAAACAAGGAATGTTCTGTTTGTCTTATCCCACTTTTACCTGCCAAATTTAATATTTCCCAATGCCATTGTACAAACATCAAAGAATAAGATCTAAGCAGAATATAAGAAGAGATGCTGTATCTGAATGTGCCAGTAAAGAGTGAATGGAAGGTCTTCCCAGATAGCAGCACCGAGAGACAAGCACCATCTACAGAGGTCACGATCTCAATCATCACAAATACGCGGTCCCACCAGCTTAGCCCCGCACACCCGAAATAACCTCTTACATGTTTTCATTAGACAGGTCGCACGTAGAACCAAAGAAGTGAGCAGAGACAATAACGTAATAAATCCTGACATTCAGAAGCATTTCATAGCGCGCAGAGAGAGGAGCAGCTGTTGTGAACATGTGGTTTCGTTTGTGTTTGTCACAGTGAAACAGCAAACACTGTAACTGCTACATCAGGGTGGTACGCTGGCAGCGTGTTATAAACCTTTCAGGATATGAAGCCACGACCGTTACATGGAAACAATCGCAATGTGATAAAGGAAGACAGAGATTTAAAGAACGCAGGAACAAAAGCAGAAGTGCAGAGATTAGACCGCTCAACAAGTGGAAAGAGACGATTTCAGATGAAAGTTGGCTTCAACGTGTAAAAAAAGAAAACAAGGTACAGTTAAAACAGCAATTCTCTCCTAACATTGATACTCCGTAATGCCTACTTCCGTGATTTGGTCAACAAGGTCAGACCAAAGTCCAAATGTGCTCTAACTTATTTACTGTACATTAAATGTATGTTAATTTACAGAAACAAACAAAAAAAAAAAGAGTTGGTCACATTATCGTTGTTAAAAAAATAAAACTAAATCACAATCCACAGGAGTAAAAACCGCATTTGTAATTGAGATAATCCAAATTGTAAACAGAAAAGGGTTCAGGGTAACAGGAGATGGGAGGCATGGTTGATTTCTGTTCTTTATGACTGATTCGTTGATTATAGAAAACGCCTGGTAGAAAAAGTAGTCTTTCAAGTGGGGCTGATGAAGCCCCTCAGACATTCATCAGCATCAGATGATCAGGACATAATCGGAGTTTAGGCTTCCTGTTTACACAGATTCTTTCAAACTACTTTTTACGTTGAACGTTGCAACGTCTACAGTGGTAAAACAAACCACATTTGGCAGTTTTTTTTCTAGCTACAGTTGTCACTTTACATCTACAGCCGTCCAACACAACACAGAAACAAGTGAGGTCCTGATATTTTAGAAACACCGTTATTGATATGTGACAACGGATCAGTTATCAAAAGTGTCACAACTATTTGTCTTTTTTTTACTGATATTCTGGAGAATAATGTGAGCAATGTGGCACCGTTCAAAAGCCCCTAAAATTGATAAGCAAAGTTGGGAATAATAGCGATTTAAAATAACCACTGTATGTGGTTGTGTAGTCCACATTAAACTGTTAACCGTAAAAAAAACTGCATCATTTGTAAACCAATAGAAATCATACTGACATGATTACGCAACTTTCAAGAATAAATAAGCATAAATTATCAAAGTTCAGGGCTGTGGAGTAAAGAATTACAAGGATTTTTGTTCAGTCAGAACTAAATGGCAACAGATTCGGGTACTCAGAGGGGTAGAATGTAGTTGAAGCTGGAGAGTTTGCGCTCCTGTGCTGCTGGAAGAGTCTCCCTGTGACGAAGAGGCCTGTGAGAGTCGGCGTCCTGAAGCGGAGGGTAGTGCTGTCTGTAACACAGGCAGGCGAAGAAAAGCCCCAGCAGGGAACCCACCAACACATCTGCACAAACAACAGGACACAGACCAGATTCTAATATGACTGCTTATAGATGAAGACAACCATGTGACAATAACCGGGCCTCATGGCTGTAACTGATCAAGTTTGTCAAGGGAGGCAACTCGAGTACAATGTTTAAAAAGCGGGAGTAAGAGTTTTATAACAGTGCTGTGTTTGGAAGGCATAGACTAATAGGAATTGTGTAAATATTCCCAGATATGAAAATGATTTACGAATAAGAGGAAGTTGAGAGAAGCAGGCATCCACTACAGTTACTACTGCCTGCTATTAACATCCAAAATACAACTCTATATGAACCACAATTAAGAATAATCCAACATTCAACAGTACAACATGAACCAAGCTGCACGTGACACATAGTAAGAATTCATTTCGGCGTGGTCCTGACCTTGCCAGTGGTGCTTGTAGTCGCAGGTTCTAGAGAGGGCAATTACTGTTGCGATGAGGAGGGGTGTGAGGAAAGCACACAGACGCCACGCTTTGCCTTGGCCAGCTGCACTGAAGCAGTGGAGCTTTCCTGCGATGTACAGCGCTGTGAAACCCAAACCTGCAAATGAAACTGGGACCGAGGGAAAACATTGAGAGGGAGAGCCGGGTGACGTCTTGAAATGATTTTGTTTTCCATCTGACAGATGAAGTTCGACATCATGTAGACGGAAAGTCTCTTACAGGACGAGTGTCCACTAGGAAAGCTCTTCCTGCCCTCCATGATGACCTCAGGGTCACCGCTACAGTGCAACTCCAGGTTCATCTGGCCGTCTGGGAAACAACGGTAGAAGAAGTCTGGCCGAGGTCTGAAATGAAGAAGCAGAGAGCACACGTTTACATTTACGCTTCATTCTCGCCATCGTATCATCCACGAACCATGTTTACCTGCCAACAACAAGCTTAATGGCGTTGGTGAAAACTCCATTTAGCACCAAGGTTAAAGTCACGGCTGGAGAGAGGAAAAGACCCGAGGAGTGAAAATGATGACGGTTCAGATTGATTTGGGAAATTTTGCTTTCTGTTAGATGAAAAAAAGTACCAAGCAAGGCCTCCTTTAGGTCTCCTCGCTCTGACCTCTTCAGGAAGGTGAAAACCAGGATGACAATCAGTGGGGTGAACACAGCAACACTCTGAGACAGTCGGACGGAAACAAAAAAAGAACGTCAGAGTTCCCCGAGGTGATAACTTGCAAACTTGTACATCTATTTATGACTGCAAAACTTTCAGCAAATGCAGTCAATCCATGAGAAAAGTTCATGCCTGCAGTACAGAAATCAATGGAAAGGTCTGCATTCGTCCCCTGCACAAACTCACAAATTAGACAAAATGGAACTTGAGGACTTTGACTTTCTGATAATTTTCAAGTGTTGACAGTTACATTTTCTTCATAGGTTGAATAAGTTTTGTTGTCAAGTCAGCTACTGAGCATCCCTATCACCGTCTTTCATGTAAAGTACAAAGCAGGAAAACAAGATAAACAAGAAGAGTGCTAATGTTGATTTGAAGTGTAGCCTGAAGGGTATCTGCAAAACAAATGATGTCTCTTTCTTGCTCTTTTCAGGCCATCATTTGTTTCTGTAAATCGCATAGGTTTTTGAACTCCATCCAAGCCATTCAGCTGCAGATTGAGCAATAAAACACTTGCCACCCAGGGGTGAGTGCACGTGTGAACTGCTTCACATGAAATGTAGTACATCACCATTAGTAAATATATTAAGGGGATTTCTCTTGTTTCTGCTCAATTGTTGTCAAACATCAAGAAAAAGGGAGGGTAATATTCTAAAGGTTTTATTTTTTATCCCAGAGACATTCACACACATATTACTTACAAACATAAGCGTGGTGGGCACATGGTCTATCTCCACACGATGGAATTTATACAGCCACATTTCTTCGGACTGGATCTCACGGTAGAAAGGAGGAAGCTGCTCCGTCACGCTTCACAAAGACAAAAGATTGATGCTGGGGTTTATTATTATTTTGTTTCAAACTTAGACCTGGCCAAAGACTGACGAAGCCAGTGATGTAAAGAAAAGTAGAGGCGTACAGGAACACAACCAGCAGCACAATCCGGATGGAGACCTCCGACAGGAGCCCACGGAACAGCCTCCTCTTCATGATATTTCTTGGGATGGACTTCAGCCGACAGCAAGCATCATCACTCTTCTCCTGTGTAACTAAAACCAGAAACAAGGGAAATCATTCAAGGTGCAAAACATGTGCATCTAAGGCATTTAAGGTATTATGAGCTGCATCTGCACACAGTCCAAACTAGATCTGATATGGCAGAAAGTTTGAATGAAGTCTTAACATCTCCACATACACAAATTTCAAATTGTGTGAGTGTAAAGACACATCCCATAAAATCCCTCTGCCTGCCTCCCATTGTTGACGTTACAGAGACGCGTCTGACTTCTTAACACCTTTTAAAATAAAGAATAATATGCTGCATTAAGATGGCGGTGCAATGTTTTTCTATATGTTAATGCAGCGCTTTCAATTTCTGGGCACTACGTGGCTCCATCCTGTCCCATAAAAAAAACAAACCCTGCATGAAGGGCCACTTTTGCCCCACTTTACATCTTAATAATCCCGACAGGTTGTGCAGATGAACAGGTTATATCAGAAAAGAGAAGAATCGTCGGATGTGAAGATAACTGAGCCACCGACACAAGCGGACTAAAACACCCCGACGAGCATCGTCCGGGCACCAAAAGCGCACCGTCTTCGTCAAAAGGCGTAAAACCGACAAACGGGAGCCGATGTTTACCTCGAATCTGGTGTTTTTGTGTGATTTTTGTTTCTTTTATCTCTTTAGCATCATCGTTAGCTCCGATGTGCTACCCTGACGTCGACGGGCGCTCGCGACCGCGGCGGCGTGACGTCAGGGACGCCACGCGACAGGCTGCCAGGTCCCACATCCTGTTGGGCGCTTTCAAAATAAACGCATGCGGTTTACGGCCGGAAGTTGTCCCTAGTCACACGTCTAATCCTTAAAATCCTCGAAAGTGTCAATGTGATATTCTGAACCAGGCTGTGCTATTATCTTTATTTAAATTTAACTCAGTGTTATCACTGATCACTTTATTTTCTTTTTGCAACAAGTCTCCATCAACCCCGCCCAAGCAGTCTTCTAGATATAGGTTCTATCGTCTCCAAGGCAATAATACATTTGTATCCAGCTTTATAAATAAATACTAATTAAAAAAAACAATCCTACACATATACCATGACACATTATTCTCTTCCAATCTCAACCAATCAAATTGGGTTGAGATTTTCAGGTCTTGATTGCAAAAGCAAAACACTGTAAATGTGGGAAATGAAAGTTCCCCTTTTGCCAGCCATCTTAAGAAATGGTACATTACAGGAAACTGGAAAGTTATTTCGAGGTCTCCCTTCCTCTTTTCTTGAGACATGATGTGTCTGTTCTGTCAATCAAAGGGGTGTAATGTACAGTGCAGTTTGTTTGGAAGAAATCATGTCCAGATTTCAGTCAGGTGGCCTCAGTATGTGGCCAAGTTTTCTGAACATCTACTTGGCTCACTCCCACCTGACTGTTAAATTGGTGTTGTTCCTTATACAAAGGCAGATACGATGACATCACTTCACTGAGACAGAGTACAGCTTTATTAAAGTCAAACTTCAGGCATGTCTGAACTCTTCAACTTTAGAATGAAAAAAAAAAGACAGTCGATATTTTCAAATAAAAAGACATTTCATGTACAAAAAGAGTGTCGTCCCAACAGTCACACACATATAGTAGCAGAATTATACAGGCAAAATAACACGCCACAGTAACATGAGTCTATGCAAGTTCAATGCAAACTATTTACAAGTCTTTAACAATATGCAGAATGTAGTAACACAGGCTGAACAGTAATCAATGATATCTTGTGTTCATCCACGTTTTAACTGAAGCAACATCGAAAGATAGATAGAACCCCAGTTAAGAGTTACTGTAAGTAATTTTACTACAAGTACAAGGAGATAGAAGAGTGCTTATGGAGGTGGAGTTGTTATTATTCCAACACTATTTTGTCTCTGACAGCAATAACGCCAATTCAAAGTCTGACAGTAGGCAACATTGCACTAAAACAAAAGACGTCACAGTGAACTGAAACATGCCCTTTGAAAAACAAGGGAGGCTGTCCATCCAAAATTTAAATGTGTAAGAAAAATATTGAATTATCAAATTCCTGGACACTTAGAAAAGTCTTTCTCAGGTCTATTTAAGGGTCACTTAACTGAGAACAAGCATGCCGTCTCTTGCAAAAAAAAAAAAAAAAAAAAAAGAAGAAAAGTGGGCACTACAATGAGAACAAACAGGAACTTACACGACAGATAGATCAGACAGTATATTTTAAACTAAACGAAATTCCAGACATCTGTTACACTGCTGCCGATTGAGCAGAGAAATCTAGAAACTGGCACAAATAATTCATAATCATGCAATCTGCAAGTGAAAAAAGAAACTAAAAAAAGGCCGTGTGGTTTCTCACAATCTCAGTACACGAGGGAAAACAATTATGGAGCGGAAGTTAAAAAAACGCAACAACATTGGCATACAAATTAGGCGATGAAGGACTGTCCAACAGGCTAAGATGTGGGTAAACCAGTGTCTGTGTGGTCATTTACATAATCTCATGTTGTCAGACACAAGTCAAAGGTCAAGGAAACCTGTGGTCTGATACTTACAAATGCACAAAGTCCAAGTAAAAAAAGAACGAAAATATATTACATTAATAAAAAAATAAAGAAAACTCTAGTTTCCATAAGCAGACCATATTGAGTGTGTTAAATAAAAAGTGCTGGAATGATGCACCGGACTGATTTTCAACATGTACCTCCTGCATGTGGCCCAGTTTCTACACTTAATTCTATACTATGACGCCTATTGAAAACTGTAAGACAACGAGAGAAAGAAAGAAAGATTCCTGGATCCTGGAGTCAAGAAAGAGGACTGTTAAATGGAGAAGGGTCTACATTGAGCACTTGAAATTCATGTAGACAGTCGTCCCATTATGGTGTTTATTTAGCTGATTAGTTCCCCTCAGTTAGTTTCTATGGTTTGTTAACTTTAAAATTCTGCCAACATGTGGAAACGGTCAAAATTCCCATTTGACGTTGAATTTTTTTTTCATTACGGGTTCAACAGTTTTGAAATGACCAAATTTACATCTTAAAAGTCGGGTTTGCAGGGCCAACAACAAGACGAGTAAGAACACACAATTCTGGGGAAAACAATTTAAAAAAATTCTATTGTAAACTTGACAGTTGAATGCTTCAAACTGCTTTTAAACCAATTAACAGTGAGCCACAGATTGATGTAGCAGTAGCCGTTACCAAATGTGGAATCATTACACTTCATAAAAAAGTTAGTATGCAACAGATAAATAGCCTTTAAATGTAAAACACCCCACATTTAATAGTCTATGCCGCTTACACTGTGGGGTAGAGGGGGACGAATTACTGCACTGGAGTTAGAAAAAGAAATTGATATAAAACATGGTGCAATAAATACAAAAAGTCGGACTGATGAGCTATTAAAAAGACTGTACAGAAGTTTCTATTTGTACATTATACTTTACTACTCTGCTGTTATACCATTACATCTTTATATAGCCTTGAGGATGTTCCCCAGATGGCAAATGAACTGTCTAAAGAGGACACGGGGCTTCTTCGCACAAAGCTGGGCTGGCAGTCATTCCTAATTGTGCCAATTTAGGGGGAAACAAACACAACCGAACACTTTCCCGGACTGAAAAAGTTACAACACTGATTCAATTCCAATGTTACTTCAAGGAGGTATCCATATTAAAACACTTTTTTTTTTTAATATATGTATGACCTAGCTAAACTGTGTAGCAACAAAGCCGTGTAAAAGTGCTTTTCAGAAATATTTGGCAAAAAAAAAAAAAAAAAAAAAAGAACAGAACAGAACAGAAAGAGCATCAAAGTGGTCACAGTACACAACATTACTGGAAAACAAAAATGCATCTGGGCAGCATTTACTACAGCCAGACTCAAACTTAAGGCTCATTAACAATACTTTAAGACAGCACCAGTGATCACAAGTGAAGCCCCTCCATCTTCAATACAAATAACAGTAACTGATCTGAGAAGACGTGGGAGGACGTCTTCATGAGGAAACAAAAAAAAAAAAAACGAACTAAAAACGATCTGTCTGGTTAAAAAAAAAACAAAAAAAAACAACCCAAATGCGTTTCCTTCTTCCAGGAACAAGCAGAGAGGTGAGGCTCTGTCCCTCCAGATTTTTAAGTACTTTACAATAGTATGATTATGTACAAAATGGCAAGTGAGACTGGCAATGTGAAAGTCACAAGTACTTCTGTAATGTCATACCATTACACTATATACCATTATATTTCACCTTATTAGGACTATTTCCACAAGGAGGTCTGTGTAATGTTTTTAACACCTAAACAAACAAACATAATACACCACTCACCGAAATGAAGTGAGAGAATCTGTCTGTAAACATTAACAAACATAGATACTGTATATAATTATATTCATCTATACCCATAAGTATATTAAAAACATATGTAGGAACGTTGGAATGTAGTGTGGCCCCAGGGGAAACAAAAATTGCACAAATTCAGTCATTCTGCCCTCTCCCCTTCTCCAAGAACATACCGAGTAATAGGGTTACAGACCATGTTGGGAGTGAAGAGAAGGCTGCAGGAGGAGAAAGAGCCCTCCTGTGTGCGAGACTCTTCTTACAGCAGGTAAACAAGGAGTGGAGCGGCTCGGTGGTGGAGGAGGTGGAGAGCTTTGACCTTGCCTCTCCTCCTCCCCGTCTTCGCTTCCTCGACCTCACCTCGTTGTTTCTTCAAAGTGCCGGTATATGAAGATGTGAGACAACACTGACGATTTTTCTCCAACTTTGAAAAAAAAACAAACAAAAAAAACAAAAACCAACCCGAAAAAAACCAAAAAACGACAAAACATAACACAATGAGGGCGTTGGCTCCACCAGACGGGCACAGTTGAGCTGTACAGGGCCTTATAGGTAGTGTTTTGTGGCAAAAGAAAAAGAAAATAAAAAATAGGAGGAACAGCGCAGACGGTGCCGGGGACACTTCGCCTGTCAACACGCTGGTCGTGCCGCGAGCGGCACTGAGGTGTTCGTCAGTGTGTCTCCTCTTTGTGTGGGGGCCACAACACTGATCATAAAGCACTGTATTCCCTTTCATAGCACGTCGCTTCAGACCAGCGGTGGCCTGGAGGCCAACAGTAGCGCACTTTACAGGGAATGAGGTATTGAGCTGTGCCGCGGAGTCACTCGGCAGCCGTCGGGGCCGCCTCTGTCTCTGGCTCCTCTTTCACGCTGACGGGGCTCGAGGTGGAGCAGTGCGGCTGGGTGGAGCACGAGTTGGAGCCCAGGGGACTGGCGGGGTCGTGACTGGAGCAGCAGAGGCGGCCTTCAAGTGAGGAGGAGGTGAGCGCCCCTTCCTCGTGATCCCGGCAAAAGGAGCTCGGGCAGAAATCACAGAAGGAAGAGGCCGGGGCGCTGCAGATGGTACAGTCGTGCCACGGACATTCCCACCGCCCTGCAATCAGACGAACACGCACACACGCACACATCCCGTTACAGAGGAGCGGGACATGGGTTTTAAAGTACAACCCTGGAAGACGACGGCCGCCCCATGTGTTCTACCCACAGTCAAAATACAACAAAACTTTTTTTTTGTTTTTCCCTCCACACTTTTTCCAACACACTGTATTTGGTTTCTTGAGACGTGTGGGAGTGAGACAAAGATTTTTTTTTCCCTACTAGCAGCAAAATTGGAATCAAGCACTGGCAACAGACCAGACACCTGCTGCTAGGTGGAAGGCAGAGTGCGCTGGAGTTCAGACAGCTCAGGGCATAAATACTCTGCTTTTGAACTGCAGGGTGGTTCTCAATTTCTGGTGCCTTCTCCAATATTCACTTGCTAAGGTCCACCATGCGTGCAATAAATCTAGTAGATATTGCCTTTCTTTAGCCCCCCTCCGTTACTCATAAAGCGGAAATAGGACCTGGGTTAGCAACAATCTGTCAGTATGGAAAAATTCAACAGAAGCTTGAATTACCATATGGTGGCTTGGTGAGGTTTAGACACAGCAGGTGGTATGCTTTGGGACAGTCCTTCCTGTCGCACATCACCAGCTCTCCACCCTCACCACAGCAAAAGCAGTAGTACTCATGAGTGTGTTTGCCCTCCAATCTCAGCTTCCGCTTCTTGGGCTTCAGCTTGGCGTTTCTGGCCTTTTCTTCTTTCTCCAACACCACGGCACTCTGAGCAAGGGCAATACGAGCAAACCCGCGTGAAACAATGACTCAAAAACCGGGAGGGTTCTCGGAATAACCGCTTATCATTAACGGAGGAAGTCCTTACCGTCGGCTGCACTCCGAGGAATCCAGAGCAATTGTCCGAGCCGCAGTTACAAGTAGCTCTCCTGTTGCCCACACAGTGCAGGTTGTAGTTGAACGTCAACTCTGCGTCTGTGAAAACATCCCACAAATCATTCAGCCTGCTCCGAGGGCATGAAACTAAAGTGGACACGACATAACGCTGTTGATGTGAACTGACCCGTCTCGATGTCACTCAGGGCGAAGAGCCCGATGTGCACGTCTCCGTTTACCGTCCACTTCTGCGTTTCACAGTTTGGGCTGCAGCTGTGGTTTATAAACCGCGACAGGTTTCCCTTCTGCCCGGCGTCTATGACGCGGTCCTGCGAAGCAAAGCCGCGCACTGTTGAGCTGAAGGAAAACGGCGGAGGCCTCGCCCTTGAACGGTGCCTTGGCGTCGCTGAATTACCTTTGTGAGAGTGAGCATGTAGAAGTTGGTCATGTGGTTTTCATGGGCGCGTTTGATTCGCTGCTGGCACTCTTCTGCGTCTATCACCTCACCCACATACTCCGTCACAAACTCACCCTGAAGGACACAGACACACACCTTTTATGCAGTTTCAGACATCTTTGCAACGTTCTACAGGTTAACCTGCACAAACTTCCCCAAAACAGGTTATTGAGCTTGATCTTCCCAACAGTGACACTATTATGCATCCCTGTCAACACACACACCTTCTTGAGGGGCTGGTTTGCCTTGAGGCCCCAACCGCGGTCGGCTGTCTTGACCACTTCCGTCTCTGCATACAGTCGCTTGGTGAAACATTGGTTCTCACAGTTCTCTCCCGCAGGACACACCTGACGGCGACACAAAAGGGCGGCGTTAACCTGACAACTCTCATCTCTGGCACGGTTTTATTGCCTTTAGAGCAACTATGCAGACGGACCTGCGGATGACACTCGTACTGCAGCATGCGGTTGAGACACTGGGACTGAAGGCCACAAGGATGCTCGTCTGTGGGTCTGCAGTTGCAACGCTGGATTTCTGACAAGTCAGCTACGTGCATCTGCACTTTCCCCACTGGCTTGTTGGACTGGCACAGATATAAGGGAATAATGTCAAACCCTCAAGCCGCACAGGACTAAATTTCATGTTGTCTTGAGAATAAAATCACAATACCTTAATGAATTTGTAGGGTGGAGGTTTGCGTAAGTTGCGCTCCTGCTCCAGAGCTTCCCTACTCTCCCTCTGTGCCTTCAGCTCCTGAAACCTCCGCGCCGCTTCTTCCAGAGCTAAAACAAACACAACGACCTCTCGTGATTTTTAAGAAAAATCCAGCTTTTAAAAAATGAACTACCTAAAAATACAATACAGAAGCTGGACAAAACCACCCAGGAAGAAATTACCTTTCTTGAAGGTTTTGTTGATGTTGATCTGACCAGTGACAAAGTTCTTGTCGCTCTCCACGTAGGGAAAGACACGGCCTTGGTTGATCCAGTAGTAGTCGTGGGAGCCAAAAAAGAAGACGGGGAAGTCCCCTATGTCGTGGCGGAGGCTCTGGATGTTTGATGGGACCAAGCGGGGATTGCAGATCTCAGCTGGCCACCACCTAGAGAAAAAAATCGGATTGTTTTATATTATTGTTATTTTATCCGCTTTGTCCTTTCACTGATCTCTCTCTACAAGCCCTGAGTCTATGTAAACTCTTTGATACCTCTGAACCGTTTCCCCATACTTTATTGTCCACATGATGATGTGGTGATGAAAATCTGAGCTTTGCTCACAAACTGCCACAGGAAAAAAAAACCAAGTTGTTTTCCCCCCTTAGTATCTGTTTCTTCTCAGGATGTAGACAAGAACCCACATCCTGTTTCATTGTGAGATGGGGCAGATAATATTAACAACAAACGATATATATCTGCAGAATGTAAAAACAGGTACGTTAGCAGTACATTTTCAGTCACATCACCGTCTGAATTTATTTGATCATTAGCCTTTTTGAAGTAATTCTTAAACTCTTAAAACTAATTTTATTTTTTCTCATAATGACCATCCTTACTGGATGATGATCATTAAACATTACATTGTCTACAATGTCATTTTTTTGTCATATATAATTTACTTTTAAATCAGGTGCCTATCAGAGCGGGTCCTTCTGAAGCCCACTAGATGGCAGATGTCTTGTGTTGTTATTGCCATTATTTACTAATATTATTTACTTAACTATTTCAAACTGCACAAGCTTCAGTGATGTATAACCAGTGGTCAATACATACCTGTAGTTTCCCAGTTTGACCCAAACAATTTGTTTGTAGTGGGGTTTCTTCCCTGCCCTGCAATCACTGCAGGACCACGGCCCTTCAGGCATCTCCATCTCCAGACACTCCGGGTGGAAGGAAGCCGGACATGAGTCGCAGCACAGCAACTTGCCTCCTACATTTGTAAAAGTGTTTGTGTGTGCGTTGGGAGAAAATTGATATGCAAAGACAGGAGGAGTGACCGATTAGGTGAAGCACTTTAATACCTGGACAAACTCTGAATCTCATTTGCCAAAAAAAAATGTAAATACTGCAAAGTATACAAATACACAAACCAAATCAATTTACTACTATTACTACTAAATTAATATATCCTGTCAGTGGGATAAATAAGGTAAAACCTATCATAATTTGCTTAATGGAAGTCTCTCTTAAGAACTTTACTGGGACACAAAGACTGAAAATGGATTGAAACTATTCCTTTGGGTTTTCTGCTCTTTTATGAATGAAATGTTCATATATGGCAATCAGATTCAGAGTGCTGTTCCAAGACCAGTCTGAGGGAAATACATGCGGCAGCACAGTGACAAAAAAAAACAACAACAAATTAGCCAGCAGGTTAAAGAGATCATGGTCAGTGAATGCAATAAGCAGGCATGCAGTCCTGCTGCTAAAGCAAAGGTTTTCCATCACATTTACAGCATCCTGCCCAGACCCAGCTTGCATGGAATCGTGGCTTTCATAGCTCAACTTCTTTAGTTTAAAACAATACACGCAGTGTATAGATTCTTAACTGTATAAAACCTGAAGGATTATATCAAAATCTGGGATTATATTCCATTCAAGGCAGGTCACAAAATGTGGTGAGCTTGTATTTCATTCCATCAAAACATTCAAAAATAAAACTTAGTTACAGTCAGCATAAAAGGGTCAGGCTGGACAGGTCCTTTAAAACAAACGAACAAAACAAGCCCAGAGTGCTGAAGCAGAGAAGCAGGGTGGCCCCAGCAGTGAGAAACTCCATGAGCTACAGCCTGAACTAATCCAGACTATCCTGCATTGCAGCAACAGACAGCAGGTTCAATAATAGATAGTGGAGACTTTCC
Source organism: Lagocephalus sceleratus (assembly GCA_911728415.1). NCBI lineage: Eukaryota > Metazoa > Chordata > Actinopteri > Tetraodontiformes > Tetraodontidae > Lagocephalus > Lagocephalus sceleratus. Next base: position 3,546,579 of record CAJVRN010000237.1, on the reverse strand, counting down.
ACAACCAAATATTGTACTTTTCCAAAAAAATAAAACAACAAACTTCACTGCAGAGACCGATGGCCGATTTGTTTGTTCATGCGCAGCATGAACCACAAAGAACCTCATGCAAGAACCAATAACGGCACCTTAACGGCATGAAGAAATTCAAGTCTGTTCATGTACATACAAATACATTTTTAGGAGGACAAAAATGTTTGTATTACTTATTTGGGAGTGTCGCATGACATTCATTCCTGGTTAAGTTCTCTGTGTGGAAGAGGACTACAGGTGCCCGAAGAAGCCACGCTGATGTTTGAACGCATCGAAAGGTTCTCACATGCTCTAAAACTGTCTCTCAGTGTTGACATAACTGTTCTTCTGGTGAACTTTATTAACTAGAGAAGCCCCAGATGAATGTTTGGAGAGCAACTACATATCCCAATTAAACATAAATAAAAAATATATTAAAAAAAGAATAATTACAAAGTGTTTAATTAAGTTTCCAAACATCGCATCTCTTGCAGAGATGGGAGGTTTAGGAAGAATAACAGTTCTTGCATGAGGCTCAGTGTTAATGATGTCAGAGAACATAGCTGAGGTTACTTTGCGCCTTTTTGCATTAAAATTAACTGCGTTTGACCAGTTAATCAAGTTTGCACCGCAAGGCTTTGAAATGAAAGGTGCGCACAACAGGAGAAACTAAGTTGGAACGGGAGCAGGCACGACACAAACACAGACCAGTGGGACAAAAGAGGAAAAACTGTGCAGTTACCTTTCCCAACATTCTTTTTGGTAGCTGACGAAGGAGAGGGAATCATAGGTAATTTCAACTCAGCACGATTTGACTCAGTCAGAAGGTAGTGGGACTTATAGGCATATGAACTTAATATGGTGTCAGTAAGGTCTTGCACTAACAGCCCTACACAAGACACACAGGAAGAGACGGGTGTGAGCCGCAGTCAAACTCGGAAAATTAGCCAAAAAGTCACAAAAATGAAGAGAAAGACCAAACACACGTAGTCTCTCTCTCTCCCTCTCTCTCTCTCACACACACACACAGAAGAATTAAGTAAAACAAAGTTTGTCCCAACACAACATGACCAAACAGTGCACTCCCCTTCTAACTTTTGTCATTAGAAATGCTGGACTGTGTGCGTTTGAGGTTATCTGCGCCAAATGACACCGTTTTTAAAGTGGAGTGCAGTGTAACAGCCAGAAGAATTCACAGTATTAGTATTGTGGTGGAAAACAAACGTTTTATTTTACTGCACTATGTGAACGACAACGCCAAAGACGAAACACGGGAGATAAAACCAAAATATCGAAACATAAAATTTCTAAATTATGCGAGTTTTCGCTTGAAATGGCGCTCCGATTTAAGGGGCCAACGAGATGATTGGGCTGCAGGACGGAAAAACTATTAGCAGGGCGACGGTTGGACGCTTACCTCTGGCACACAGGAAGCACCAGCTCACGTTGACGGGGGAGGTGAGGAGGCCGTTCCTCTTGGTGCTGCCGTGGCTGCTGCAGATCATGATATGATGGGTGAGGACCACGCTGCCTGCCGCCACGCAGCTGTCCCCTGTGTGATAGGCCACCGGACAACGGATGCAGCGCATCAGACGGCCTGTGTGGGAACCAAAGGAGAGCTCCATCATTCCATTTTCTTTTCCGTTATTTTACATTTGGTTACTGGCGAGTTTCATGGGACTAAACCCTTTAAGCAGTGCTGGAAAAACTGTACCTTTACTGGCTCTTTGCAAATCTCTCTCCAAGCAACAGGTGGAGCAGATGTGCTGGGGGCAGCAAAACCCTCCTCCCGGACTGCTGGTGGTGCCCAGGAGTTTCCGGACGCAATCCTCATGGTAGTAACAACCGCATCCAGACGCAGAACAGCGCGTCACTTCACGGCCCACCGTTTTACAGCTGAAACAGGAATGATTGCCTGGAGACGACAAAGTCGCGCTTAGCGAAACAGCCAGATTACTCCGGTGTGTCAAAGTTTGGAGTTTTTCGGGTTTTTTTTCCCCCCAGGTTCACTCACCATTTCGACATTCCAAACAGATGAATCTTCCTTCGGGTAGGGTGGTCAGACTGAGGCATTCCAGGTGAAACTGTCTGTTGCAGTCACCCTCACACACCACCAGCCCCTCTCCGTACGCCTCGCAGATCTACATACCGACACACACACACACACACACAGACGCGGCTCCCGATGAGGCATAAGAGTCACGTAACATTAAACGAGTTTAAGGAGCAGCGCTCACCTGGCAGACGGTGTCTCTCTTGTCGGTGTTGCTGTCCTGGCGGGACAAACCCGAGTCCACCGACTGGGTGTCGGAGCCGTCCGCTGCAGCTGGACTATCAAGATTCTTCCCAAATAAACCCTGAGAGTCAAACACAAAAAGAAAAGGTGAGCTGATGAGTGTGAAATGAAGAATTTTGATAAGGTGCAGGTGCACCACCCTCACCTTTGACCACTGGCACCCGCATTATTTTAGCAACTTTAGAATTCAAAAGCAGTTTCCAAAACACCTCTAAAGCATTAAGCTCAGAAATATTGCAGCTACCAAGTATTGTTCCCAGATGCATTTGTTTTGATCTGGGGCTTTTTTTTCCACATGTCGAAATCCTGCTTTGTTTTCAGCCCCATACTCAGAAACATGAAGCTGTCCTCCTGTTTTGCTCCATCGACAGTGTTGCGAATGGTGAGGGGGGGGTAAAATGAGATGAATTCTGTCTTTTCCTAGACTATTTCACTCTTTCAACATCATTCCAGCTCTCATTTTCGATAATACCTGTGGATCGCTGAGTCCTCTGGAATCAGAATCAGATGTGTCTCTGTACTGAGAAGAAGTCATCTCGACATCTGTTGACGCTCTGCTTCGTTTCTTCAGAGGCTTGCAGGCATCAGATATTTCGCTGGCTCCTGGATGGTTAAAAACGGCACATTTCAGATGACGAGTAAGAAGAGAAGATGTTTAATCTACAAATCCTTGCAGAGGGCGCGAGAGGCTGTTGTCTTACCTTTCTGCGAACCGGTCCTCATGGTGGTCTCAGGAGCCATCTCCGCCTGTGAGGAGAGTAGATGTTCAATTTTATAACATGGTGGCGATATTTTGATTCAATTTAACACCAATGTCCCAATCTGGACATCATCATGATATCAGCTATCACGACAGGACACATACCTGTTCCTTTTTGGTTTTCTTCTTAGGGACAGGATCACACCCTCTCTCCGACTCAGACCTGCTCCTGACTGATCTTCGCTGCAGCTTCCTTTCCTGGGAACCTGGGAGTACAGAAGAGCAGTCAGAAGCCAACATTTGAAATACGAATTCGAAGGACGCGAACGCGCAGGCCCGGGGCTCTGCTAACCCTGCGGACTGCTGTGGTGGGATCCAGGAGAGTACGCCTGCTGCATCGCTCCCTCTTCGCTCTTCTGACTGGCGGGTGACCCTCTCCTGTCGTCGCTCTCTTCCTCTCCCTCGTCCCCGTCTTCGTCCTCCTCGGGGCTGGGCTCGGGTTTAGCCCTGCTGTCCTGCTGAAAGCACCGACATCGTTGGGTTACTCTCTTTGGCGGATGACTCCGTTGCGCCTCTGCGTTCATCCCACCAACCTCAGGGGAGCAGTAGCCCAGGTCAGGCTGCCTGGCCTCTCTCTCCACCCTCTCCTCCTTTTCATCCGTGTCATTTTTTGGAGAGAGCGCAGCTTTCTTCTGCAGAAGGGGCCAGTCACACTTTGTTATCTCTACGTTCAGCCGCTTCATGGTGATGGAGAGAGGCAGCAGTTTCCTGGCAGCCGCTGTTTTCCAGGCTCGGACCGGCGGCGGCGAGTCCTGCTGGTCTCGTGCATCGCAGCCAGCGCCCTGTTTGGGAGAGGAGGACGAATGCTGGTCCTCCCTGTGGTCGTCGTTGGAAGCCTGAGAGTTTGTGCTGTCGTCCGTGTTCGAGACGCTGCACTGTCTGCGCGGCAGCTGTCGCCGTGGAGGCTGCTCTCTATCCGGCGACTTCACGCACCCGTCGTCCTTCTTCCGCACGGAGCCGCTTGAGCGCCGGTTTTGTTTCTCGGCTCTGATGCTGGGCTTTTTGCTGGGAGGAGCTTCGTTTGGGTCCGGGTCCACGTAGATGAAGGTGTAGTTGTCAATCCGCTCCTGGCGTGTCATTACAAAGGCATCCTCAGCATGGCCCACACCCACCTCCCACTGAGAACGCTCCCGCTGAGGGATCGGCTTCATAAGCTAGAAAAAAAAAAACAAAAAAAAAAACCAACAGGATTCGTAACGCATAATGATTTTTTTGTTTGTTTCACAGATCCCGTCTCATTTCCAGAAAGAGTGAGCATTAGATTCTTGAGCTCACTCAATTTCACATTTGATCATAATGTTGGGGGAGGGGGGGGTCAACACTTTGATTTTTTACAAAGCATCCTGAGACAATACATTGGTACTGAGGCTTTATGAAGGCTTTAAGCTTTATAAATAAAACTGAATAGGAATGGGTGCATCGTGATTCAAAAATAAGGCTGCTTGAGGAACAGTTCAAGCCACAAATTCTCTAACTGACTGGGGTCTCTGATTCAGCCACTCTTTTTTTTTTTCTCTTAAGTATTTCTAACTTTATTCGATTCTGGCTGAAAACGAAACCTTCTTTCAAATGTAGCTCTCTTGTAGACTGAATCAGGTTGTCCTCCAGGAATTCTCTCTATTTTAAAGTCACTGTACAAAACCTGGAATCACAAATGCTGGGTGTTTCTTGAATACATACTTTCTGTTTCTCAACAGGGTTTGTTGCTTTGCGCAGTGTTTCCGCCTGGAGCTCTTCAAACTGCTGCTTTCCTTGATACATGACTATTCTCTTTTCGTGGATCCAAGCGCGCTCAGCAACACTCCCGAAGAACTGGACGTGATACTCTCTGTGACCTGCACACACACACACACACAAAAAAAACACCCTCTTATTTGTCCTCACCATTCCATCCATACATTATAGGAGCTGTGTTCGTACCTCTGGTATTTATACGAGTGTGGACCTTCATCTGTGGGTCAGAAGAGACCATGCAGGGCCACCATGGATAAGTTCCCACTTTGGACCACACCAGATCTCCTATCACAAACTCCTTACAGAACCCTGTCTCTTGGATTACGGATTGATGATGAACCTTTGGAACCTGAAAGCGAACATGAACACAATGTAGTCATCTGAAAACGGAACTCTGTTCGAGCCCTTCGGATGCAGCGAGCAAATGCTGGTCTTGCCTTTGGCGTCTTTGGTACGGTTTTGACAGTGGTCTTCTGAGGCTTCTCCGTCTGCGGCATTTCTACGAGCTGAGGGTGCATGAGGGGGTCGTCCGTTGGGGATAAGGTACCTGCCTGCGTTTGGCTCTGGTTCAGACTCTGTTCTTGCACTTGTAGCTGCAGTCGGGTGCTCTTTTTCCTCTTTTCTTTCTTCCGCTCGTGTCTGCGCTGCGTCTGAGCAGCCTCCTTTTTCTGAGACTCCTAAAGAGAAGAGGAAAGAGACCCTTGTGACCATCAAAATTACCCTGTTACCCTGTCACAAAATTACCCTGGTTTAAATTTCCGTGCTCGCGTTCGTTAATGTGCATCATCCCTTTAAAAAAAACCAAAACCAAAATCTGTACCAAAGATAGACAGGCACACATTACCTGCAGTTCTTGCAGAAGGTCTCCACACAGCGCAGACTCAAACAGCTCTTTTCCATTTTGATAAGTCTTTATAATTTTCAGCTTGATCTCTGGGGAGCTGGTCTTCTTTAGTACCCCAACAGAGGTGTTGGACGGTGCGTGTGAGGGCTGAGACGAGGGGGTGCTGTCCACAAGGGAGGGAGGAGGGCTGGAGGACGGTAGGTGTAACGGGGGAGGGTGGGGGAGGGTGTGGGTCATGATGTGAGGCGTCTGGGGTAAGTGGTGCTGGGAAGGCAGCGGTGGGGGTGGAGGGCTCTGAGTGTGCGGATGGGTCTGTATATGAGGCTGGTTGGAGTGGTAGTGGTGCGCATGATGGTGGTGATGGTGGTGGAGGTGCGGGTGATGCGTGGGCAGAGGGGGCGAGACAGGGGACAAAGGTCTCTCCTGGAGGCCCGGACCTCTCAGGACAGTCCCTTCCCCTGGCAGAAGACTGTGCTCTCCATAGCTTCGAATTGCCCCGTAGCCGTTGGCTGAGCCGTTGGGGAACTGCGAGTACATGGAGAACTTGGCCTGCGGCTCGTACAGGCCCAGGCCTGGCGGGTAGCCGTTCGAGACCTGCGACATGTCCTCCGAGGCCGACGGCGGGTAGGAAAACTCCGAGTCCAGGGCAGCATCGTATGAGGGTCCACCATCCTCACCCGGGTCACTGCCGGTGTCGCAGGTGCCTTCCTGTCTGATGTTGGCTGAGTCAATGAGTTGAGGGGGTTGCTGAATTGTATTTCCCATGATCCCTTGCATGAAAGAAAAGGAGAAATCCATTGTTGGGCTCCTGCATCCTTAATTGTCTTTTTCTTTGACTGGACCTGCGCAAATACACAGGACCAAAAGAGACGTCAGTCATCCGCGGTTCAAGGACCAGACAAACAACGATTTTGAAATGACATTAATGTATAGTTTTCGCCCCGGGGTTCAGCCCCTGGTTCCTGCCATTCCCCGCATGCATCTATTAAGTGTCAGGCACAGCGCATAACTCTCTCTCTTGCAATATTTTAGATGCTCATAAATGACACAGCTTCTCATTACATACGTTCTACTTTGTTTATGAGCCTATGCGGTGGCGAATATTGCACAGCAAAGGAGCACATAATTCAACATATATTGGTGGAAAAGCACCGATTTCATCTCAAGAGGAAGGCAGTCCATTGTGGTAGTTAAACCGCTAAAATAATCTGTTAAAAAGAGTACTGTTACAGCTATCCAACAATGTGCTTCAGCAGATCTTATTTGCCAACAAATTTGCATTTGTGACAAAGAAAAGAAGCGCTTTTTGGTAGCTTTGAGGATTTTTTATTTATGAAACATCCTGAAAACACAGAGTTGATACCTGGCTTGAGCCTGAAGTCACATCCACTGCAACAACCGGCAGAACAACTGTATTTTTGTAACAGTAATAGCCGCTATATCGGAACCAAAACCAGTCAAATTACAGGTTAGTAGCAATGCGTATATCTAGTTTGTCAGCAAGGTTGATGCGGAACAGTGAAAGGCGTCCTTTGCTCAAACCTGCACGACTAGTCCAAGAATATGTAAACAGAGATGGACAATCACAAAAAAAAAAATCTGCAATGGGTGTTCCTGCCTGGGCCTCTCGGTTTCTTTCTTTAGAGCCCAGATCTCAGGTACAGGTCAGGTCTGACCTCCAGAGTTTGGCAGCAAACGAAGAAACGTGCAACCACCACGAAGAAAAGTTTGCAGTGTGCACACCCCCCTGCACACACACACCCCTACGGAGGGTGCAGGGGTGGACATCAGGGGGCTCTGGGGCTGGTGGGGACGCAGACCCGGCTCCGGAGATGCACCTCGGGGATGTAAACATCCATATGGTGTCAGGCAGGGGTCACCTGGTGCACACGTCGACGTGTGACACCCACCGGGGAGGGGGATTTGGGGAGGGGGCTTTGGGGAGGGGGGGGTCGCTTCGGTTTTGATTAAAAAGGGTCTATTGGTCGGTGAAAGCCCGACCTGCGTCGACCGAGGAGGCTCGGCGGATGATCTTTGAGCTTCCTGCGGCGTTAGCACCGAAGCTAACTAGCCGCCGGAGCAACTCTCCTTCAAACGTCGCCCCCCCCTCGTTAAAACCCAACAACACACATAGACCCCCCTCCACCCACAGACCCGGGCGAAGGTGTTATTTAAGGGGGTGGTGGTTTTAACCAGCCGCGCATCACGCATGGAGGTAGATGAAAGAGGGGGGGGCTAATGTTGGCTAGGCTAACATTCCATTACCAACATGGCTGCCTTTGCCCCTTTAAATCAAATTGTCTGCCTCGGGGATTTTTTTTTTGTTTTCCGCCGCCGCCACAAGCTCCATCGGCGGCTTTCCGAGTGAGCAACGCGCCCGCGTTACTAATAAAAAACAGGGGCGAAGAGGGGCCGTGAGCGGAGGAGGAGGGCGCCCGGGGAGGGGGGCCGGCGCGGGGGGAGAGAGGACAACGACGGGGACCGGAGCTGCGGCGGTGGGGGAGAAAAGGCGCTAAAGGAGGAAGCGGCGGAGCAAGATGCCGAATAAAAAGACGCCAGTACCTTCAGCGTGTCCCATTCTAACACACACACACCGGCCAGCGACGTCTCCTCGGGTGAAACTGTGGAGGGGGGAAAAAAAATAAGCACAAACAAAAACAAAAACAAAAACAGAAACAACCAAAAGAAAAGCTCCGACGCGAGAGTGATTTTTTTTTTTTTAACACCCCGAAAAAAAAACACACACACACACACACACGCCAGCGCGCAGGCCCCCTTTTTTCTTTTTTCGGTTTCTAACGCGATTCCGGAGAGAAGAGGAGGAGGAGGAGGAGGTGTTACGATATGCGCTGGCTGCCCAATCCCGAGGCTCGGCTCTTCCTCTCGGCGAGGGGCTGGAGCTGCGGAGAGAAGCCTGCCGGAGACAGACGCCCCCGCCCCCGCCTCCACCTCCAGCCGGCCCAGGGGCCTCCGTCCTCCACCCCCCGGCTCCTGCTTAGCACCGCTCCTGCCCCGAGAGCCTCCTTCCTCCCCGCAAAAGCCCCCCGGATAGAGAGAGAGAGAGGGGGGGACGCACACACACACACACACACACACACACACACACACACACACACACACACACACACACACACACGGGTCACACCTCCAGCAACAAGGGAGGATGAGTGTTGTATTGACATCATCGGGGAGGGGGGGTGCATTGGGATGTATTTGGAGGAAGAAACTTTAATGAAGGAGAAGAAGAAGACCCCCAACATCTGTACAGATGCGGGGCTGATGTTTGGCCGCCCTGATTGGCTTTTAAAGGCCCCGTCGCCATGTCTGCACCGCGAAGACTGGAACGGGGAAGGGGGACGTCTCACTCCGCCGCCGCATCCCGGTACGGTCCCCGGAGGAGGCTGGGGGCTCCGGTGCGGCGCCTCTGTGGCCGAGCGCGTCTGTGTGTGTGTGTGTTTGTGTGTGTTCGCTACATAAGCGGGGAGGTTTTGAGGAAGGCCTCGGGGAATGTTGGTGGTGGGCCAAGGAACAGATCAGTGCATTCTGGTGACGTCTCTGATTTCGGAGCGACGTGACCTTTGATCTTCCAATATGATGGATAAAAACCATCCTGTTGTATGACACAACTCTGCATTAATACTCCCCATATTCTTTATATACTATACGTAGCATATATGCTTTTTGAATGAATATTTAACATCGCTTACTGGAGGTCCGTGATCTGATTGATGTTCTGTATTTTTGCGGGTAGTGTTAATAAAATAATCCCAATACAACACAACCAGCAAATCCCAAGTCACTAGAGATGTTAGTTGAACACGTTGGCATCCTGGATCTGGACTTTCCACACGGGATCATTTATAGGTTGGTTTATCTGATGGTTAGTTCTAACAACAGCACCATTATGGATAATGACGCGTTAAACACAAAGGAGAGTGTAGCTCTTAATATTCCAATTTATTTATTTTTTACAACTCACATCTTCAATGAGTGTGTGTGTGTGTGTGTGTGTGTGTGTGTGTGTGTGTGTGTGTGTGTGTGTGCATCTCGCATGAGCTTTGACGCACAAATAATGGCGGTTTTCGGTCAAACCTAAACGGACTCGAGTGAGAGCTCTTGTCGGAGCGCAGCATCTTTCTCACGCAGCGCGCCGACGTTCTTACGTTCTTACGTACGTACGGTACGCACAGTTCGTACGCACAGTTCGTACGGTACGTGACCTTTGCGGCGCTGGCCGAGCGGACGGCCGCAGCTGAGTCACGGCGCCTGGAAAGACCCCGAAAGAGGATAAAAAACTCCCCATAAATGCGCCTGCCACCTCGGGACACTCCCGCTCCCTCGCACCGGCTCCCCCCGGCGGACTGTCGTGGATGGATAGTTTGGCCTGCGCGCCCCGGACCAGCCTCGTAGCCGCTGACGCAGGAGGTTCGTGAGCGCGACCGGCCAACTGCCGTCAGCGGTTAGCTTAGCTGATAGCACCCAGCCCGAACCCGACCCAAACCCTGAAAAGAATTCGGTTCTGAACACGGCCCCGGGGCGCGCAGGGAGGCCGTGGTCGTAATTTTAGTGTTTTTTTGTTTTTGTTTTTGTTTTTGTGTGTGTGTGTGTGTGTGTGTGTGTGTGTGTGCGCGCGTGTGTTCGGATTTGCGTCGGATCGCGTTGCGTTCACTGACGGCCATTCGTGTTTATATTCAAGATCTGTCTCTAAAGCTGGACAGCGTATATTAAGAGTATCCGCGTGTGAATCCGGTATATGATTTAGAGTGGTTATAGTCGAAATTAATCACAAAACTCTTGGTTAGTCACGTGGACCGGCGTGTCTCACTTGACATAAGTGTTACATAATAGATGACTGTCATGCTGCTGTTGTGTTCACTCTTACAGTGTTGTGGGCATTTAATGTCCGTCCGACCTGATGTTTAATGATGTTGGCAGGTGTTTATTTGACAGAAATACATGTAGTGGTATAGAATATACTTTTTGGTTGTACTTTTCCACCGCCAGAGGAGTGTGTTGTAACCTGACACCTGACCGCCCTCCTCTTTATGCATGTGCGTTTCCACAGAAAACTCTCATCTGCTCCTGCAATGGCTGTCTTCAGTCACCAGGTGCTCCTTGCAGTTACAAGATCCAGGTAAGAGAGCTTGATGTGGCTGCACCTCTGGGGACGTGACTGCATTTCTGCGTTGCTCCTTTTTGTAATTGGGGGATCTAATTGTTAAATGACGAAATCCTCTTTCAAGCTTTTCAAATTTTCCTCTGCCTTACTTTGTGGGTCATTGAGAACTCATACATATTACATTCTCGGTATTGCTCAAATATCTTCACAATTTACTTATTTGCCTAAACATTTATCTTCTCTTATTTTGCAGGGGGTCGTACCTGTTGTCTAAGAAGCACACCTGCTGCTCTCTGTCTTCAAAAGCTTATCTCCACATAGACCCTCCCCGACATATATCACCGTCACTTCCACGCAGGCACTCCCGCTATGGCTACCCCCACTGCTACCGGGGCCACGGCATCAGCTGCGGCCACAACTCCGCCCTACTTGCACGATGTCTACACAACTCAGGTGTTTGGTTTCAAAACATAAAAAAGGAAGATGCTAAGACCACTCCACCTGCTACCCAGGATTCTACCTTGGGGGTGAAAAAGGACTCTGTGGCTGATACACCCCAGTCTGAACCTCCGTCACCTCCCGCCCCGGCGTCCACCACCAGCACAGCGGCCGCCGTCCCTCCTGTGCAGGAGAGGGCAGTTGTAAAAAAGTCTCTGTATCAGAGAGTTGTTGATGAGTTGAAGCATTATTACAATGGCTTCCGGTTACTTGGTATCGACATCAAGATCGCAGGCAGGATGGTGTGGAGGCTGCTGCACGGACAACTGCTCACGCGCAGGGAGAGGAGAAGGGTAAGGCCGTAATTTAGTAGACTAGTAGTTTGTTTTTGGTGCAATATTCAAATGCTTGGGTATTTTTTCCTGATTATCTTGTGCTGCCTTTGGGTCAGATCAACGTGTTTGACTGGTTTGTTTCCAGTCTTCTTGGGCAAATTTTTGTTGGGTGTTTTTGTCAATGAGACAACAGTAAATTAAACGTTCCTGTAGTCCTTTTCCTGTTAATAGGGTTGGGTTCTTTGCACACCAGAAGTATCTGTACACATAGTCCTTGGGGCCCTGCCAGGCCAGATCATGGGTGCCTCATCATCATTATGTTGTAATGTTGCACCCTGCTTTGGCCAGCCACTCATAAACCGTGCTCATGTAGACTATGGGATATTGACACCTGCTCTCAGATGTCAGATCGCTCATGTAAAACATTTGCCAGCATCGTTGTTGAATGTTTGTCAAGAGAAACGTATCTTTTGTTGAACATGAGCTCAGGGGATACCTTTGGGATCCATGCACAACCCCCCCCCAACTGTTCCAGGTTGACATGGATGAGTGCGGTGCCATGCTCATTTCAATCATACAACCCATACTTTGAGATTCAAATCTACTTGGACAAAACAATGCAGTGAACACTGGTAGAGGGACAGTGATTGTAAGACTGGTCTGGTGTCAGTCCCATTTGCCCCTTACAAACTTAAATTGTCTTTGTTTAAAAACCTTGATACCTGAAATATGCAACCAGTTACGGGTGCAGTCATTTGGTTCTGGCAAGTATAGTTTGTACAATTGCCATGTTTTTTTGTGATCTTTTAGACTAACTCTAAGCTTCGATTAGTATTCTGGCCTGAATCATGAGACCTTTTCAGTCAAACACAGTGGAGGTACTGTTATTATGGCCTGACCATATATGGCTGCCGTGGAGACCTATGGTACAGGATCACATGACTGCTGCCAGAAGAAAGCAGGCGAATTGAACTGTATAGATGACTACTGTCTGCTCTCATGCAGATAAGTGCTACAAAACTGATAAGTGGCCAGCTAAGTGACCTCATATATCAGAAAACAAACATCAGCAAAACCAGAGTAATGTTTGTCCAGGGAGGAAACCCAGAACAGGTTGTTTTTGAATGTTAAATGAGTGACAATACAACTGGATATCTGAGTCAGCATTTGTTTCTGTTTGCAGCTGATGAGGACCTGTGCTGATCTGTTCCGTTTGGTACCCTTCATGGTCTTCATCATTGTTCCGTTTATGGAGTTCCTTCTCCCAGTCTTCCTCAAGCTCTTCCCAGAGATGTTGCCCTCCACCTTTGAGACGGAGTCGAAAAAGGCATGTACACACGCACATGCGCACAGCTGCCCAAATGACTTTGAGTCAGGCTCATACATGATTATGTAACTTGAGAGACATGGGTGTGAGTTCTGTGCTCTATGTCTAGGGAATGTTGAGGTATAATATTACAACTGCAAATCTAAAATACAAATGGGTGTATTTTAAATAATATCGCACTGCCTAATTTACCAGGTAATATCTTACTGTAACACTGTTCTTAAACTATCTCTGATAAAACCAAAGAAGTTCCTATTTTCACTTCTCCTATTTTCTGTGGTGTTTTCAGGAATGAAAAACTGAAGTATATATTTTTTCTTGTTAATGTGTGTTTCTTCTCTTGCAGGAGGAGAAACAGAAGAAGGGTCTGGCAGCTAAACTGGAGCTGGCCAAGTTCCTCCAAGAGACCATCGCTGAGATGGCTCGGAGGAATAAAGCCAAAGCTCAGACTGAGGACGAAACACAGAGATTCTCCACATTTGTTCAGAGGGTAAGTTACAGCTCGATGAATTGTTTGTTGCAAGGGGCTTTGAGAAAACAGTGAAATCCAGCGCAGTGATGGTTTTGGGGCACTTGAAAGTTTGATCCCTCCGTGCGTGCATTGAGACGTGCTCGTGTGTGTGTGTGTCTGCCAGGTACGGGGTACAGGCGAGCAGCCAACAACAAAAGACATTGTTCGATTCTCAAAGTTGTTTGAGGATGAGCTGACGCTGGAGCACCTGGAGCGCCCCCAGCTGGTGGCTCTCTGTAAACTGTTGGAGCTGCAGCCCATCGGCACCAACAACTTGCTCCGTTTTCAGCTGATGATGAAACTGAGAACCATCAAGTTAGATGATGAGGTGAGATGGAGGTTTTTACAGGAGGCTAGAGACCATGTTTAACTTTAACTTCACTGTCTCCAGAACATGCAAATAAGTTGATGAATGTCTATTTCAATAAACGTGTCATTTTTAACACTTGCAGTTATGCTTCCATATTTACCACCTCCTTGATTCCATCACAGATGATTGCAGCTGAGGGTGTGGCAGCTATGAGTGTGTCAGAACTACAGGCTGCGTGTCGTACTCGGGGGATGAGGTCTCTTGGTCTCACCACCGAGCAGCTCCGTCTGCAAATGCAGCAGGTGAGCACCGCCCTGATCATAAACCTTAACATATTCAACAGTATTCAACCAAGTGAGGCCTTTTAAACAAAATAAAAACCAATTAGAACTAAGTAACAATACATTTATGGTACAAAAAAATGCCACCCTGACAGTGGCTGGACCTGCACCTGAAGGAGAACGTTCCTCCATCACTGCTGCTGCTCTCCAGAGCCATGTACCTGACTGACCTCAAACCAAAAGCCCCCATCATCCCGCCTGTTCCTAAAGTAGAGGTATTTGGAGCCTTCTGATATTTTGACTGCATTTCTTCAAGCTGGCCTGCTGTGAGGAAATGTTAAAAAGAACATTTTTTTTTAAGATTTTGCTGTTGCTTGTTCATCTGCAGAAAGCTGCTGCTGCTGCTCCTCCTCCTCCTCCTCCTCCTCCTCCTCCTCCTCCTGTGGACAACGCAGGAACAAACCAGACCTCGGTCAGCACTGACACGTTAGCGGACCCCGCTCTCATCATCAAAGACAGACCGGTTAGTGCATCACAGAAAAGGATCGATGAACAGGATTGATGTGTGAGAGACAGAGAGAGTACAGGATCGATGCCCACTAGTTAATGCTCATTTGTTCATGCGCCTAAAAAATGTTGGAACCAGAATCTTAGATTGGACATTTTGATGTATAAGAACGTTGCAACATTAAAATCTGCTTTTTTTTTATGTGGTCCTGTAGGGAGAGGAGATGAAGGACCAGGCTCCTTCGGTGTCAGACAAACCTTTGACTCCTGCTGAAGTCCTTCAGGTGAGCGTCTCTCTTTCTTTAGGAATCCACTGAAACCAGTTTGCGGGTTCTTATGGCCTCACAATCCCATTTGGATCTGCTGGCTTCATTCGGCTTCACATGACCTGCTAATCTGGCAGAGTGTGACGCGGCTGCTGCTCTGTGTGGCACAAATATCAGAGAAGGTGTGGTGTGGTTGGTCTGATCCCTTTAGATGTAGCCATGAACGCAGGAGGCTGCTCGCCAAAAGGCACTGAACATCTCATGTTGATGTGAGCAAAGTTAAAAATAGCTGATAAATTTAGACCTCTCACTGTCACTGATGCATTTTTGAACACACACAGTATAATTTAAACTGTTTTTTTCCCCCACATTATTGCTTTATCTTTTAGAGAAACCTTCTTTCTTCCCCTTTGATGTTCAATTCTTGAATTTTAATGATTTATGGAACAGTGCGAATGTTAGTCGCATCAAATTTCCCGATTTGCATATTTTCTAAGAATCATGTTTGTTTTGTGACCTCTAGGGCGCGTGTTAATGTTAACACCTGGTTCAGGTTACTTTATTTATAACTGTAGGTAAATGCGGTGTTGCAGCAGATGAGTCACAATCTGTATTTATACACAATCTGTATTTACACAATCTGTATTTATACAGATTGTAAACACTTAAGCTCTTTAAAACATGAATTTGTTTTTTTAATCCATATTTAAGTCCATCCGTATTCGAGATACTGAGATAAATATTCTAAAAATAAGTCAGACAAATTAAGAGTGTTCATAATAAGATACCTCTCAGCTGCACTGACTGATGCTCTTTCAGGGACTAACGTATTGAATTCCCACATCCCTTCGCTTTGGCAGGCTAAGGCAGCAGCGGAGGTTTCCCAGAAGAGTAAGATGAGTGCCAACGGTGTGTGACGAGGAGCAGGAGCCTTTGGACCAGTGGTGGGGGTGAACAGTCCAGTGTCCCCGAGAGAAGAGCATTCGGCTGCTGCAACACGTGCTCTGTCATGATTTTGCACTCCGCTGTCCCCGACTTGATAATTTAATTCTGACCAGACTTGCGGGTCCGTGTTGGTACTCAGTTTTGACTGAAGCAACCCGGGCCAAAGATTTTTTAAAATCTTTTCTTTTTAAACGAAAACAAGATGTTTGGCTGCATCTTGCTATTAATTAAGGCTTAAGTTAATTGATATTAAATATAATTTCAATGTCTAATTCTGCTAAAAAAAGACCCAGCTCTACTGTCAGGTTGACTGAAAACCAGACTGCCTATGACACATCCTGGTTCATGGTCACGTCTCCTCTTCCACCTGTAAGTTTGTAAATAGTCCTGTACATTTTACTGCTGTTAAGTTTTATTTTGATGCCCCCCCCTTTTTTTTTTTTTTGGCTCATGTACATAAGAGAGAAAGTTTTCCAGAAGTGGTTTGCTTATTGTTTTGGTTCAGTTGTCAGGACCATGAAGATGTGCAGATGTTCTGAACCGTTTTAAATGTCATCTGATTTTATCAGCGGGTGTAACAGTGGATGGGCTTTTCCTCCTGAACATACTGTAACATAGCAGCGCTCCTCTTAGTGAACAGGTGTATGTTTTAGACGGGGGTTACCCTTCAAACCAGAGGTGACCGATGAAGCCCTTTTCCACTGCAGAGCCAGTGAGTGGGCATATTTGCTTACACGGCTTATGTAATTACTTTGAACACTAAAAAAACTGACGTCTGCAGTCAGAGAAGATTTGAGATGTAAAGATTAACACGGGAGAAGGACCTAAACCTGCAGCCACATATCTTATTTTTTTGGTATTGTGGCATAAATATATATTTGTATAGTATTACTTTATTATCCTACATCGATAAGCTTTGATAACTATATGATCCCGAGAAATATTACTGGGAATATGTTTACTGCACTGTCAATTCTGTTGTTTTGAGTTGCAGCCCTTTTGTGACACTGATCTGGAGGTGCTCAGACATAAATGTAAATGATGCAGGCTAAGAGAGTATGTGCCTACAGTTCAAATGTACGTTTATTTTTAATCGGAGCACATATTTCTAGACTAACCCGGTGTCCGTATTTCTTTTAGACTCATCTCGCTGTGTCTCAAGTGCCCATTTTGTACCTTATCACTGTAGTGGAATGTCTCCCTTTATCCCCCCTTTACCAAATTAATGCTGAAATTATTGACCAGTCTTGAAGGTGATGAGTATTCAGTCGCCCTTTATCAGCTGTCGTGACTTTCGTACAAGTAAGAATCCTCACCCGGCAGCCACCCCAGCCCCTGAAGCCCCCCGCAGTAATGCAAACGAACGGGGCTGGTCCCATATTTGTCTTGTGCCTCTGAGACGTTCCTGAAGGCTGCAGGCGTCAGACGTGCCCCCCCCCCCCGTTGTGTTTTGGTGTCTCACTCTGCATTGAATCACAACCGTGATGTCACGTTTGAGCGACCATTCGGGAGATTAAAGCCGTACAACCCTCACCCGGCCCCTGCTCTCGTCCCTGGCCCCTGAGGGCCCAGACCCAGGTCTGACGCCCCTAGGGGCCCAGACCTCTGGTTTGAAGGTCCATCACAGCTCGGTTCTGAGGCCCCTCCACCAGCAGGGGGCGCCATGTCGTCCAGAAAGTTGGACAAATGTCAAACTTTTCAAACGCCGTCAGAATGCCTGTCGTCTTAAAACAAGTAACTATGTTTACATGTGGGCCCTCCAGAACACACACACACACACACCTGGACAAAAGGTGTGTAGTCGCAACTGCACTTATTTCCTTGAATTGTCTCTGTTTCTCGGTCAAAGTCCTCTTAGATCCCGGACATGAGCCCTCCACACAGGGAAAAGGGGCCGCATGGGCGTTTAAACGAAGGGCTTCGGCCCAGATGTCAACATCTGCCCACATCTGTCCGCAGCCTCCATCACCAGCAGGCTGCCTTTTGAAAGGCCCCGAAAATGTCTTCAGCAGCAGCTGCAAGTCGCCCACTGACAAATCCCGTCAAAACGCCAACCGAGTCCACTGTTAATCCGGCAAAAAGTCTGTTTTTATCAGCGACACCGCCTGAATGAAACTAACATCACACCACATTGAGGGTGCTTTTTCTTCGTCTGCTTCTTCTTCGCTTTATAACAGCAGCTCCCCTTAAGTCTCATTACCGCCACCCTCAGGTCTCCTACTTCTGATTACTCCTCAAATCTTAATTTTTTATTTTTAAACGGAGAGGTCAAAAACACAAGAACCTCTTTCCCTTGAAGTGTCTACATATCTCAAAGGTCTCCTCTCACCCCCCCTCTATTGCAAAAGAGCTCTATATGCTCTATTGTTTCTCCTGATGATGCTCACTTAATCCCCCCATGATGTCTGATCTTCTGTTTAGTTACTGTGACTCTTCCCAGGCCTTGTTATTGTAACTTGCTCTTTTCTGCTATTGTCCATGGTCGACTCTCTCATCCACTGAAATTAGATTCTTCTCCTTGACCTTTTATTGCCACTGCCACATTAGATCCTTCCACAAACCACCAGTGGGTGTTTTATGTGTGTTAATCAATAAAAATACATTTGGATTATTTCATGTATTCATTATATGATGCTTTGACGCCAGTGCAGTGTCCAAAAATGGAGTTTTATTTCATCGATAAGTTGATATGTAGCCAACTGCCTACATAGTGATTAAAGTGTTGCGACAAACTTCTTATTTCATGTATGTTGACTGTGTTGTTTTTTCTCTTAAAGGTATTTGCGCTATATATTATATACTATGTTAAAACACTGCAGATACAAAGCATATAATAAGGTATTTTGAAATTTTATTACTGGTTTTCAGTTTTTTGCTAAAAAGTGCAACAGGCATGTGGACACTAAATGAACATTAAAGAGATTTTCTTATGTTTCCATATGAGTTAACATGACTTTTCCCAATTAATTTTGCAGTACGTTGTTTGTAAAGAAGCATGAAAGCAACATCTATGACTCCTTTTCAGTGAGCCATAGGTGCAACTAATTAGGAATCACACGTAATGCAAAATAAAGGGATATTTATGGTATAAAATTAGTAACTATCACTATAATTAAACCTACGCTCTGTAAAATCAGACCATTAGAAGTATTTCATCAAACATTCATATTATTTTAAATTACTATTATTAGTAGTAGTTCTACTGTCATAGTTTAAGGGCATCATAAATCCGTTTTTTTTCTTTAACAAAAACATGGGACCCTCATTTATGTTTTCCTGGTAATATTGCTCCATTAAACAATTTCCACCTGGTCACTTAACTTACTGGTGAGTGTTTTCCATGTGGCTGTAATTCATTTCCAAGGCAACACATTGAAATCTTTTTGCCATGGAAACCACTGA
Organism: Lagocephalus sceleratus; assembly: GCA_911728415.1. NCBI lineage: Eukaryota > Metazoa > Chordata > Actinopteri > Tetraodontiformes > Tetraodontidae > Lagocephalus > Lagocephalus sceleratus. The sequence goes on along the minus strand of CAJVRN010000237.1, from coordinate 3,527,492 downwards.
GCTTTTAGGCCCATCTGGGAAACACATGTTGTCTTTCCTAGAACCTGGAAGTGTTGAAGATGCAGGACCGGTAAGAAGACCAGCTCCAAACTGGACGTTTCCTCAAGATTTCCTTCACATATCCTGTGTGAAATGTAATCGACTGTCCCTAAGGTTTGTTTTTATGGGACTGAAGGGGACACGTCTGCTGGACCCATGAGGATCTTAACTGGACCAGATACAGGAAGAATTCACAGCAAACCCGCTATAATGGAGTCAAGATAAATCCTACCACCATAATCTCTGGGAGAATGAGATACTCGTAGGGTGTTGATACTTCACTTCCTGAAACTGAGCGAACATGTAAATCTTCACACGTGAACGCTTGAGACAGTGAGGACAGAAACGTGGGAATTTGAGGAAAAACAAGTGAACCTCTCAGGCGGATGATCGGTAGATCATTTGATATGGATAAGGTAAGGGCTATCTATCTATCTATCTATCTATCTATCTATCTATCTATCTATCTATCTATCTATCTATCTATCTATCTATCTGTCTATCTATCGATCTGTCTATCTATTGATCTGTCTGTCAGTCTGTCTGTCAGATTTACATGGAATCCTTTTGAATCTTTAATTATAGGTCTAATATAAGTGAAAATTGACTTCTGATGGTATTTAAGTTTATTCTGGAGTCTTTATTTTATTCAAAATAAGACGCTCATGTGCAGTAGAGTGAGGCTGAGTACACCCTTTTTCAGTATCTGATCTATAGTTTGTGTTATATCTTTAGGGACACAAATGAATCAAAAAGAAATCTCCAATGCTTAATCTAAAAATAGGAAAATCAGATTTAAAGGGCCAGAAAATATCCCTTTAAGTCAATAAAGTCATTTTGAGGTTACGACGGCCGTTGGAGAGAGAGTCAACATTACACTTGATATAGATTGGAGCTTTTTTTAGCTCTGACCCCAGCCCAGATAAACTTCAGCATGGGGCACCAGAGAATTTCACCTTTCTGTAGAGGATCAAAGGCTTTGAGGTCGTTCATCTCTCCCCGTTGCTAATTTTAGACCAGTGTCTAATTTCACAATTTTGTGTAAGTCTTTTGCAATTTTTCTGACCTTGCCCATCAAAGATGCCAGTAAGATGAGTTACTCTGTGTGAGAACATGCACACTCACAGGAGGATTTGTTCAATCAATTTGGATTTAAAATGTTATCAACCAGAAGACAAACATATATGTCTAATGATGTAAGGTCATTTCGTCATTTCCCTGGTCTTTCACAGGCAACAGGACAAGTGACTAATACTCCAAGACTTTTCCTTTCATACCAGGAATCCACTGATCTGAAGAGTTGTGTACTCACACAAGATACACAAAGATACACAAACTATAGCTGAATTATACTTTAAAATGCAGTACAATCATGAATACATTTGAATTCATGGTAATTAGTCATTTGCATTTGGTTAAATTATTCATAATGTCAAAACAGAAATAGAAATAGGAGGTAAAGTGTGGCTATAATCAATGTTTACAATTTATTAGTTTTAATAATTAAATGTTACATCAGAAAATTGAATACAATTATTAATTATATATTGAAATCTGCAAAAAGGAGGGCTGAATTCAATTAACAAAAACTGGGTTAGAGTGTGTGTGTGTGTGTGTGTGTGTGTGTGTGCACGTGTGCATGTTTGCGTATCGATGGGGTGATTTCGCGGAAAGGTGAGTTTGGGGTCAATCCAGCCCACCTGGTCCGAGCATATAATGTCTGAGCTTCTGGTTCGGTGGCACACACACCTCACTGACTCTGCACACACACAACGTGGACACGCACCCTCGACACACACCTAGAGACCCTTTGCAAAGCGACCTCTGAAGATGCCGTGTGTCAGCTCTCACAGCGAGCAGATGGTGACGATGGCCGCCTGTTTCGGCTCTGTGGATGACGCCATCCTCCAGGTAAAGCCCTGCAGGCTCCAGGTCTGCACGCTGGACTGATGCACACACCAAAAAACCCTCCTCGCCGTGTGCCTGGCATCTTCCCATGTGATTTTCCATCTGTGAAGCGTGATTTCTTTTCATGGGAAATGGTGAACTCTGACATGAATTGATTCATATTTCCATGTTATATTGTATTTCTCTTCCTTTTTCCCTCAAGTCTCATTTCTGTGCTTTCATGTGTTTATTTCTGTTGCCACTGTTTTGAAATTCTTGACATATTTCTAAAAAAAAAAAGCTAACTTATCTCTTCAGAAGTGACAAAACTAAGCTGCTTTAAACCTCCTTTCTAAGATGTACAAAGAAGTTTTTAAATAAGCAGTCATGCAGATGCCTGAGAGGCTCAAGTGTTTTAAAAATACACATGAAAACATGTAATTTGAAATATTACATTACACAAATGTGCAGATGTAGATGGAAAAAAAGTATTAGAAACACAAAATAGAGCAGGGAGCTCTATTTGTTTGGTAACTTTGGTTACTAATTACTCTCTTATGTTGCTCTAAAAGAGTTACTTATAAAAGGAATGAGATTAGAACATTTATGAGGAACTGATTAAATTCAGTCACTATGCACCTGTACATAGTTTACTCTTACTAAAGTAATATAACATTATGTGCTTTATATTGAATTGCTTGTCACCAGTAAACATTTGGTATCAAGCCTTGTTACATGTTCTTCCTCAGGATTTCTACACCTGTTCTCAAATCTTTGTACAAGTCTGGTGATGAGGCGCTTTTTTGAGCCTTCCGCCTGCCCACAGGTAGAGCAGATCCTGTCAGAGTTCAAGCTGAACAAAGAAGACCTCAGCGAAGTGATGAAGAGGATGCAGCATGAAATGGAGCGAGGCCTGCGCCTGGAAACGCACGAGGAGGCCAGCGTGAAGATGCTGCCCACGTACGTCTGTTCCACCCCCGAAGGATCAGGTGAGCTCTTCTGCTCAGCGGCGCCAGGGAGCCAACACGCGCCGACCGCACCACAAGGCTTGAGCTCACGTGTGTGTGTGCGCGCGCGTGTGTGTGTGTGTGTGTTCTGACAGAGGTGGGCGACTTCTTGGCCCTGGATCTGGGGGGCACCAACTTCCGCGTGATGCTGGTGAAGGTGGGCGAGGATGAGGAGGGGAGCTGGAAGGTGGAGACCAAGAAGCAGATGTACTCGATTCCCGAGGACGCCATGACGGGCACCGCTGAAATGGTTTGTGAGCGCATTTGAGACTCGATGACGGTGTCTCGTAAATATCACAAAATACAAAATAATAAATCTTCCAGACGAAGGTCCGTGTCTTCTCCCTCATTTGAGCTGCTGTTTGCGTCTCATCTGTGTCCTCTCGCAGCTCTTTGACTACATCGCAGAGTGCATGTCCCACTTTTTGGACCACCATCACATGAAGCACAAGAAGCTCCCTCTGGGTTTCACTTTCTCTTTCCCTGTGCGACACGAAGACATCGACAAGGTGGGTGTGTGTGTGGGGGGGGGGGCGTAACCTCAAGAGGACCAACCGGAGGTCCCCTGCACCCCGCGAGGCTTAGGCCCCCCCCCAGATTCTCCGCTTTCTCCGTCCAGGGAATCCTGATTAACTGGACCAAAGGCTTTAAAGCTTCTGGCGCGGAGGGCAACAACGTCGTCGGTTTACTCAGGGACGCCATCAAGAGGCGCGGGGTGAGTGCCTCGCGCGCTGCTTCGGTTGTCGGAGCGCCAAAATGTCGGTGTGCGGCGAGGTGCCATTTCCCTTCTGCCCCTCAGGACTTTGAGATGGACGTGGTCGCCATGGTGAACGACACAGTGGCCACCATGATTTCCTGCTATTACGAGGACCGCAGCTGCGAAGTGGGCATGATCGTCGGTGAGCAAACACACGTGCAGAAATGCGTCACCGCCGCGCGGAGACGCAGGCACTCAGCGCGCCTCTCTCCAACGATTGCCAGGCACCGGCTGTAACGCGTGTTACATGGAGGAGATGAGGACTGTGGAGCTGGTGGAGGGGGAGGAGGGCCGGATGTGTGTCAACACAGAGTGGGGGGCGTTCGGGGACAACGGCGAGCTGGAGGACTTCAGGCTGGAGTACGACCGGGTGGTGGACGAGACCTCGATCAACCCGGGACATCAGCTGTGAGTCTCCGTCACCCGACACCCCCCCCAGCTGACCCCCCAGCTGACCCCCCCCCCAGCTGACCCTCTACCGACGCGCTCATGCTGTTGCTCAGCTACGTCTTGTTTTTCCCGAGGGCGACGGCGAGTGCCCTCCTGCGTCAGCGGCTGGCGATCAGATTAATGAGCTCCCCCCGTCCCGCTTTGCCACGGTGCCTGTTGGCTTAATGGCTGTTTACCCTTTGCCATCTGTATTCGCCCACTTTAGCACTGACGTTGGCATCTCCGTCACGGGGGCCACCGGCTCAGGCTCTCCCTCCTTCCTTCGCTCAGACCTTTAGAGACCCGCCGTCCCATCCGAAGGGGCTCGGTCATGTGTTTGACTCCCTCTCGTGCAGCTACGAGAAGCTGATCAGTGGGAAGTACATGGGCGAGCTGGTCAGACTGGTTCTGATGAAGCTGGTGAACGAGAACCTGCTGTTTAACGGGGAGGCGTCCGAGCTGCTGAAGACCCGCGGGAGCTTTGACACGCGCTCCGTCTCCCAGGTGGAGAGGTGAGCGCCCGCCCGGGCAACCGACCGCTCTCACGTCGTCGAACCCGAGTGAACCCCCCCCCCGCCCTCCCCCCTTTCTTCCTTCTCTCAGCGACACTGGGGACAGGAAGCAGATCTACAACATCCTGTCCTCGCTGGGCGTGCTGCCCTCGGAGCTGGACTGCGACATCGTCCACCTGGTGTGCGAGAGCGTCTCCACGCGCGCCGCCCACATGTGCGGCGCGGGGCTCGCCGGCGTCATCAACAGGATGCGAGAGCGGCGCAGTCAGGAGGCCCTGGTGATCACGGTGGGGGTCGACGGCTCCGTCTACAAGCTCCACCCATGGTGAGGCACGGCCGGACGCTCGGCGCCCTTCTCCTTATTCGATCTGACTGGAAGGATTGTCGCTCCTCAGCTTCCGCGACAGGTTCCACGAAATCGTCAGGGACCTCACGCCCCGCTGCGACATCACCTTCCTGCAGTCGGAGGAGGGGAGCGGCCGAGGAGCCGCTCTCATCTCCGCCGTGGCCTGCAAGATGGCCGCGTGCATGCTGATGCAGTGAGGGCGGGAGAGGCTGCGCGGAAACCAGCTGAGAGCTCTGGACCCGAGGGAGACGCGGGTCAGCGCTGCCCTTTGATGTGCAGGACAGAACTTGTATCATAGTCTGTATTTGCTAGTCTTAGACAGTCTTGTAGCACTTTTATGGGCTTTCCCGGGAAATGGGAAATAAGTTATCGATGATAACACGTGCAATTTATTTTTTGTAAATTCTGTTGTAAACTACGAGGATATGAGGAAGTATAGTATGTTTGTTGTGTGTTATTTTGGTTGTGAGCCATAAAATATATCTTGGCTGTTGTATATTTCAATTTTATGTTTACCACATATATGCGTTCAACACTGGGTTTCTAAAATGTTTCTTGCAGTAACCTTAAATGTAAATAAAGCTGCTCAGTCAAATTAAACTGGTTACTTGACTTGACTGTCGTTGGTCTGGTTTCCTGATTGAAAAGATTTTTAAAATCGCGAAGTTTTAATGACATGGCACACACACACAGAACTCTTTATTATGGGCCATAAAGAGGATGTACATATCAAAATGAATCATTCATTTACAATTCAAGAGCTCAGAATTCTGCTTTTACTAAACTTTATAATTGCACAAGTTTTATTTTACACATGCTCATACATAGATAGAAAATGGAACCCTCAATTTCAGTGGTGAAATCAAATAACCCAATTTAAAATGCTTGTATCCAGCCTTCCCGGGTGACTGATGAACGCCAGAGGTCACCTCCTTTCTGCTCCTTGTATTTCTATTTTCCGACCCAGTGGAATCCTGGGGCCTCTTATCAGGAGGCCTGGGCGACTCGCTCCAGCGTCTGTGGCCATGTAAGGCTGCCAGCTGCCCACTGCAGGCTGTTATCAGAGGCCTGGAGATAAGACGGACGCTACATAAAAGCCACCCCAGCGTCACACCTCGGATGGGAGTCCAGCCACTCAGACATGGTAAGCCTGTTTCTCACCCTGATGATATGATGTTCACGATGTTTACACGAATTCTTGAGAACTTTTTGACAAAAAGTTTGAGGTTTTGTTTCATTCCAGGCAAGTAAGAAGGCCTCGAATAAGAGACAAAGGGGAGGACAGAAGTCCTGCTCTAACGTCTTCTCCATGTTTGAGCAGTCCCAGATCCAGGAGTTCAAGGAGGTACGTCTGAACATCGTCATGATGTAGAAACCTAGGATTATTTATTTAATTAAAGCTAAGGAAAGGAGAAAATAAAAGCACAGCACTTAGATTCATGGGAATTATTATAATGACCATCTGGATAAATCGGCAACCATGGTCACCTTTCAAACATAAACAACATGTGTTCAACATAAAATACATCTAAAATGAATATAAAACTATAAATGTAGAATAATTTAGTATTTTAACTGTGCATGGTGGAAAAATATACAAAAACATTAATTTGATGTGCAATTATAAATATGTTTTTGAGGGAAAAAAGAAATAGTTGAATGCTTTTGAACATTCTATTTTATAAATTTTTTTATGCTGCAGTCTTAAAGTCATCAAATACACGTTACTATCAGATTTAGTTTTTGAATTCTTTTTCTTTCCAAATTCTTTTTCTTTTTCAAATTCAGGCTTTTGGCTGCATTGACCAAGACAGAGATGGAGTCATAAAAAAACAGGACTTGAAGGAGACATACGCACAGCTAGGTATGATGATGATGGCGATGATGACCATGGTGATAATGATGATGATGATGATGATGATGATGATGATGATGATGGTGATGATGATGATGATGATGATGGTGACGCTGCTGCTTATGATGATGACAATGATGATGATGATGATGATGATGATGATGATGATGTGATGATGATGATGTGATGATGGTTCTCCTCTCAGGGAAACTCAACGTCAAAGATGAAGAGCTGGAGGAGATGCTGAACGAGGGGAAGGGTCCCATTAACTTCACAGTGTTTTTGAGCCTTTTCGGGGAGAAGCTCAACGGTGAGACTCTGTTCCAGAAGGATTCTCGTCTTGATGGTCTTCACGGTCTTTTCTTGACGTTCTGCTCCAGGCACCGACCCTGAGGACACCATTCTTGCTGCCTTCAAGCTTTTCGATCCCAATGGGACTGGATTTGTGAACAAAGACGAGTAAGACCAACTCTGTTAATCAGCTCTCAGGTTGTTCCTCCTTCAACACCCTGCTTTTGTTCCTCCAGGTTTAGACGGTTGCTGATGAACCAGGCAGATAAATTTACAGCAGAAGAGGTTTGCTTGTGTCTGGTCTGAATGATATCCGAATTGAAAAGGCTTCTTTAAGACCATCTTTGTGTTTTTGATTAATGTAGGTGGATCAGGCCTTTGCTGTTGCTCCCATTGACCCGATTGGCAACATTGACTACAAGTCCCTCTGCTACATCATCACGCATGGAGACGAGAAGGAGGAATCCTAACGATCCTGCCAGTCGTGTCACCAGCTGATCATGAAATATAAATGACGGACGGAACAATGTGAACATTTTGGATTCATTTACTCTCGTCTGTTCTGTTGGAATTAAAACTGTCTCGTTTCTTTTTATGATACTGAGAGTTTCGCAAAACCACCCAGATCTAATTTATGCACACGGTGAAAGGTTTGAGTTACAAATACCTTTAAAAAGATGAAGATAATTGGGAAAGAAATCCACTAAAAGTTATAGTAACAAACACAGTCTACAGCCAATTAAAACACAAGTTGAAAGTGTACGTACAGCAACAAAAAACACATGTATAAGTGACAAAAAAAAGTGTGAATACATCAAAAAGAAATTAAAAAAACTGCGCCATCCTCCTGTTTTATTCCAAGTAAGGAATAAAACACAGGAGGATGGTGAATCATAAAGCATTAAAGACTCTAACAGTAAGTAATTGCGCCGTGGCCTGTAAAAGTTGCATTGTCTTTTATTTCTGAGGAACTCAGGAGGCAAAGTCTTTTCTTCCTGCACATTTAGAACAGTCATGTCATTTGAAAACATCTCAGTATCAGGGCTTCTTAAATGAGGCAATGCCTCCTTCCATTCTTTCACTGTACTGTTGCCATGGATGCAACAACAAAACAGCTCTTTTCTGCTGGCATAACAATCAGCCAGCACCAAACAAGAGGACACCGAGTGTGTGCAATGATCCCCGGGGACGTCTACGCTCCCAGCAGCAGCCTCGCGTCCAAATGTTTGCTGGCTTTTCTTTGATTCCTGGTATTTGTAGTCCTACCGCCAGAGATGCCCATCGCATCTGGAGCTGCAGGCAGAGTGGATGCAGGGGTAGACACGAGCACAACATGGACACCAGATGGACTGAAGAGGACAGCCATACCTTTGAACAGAAACCGGGACTCCTATCTGCAGCGGTGGGCCACGGCACTGAACTAAAACATGTTAAATTTAACGCGAACATTTACATTCTTGCATTTAAAAGACGTCTTCGTGTGAGTTTTAGGTCATTCAACACTTTTACTTGACAGAAATAATTTAATGTAGCTTTAAATTTGGCAATAGGTGTAATTTTTCCTGTGTTTTTACACTCACCATGCAAATAAGAGGTCAGCTTTCTGTCTTTATGTTTCACTATGTCAGTGAATATGTTAATTTCAGGTTGTTAGAGACAGCACTCCTCTGAACTCAGAACAGAAACGCACCCGTTGGAGCAGCTTTATTGGGTTTTTTTTGGTTTGAGACTGAAACAGTTTGAGTGAAACGCTGTTACGACCCCAGTCGAGCTCATGAATATCAGAGTGTTCAGTGATTTGGTCCTGGCTGCTTCACAACAACACAGACCAGATCTCAAGGATGCTCCAGCCTGCTGTTGTCACGAGTGGAGATGAGACCGGTCGTCTTTCCCGACACATAAACACTGCCGATATCCGCAGGTACCAGGAGCAGATGAAGAAGAACAGAATCCGGTCGCAGGTAAACATCGTCATCGCCCGACTGCAGAGGCGTGACCGGACCATGTGACCATTTTTCTCTTACACAGGGCAGGCGGGACGGCACAGATCTCACGGATCAGGTGAAAGACGGTGAGGACACAAAACCCAGTCCACCCCGCATCGCTCTTTACCGGTGGGACAAACCCCTTTTCCCCTAATTCTGAATTTGTTTTAAGGGGCTGAAGAGGATGTTCCGGAGGAAAACGCTAGCAGTGAGGATGCCACCCCAGAAAAAACATCTGGTGGGGACAGACGCAGAAAGTCCTCGCTGTGTGTCCTCCTTTAATCGCGTCACACGTCTGACTCAAGGACCATCCCTGCTTGTTCCCCTGGCTAATATCACTGGGGAGGGGGGGCGTAATTCAAACTGTAAATCTGTGTAATTTTGAGGTGCTTACCAGTGTTGTATTCCAGTGTACAGCCTGACAACCAAACCCACTGATCTCGCTGTGTCTTTCCCCAAGAATCTCCTTTGTTATTAAAATATGCTGTGAACTATACCTACTGGATGCTTTTCGTCTGTGACAGTGTACCTTTAAAGTCTTCCCTTTAAAGTCCAGCACCTTAAATGGCACCTTGAGGTGCAATAAAATCAAAGATTTTATTTGAAGTTTCCTCAAAGGCTCAGTCTTGTAATCTTGTTTTTCTGTAAGTCTTCCCTTTAAATATACCAACATCTGAGGCTGGGTTTGGGTCCATATAGTCCAGAGAGAGAGGACTCCTTCCTGGACTTGTTCTCCTGAGGCAGGATACTCAGCGTTGGGAGCCGTCAGTCACTGTTACTGCTGCTGTCCTCTCCCACCACCATGCTGCTGTACTGCTTCTGCTGCTGCTCTTTAAAAGCCGCCTTTACCTTGGCTCTCTTCAGGCCACCGTCCCTGCACACACACACACAGGCGCGCGCGTGCACACACACACACAGCCCATTAGCTACCGTCTTTGAGATGTCAAATGTTCGTGGACAGTGTAAACCAGGTATGTCCAAACTGTTCCACAAAGGGCCGTGTGGCTGCAGGTTCTTGTTCCAACCAGTCAAACACGCCCAGTTTGACCAATCATCTGTCTGAAGACTCAGGTGAGTTGATTAAGTGAGTCCAGTCTGGTGTGCTGCTGCTGGGTTGAACAAGAACCTGCAGCCACACGGCGCTTTGTGGAACAGTTTGGAGACCCCTGGTGTAAACAGAAGAAAGCACAGTTTGATTATCTCACCACTGTAGATCCACCAGGCCTCCCTGATGAGCAATGGCTGACTTGACTCTGTTGGCAAACTGGATAGCGTCTTCTCCCTCCTGCCATTTGTGAAATAAAACAATTTAAATGGAACACACACACACGCACGCACGCACGCGCACACGCACACACACACACACACACACACACACACACACACACACACAGAAGGCTGCATCATACACACCTTCTGGTGCATGGCAGGCATGTACCACACATCGCAGACGATGGCCCAGCTGGTCATCATCCTCAGCAGGTAACTGACCATGCTGTACTTTGAGCTGTTCCAGAAAGCGTCTCCAAACTTTGGGTTGTACTGGAAAAAATGAAAAAAAACGTCAAAACGTTGAGGACTGGCGCAGGAAAAAAGGGCAAAAGGTGAGCAAGGAGCGATGGAGCTATAGTACCTTCATGGCAACTGGGTAGATGGTACCTCCAATTTCAAAACTTCCCTTTTTAAACATCATGACTGACGTGTTGTTGATGCAGGTTCCTGAGAAAAGACCAGAGGATCAATGAGGACGGAGCTGTGAGACGTCCATCACAGCTCAGTGGTCACGCTGGGGCGGCTCTGGCCAGACTTATTTAGTACAAAACTACTGTGAGGGAGGTAAAGCCAGCCCTCTTCACACTTACCCTCTGGAAATATTAATATTGGAAGCTTTGTCTTGTCATTCACGTGATCCTTCAACCTGGGAAATAAAAGAAAACTATTTATTTTCTGGGTAAATATGCACAAAGAAGAAAATAACACCTAGATTGACTGTGTTGGACTGTTATTATGACTTTTTTGCTGAGATAATTCATGCTTTGAATTGGATTTTCCTTTTAAAAACTTCCTGAAAGAAAAAAAAACAAATAACAGAAAAGGGCTTGCAAAACAGAATTGGGCCAATTCTCTTTTAGTTGGAACATAAAATTGAGTTGTTTCTTAACTCTCCAAATTCTTTGAGACTGCGGTAAAAAAAAAAAAAAAAAAAAAGCCACACAAACTCTAAACGACTGCCAGGAAAATATCAACACATCCTTATAACCGAGCGACCGCAGGAAGACTCGCAGAGACAAGTCTGAAAAAAATGAAAAGAAAAGCAAAAATGAGACCTTTTGGTCACTAGGTGGCGATCTTTCATCTCGGCCCTCTCAAACCAGACGTGAGGACACGACCTCACCATGGCCCTCTGGATGATTCCCATCAAACCTCCATGAACCTGACCCACCTGGCAGACACAGTTAAGTTCAAAAGTGGATTATCCTGTAAAAGAAACACGTGAACCTGAGAGAATTTAAGGGAAGGGTTGCATCAGCACCATAGCGTAGCCTCCATCGTTGCACAGGATTAAAACGTCGATAGGGGAGGTGTGGTTGGCCACGCAGATTCCTCCTTTCCTGGGCTTATTTTCCCTGCCGGTGTCAGGAGAAAAAAAAAAAAAAAGCCCGTGTCAGGTGAAGCTGCGCCCGATCTGCATCAGGGCGGACGGAACCTACTCACGGGTTGTGATAGCGGATGGTGGCGGAGAGCCCTCGAGCGCAGATCCTGAAGCACATCACGTGGACCCACTCGCTGAGCCACGACTTTACCCTGAACCAGAAGCGCACACGTGAACACGGGCGCGAATGAGAAGGGGGACCCCCTCCGTCGGTGGGGGAAAAAAAAAACAAAAACGAAAAAGGACTCTGCGGTCACCTCGAGTTTGGAAGGAATCCAACGGCGGTGGTTCCGACAACCAACCAGGTGAGGCCGATGCAAGCCAGCAAAATCCTACCACGAGTGAAACAGTTCAATATAGACCGTCAGTGGGGGTTTAATACTCAGATGAAGTCGTCGGAAAAGGCGTGGTGTGTACCTGAGCGGAGTGAGGATGCAGTATCTCACAAAGACGCCCAGGCCATACACCAGTGTCAGCTTCAAGCTGATGTAGTGGAAATTGTTGTTGGTCCGGGTCAGTAGGTTCCAGGACACCAGCTCCTCTGACGAGAACCTCTGAGTCACCTAAAAAAAAAAAAAGCAAAACAGGTAAGAGCACAGAGTGAAGCCAAGAAACTGTATTTGTATAGCCGTGGTACTATATTATGACAAACTGCGTCGTTGCTAATGGAGTCCAGCCGTACCTCGTCCTGCACGATACTCTCAATTCCTCTACGGGTGAAGTAGAAGCAGTCGCTCAGGGTGAAATCACCGCCCTCATGCGGTTTGGGCCGACTGCGCCTGAGTTCCTCCAGCTCCTTCTCCATAGAACCGTTCTCCCTCTGGATGAGAACTAACACACGCAGGGTAACCATCGATCGTAATCATAAACAGAACTATGATCCAAGCTGCAATCTAGGAGCTTTACTGATAACGATAGTGTTAAAGATAGAGGTAATGATAGTGTTAAGATAGTGCTGAGAGGAGGTCTGAAGAAAAACAACAGAGGAACTAGAAGCAAAGTTCCATCACAAAGGTGGATTATGTTTGGAAATTGCTGAGTATATTACAAAGAGGAATACATGACAATAGAAAGATGTGATAAGTCAAATCAAGTAAGATCTGCATCAAGAAGGCAACGACCGCAGGTAAGGCACACAGGAAAGATGCTGGGCGAAACAGTAGATGTGGTCAAAATGCCTTTTTATTTTAAGATCTAGGCGGGAAGAGTCAGACGATATCGGCTGGGGCATCTGGTGTTGGCTTAGCTCTGCATTTGTGCCGTTAGTTGAAGGTACACGCTACGAGACCCGCACGCGTTGTGCAAAACTCAAACCGCACGAATCAAAGCATAGTTGAAGGTTCAAGATTCCCCTTAAGCCATACGGCCCCTTCGGTCGCACACTGGATCAGGAAGTTCCTGATTACATTAACTCACTTGGAAAAAAACAAAAGAGGCACACCTTTCACCTTTGACCCCCCCGCTTGTTCTCAGAGAGGCAATAAAGAGTTGCGCAGCCTGTTGAGCTGATCTATCTCAGGACAGACTTCACCGTCTCGTGTGGAAAACACGCCGTGACAAAAGTCACACGCGCTTCCCCAGTGTTTAGAAATCACACCTGACTCCCCGGTGATTCAGACAATGAAACTCTGACACACTTTGGCCTCGTCCAACAGAGTGTTCCATTTAGCTGACGCAGCAGATCTTACTTGCGTAAGAACGGAGGAGGACACCTTGTGTGGCACAAGGACTTAAGTCACTGAGAGGTGGGAGGAGCGAATGCAGCGACTGTGAGTCACTGGGTGACGAATAAGCAAAGTTCTTGACCAGAGTGACCGGGGGAGCCTGTGGTGGTCCAGAAGCCCACAGGTACCCCAGTCAGCTCCCGCAAACAGACAATTCCGTCGCAGCGGGCTCAGTCTTGTACCAGAATGTGTGACGAAATGAAGTTGTTGAGCAACAACGTTATTATCAGGACCCACCCCGTCTGTCACAACGCTGCACTTCCCACTCACCATTAGATGAAGATGTCTTGAGTAGCTGCTCGTCTGCCTTCGCCTTCTGCATCTTCAGAGTGGCCCACTGCAGGAGGAGGAGGAGGAGGAGGACATGTGTGTGTTCAACATGTGCTTCAAGGAACAGCGCAACAAAAAAAAAACAACCAACAAGTAGAGTACCTCCAGGGTTTTAACCAGGACGGTCATGTAGGTCTCGGAGATGCCCAGTGAGAATCCAAACATGGCTGGAATCATGATGAGGCTGATTATGAGGTAGAGCCAGATCTTCAGCGCCCACAACGCTGCAGCCCAGGAGTCGTCCATGTCGCCTGAAGGGCGTCAGCGGCAACACAAGAGAAGAGCAGACCGCAACCTTTCCTCTCAGGTGACACCGACCCAGAAGCGAAAGCGACGGACGGGCGCACACGCGTCAGCGCGTCCACGGCCGACCAAACACCGCTGCAGCGGGGCTGCGCAGGTCGAGCTCACCTGGGAGACTTTAACCCATGTCCGCCTCCCAAGGGTCGCGCAGAACGACAGCTGACAGCGGACACGCCCCTTTCGACGGTTCTACTCGAACAAAGTTCACAGAGAAACCCCCCTCTGCAACAGCGCCGCCTGCGGACACGAGCGGAACTGCGCGCAGATGCACCGGCAGAGTAAAAGATGTGCCAGAAATGACCACAAATGACGTTTGAATGACAACAGCAGCTCGGTTCAAAGTCGTATTTATTACATTTGCGCAGGTTCCCGTCGTCTTCTCTCTCTCTCACACACACAAAGGTCAACATCACAACATCAAACGATAGTCTCGTGCATCAGGGATGTACTTTCTGCAGTTAAACATTTCACACATTTGTTCTGTCTCTTTGCTATTACAGGGTTTTTTTTAAAGGTTTTGTTTTTTAAATAGCTGACTGGTGATTAGGCAGCAGCTTCCTGTTTCCTGTCCTCCGTTTCTGGCCCTCATCCAATCAGCTGAGTTAATTCCTTTATTCCTTTGATTTGCTGATTTACTTTTACCATTGTGCAAAAACTCTCTCAGCTCCTCTCGTCCTCAGCAAGCGCCGAGCGGCTCCCGACACTGTGAGTAATCTGAGCTCTACTGCTGAACAGTGATACTGTCATAAAATGGCCCAAATCTGACAGACGTGCTACTCACCAGCGCACAGCGAAGCCTTTATGAGGAATGTGGCCACAGTCCCTCTGTGTGGAAAGCCTCTCGGGAGACTGACAAAAGGTCCTGATTATTTTCCAGGTTCAAACATTTCACAGTCTGTTGCACATAACTGTAACAGGGTACTTCAGGGAGTCAGTTTAGGACAGATCTGTGTGAGTGAAAAGAAGATGAGTGGCCTGGTGATTTCTTTCTTTCCAATAATTAAAAACAGGTTATGCATCCTCCGCTGGGTTTTATACGTGTGTATGTTTAAACCCTGGGGTTCTCCACGTTTTTCACCAGCCCGTCCTTGTATGCCCAGGTGCATTCTGCTCTAATAAAGCAGAGCTTGTGTGTTCTTTTTTAAAAAAAAGCTCTTTTGTTCAGGAGCCTCAACACAGAGCTCACTTTTTGCTTTTATAAGGAGAAATGAGGGAACGCCCGACCATGGCCCATTAATATCAGTGGAAACTGCAGCTATCAGTTATTTTTAGAGGAGTATGTGTGCGTGTGTGTGTGGGGGGGGTCATGGAATTGTCTGAATTTTAGGCGATAACCTCAGACTGGAAATGAAGGAAAAACACATCCGAATAAGCGGATCTTAAAAACAACTGCTACGAAGCTCTCTGCATCCAGCCTCCTTCCAGCTTCATCAGCTGTCTTCGTATATTCCCATTGACGCTGACGTTAATGCCTTCGGACGCGTTGGCAGAAATCACAGTTTGAACGCTGCAGCAGATTGGGCCGAGCAAATATTTCGGCTACCTCGACACGTGAATGTGTTTACACAGGAATGTGTTTGCCGAGGTGGTCGAGTACTTTTTATTTGTCCATCTATATTCAATGTGGGCCACTGGGGTCAGAGGTGACACCACAAAGCTGGTCGGCTAGGACACGACCCGCACGACACGGGAGTGCTCAGGATTACCCTAGATGTGCTTTCTTTTATAGTTTATAAATGTGTCAGACACACACACACACACACACACACACAAAGCAGTGGAAGGAGGGTTCTCCTTGAGTCTGTCTGGTGCTCCTCCGTGGGGGTCGTGACACGTAACCCCGAAGTGCTGAAGGCTTTTTAACTCTTCGCCTGCAGCCCGTCGTAAAACTTCGGCCACCGCCGGCTGCTGCAACTTAAAAGAGCTTGTTTCCCAAACCAGGAGCCCTTCTGCACGCGTTCCATGTAGGTGAAAGGGGATCCGAGGAGGGTCCATCCGGTGGACCTTTGCATGGGTTCAGACGCTTGTGTGTTTAACGGTGCTGAGCCCGCTGTCGACCGGCTCGGTTTAGTCTGATCAAGCTGATTTATTTGTCATGAGGATCCCTGTAACCTCAGCCCCACGTTGTCGGACCGGAAGTCCATATATGTGTGAGGGAAAACCCGTCGCCTTGATCAATGAAAGCATAAAAGACGCTGCGTTGTTTTAGCGCGCGGCGGTGTCATTTTTTTTAAAGGATCAAAGCAATTGTCCCTTCTTCTTCTTCTTCTTCTTAAAAGCATGTCTTGACGCAGGACAGCTTCTTGTTTCAAAATCAATCTTCCGATCCCGTTCCGCTCCTCCTCGCTAGGAAAGTAGACACCGGCTTGGGAAAAAAAAAAAAAAAAACCAACTCTCCTCCCCTCTTTCCTCCACAGAGCTGGAGTTCTCTCCCTCTTATAAACCGCGGCTATGGCTCTCCGGGTCCTCCTGGCTCCGCGTTTCCCCCGGTGAGGGCAGATCTCCGCAGAGGTTGGCCATGGCGTGATGATCGGGCCCCACTGCCCGCACCCCTTCCGCGCCGCTCCGAGCCCGCTGACCTGAAATATGCGATGTCCGCGGGAGCGCCCGCTTCTCCTCCTGCTCCACTTTGTTCTGCTGCTGGCGGCCGGCCACGAAGAGCTGTCCGCTCCGGGAAGCCTCCTCTCCCTCTCCATGGAGAAAGGTCAGTGTTTTCCGGGGAGGAGGAGGAGGTGGTGGTGGGGGGTGTTTGCGTCTTCGTGCGCGTTTGCTTTGGTTTTTTGTTGTTGTTGCGCGTATCAGGAGCGCATCTGCAGCCTGTCGTTCCACCCTGCAGGTCACTTCCAGCCGGGGTCAGACCTGTCCGTTGTCCACCCGGTGAAGACCACAGCCGATGGAGGCTTCGTCTCCCACTCCGTGTCCCACCGGTTCGGGGGTGGGCGTTTCAGGCGTGACCTGCGACCCTCTGGTGCTGAGGAGCGGGTTTACTACAAGGTCAACTACCAGGGTCGCTCCCTCACGTTCAATCTGACTGCGAACCATCGCCTGATCTCCAGCGACTACGTCCTGGAGAGGAGGCATGGCGGCTCCAACCGGACCGAGCGCCCTCTCTCCGAAGGGAATCCCTGCCATCTCCACGGCACGGTGGAGACCTCAGGGGTGCGAGGGACCGCTGCGGTCAGCACTTGCCGGGGACTGGTAAGAATTGGGAATCATGCACCTTGACAAACTCCAAGTGTTCCCTCATCACCTCATATCCTCTACCATGAAGGGGCGAGAGCCATATTTACGAGAGCATATTACCTTTGACAGGAGGAATTTGTTTTAACACACAGCAGATGAAAACCAGTGTTTTGTGTCCAGTGCTGCTTATCACAGAGCCCGTGTTCATTCATTTTAAGACCGACCCGCTGCCCACCCTTTCCCTTCGGTCCCGCCGATACTTCCCTCTGTGCCTGTCTGACCTCAGCATCTTTCTTAGGCACAGATCCTTTCTTCTACCCTGAGTCTCAGCTCTGAAATGATGGGACGTGTCAGTCTTACTCCCGAAGAATGCTTCGCTGTTTGATTGTGCCCCCGCAGGCATGCCTCACCTGCAGGGTCTTGCCTCCCACCCCTGCTTGTTTTTTTTTGTTTTTTTTGTGGGCTTTCGGAGCCCGTGTGTCCCTCTACCACATGTGAAGAGGAGTTACTTTGCCTCCTCCCCAGCCGGGAGACCTCCGCTGATCTGGTGCGAGTTTAGTGGTAAAAAGGGGCTAACTCCGCAGAGAGACCCCCTCGGCCAGACAGATGTGAGAGCGGAAACCCTGCCAGCGACTCTGCAGCTCATCGGCCCTCGGCAGACAAGCAAAAATGAGCAACGTGGTCATAACTCACATCTGTAATCCAATTTTATTTAGGCGTCAACCAGAAGAGAATTATGGCCACTGTGAAACAATTTTGGGGTTAAAGGTGGAGGACTTTATTCTGAGAACAACCCTGCACAACCTTAAAATAGCCGAAACAGGACATTTTATTTATAAAACAGGGGAAACGGGTCAGTGAAGAGCTCTCTTTGGTGCACCAGCGTAGAGCCTGATGAACATTAACAGCTCGGCGTCTCTCATTTCCCTCTTTTTTTTTTTTTTTTTGTGGGAAAAACACTGGTGTCAAGAGGGCCAAGGCTTTCTCACTTTCCCCAAAAGATCCTCGAGGCACAACAGAGAGCAAGAGCGTGCAAGTTCGGACCCATTATATCAGTTTTTCCTCACTTATGCGCGTCTCTTTGCGCCGGGCGGCCGAGAAATGAAACAGCGCGTGACCTTTGAGGACGAAAACACCTGGCGGGCGGAATTATCGGCGACGTCTGATTGTCAGGAACGGTCGAGCGAGGCGCGCGTGCTTGTTGGAAACTGGATAACCTGTAACGCGGCGACTCGCACCGAGTGCCCCCGACTAGACCGCGTCCCACTAATCACTGCTGACGCCACAGACCGCATAACAGCACAGACCTTTTTTTTTATTTCCAGGCTCTGTTAAACAGAAGCAGGAAACAGAAATAGAGCAGTTCCACATGGCCGACGTATTAAGAACGTAGGCCTGTGTTTTGGTAACCCCCCTCCCATGGCTCCGGCACCTCGCGCCCCAACGCGCTTCCTCCGGGGTCATCGGAGGCGATCGGCAGAGAGGAGGTGTCTGAGGTGGAACGAGAGGAGCTCCTCTCCAAAGGCTGCTCCAGATGGAATGGAATTAAGGATTTAGGCCACACATTTGGCAGGATAATCCCAGCTGGCTGTTGCACAAGCAAACTTTCCCGGAGATCTCGCTCTGGATGTTTAGAAATGCCGAAGGAATCGCGTCGGCCTCGAGAGCGCGCGCGGAGGAAAGTTGGGTTCTGGCCTCGCTTAATCTGCGAAAGGCTGAGTTTCCCCTCGCTGCTCCGAGGCCGTATCGCCGTGCGTGTTTTGTAGATGAGCCCACCCCAGCTCGGTGACCCCTGGCTGTGGGCCACACTCTGGGAAGCGGAGTCCAAGGGGCCTGCTTTGCACGCTCATCTGTTGGTTTCGCTTCGGAAGACAGAGCCAGAGCATCTCCTTCCCAGTGTGGACTCATCTTATGTTCTAATGTTCAGTGTAACAGGTGGTGTAACATGATGTAGTCTTTCCAAAGGGAGCGCTCCTCTGGATCGTTGCACCGTCTGAACTCCCCGCGAGCAGAAATGTGATACACTCGGTCAGAGCTCCTCTGACCGACTGCGGTCGAAACACATGTCCCGAAAAAAAAAAAAAATGCGCAAAGCTTGTTGGAGTGACCCAGAAAAGCGAGCGAGCGTGGAGCTGCAGCGAGCTGAGGGGCCGCAACTGGCCCGAACGTCTGACATCTGCCTTTGGAACCTCCTCGGGAGTCAACAAAACGCGCCCCGAGAGCTCTCTGGGTCGATCTTACGGACTCGCTCGTTCGCCGGCAGAGCGAAGGGAAACTTCGTTTGCTCGGCTGAAGAAAGAATTCTGAATCACCCTCATTCTGATGCTTGCAAGTTGTTTTAAGGGGAGAGGGAGGAGTTCATCCCAGAAAAGTCTGGGCTTGCTTGGAGGCACACACGCACACACACACGCACAAACACACACACACACACACACACACACACAGGGAGATGTGGAAGACAGAAATGTGCTTACAGTACAAGGAAAAATTGACAGAAGCTGCCTTCGTTTTTTTTTCGCACGCCTTCGTGTTTGTTCACGTATGTTTTCATGCCTGTTTGTATGATGGGGTGTGTTTCTATGTACTTATCTATCTGTGTGTTCGTCGGCAAACTTTGCCAATCAGCAGGTTAATAGTCCACACCAGTAAGAACACGCAGGGCATTCTTGGGTTTAAAAAAAAAAAAAAAAAAAAAAAAGGAAAAGAAAGGAAAAAGTCAGCAGACAGAGAATGTGCTCCGGGGAAGCTGAAAGTGTCATTTTCAGCTCAATAATGATTGAAATTACCCGTGACCTTCTCTACAGTCAAACCCCTCCACTTTAAAGGGTGGGAATTAAAGTTTTATATGATTTGTTGCTCTGCTGAGATTCACGGTCACGAAGATTTGAAGATAAAGATTTTATGCATTTTATGAAAGTGATCCGACCTCTGAGCATGTCCAGATAGTGCAGCTCAACTTCTGTCGTTTTCCCTTCCCTCAGAGAGGCTTCTTCTCGCTGCCTGAGGGACAGTATTTTATTGAACCGGTCCAGAATTCCCCTCACGATGCCTCAGAGGCTCCAGAGCCACATATCATCTATCCAAGGGCGACAGAAACGCGCAGGAAAAAGAGGAGCGTCGAATCCGGAGCCACTCCGTGTGGAGTTCAAGGTATGCATGCGGGAATGTGTCTGCAGATGTTTGGCTAATGGCGCACAAGTGAGCGTTTTTAGGTGTCGAGCGAGGACGAACCAGCGGCGATCTCTCCAATAATCTGTCCGGTAGATGCGCCGATTGACTCCGTGCAAGCGGAGAGGGAGAGGGAGGAGTGGGAGAGGGAGCAGCGGAGGGGCGGGGGCCAGGCTCGGCCTCGCTCGCCAGCGCTCGGTCAGCAGAGAGCGGTGGGTGGAGACCATGGTGGTGGCCGACTCCAAGCTCATCGAGTACCACGGCAGCGATAACGTGGAGTCTTACATCTTCACCATCATGAACATGGTGAGGACTGGTGTGAGGACTGGGGGGGGGGGCTTCCCAGCCGCCCTCGGGCCTTTTAAAGCACTGACGGCGGGGAGGTGGGGGGGTGTTCTGTGTCGACAGGTGGCTGGAATCTTCCACGACGCCAGCATCGGGAATGCCATCCATGTCATCCTGGTCCGGCTCATCTTACTGCACGGTGAAGAGGTAACGGCGACCTGAACCCAGACCGGATCTCAACCCTCGGAATGCTGGACAGAAGAGCCGTTCCTTCTAATGTGGCTCTCTGTTTCAGAAAGGGTTGAAAATCGTTCACCACGCCGACACAACGCTGTCCAGCTTCTGCGCGTGGCAGAAAAACCTCAACCCCCAGAGCGACACGCACCCGGCCCACCACGACGTGGCCGTTCTGATCACCAGGCGAGGCGGGCGGGCGGGCGGGTGGGGGGGGGGGGGGGACGTGATGTGACGCACGCTCCCTAACTCCAGTCTGCATCCTCAGGAAGGACATCTGCGCTGGGATGAACCAGCCCTGCGAGACTCTGGGCCTGTCCCATCTGTCTGGGATGTGTCAGCCTCACCGCAGCTGCAACATCAACGAGGATTCGGGGCTGCCTGTCGCTTTCACCGTTGCTCACGAGATGGGCCACAGGTCCGCTCACCCGCCAGCGCGTCCTTGTAAAGCATTCCTCCGCGACGTTCCAATCATCGGTGGCGTGCGTGTGCGTGTGCGTGCGCGTGTGTGTGAACGCAGCTTTGGGATCCATCACGACGGTCAAGGCAACGACTGCGAGCTGGAGGGGAGGCACCCGTTCATCATGTCCAGGCAGCTCATGTACGACAGCTCGCCCCTCACGTGGTCTTCCTGCTCCAAGGAGTACATCACGCGCTTCCTGGAGTAAGACCTGCAGCACATCTGACCAATGAGAGCAACATTGAAAAGCCATTACTGCGGCGTGCAGAGGGGGTTTGTTTTTTGGGGTTTTTTTTGGAAGGGCAACAAAGAAGCCAGAATACGCTAAATATGTCTCTTTGAAGGGAAAAGATCCGCAAACACAAAGGAGGATCCCAAAGGAAAATAAGAGGGTGGCTAGTCACACCCTGTTTGCTTCAGCACGTTATTTTCGGATAAAAATGTCCAGAGTGATTCAAGTTCCTCTACAGCCGAGTCACGTCCCTTAAGAGTTGCCTTTAAGCACTAATGACTTCAATTTCTGATCTCTTCTCATCGTCCGACTGCACGCATATCACTTAAATGTTAACAAACCCGCTGTGACACGTCTGTGCTTCCAAGTCGCGGTTGGGGTTTCTGTCTGGATGACCGTCCGTCCAAGAGGGACCTCACCACGCCCCTGGCCCGCCTCGGAGTCCGCTACACCACACACCACCAGTGCCAGCTCCAGTATGGCCCCAACGCCACCTTCTGCAACGAGGTTGATGTGAGTAACGGAGCGGCCCGGAGGTCAGACCCCACGCGGCCTTTATCTGAGCGTGTTTGAATGTCGTTTCAGAACGTTTGCCAAATTCTTTGGTGTTCGGTTAACGGCTCCTGCCGCTCCAAACTGGACTCGCCCATAGATGGCACCCGCTGTGGGCCGGAGAAGGTGGGTGGTAATTCTTGTTTGGTCTTGCTGAGATTTAGATTTTATTAACCTGTGTGTACCAATAGCACAGTCTTTGTTAGTATTAAAGCGCAATATGACTTTAGCAATGCCAATTATTCTTGTTATTGCTTCTCAAAATTGAGTCACAGCAGAAAATTCAAATTAAATTCAACAAAAAATGGGTAAAATATATTTATAGATTTGAGAGTGCAACTGATCTGCGCCATTAATTGTGTTATTTTGCAGTTTTCATGGGATCACCTGTGAATAAAACGTGCTTCTGAACATGGTTTTGGCTCACAGGTATCATGAGCCAGCGGTGCAACGTTGCACCAGTAAAGATAAAAAGACCTGGTCTAGAGGTTACGTAAATATGTGTGTGCACAAAAAAAAAAGTATGCTTGTCCAAAAGAAGAGTGCAGAGGAGGTTGCAAATGTGGGAAGCCTTAAAAGAAAACAACATCCTGTCAGAAAAGACCGTCCATCACCGAGATCCATGCTGTAAAAGTAACAAAAATCGTTTTATAGATGGCAAAATTTAACTGATTTTCTTCTTCAGTGGTGCATCTCGGGGGAATGCGTGATCGTGGGTAAACTCCCAGAGACGGTGAACGGAGGCTGGGGACAGTGGACGACCTGGTCCCACTGCTCCAGGACCTGTGGAACCGGAGTACAGTCAGCGGAGCGGGAATGTAACAACCCCAAGTGAGTTGTTACTCTGGCACAACACCAGACCGCAAAGCAAGTTGGAGCTCTGTCTTGTCCTGTTGTTGACGAGATCTCCGTAATCACAGACCAGAGTTTGGGGGCAAGTACTGCACCGGGGAACGGAAGCGCTACAGGACGTGCAACACCAAGCCCTGTCAGAAGGATAAGCCAACTTTCCGAGAGATGCAGTGCAGCGAGTTTGACACTGTGCCTTATAACAATGAGCTGTACCAGTGGATCCCTGTATCAAACCCATGTAAGTATTCAAAGCCTTTAAATAAACAGTAGATTAAACAGTTTCACTCTTTGAAAAGCTTTGCGTGCAATTACATAAAACGGCCAACAGAGGGAGATATTCACCCTGTAAAACTCCTTTTATGCGTCTCATGTAGCTTAAAAGAATTTGACTGTTTATGGCAGTTCATCTTATTTATTATTATATATTTTTTTAATTTATTATTATATATTTTTAAAATTTTAAAATGAAGAAACAACTCTCTTGCCCTTCAATCCTCGACTCTCTGCAGTACACCCCTGCGAGTTGCACTGTCGACCATCCACCGAGTATTTCTCTGAAAAGTTGCTGGACACTGTGACAGATGGAACGCCTTGTTTCGTGAACAACAATTCCAGGAGCATCTGCGTTAATGGAGTGTGCAAGGTAGTGTGGCTGGGTAAGAGACAAAAAAGAGAGGGAGGGGTGGCGTCTTGTCGTGGCAGAGTAGGATATCCAGTTTAAGTGTAACTGAATTAATGAGAACACAAAAGACACATTTTGTGCTTCTGCCTTGTTTACCCGGTTGTGTTTTATATATTTGTGTGTTTGTCTTCAGGATGTTGGCTGTGACTATGGCATCGACTCAAATGCAGCGGAAGACCGTTGTGGCGTCTGCTTGGGCGACGGCAAGAGCTGCGAGATGGTCTATAAGTCATTCGATGACGAAGAAGGCTTGGGTGAGTCCTGGACTAAGAGGAGGTTAAGCAGACATAAATACTGAGCCACATGACTGTGAGCAGGCTCTGAGGCTGTGTGCGTTTGCTCATGCTCCAGAAACGTGCTCATTAGTTTGACCGGAGCTTCCAAAGCAAGTGCGAGTGTGTCAGTAACTACTGATGTGTGTATAATGGACTCCCAGTGACTACTGGGAGGAATCCCCCCGCCGAGAAATGAGTGGTATTTCACAGAAAATGCACGAAAACAACGAAGAAAACAGATGAATGAGGTGCATCAAGGCCTTAACGAGGCAAGGCCTTGATGCACCTCCAAAAGTGTGGAGGAAAAAAAAAACAGAATCCAACTTTTACGTCTGCTCATTTAGTGTCAGTTCATTAGATTACATCATTCTGGTTCTCTGTTGTCACGGCAGCCATCCTGTCCACTCTGCAGCTGTTGTGATGTTCTCTGCTGGTCTCATGTGTGTATGTACTCCTTCATATGTAGATTTACAATTATTAGAGATCTCCAGAACCCCCTTTCCTTTCCTTCAGTGTGTGGGTCTTTGCCCCCACACATCATCCTCTCCAGATAACAGCCCAGATGTGACAGACTTCAAAAGGCATAAATGGAGGGTAGACCTCCCCCCCGCCCTTTATACAAACACACACTCACCTCCCCACAAACATCATTAAACTCTACAGACCTACTCATAACCACTTTTGTCCTCCCCCAACCAACCCTTCATCCAAACACAATAAAAAACAGACAGGGCATAGCCCCCCACGCTGACACACACACGTAAACGCACACACACACACACACACACACATACCAACTCACCCCACAGATTCAACCCACCCACTATTAAAGATCAGAGGGAAACTTCAGTTTGCATGTGGCAGCAGCCACGGTGGGCCATCCGGTCCCTTGCAGTGACTCTGACCCCCCCCCCGCTCTCTCAGGGTACACTGACGTGGGCGTGATACCTGTCGGAGCGCGGGACATCCTGGTGAAGGAAGTGGAGGAGGCAGGTAACTTCCTGGCCCTGAAGAGCGAGTCGTCGGAGGAGTATTTCCTCAACGGCAACTACATCATCCAGTGGAATGGGGAATATGTGGCTGGCGGGACGACGTTCTTCTACGAGCGCAGCGGGAACATGGAGAACCTGACGGCTCCTGGACCCACCAAACAGCCAGTCATGCTGCAGGTAGGGCGCTCTTCTTCCCTTTTCTTGTCTTCGACAGTCTTAATTTGCCCCGCGTGGGTTTTTCCAGTTGCTGTTTCAGGAGACAAACCCGGGTCTCAAGTACGAATACAGCATCAGAAAGGGAAGAGTGACGGGAAATGAGGTCATCCAGCCCGTCTACAGGTGGAGGCACGGCGCCTGGACCGACTGCAGCACCACCTGTGGACTAGGTTGGTGCTGCGGTCGTCCGGAAACGTTTGCCTTTCCGCACCCCGGTGACGGCGCGGTCATGGTGCGGACGCTCTGAACCCATCCAGGTGAGCAGCTGCAGCCCGTGCGGTGTTTCGAGATGGACATGGGCGTCGTGGACGAGTCCCTGTGCGACCCGGAGAGCCGCCTGGAAGACAGACACCGGAAATGCAAGACCATGGACTGTCCCGCAAGGTTCGAAACCCCAACAGATGTTTCTGGGAATGCAAGCTCGGCATTCGACCGCAGCGGGCCCTGCTATGCCTCCGTCATCCCTCCGTCATCCCTCCGTCATCCCTCTTGTTTTCCTCAGGTGGTGGGTCGGCGGTTGGCAGCAGTGTACGGCCACCTGCGGGTCCGACGGGGTCCGGAAGCGCACTGTGCTGTGCGTGCGCACCGTGCTGGGGGAGGAACGGGTCCTCCACCCGGTGGAGTGCAAACACCTCCTCAAGCCCAAACCCATAGTGCCGTGCAACAGAGATGTGGCCTGTGGGCAGGACTGGGCGGTGGGGGTCTGGGGAGAGGTATTTCTCGTTCTCGCGTTTCTCTGTTGCGGTTTTGAAAGCGCGCAGAGTTTCTTACCTTACTGTTTCGGGGTGCAGTGTCCAGTCACCTGTGGAGGAGGCGTCCGCTCACGGACGGTTACGTGCGCCGTATCGGACAAGAAGGTCTGCGATACGTCGACCAAACCTCGATCCAGGTCGCTCTGCGCCCTACAGAGCTGCCCGAACTCGGGTCTCCAGAGGCGACCCGGGCCTCTTCCCAAATACCGTCGCATCTACCCGCCCAAGAAGCCCCCCGGTCGGCGTCCCCCTCCGCCCACCAGCGCCGTCGCCTCGACGACGCCCCCGGCTACCGCCGCCGCCACAAAGACGACGGCCGAGGAAAGCGCCTCCGACCCGGGCGCCACGGTCTTTCCAGGCTCCAGGACCACGGCGTCTGTGGCCGCAGAGGACGAGTTCGGCGTTCATCCGAGGCGAAACGAGGGAGGAAACGGTTTCCCGTCTAAGGGCGACGACAGCAGAGATGAGAGGGAGGAAGAAGAGGACGGAAGCACGCCAAATATGGCGGGGTACACTCCAGGATATGATTATGTTGTTGAAGACAGGATGACGGAGGAGGAGGGGATTATCGACCTGGATGTTACCACGTCCGCGCCGTTCAGAATTCCTCTTCAATCAACCCCACCAACATCTTTTGGATCTATCGCGCGCACTTTCCAGACAGGCCCAACTACCATGTTCACGTCCAGACCGCCCACGACCCCCGCCTCCTCGCTCAGCACCGCCAGAACGCGGCCGGAGACCACTCACCACGACCCTGTCACCACCCGTCCCGACTACCCCCACAGCCAGTGGACGCGCGGGGTTCCCCCGGCCACCACCTCCGTCCCCCACGCCGCGCGACCCACAGCTGCAGCCAGGCCCCTCACCACCGCCGCCTCACCCCCCCGCTCCACCAAGAAGGTCATCAAATCCAAGAGGCCCGCGGTCACGCGCAAGAAGAACGGCTCGACCCCTCACCCTAAAAAGACCACTTCCAGCCGCCCCAAGAGCCAAGGCCCGGAGCCAGACACCCCCGCCGGTGACCAGACCGACCCGATGCCTGTCGGCGTGGACATTTTCTGGGTTGCAGGAAACTGGAGCGAGGTGGGTGCACGAAAATTTATGACCGCGCTATCTTCAAAAGCGCCAGCCTGCTGAACGTTCGCGTCTCGGCCCTTTGAGCGTGCACTTAAAATTACTGCTGCCCATTTTCGGGGCCACCCCGTAACTTTTTTTTTTTGAAGGTTGCGCTCCTCTTTTGGCGGGACTGCCATGAAATTAGGAGCTTTGAAAGCTGAGCTGCAGAGGTGACGCAAGATTTGCAGCCTCCATTAATGGCTGCCTGGATGGAAGCGGCCGTGTTAGTGAGGGCTGAAATAGTGAATTTGAAATGAATAAAAACACTGAATGAGGGAACAAGACGGGGATTTTTTTGGGGCGGAAGACAATGTTATTTACATTGTTTTAGGAAAAAAGTAATGTAATATGTGGACAAATATATGTATGGGACAGATTCTTAGTAGTCTTAGAGCACCGCTGACGCCAGATTTCTGGATTTATTTCTGTCCGTGTGTCGCCGAGGCAGCTAAATAACCCCTAAACTCGCACCTTTACTCCATCAACAGTGTTCCACAACATGTGGGATTGGAGCAATATGGAGGACGGTGGCGTGCAGCTCCCGTAACGATGACGACTGCTCCAACATTAAGAGGCCAGAGCCTGCGCGCACGTGTAACGTGCAGCCGTGCGCCAACTGGAAGAGTGGCGCCTGGAGCAAGGTGACTTTCATTTCACCAGCATGTATTATTTATTGTGTTTCCTGCGGCGGAGGTGGCGCTTGCCCCCCCCCCCTTCGCGGGTGTCCTCTCGTGCGGTCCTGAGCCGTTCTCTCGTGGTCTCCTCGACAGTGTCCGGACGGCTGTGGCGTGGTGGGGAGGAAGCACCGCGATGTCCACTGTGTCGACTCCCAGAGTCAGCGGCCTCTCAGACCCTTTCACTGTCAGAATGCGTCCAGCAGGCCTGTCAGCTCACTGACGTGCCCCCAAAAACCCTGCGTGACCTGGAGCATATCACCATGGGGACCAGTAGGACCACTATCCACACTATAACACTTACCCTATTTTCTGGACTATAGAGCACAGCTGAATATAAGCCACAAGCACTACAATTTATAGGAAAACAATATTTTTAAATATATAAGCCGCACCAGACTCTGAGCTGCAAATGTCCATGTTGTAACGTGAGGTATTTACAGAGAAAGATTTTGTAAATATTTATTTATATACCTTAACTGTTTCCAAATGGTACCAGAAATATGGTCTTCATTTTGCATCACCTCTTCCATCTGTCTCGCTTAGAGCACAGAGAAATTTAGCCCAGAAAAATCCAGCTTATACTCCGATGAGGCTCACGCTCAGTGAATAAGCTGCAGGGTGCAAAGGGGGGAAAAAAGCAGCGTCTTATAGTCCGGAACATATGGTAATTTTTGTACTTGCTTTAAGCAAAAACTACTGTTGCTGTACAAAAAAATGCAAGTCGTGCCTGTCTCTTTTGTTGTTTTAAGCAGCAAAGAGCAGTGTTGATTCTGACTGTCCTCCTCAGTGCTCTGGCAGCTGCGGCGAGGGCATGCGGGAGCGGTTGGTGTACTGTCCCGCGCCGCATCGCTGCAACACCACGCTGAGGCCCAACAGCACAGAGGCCTGCAGCCTGAAGCCCTGCACCCAGTGGAAGGCCGAGCACTGGGAGGAGGTGGGTTGCTCGCGGCTGAGATTAACCCCCGAAACGTTCGCGACGCACGCAAGATTCAGTGCAGTCGCGGAGGCGGGCTAAAGGTTCGCTTTTGCAGTGCCCCGTCAGCTGCGGCGGCGGTCAGCAGCAGCGGGAGGTCAGGTGTGTCAGCGTGCGGGATTCCGCTGTGATGCCCAACAGCCTCTGCGAGAAGATTTCCAAACCCGAGACGCTGAGGAAGTGCAACACGCAGGAGTGCAAGGACAGGACCGGTGAGCAGAGCTGACCCCGCGGCACATGTTTTAAACTCGGCTCCGTTCCTGAGCCGCCCTCCTCCTCACGCAGGGCCCGTGTGCAGGAGGAACACCATGTCCCCTCGCTTCTGCGACAAGCTGAAGCTGCTGGGTCGCTGCTCCCTCAGGTCGGTCCAGAAACAATGCTGCTTCACCTGCGGGTCGTAGCTGGACTCCCGCGCGCCTGCACATGAACGGAACCGCAGCGGTGCTGTGTCCTCTCGCAGCGCTGCACCCACAGAACACGTCCAAAGCAAAGATCGACACGCCTGTCTGGATAATGTTGGGTTTTTTTAATTATTATATTTTTCTACCAGTTAAGGTGGTCCACAGTGATAACGTGCAAAGGTTATTTAAAATATATATGAAAAAGAACTGATGGTGAATTTACAGTGTTAAAAGCCTAAAAGATGAAAATGATTATAATTATAAAATAAATTGCATGCTATGTTGTGATGCATCAGAACAGCATGCAGGAGCCTCCACAACTGAATGTAATTCAACTTGCGCAAAGGGCTAAAATTCAAAGAGTGATTAAATGTGAAGCCAATAAAATAAAAGAGAAGCACGTGAAATCGCCAAAATCTCAAACCAATATATAATATAGTGGAATTGAGGTATTAAGGCAAATAGTGCATTAATAATCGAGTCGCTGATAGACGATGTGAGAGCTTCCTGCATGCGACAAAACCGCCACAGGTGATGGGCTGAAACAAGAGTACAATTCTTCGCGCTCCAGTCGCATTTTCAGGAGTCACGCAGTCACGTGTGGCTTTTTAATTCAGTCTGGTTTCAAAAGTAACGCAAAATAAATAAATAAATAAATAAATTCAAAAACAAATACGTAAATATGAGCGACAGCTAATTTTAGTCAAGTTCGGAGGTTATTTCTGTAAGTGAACTCTTCAAAACAGAATGTACAAACATATTTGTTACCTCGTTAATGAATTGTTAATAGTAAATATAATCTTTTTGTGCTTCCTGTCAGAGTTACACTGTGTGTTTACATTATTTTGGGTACATGTGCCTGTCCCGTTCGTCCTGGTTTGCGAATGTCAATGATGGTTAAACCGGCTGCAGAACCAGCGCAGTTCTGCAGTGGAACCTGTGTTGCTCCTTCTCTGTGACTGACCAATGAGAAAGAGGTGTTGCAGGTCATCCCTCTCAGGTCCCCCCAAAGATGACTGTGCTTGTCCGTGCTTACCGTGCACGGCCGTGACTGATTCGTGCGTCTCCATCGGTAAATGTGTCTACCCGAGGTGCTTGTGAAAACAAACAAACAAAAAAACAACAACAACAATGTTGTAGACATGAAATAAAAGTTATTGTGTGTCTAATGTGTTGGCATGATGCATGTGTTTGAAGTGCGTAATTCAAAGCAGCTGAAGTGGCGCAGATTCATTTCAGGGGTTGGGTTCCGCCGGGGCCCCCATTTCCCGTGCTCCTCTTGGCCTGCCGGAGAACTTGAGGCGGAAACCGGCCGTCTCGGAGCACGCAGTCGCTATCAGACAGGCCAGAAACCAGGAGTTAGTCAGCACTAATGTAAGGGCGTAACACAACACTGGGCCGGTGTGGAGCACCGTGTCCTAAGATCCAGAAACGTGTATGTGTGTGTGTGTGTGTGTGTGTGTTTTTTACGTTTGGACGAAGCAGACACCATCCAGTTATATCACCTCGCCCTTCAGTCTGTTATGTCATTGTGCTTATTGTTGCACAGTGGGAAGAGATGATTGAGGAAATGCTTGAAAATATCAAAGAAAACAAAGAACTCCGCTCTGGCTTTGCCCAACTTAGCAGAGTCCCCTACAACGTATAAAACCAGCTTTAAATATGTGTCTTTTTTTCGTGAGCAGCTCCTTAAAGTTTGCTCAGGGTTTATCTAAAACCTTAACAAATGTGAAATCTCTTTATTTCCAAATTGGATAGATTGAAAATTCTGCACGTTTGGTGCCATTCGTTTGCTTCTGCACTCTCTGAACCGACTGTGTCGCTTCAGAGCAGCGACAGTTGGCGATCAGCTGATCCAGTGACCTGTAAGTAAATTCCCCGGGCCTGAAACTGACACTCAGCACAGATGGATGATGTAAGGCTCCATCTCAGGGGTGTGTGTGTGTGTGTGTGTGTGGTGGAAGGGGGTAACATGACAACCGTCTGTTGATCGGTGTGAAGGAGGAAACAGCAGCCTCGTCGTGCAGGTCACCAGACACCCCCCCCCCCAACTCAACCACCAGGAACGTATTAAAAATTTACATTCGATGACTGACAGAAACGCGGGAGGCCCCCGGGCGGGCCGCCGCGTGTCCCCCGTCAGCGACGAAAAAGCCTCGCGGGCCGGGCGGGTGCGCCAGGCGGGAGGCGCTGCCGTTTGGGAGGGAGGAGGTCGACCTGGTGGCTCTCATCTGGACCCCATCAGGCCCGAGGGTCCCGCAGGCGCTCAGACTGGCATCCCTGTACCAGCCGCGCTCCTTTATTAAAGCCGTGGCCTCCTCTGACCCAGCGCACGCAGAGCGGGCCCCAGGGAACGCAGACAGACGCACACATGGTTCCCATAGGTCCGCCGGGTCGTATCTGCGAGCCGCGGGTCGGCCTCCCTCGCGTGGGTTACGGCTCGAGCGGCCCTGAGCGCGGCGCTTGCCTTCATGAAGGCGCCTAATGACAGAGCAGCGAAGAGGGAGGAGCCCTATACGTGTTTTTCGCGAGGCCGAGGCGAAGGCAGGGGCGCGAACTCCTGCGGGAAGCGCGACGGGCGGCGAGGCAGGGCAGCGGATCCAGCCGCTCCACCTGCTGCAGGTCCAGTTTTAAGGGTTCTGCCTTTCGCCTTGTTAATTACTTCACCCCCCCACCTGGGAGGGAGCACATCGATCACACCAAAAGGCAAAGATGCCCTCCGTGTCAGCGGTTGCCGGGGCAACCGCTGGCCCGATGGCTTGAGAGTCGAGTGGCAATAAAAAAACACGGCCATAAACGTCACGTTCTCTGATTGACTGTGATTGATAGGTATTGATCACCATTCAATTTCAGCCTCTCCAGCTCTCCCATCTGACGGAAAATGTCGACGGCGTAGACGAGCAAGGGTAAGAAGTGGGTAAGAAAAGGAATCTTTCCTTGAACTTTCTTCTTTTTTCCTGCTTGGCAATCAGTACCGTTTGTCCCGTAGTAATTTCCGGCATTTTACTTTTCATTGCGATTATGTTTTTGTTTTTGAGAATAGTGTAAAAATCCCAGGTTGAGACACAGCCTGTAGGGAGGGATCAGCAGCACATTTGTCTGTCCTATTGCCTGTTGTTTATTTTTACCTTGAAATGCGATTCAGGAAGTTTTATAAAGATAAATTGAACGCTAAAGCTCTGGAACAACGGCAGGGATGAGACTTTCTCCAGACCCTGCAAATCTCGCTTATATTGCGTTTAGTTGGGAAAGTACACATGAATTGTTAGGTTTATAAGAACAAAATACTTTTTCTTTGCTTCTGAATAAATCCGGCAAATCTTATGAGTATGTCAGTATCATTGGAGGCTCTCACAGTGGATTCAAACACAACATTTAGAAGTGATGGGGGATCTGAGAAGCTGACAGATGTCTGGAATGGGAAATAATTTCATTTTTAAGGCCGTTTAAAAGTATTTTCTGGGAACGTCATTGTTTTAAATGGGAATATTGACCACATTAATTATGATTCTGCTGCTCTGCTTCCTCTGCACTGGTTCAAGTTATCACGGAGGGAAGGGACGCTGCAAAGGAAGTGCTGATAAGATTGGTTTGTTTATGTCCACAGATAAAGCCTCCAGACCGCTGTTCTGGCCACAGATCGTTGACAGGCCTAAAAGCAGGCACTAAAAATGATGATTTAATGGAGGGAAAGCGAGGAACGGGTCAGATCTTCCGAGGATCGGCGTGAATTCTGTCTGTCGGTCTGACGTTAAAGGGAGGCTTCGCCGAAAATCCGCTTCCTCTCTTCCCCCACGTGACCCGCAAACAACATTAAGGCCGCGTGGCCATGCGATCTGCCACAGCGCGGTCCATCCTCGTGAGTCCCGCTGAGGAACAAACGAGGTGAGGGCCAGCCGGACACCTGAGTCACCAAGGAAGGGCTGGCGAGTGAAACTGGAGAGGACCGTCGGTCTGCAGCACAGCAGGGGAGATCGCGCCATGATCAGGCAGAGTGGGAGAACCGGGGCGGCCTCGGCAGCATCCAGGCTGGAACCAGCAACGCAGCCGTAGCACTGTTTTAACCCGAACAGACAGCGGAGGAGGACGGCTTGTTTGAATTATCCTGTCCCGAACTGAGAAATGAGCGGACTCATTTGAAGGGTATTTGACTGATTAACCAGCAAAGCAGTCATCAACATAATCTGCAGTAATCTGAACCAACCCCTCATATCACATTCTCTTGTAAATTGTATTTATGTGGATGCACACACACACACACACACACACACACACACACACACACACACACACACACACACACACACACACACACACACACACGGGCATGCCACAGAGCAATACTTGCTCCCATATGTGAGAGGGGAAGTGGAGTAACGGGAGAGTGGGATCAAATAACGACCAGCTACGCCCGGCGCAGTCATTTTGTGTGACCGAGAGATCTCGCCAGGTATCCTCATATGAAAATACTGCAGCGCGGGAGGCCAACAAGTCAGCCCCCAGACAGAGGGAAAGACCTCCCCGGCCCGTTGCCCTGATGCTGTGAGGAGGTGGGGGCAGTTTGGGTGGAGAGAGAGAGAGAGAGAGAGAGAGAGAGAGAGAGAGAGAGAGAGAGAGAGAGAGAGAGAGAGAGCTGGGCAACAGAAGACATGGATTATCTGACATGCGCCTGGATTGAGCAGGATTCCTCTATAAATCTTGGCTCCTCGTTTTCCTCCCCTCAGTGAAATCTGAAAATGCCTCCTGCACACGCCGTCTGTAGCGGCCATCAGACAGGTAGGGAGCCCGCCGCTCTCTCTTTTGCTTTTCTCTGGAGATAAGGAATTCGACAAGTGGCAAACTTTTGACTTTGGATTTAAACAAGCCTTTTTCTTTGATTTTCTTGAAATCCAGCCCAGAAACACAAGGAGCAACTGTCGGAGCAGCCAAAGGTCACGGTCAAAACTTAACCAGACAGTCGAGGAAGACTTGAAATCGAAGGTGAACTGAAAACCAAACGTGTTTCTGAAATCCTTTTTTTTTTTTTTTTCGAATTTTTAAAAGCAGGCACTGACTTTCCTGCGCTGAGGAGACTGCCTGTGGAGTTTGAACGTGACTAACTTCACAAGCAAAATTGAATCAAATCGCAGAATTTCTTGCGGTCGCGGCGTAATTTGGACCCTGTCGACTGTGGAGGGCTCCCCTCCCCGAGCTCACAGCCCATCCTCGCCCCCAGCAGCATGTCCCAGGCTCTGAGGCTGCTTCTAGTCCTTCACACAGCACACTACCATGATCAAATGGGCTGCTGGAGGGAGTAAGGCTGCCTCTGCCTCCATCTGCCCCGGGACTGGGTCAGGAGCTCCTTGCAGTTCTGTTTCGGGAACAACCTCCAGATGGACGCTGGTTCCCTCCCTGTCCCTGCCTCTCTTGTTTGCACTGGTTGCTTTCTCTTGCTCCCTTCCTGGAGCAACCTGCCATCTTCGCAAGGACAGACTGAGTTTTGCGAGCCTGCAAACTGTCCCACCGAATGCCTCTGAGACTGTGGTCGTCTTCAGGCCCAGAGCTGCTAGAGGCCCCCTGGGTCAGACTCGGGGGTCACAGGGTAGGCGTGTGCGCAGCTACAGTCATCTCCAAGGGGACATAAGGCTGAGGAAGCTGTTTTCGTTCCAGAAGTTTTTCCTGAGGATCGACAGAAACGGAAAGGTCAATGGAACCAAAAGCAAGGACGACCCTCTCAGTGAGTAACTCGGCGTGCAAAGGCGCAGGTTCTGAAATCGTTTTAAAATGTGACTATCTGTGCAAGGAAAAAAAAAAAAAAAAAAAAAAGGTTTTAGCAGGATTTCAGAGGGCAAAGAGCATCTGTCTGCCGCTTGAGCCAAACGAATCAAATATCAGCCTTAAAAAAAAAAAGAAAAAAAAGTAGTTTTGAAGAAGCAGTCCTCGAGCAGACTTGTCATTTTGTTTTAAACCAGACGCCCTGCTGATATCTCTGCTGTCCAAACACTCAGCACAATGATTTTAGCTCCCAGATGGTTTAAAAAGAAGCAGGGTCAGATAACCAGGCCATTATCATGCCGTCTTCACAGTCCAGGGTAAACAGCGCTGATAACGGCCACAGAGGAACGGAGCTTTCGGGTCGGGGGGGGGGGGCACAGTTGCCAGCCCCACTGATGCTTGCGGACTGTTCCTGCCTCCCTGCGTCTAGCTCTCCCACTCAGGCTGCTAATTACATCCCTTCAGTCACAGAGCGGACATTTGTTTAAAGCAGTTCGACGTGCGCCCTCATCGAAACACGTCTTTAGAGTGATTACACGTTGTACGTTTTGGCATATCAGTCAGTAAAATAGCTTTCCCATTAGTCTCCCAGAATTCCCACCGTGCCTGTGCGCCAACATGCTCCAGTGGGTGTGTGATCACATGTGACGCACACATGCACACAGGCACAACTATATATGCACATGCACACGTAGTATTACGCAATTATCTATGCACATATGTGAGGACATGATTATTCTGACAAGGTCACGGCCGAGGAAACTTTTCTTTTACTGACCGTATTAAGCTGCGTAGCTTTTGTTAACGGTTTGTCGGCAGCTGTGAAATCAAAGCCTCGTTTATCGCAACAGCAGCACGTGAATTCACCTTCGATTTTTACATACGTATGCTGTATGTGTCTTTTTTTTTTTATGACCCACAACTCATCTTTGTTGGGTTAATACAGAGTTCGTGTTCTGGAGGGAGGTGAAAATGTGTGTGTGTGTGTGTGTGTGTGTGTGTGTGTGTGTGTGTGTGTGTGTGGTGGGGTCTCTCCGGAGGGACAAGTTCATGAATAACATGGCGGCGCGTCATTGAGGCCACATCAAAGCCGCACGTCTTCAGTGTCAGCGGCCATCAAAAAGCCATGTCCCGAGGGGGTCTGGGGACACTGTGCGTGGATTATGTGCCCTCGTATCAGGTTCGCGTTGCAAAGGATACTACACAACAGCAGCTTCAGTCTTTGCTGCGCCCCCCCCGAGGCCAGACATGATCCCAGGGCAGACATCCTTTTTACCAAGTGTAGGGCCGGCTCAATTTAACTGTGTCAGAACCTCTAAGATTCATTCATTCACATCGCGATGGATGGATGTGGATCGGGAGAGAGAGAGAGAGGTGAGGGACGAGGGTTCAGCTGTGGCTGCTGCCTGTGGCCCTGCGAGGACCCGCCACTCGCTGTCTGTTAAAGAGCCAGTATCCAGGCTCCCACAGATTTATGGGGATGCCAGTGAAAAGCTGTCCCACATGGTCTCCAACTTATTTGGAGCCTAAGGTGAGGTTACAGAGAGGCAAAGAAAAAAAAGAAAAAGGAGCGCAACGTCGCCATTAGTGTGACTGAATTACATAATTAAAAATCCCTGACTCGCGTTGGGCCCTCATATGAGCAGCAGCTCTCCAGTGGCATGAATGTAGTTGAAGTATTGTTAAATGGGACCAAATAGCAAAGAGTTAAAAGAGTTTAAGTTAATTATCCACGGCTGTGTGGGTGTGTGTGTGTGTGTGTGTGTGTGGTGTGTGAGCCCACCAGTTGTGTTCCTGTTGGCTTCAAACCATGTGTGCAAGATGCTTCTGGACATGATTTAAAAAGTGTGTATGTATAGGTAAGTGATTGTGTGTGTGTCCGCGTGCACGTTCATCTGTTTTAATCCAAGCAGTGGCCTTTTGTAATGTAGGGGAATAACAGATGGTGCACTCACGGAGTTTCATGGGGAGAGATGTATTGCTTTGCTCTGAGGCGGGGAAGTAGATGGATATCCCGCCTGTGTAAA
This sequence comes from Lagocephalus sceleratus, assembly GCA_911728415.1. Lineage (NCBI taxonomy): Eukaryota > Metazoa > Chordata > Actinopteri > Tetraodontiformes > Tetraodontidae > Lagocephalus > Lagocephalus sceleratus. The sequence goes on along the minus strand of CAJVRN010000237.1, from coordinate 3,490,540 downwards.
TACACACAGTGTGGTCCTTATCAAGTGTTATTACTCTACTATATCATCTGATTTATGCCTCACTCCGCATGATTTCACTGCAAAATAAAACCATCTCACCAGGCTTTCCCCTAATTGTTCAAATGTAATCTGGTAAAAACAAATGCTGCAGACTTTAGGGGTTTATGACACCCCACTGTGGACGAAACCACCTTTAATTCTCACTGAGTGTGCAGCACTAACAGCCAGAGCTTATCAAATCAGCCCCACATTCGAAGGAAAAAAGGACCCAGCGAAACCCGCCGAAACGAGGCCGGGTCGGCTCTTTGGCTGCGTGTGTGGTTTAAAACTTGCCCCGTGCTGAGCTCGTTTAAGTCTCCGGCGTGCGATCCAGAATTAAATCAGATCAGGCATTGAGCGGCATTTTCCCACACCTGCTGCAATAATTCGATCATTGTCGGCGGTTTCACAGCCAGGTCGAGGGTGCCTTTGCCTGCTCCGATATTAAGTGTGCGTGCGTGCGTGTTTGTGTGTGCGTGTGTGTGTGTGTGTGTGTGTGTGTGTGTGTGTACAACCTGTCTTGCCCCTGCCTCCGGTGGCTGACTTTGATCAGTGATCATTACAGCCTTACTAATCCTCCCTCCACCCCCAGTCTCACTGTCATGGCTCCTCTGTCTTTCTCTCTGTCCCCCTCTGTTCTCCTCCCTTTCATCCCTCCCATGTTTACAGAAAAGCCCGAGACCGCCATAGATTGTCTTACATCCTCACTCCATACCTGACACCCGATCCCATTCAGAAACCGCTCCCCCTCTGATCTTCAATGGCCGTTGTGTCACAGTCCCCACCGTTGCCTCGCCGCTCCAGACCCCGCTGCCCCGAGGTGCCGCTGTTTGAACTCGAAACTGATACAGTTAAGACCTCACAGACGAGGAGCGAATCTTCTGTATTTTTTAAGAGAGGGATTGTTCTTCGCACACCTGCATCCGTCACTGTCCGCTCGCGTTTTGAGGCAGGCAGCCCGAGAGGCACCCCGGTCACCGCAGAGTGGGTCTGACGGTGGAGCAGGCTCCCACGCAAGCAGTCATCAGACACAGGAGGGGCCGCTCTCGTCTGATCAAAGCGCCTCGTCGAGTCTTTAGAGTTCACACCCCCACGCTGAAGTGTGTGTCTCTGTACACACACATGCACGCGCGCGCTTATTGGGATAAAATAATGACAGGTCGCAGGAAATGGGAATGAAAGTCAGGAAGGAAGGCACGAAATCAAACGTGGCATGGGAACACGGGGGGGAAACAAACACACACGCGCGCGCGCACATGCTCAGAGAGTGTTCTGTGGTCAAAGGACACCTTAGGAAGTTATATTTCTTTGACCTCTGTTCCTGAGACCACACAAATAACCGCAGCTGTCTGAAGCCAAAGCCTGTCCTTGTTAACTGGGGGTATAAATTAGGTCTCATAACAGACCATGAGAATTACTCGAATCGCTTGAATGGGGACCTGGAAAACGCAAATGCCAAACAAATCATAAACAACATTAGACCCTCTGGCGTATCCACCCGTTCCTTTTGGGGCTAAACGGCCTGAGCAGCTGGAGTCAGTTACGCAGGTGTAGGTTGTAAAGCAACTTTATAATATCACTGAAATGATGAACATGCTTGAACAAAAATTATGACCTGACATGGAACCAGCGCAGTCAAAGGTTCCATTCTGAACATGAAATATGCTGTTGTCCACTATTACTCCCCGTGAATCGGAGTATCGTTCCCTCTTATCTACGCTAACGAGCCAAGCAGACATGCGACATTTAGGATTATTTACACGGGCCTGTAGCGCGATGAATGAATTATGTTCTTTCTGCTGAATCCTCAGGTATTCTGGAGATCACTTCGGTGGACGTGGGAGTGGTGGCCATCAAAGGGCTGAACAGTAACTACTACCTGGCTATCAGCAGGAAAGGAGAGGTTTACGGAGCGGTTAGTATCCGGGTCAGGGGTCGATCTGAAGGGTCCAGATCCAGAGATAGTGTTGGATTCCTCTGCTCTTATCAGAGTCCTGTCCTTATCTTTACTTCTCTGACTGCTGGGTCAACGCTGAATCACAACCAGGCCTGCGAACACACACACACACACACACACAAACCACAAGAAGAACGTGCAATTTTCCAAAGTGTATCCTGGTTCTGCACAAGCACACGGAGCAAAGCATGCATTGCAGATTAGGAGTGACTATAAACAAGATACCAAGCGCAACCACAATGGACCTGCATAAGAAAGTGGTTGCGCTCTCCTCAAACCTCACAGGTCACCCGATCGTAATACGACTTTGTTTTTTTTTTCGTTTTGTTCGTTTTTTTTTTCTCAGAGGGAATTTGGTGTCGACTGCAGTCTGAAGGAGCGGATCGAGGAGAACGGCTACAACACGTACGCGTCGGCCATGTGGAAGAACAAGAAGCGGCAGATGTTTGTGGGTCTTAATGTCCACGGGAAGCCGCTGAGAGGGAAGAAAACCCGCAGGAAGAACAGGGCCACCCACTTCCTCCCAATTGTGGTTTGAACTGGAGAGCCCAGTTGGAAAAGGAGGACCTGCAGCACTGGACAAATACTGAAAAAGGAAGCTGTAGAATAAAGACTTTCAGTGGACAAAAAAAACAAAAAAAAAACACATTTAAAAACAAGGCACTAACACTGTTACATAAAAACATGGTCACTGCTGCTGGCTTTGATCAAGATCCTCTTTTAGTTGGCGGGGAAAGATGAAGATCTGTGTTTTCTGTGGCATGGAATTAGATTGTTTTTCTTTTTTTTTTTCTGTGCCAAACTGTTGAAAACTGGAACTTTTGTGCAAACTATTGGAGATAATGTCACACGTAGATGCAGATGTTGTCAGATGTTATTTATAATCCTTATTCACCAACAGAGTAAATGGGAGGGAAAGAAAATGCTTCTGATGAGGGAAATGATCGGTCATTTTATAATGACTGTGCAAGAATAGATACCTTAACAGCAAATGTTTAACCCACTGTGTCCTGACTGTTATTGTAATGATTTATTTATTTTGTGAAATATTTAACTGAAGGGGGACACTTACTGTATGAGTAAAGCCTATCCTTTGCATTCTTTACTTTTATAGGAACTCTATTATGTGAAAATAAACAGCATTTTCTCATCTGCAGTTCAGTCTCCTCTTCTTATCTTTATCCATGACCCCCCCCCACACAAACATACACACACACGCACACACACACACATATAGAGGAGAGGAGGAGAGGAGAGGGTTCATGGATTCTTTCTGAACAGCCAATTTGGAGGCAGACACATGAAGGAGATGGAAGGAGCGGCGTGATCTGTGTCCGACCGTTTCCCTCAGCAGTAATCTACAAGCAAATCAGTGGCAGCTGCCCTGATGGGAGATCAAAAGACGGCAGGGAGAAGGTTAACACCACAGGCTTCTGAGCCTAATGTCCCCTCAGAAAAGTAAGAGAAGAGCTGCGGGAAAAGGAGGCTGGTACAAGAATCCAGAGACCAGGGAAGGAGTTGTTCTAAACTGATGAATGATTTATACTTCAGAATGTTTCAATGCATTCCATCATGACAGTTTAGGCAACATGTGAGTTACTATTTCACCCTCTGCGCTGCACCTCATACGTGTTGAACTTCATATGTCACCAAATGTCATGGCATATTGCATACATGTCTGTATCTAATGACACAGTCAGTAAAATTTCAGGAATTTAATCAGGAAAAAAGCCGTATGTTGAGGAAATGCGTTGCTATGTTTTCGCTTATCTGTGGCAATTAACATATGCACCGGGCTTGCAAGACATTTTGTCATTGTGCATTCCTGAGTTTGAGCATGTGGAGAAAAAGCAACAATAACAAAAAAATGAGGGCAGTAATCTTTTATCAGAGTGGGTCTCTGCATTTCTGGAACAGGAATTCTCTGTGCTATAATGTGATCCAGCTTTGGGAAACAAGTGGAAAATGACCAGAGGGTAAAACAACTAATGAATACTTACACTGAGAGGTCTGGAGCAACACATGTTTGTAGCGGGCAGCTACCAAGTGAGTTCAGACAGAGAGGCACTTCTGAGGCATGTCTGCGATGCATTTTTAAGATTTGATACACTTCGTGCACGAGCAAATATTTATATAAATATGAGGTTATTTGATGTAGTTAGGATGCTGTCTATAATGTCCAGCCATGTGGACTAGTACACTACCCTACAGACACTGTGGTAATACTAATTTCACAGAAGGTTTTCTAACTATTAAATGAATCAAGATTTTTTTTTAAAAATCTTCTGTTAAAGAATCATATACACAACCTTCTTATGAAATGACTGTAGCAGAAGCTGCACTCCTTAAAAACGATAACCGACAGCTGTTTATATTTAAGGAATAATTAAAAAAAATGTCAACTTCCAAAACTCAAGCTAATGTTTATGATAAACTATAATCGGATGGATTATTCTCCCGCAGATCCGCGTGTCGGTGCCGTCCGTCCTCCCCGCCGCGGGGGGGCGCTCGCCTCATTTCTATGGCAACAGCGCCGCCGGCGGCGGGTTTGTTGTTAAAGGAAGTGGCCGAAAGTTGTGAAGACAGAACCGGAGGAAAGCCAGAATGCGGCGGCCTGTTTAGCCCCGCCGCCCCCGCAAGACGCCCGGAGCCGCTCACCACCGCTTTTGGACCCGCGCCGATGTCGTTCTGAGGGGAGCGGCCGAGTCATGAACGAGGGTTTCAACCGAGCTCCCGGAGCCGGCCGGGTCCGCAGCCCCCCGGCGGAGCCCGGCCCGGCCCCCGGCCCCGGGGACCCCGGACCCGGACCCGGACCCGGACCCGGACCAGCCTTCTACAACCAGACCCTGTCCCCGCTGAGGCAGCCGAGGACCTCGCCGTCGTTCCCGGAGAGCCCCCACAACGACGAAGGTGGAGGGGGGGGGCCGGGGGGGGGGTAGCTCCGCCACCGGGCTCCCTTCGAACCCGTCCTCCCTCGCTTCCCTCGGTGTCATCCTCCGGCGTGTGTCTGCTGAACCTGCCCCCCCCTCGCCCCCCGGGGGGGCTGACCCCCCCCCCGTTGACCCCCCCGCGGCTCCAAACGCGGCTACGTGAGCCGCCGCTAGCGCCCTTAGCGGAGCCCCGACCTGCACCTGTCCGACCTTTACGTCGGGTCCGGGGGCGAAGCTTCTAAATTAAGCCCCAGTCAGATGGCCCCGGCCCTGGGGGGGGGGGGGGCGAGACCCAAGTTTCGGTTTCACTTCTCCGGAAGTGGGACAAGTTGGAAGACGCTCGTCAACACGCCCCCCCCCATACGTCCTCCCCCCATACGTCCTCCCCCCTGTCCTCCCCCCTGTCCTCCCCCACCAGCAGGCTGTCTTCACGGTGTTTCTGTCTGGCTTCCAGATTTCAAGAGGCAGGGTCCTCTGCCCAGCAGCAGCCCGGCCCCCCCCAGGAGACCCTCCCAGGAGGACGCCGCTGTCAACTCGTCCAACCTCTCGGCCACCGCTCCGGAGTTCGTACCCGCTGGGGTGATGTACGAGGCAAGCCCCCCCCCACCGCCGCTCTTTCGCTTTCACTTCGTCTTGAAAAGGTGTCGGGATTTCCTGCTTTGTTTTAACAATGTTTTTCTTTCTCGCTCGTGCGTAGAACAACAATTTTTATTTCGACGGTGAAGACTTTTACGGAGAACCGAGTCTGGCTGACATGGTGGCGGAATTCCTGGGTCACCTGAGCACCTCGCCGGGGTCCTTCGAGTCCGACATTGGGTACATTAACGACACCATCAACTCCTGCGTGACCACTGAAGAGACACTGAATGAGCTGGTGGAGCTGATCTTCACACAGGTTGGAGGACATTCTCTAGATTGTAGATTGAAGCCAAGCCCTGTCTAAATGGAGCGTGTGTGTGTGTGTGTGTGTGTGTGTGTGTGTGTGTGTGTGTGTGTGTGTGTGTGTGTGTGTGTGTGTGTGTGTGTGCTTAATGTCTCCCAGTCTACCACCATTCCAAACTTCTCTTACACGGGCGCCAGGCTTTGTAACTACTTATCGCATCATCTCACCATCAGCCCACCCGGTGGAAACTTCCGTCAGCTTCTCCTCAAAAGGTGACTATGCCGTAATCTCCGCCGTTGTCATTGTTGAATTAACAAAGGAGTCTTTTGTAGATGTCAAGTGGAATATCATCAGAGGGACTCGGCGGCCAAGGGAGACGCCGAGGTGCAGAAGAAGCTCCACTCCTTTGTGCTCTTTCTAGGCGAGCTCTACCTAAACTTAGAGGTAAGGGTGTGTCTACTGACCGGATGTGTTAATCCTGATCTTAATCCCAGATGAGCCGTGCTTTCTCCAGCCTTCACCCTGTCTTTTCGTTTCTCCAGGTGAAGAGTGCGAGGGGGTCTCCGGATCGAGCCAATGTTCTGCTGTTCGCCCTGAACGACCTGATGAACACGCTCTTCAACCATCCCGTGGATGCAAATCTCATCTGCGCCATCAAACTGCTCAAGGTTTGCCGTCTACGTGCTCTCTGATGCCCCCCCCCCACAGCGGTGTGGAGTCTTGAGAATTCTGAATTCACAGCTGACAGGTTCCGTCCTGGAAGACGCGTGGAAGGAAAGCGGGAAAGCTCATATGGACGAGCTGATCCAGAGGATAGAAACTATTCTACTGGACGCCACCTGCAGCAGGTCTGGATCGTCTTTGTCCTTTTCTTCTTCTTTCCGTGGATCGGGACTCACGTCTTTCCATCCCTCCCTCTTTAGGGACGTCAGGCAGATGCTTCTGAAACTTGTGGAGCTGAGATCGAGCGATTGGGGTCGAGTCCGTGACGCCGTAGCTGCCAGCAACGCCACTCCAGACAATGACCCCAACTACTTCATGGTGAGGGTCGGCCACGCCGCGTGCGCTCCCGCCAGCATCCGTTTGTCATCAACCTTTGTTTCCCCTCTCAGAACGAGCCCACCTTCTACACCGAGGACGGCGTTCCTTTCACCGCAGCAGACCCAGGTGAGGCCAAACACACCAGCAGCAGACGTTCGCGCCGTGTGTCTGTGTCTGTGTCTGTCTGTGTGTGTGTGTGTGTGTGTGTGTGAGAGTGAGTGCGAGACAACCACAGCTGACATGAGCGCATCCACAGCATGATGTTGACGGTGCTTTAAAACTGTAAACAAGTGTAAAACAAAGATATTGTGTTCAAAAAGAGTGTTAATACGAACACAGATGGGCCTGTGTGGATGTCTGAACAAGAGCAGATCCTTCTACAAACATGGCAGCCTGCATCACTCGGTGTCTGCGCAGAATTAAAACTGTCATTTTAAGACATTTATTGGAAGACGTGGACTCATTATTAGATTCCTCATCGGTCTCGGTGGATCTTCTACACTGAAAGAGTCTTCAGATGTGTTTAAAGCCTCGCTTCACCCTTCAGTAATAACGATGACATTGAAACCGTTCAGGTCACTTTTTTATTGAGTTTGCGTTTCTGCTTGTGCAGAATATGCTGAGAAATACCAGGAAATGCTGGCGAGGCAGGACTACTTCCACGACGCCTACGGAGAGAATGGAAACGAAACGTGAGTACAGGACGGCAGCGTTGTGATCGTGCACAATGTGTTAACCATCGTGTCAGCACGTGTCCCAGTACGTCTTTTTAGTCGCGATCTGTTCACTTTAGTGCTGGTTTCTGTTCACTAGAGGTCTTATCTGACGCTGCTAGATCGTTTCTGCTTTGATTTTTTTTTTTTTTTTTTTTTATGGCGACCTCATTCGGATCTAACCTGTGGGCCCCTGAGCTTAGAACCCGGCCCACAATGCAACAGTGTCGACCATCCTCAGATTCAGTGTAGTCAGCAGTTGAGTGTGAAAGACAGCTGAGCTTGCCCCTCTGTCTCTCTCTCTCTCTCTCTCTCTCTCTCTCTCTCTCTCTCTCTCTCTCTCTCTCTCTCTCTCTCTCTCTCTGTCTCTGTCTCTGTCTCTCTTTCTCTTTTTGTCACACAAACTGCCTTCAGCAATTTTGGTTTTTGAATATTCTAAAAGTGACGCCTGCCGGCTCTAAAGATAAAGACCTTCCCTCTCTGCTGCTCGCAGGTACGACGACTCTGACGACGAGCTGGAGCCTGAGATGGTCGAAGCTTTTGAGAGTTTCTGCTTGGAGACGGAGAGGAAACGACAACAGCGACCCAACTATTAGAGCCTTGGAGGCCCGACAGGCACGAGCGTTTCCCTGTCCTCCCCTGAAGGAACGCTGAAGGACAGAGGGTCCGATAGCAGTCGGTTCTACCAAAAACAAGCATTTCACTCACATCACTGCCTAGTGGCCCTTCTGACATATTTGTAAGTCAGCCCTTATTACAGCATCGTGGATGAGTTACAGAGTGTTCCCTTCCTTGTTGAAGACCTGGGTGTGTGTGTTGTTGGATTCTGTTGTTATTTTCTCCAAAAGAGAGTGCAGTGATTGTTTGTTTTTCTTTTTTCCTCCTTTTATTTTTTTTTTTTTTTGAGATTTTTACCACAGATTTCCACCAGGAGCGCTTGTGTTGGATCACAGGTTCTGTTTTCACCACCAGTTTATCTAGCCAGGGCGATTTAGCAAGTCCGCTTTTATAAAGAACAACAGCAGATCCCACCAGTTTTTGACCACATCTTTGAATAATCCGCCCACTCGCGGCAGAGGCACAAAAAACCCCAGCAAAGTCGACAGGGAAGCACGCTGTTCTCCTGAGACGCAGGCTGAGGCCTCGTGAGAAAGCCTCAGCCTGCGTCTCAAAGTGGAATTTTGGTGTTGATTAGATAAGTTTAAAGACGTTCATAGTTTGTCTACTAATGCCACAAAGAGAAGCTGCGGACCCTCAACCCTTACTCATTCTGGAGAGAATTTACAGTTAAGTCACTGGAACACTTGCTGCACATTGACAGAAGTCAGATTCAATATAGATAAATAGGATATGGTTAAGGGGTAAGGTTTCTGTGATTAGAACTCTACAGTTTAGACATTTGATTTTAAATGGTTAAAATCTACACCACACACACACACATATATATATATATATATATATATAAAAGCAGTTGGAACACTACACCAACATTTATTTTCTGGATGTAGCTTTCAAATTATCTATTGATGACATCTCAAATGACAGGTGATTTAACCAGCCTTGAAACCCACAAGAAAGGAATGTTGTTTTATAGTTTGTAAATATTATTTATGGTATTGTTTGCCTGCAATAAATCCTTCTTAGTTAAATACTTGTCATTATTGAGTTAATTAGAGATCATCACAGTTAAAACCGAAAACTTTCCCTATTAGAGGGAACCAAGAATGTTCAGATATCAGTAACTTTAAATTGTGCTGACAAATATCGTTGTTCTTCCTTTTCCCCGGAATTGCAAGGAAGCTGCCGAAATGTGGGATCTGGCGCCATCCAGCGGCCGCATGTGCACAAACTAGGACAAACGTCCCAATTTACTATCGCAAATTATTCTTGTTTAGATCAGTTTAACGATGCTACCTGCTGGTCTGCGTTTGTTTGTTCTCGTAAACCAAACCCCACTAACCAACTATCGTGCATCTTTCAGACAAATACTAACAAGCTGCAGTTTTGATCTGATAATGTTGACACCTTCCGCTCATCAACCAAACGAAAAGGAAGTTGACGTTGCAAAGGAAGAAGGAAATGAAACAAACATCTGTAGCACTCATGTCATCACTAGGTTAACTCTTAATATACAGGACATATAACAAAAGTACAACATATAATTAATATATATAAATTGCAGATGCCGTTTGCCAAACTTTCAATCGTTCTTGGTGCAGCTGGGACCGACTGGCTCTAACTGTCACTCAAAGCAGTGCTCAAGAATTTTGGATTCATTTCATTCATGGATTCACTTCTGGGTTATTGTGTAGAATGTCCCAACTCAACAACAGCGACACACCCGTGACGGACACGTGGAAACGTGGATCCACGCAGCGGCTGATCCCTGAGCCCCTGTCGGCCTGCTGGCTGTGGGCGTCACAAAGAAACAGCCAAAACCCGGGGCCTGAAATTCCCGCTGGTCAGCAGACGGGTCTTACAGGGGGATTAGTCCTACGCCACCGTCCACTCATCCAGAACTCTGAGCCCAAGTTTTTTGCATCTGTATATTTCTGTGACCTGCTGAATCCCAGAGATAATCGGGCGGCCCGCATGAGCAGGGTTCATGCAACATCTTGCGCATAATGGGCCGGAGAGTTGGGAAAATTTGCAACCGGACCATAAAAGGCACTTGTCTTTTTACCCTGAAGTAGTAGAACCTTTGTAAAACGCTGCCCTAGATGAAGGTGAATCACCAGCTGCAGAGGGGAAGGTGATTTAATCCCTTTTTCTGCTGTAATCACATAATTCTTGAGGTTTCTGCAACTCATATTTCTCCTGCAGTCTACTCCCCCGGCTGACGCAGACCAACTGCTAGATCAGCTGTGATATCATTTCGCTCCCAGTGGAGAAGAGTCGGGATGGTTCCAGTCCAGCCCAGACTCGTGCTCGTGCCTCTCCGGGGCCTCTCGCTCCGGTTCAGGTTGGTCTGACGTGGGAAAAGCAAAGAGTACATCAGCGGTGAGCCCCCCCCCCCCGCCCCGGGGCAGGACCAGGGCCGGGCCCTACCTGCAAATGGGGATGGGATGGGAATTTCAGCCTGGGAAACCGGGCTGGGGATCGGCCCCTGGATCCAGAATTCTGGGGGTTTACTCCACACACACACACACACACCCTGCCCCTTTCTTTGGGGCCTGTGTGGCAAAGAGCCTGACCACAATAAAAAACGATTTCACCGCCGGTTGTTTGTCGTCTGCATAAACAGGTCTGACACAGATGGGATGGACGGCATTTGGGAAGGGGGGTGGAAGGAATAACTTGGTTTTTCCCCCCCTGTCAGTTACATCCAAAACGCCACGGTTTGACGCTCCTCTGTCACATAATAAATCCTGGGAGCGTCACCCCCTGGGAGACACGCTGGGAGAGAAGAGGGAGGTGGCCAGAACCTCGGATCGGCCCCATTGACGAACGGCGCAGCGGACAGAGGTCAGGGGTAAAACCCAGAATACGCGGGCCGGCGCGGCCTATGTTCTGTCACGTGGCCTTTTCTACAAATCAAACACAGATTCAGGGAAACGCGGCGGGCCGCCGCGTGTAGCTCCGGAACAATCCCGATGAATGAGCGAGACGGGCCCGAATCAAAACAAAGGCCTTGAGAAACCCACTGAAACACGTCGAGAAGCTCCTCGCTGTGTTTATAAATGTCTCCGAGCAGCCTCAGATGAGTCAGACCCCCCCCTCCCCTTTAAGGGGACTTTTTTTTTTTGGGCTGATCCAAACTTTTACGCCGTGTAGGAGCTGAACAGGAACAGGCCTCCGCGAGCTCCTTCCTCAGATTGTGTGAGGGGCGGCGTCCGGCCCGATCGTGTTTACAAATGTTGAAAAGGATGAAAGCGGATGCTTGGCTTGATATCTGCATGTGTTCTTTAAAAGATGGCGAAACAGTGAAGTTCTGAACTGCTCTTTGCCCAATCTGGAGCGCCATCTGAGGTCACCACGCAGCGTCAGAGTGAATCACAGGAAGTACACAGACGAGCTGGGTCAGTCGCCTCACCGGTGACAAACCGGGCAACCGGGCACCTTCAGAGGTGTGTGAGATACTGGGGGAATTACTGCCTTTACGCAAGTGCTCTTGAGCAAGGCCTGGGACATGGTGATCAGAGGCGGCGCTCTGTGGGTGTGGTCGTGGGGTTTCTGCAGGGTTCCAGGCCCTCTTAACGGGCCAGAAACACATAAAAAAAAAGAAGAAAAGAGTTGCATCACTGGGATTCCACATCCTCTGCTCACAAAGCTGCCTTTCTGTCAGAACTGTACGTACGCAGAGTGACATCAGCGGGGTCGAATGGTCAGACTTCCTTCACAAATGACTCAGTCACAGCAGCACGAGTATTTAAAAAAAAGACAAAAACTCACAAAACGACGTTCCCCGTGAATCATGGCTGCTTTGGGTTATTTGTGCATGAAAAATAGACTTCAGTGTTTGTAATTATCTGTCAGTAAACAGCAATAATGGTCTGCATTCTTTCTTAAATAACAATTAAAATCTCTTTCTGCCTTAAGAGCATTTGCTCTTCAGATTCAACCTTCTGACCTGTAAATCTCTTCAGATTTGGTCTACGCCGTAATTCTCTCGTCTGTAAATAATTTAATTAAAGTTCTGAAGTCCATCTCAAGTTGCTGAGCCCCCGCTGATCTGATTTTTTTTCGTCTTTTTTTTTTGCAGAAAACTGGAGGAAAATAAAACTTTCACCTCTTGATTCTTCCTCCAGGATTTGACTTCCTCTCCTTATTACCCACTTTACAACAGCCGACCCACCCTCGGATAACTCTGGGGGGCAAAGTTTGCTGCCGCAGGTAAAAGTGGGAGAGCTCAAGTCCATATTTAGTGCGCGTCCGGTGCGTCATCGCGCAAGCGGCGGCTCCTCTTTGACAAGTGCGGCGCCTTCATTTCATCACAAATGGAATAACGACGACCATGGAGCTCTTACGGGGGAATATCTACTTCTTTATCTTCGCCATCGGTGAGTACTGAACTCATTTGTCCGACGCAGCGCCGCGTCAAAAGGGACCGTGCGGTTCTCTGGTAACTCTGGTCTTGTCGGATTAGACTTTAGGTTCGAAGCTCCTTTCTTTAAAGTACGGCAGCACGGTCGTGCACGCCTTTTTTTAAATATAAAAGAACCGTATTGCTTTGAACGAATTAAGCCTGCAGCCTGTCCCCGCCTGCCCCAACAGCAGTCAGCACCTTGTGGATCGAGAGAGAAGAATGCAGAATATCGCTTTGAAACTTCCGCAAACTTCCAGTCAAATTGTTGCTCAGGTGCGGTCAAAGTTCCCAAAATGAACGACAATTAATTAATATGTGTAGAGAGCTGCAGGTAAGCAGGAGCCCAGAGATGGTCTCACGTCCACATTCCTCCTGTTTGCTGATTGAGAGGTTGGCAGGCGACAGCGCCTGCACGGGCTTGTGGGATGTGTTCCGACCAAATTCCATGTCCCGAGGGAGATCAGAGGGGTGTGTTTGAAGGTGTTTTCTGTCTTAGGGGATAAGAAATGATGATTAAAGCAACGCTGTTGTCTCTTCTGACTGGTTGTTGTTTTGTTGCTCCAACCTGATGTGTCCTTTTAATCACGCATGAGTCAGCTGTGCCCAGAAGTAGAAGTCTGGGAGCCTGGTGCCATATAAATAAACACAGATGGATGGAACAGGAGAGATTAGCTGCAGAACTTGAAGACACACGCATGCACATTAATGTGAGATATATGATCAGTGCATCCATTCTTCTTCTCCAGCGGCCGACAGGATCTGGCGCTCGCACTCCTTCAACGTCGGCACTGCAGGTGCCAAGATTTTTGCTGGCCCAGCTGCAGAAGAGTTTGGCTACCAAGTCCAACAAGCAACAAACCACGAAGGCAAATGGTATGAGATTACTGATAGCGCTGGGCTGAGTCTCTCAAGGTCGCTTGTTGGGCTGAAACCCCCGATCTGTAGTCTTAGTTTGAAGTGAAATCAGTCTTTTGGTGGCAACGAAAGTACATTTTCATTTCTGTTTGTCACTTCTGGGCCGCAGTAACAACTTAGAGCAGCAGTTTAGCACCCGTGGTAAGGGGGGGGGCAGCTTCAATATTGACATAAATGTCTCACACAAGGTGGTGATTAATGAACCAGTGTGATCCTGCATTAGGCATATTTTCATTTCTGATGCTGGATTAAACAAGAACTCTGGCAAGCCCTTGCCCGACCTTTAACCGGATTATGGAGGACATACTGTAGTAACATTTTTCTGAAGTCACACAGGGTTCTTTCCTCAGATGTTTCCTGCAGGGCCTGCTGCAGACGGATGATGCAGCTTCTTATCAGCAGCGTTCAGGACGACGGGTTCACGGGAAGGCAAGACAGGAGGGAGCAGGAGAGACTGTGGTCTGCGCTGTAATTCCAGTGTTTAAACGCTCCCTCCGCGTCTCCCGCGTACCGTTGCCTTGTTTTCCAGCCCTTGTTTTTTGGTCACACCGCTCTGGAGACGGCCGGGGTCTGTTTTTCATTCAGACGCTCGGCCCGCCTCCTCCGGTCCTGCCAACTGAAGGGTGGCTCTGAAAATCCCCCTGACTGGTCCCCACGTGAGGGCGACATCGGTGGCCTGCGCCGAAATGCGGCCGTGTTAACATACCGACGAGGTGACTGGCCGACCGAGTGGCGGCGCTCTGAAACAGAGGGGCGGGGGGGACGCTGGTGTACCTGCTCAACATTACTGTCTCCTACTTCCTGCCTTGTCCCCACTCATCTGGGACACATAGTTAAAGAGTAACTTCTGACACACTCACTGTCTGGCGTGGTGGTGTCCTGTTTGAGTTGCCAAAAGCAATTGATGCTATAAATTCATCAGCAGGTCAATATACAAGGGGACAGCAACTATAAGACATGTGTTTTTAGTCGTTGGGCACTGTTTAATTGACCCAAATTAGACTTTGGGTCTGTCTTATGTGGGTGTTTACAGCCTGGGCCTGGACGTTGGGACATTCGAGCTGTCAAAAGCAAATAAAAATTCACCACATCAACTGAATTCGGCCTGTAGCTTCTTGTTAAAACATTCCAAACACAAGTCCATTGCTGCATCTCACCGATCCTGCCCACGCCCATCCCACCCTCTTTCCCCCAAGAGACCGACGTGCTGCTTTCTGTTGTGTTCTGCAGGCTCCTGGTCAGCGCTCCGTGGAGTGGTTTCAGCCGAAACAGGAAGGGAGATGTGTACAAGTGTCCCCTGTCTGAATCCAGGAACAGCTGTGACAAGCTCAATCTCCAAGGTGAGGCTTGACCTTTGAACCTCAGTGCGCCCGAACCTTAACGGCACACCTCCTGTCTTGATTTTCTGTTTCCCAGATTCTCTCAGTATTCCAGATGTTAAAAACATCAACAACAACACGTGCCTGGGTCTGACCCTTACTCAGAAGCCCGAAGGCAGCGATCTGCTTGTACGTGTGAATTCATCTGAAGCCCGGTCTGCAGTCCGGGCTTGGCTGTGATCGTCCCCGGCCCCGTTGACGAACCTTTTGTCCCTCTCTTCGGCCCTGACAGATGTGCGGGCCCCTGTGGGGGCAGCAGTGCGGCAGCCAGCACTTCTACCCCGGGATATGTGCCAGACTGGACCCCCTCTTTCGGCCACGGCCTGCTTTCTCACCAGCCGTCCAGGGTAAAAGACCAAAACCCACGCCTCCTTCTCTGTGTCTAACAGAGGAACACCCGAAAACTCTTGTCCCGTCTCGGTGTTTCCAGCGTGCGGGGGTCCCATGGACATCGTGATCGTCCTGGACGGCTCCAACAGCATCTACCCCTGGGAGCCCATGACCGCCTTCCTCCAGAAGTTGATCCCCTCCCTTGACATCGGGCCCCAGACCACGCAGGTAACCGTGGCATCCCAGTCCCCAAGGGGTCGACCCTTCATGGTCGCTTATTTTGCGTCTCCCGTCCTGCCAGGTCAGCCTCATCCAGTACGGTGAGGATCCCAAGATCGAGTTCAGGCTTAACCAATACAGGAATAAAGAGGACATGCTGAACGCTGCATCCAAGATCATACAAAAGTACGGACAGTTCACCAACACCTTCGGCGCCATCAAGTTCGCCAGGTTGGTCCGCCGTCTCCCCGCTCGGTCTCGTGTCCTCCCAGGTTGGCTGGTTCTGAGCATTTCCTGTCTGCTCCCGTCAGTGGAGAGGGCTTCCGGCCGGGCAACGGCGGTCGGCCAGGCGCTGCCAAAGTCATGGTGGTCGTCACCGACGGGGAATCGCACGATGACGGGATCAAAGATCAGGTCATCGCTGAGTGCAACAGAAAAGGCATCACCAGATTTGGCATAGCTGTGAGTGAAAAGCTCCACGTTCGTCACGGATAAGCCGAGATGGCGAATCCTGATCGGGCTGGGGCTGGTTCCCGGTGTCTCCAGGTCCTGGGTTACTATACAAGGAACAACATCGACACGGAGAACCTGATCAAAGAAATCAAATCCATCGCCAGCAAGCCCACGGCCAATTACTTCTTCAACGTGTCAGAGGAGGCAGCCCTCTCCAACATCGCTGGGACACTGGGGGATCGCATCTTCAACATAGAAGGTTGGAATCTTTCCTGATTTCCCGAGGACACGAGGGTCGGGAATTCCGTATCAACAGCCTGACACCTGTTCCCCCATTCCCATCAGGCACAGGCAAGGGAGGGGACAACTTCAAAATGGAGATGTCGCAGGTGGGATTCAGCGCTCACTATTCCAGTCAACAGGTACGGAGTTCCACCCCCCCTACGCTTCAACAGAACCCGCCGTTTCCCCTCCGCGCGTCAACACACGAGCTTCTGCGTGACACATTTCAGTCGCGTTGGAGGAAGTCTGGAATGAATCAGAGGCCACGCGTTCCAGTCAGATGGAGCGTCAGAGGCCTGAAGTAAATTAAAGAAGTCGGCTTAGTGACCAGATAATGAAGACAGGCAGTAGTCCACACCACAGCAGCGGTTGTGAATACGAGACGCTGCCACACTGCAGCAGTTCAAGTCCATATTTGGTCTCTGAAAGACATTGTCAGACCGACCGTCTGAGGGGAAAAAGGAAACTGTGGTCGCTCTGCAGGTTTATCAATTACCAGCTGTTGCTGTCTATTTGTTACTCCAGACTGTTGACTAGTTGTTTTTTTTCTCTCTTCTCAGGATGTGATGATGCTAGGAGCAGTGGGAGCCTACTCCTGGAGTGGGACCGTGGTCCACCAGAGGGGCTCCACAGTTGACATCTTCCCCTCTGTGGCCTTTGAGGCGACGCTTCAAGACCGAAGTCACAGCTCTCTGCTGGGTACGCCGCCTGCTGCCAGTTATTCCCAAGTCTTTGATAGTCCCATTCCAGCTGTGCTGCTGGAAGACAACAAAAAAATAAAATCAAACTGAGGTTGGATATTAAACGTATTTGAACAAGCACAGACGGCGTTGGTTGGCGGCGTTTAAGTGCATGTCGAGGCAGGGAGAGGGAGAGCAGCTTTAAAGGGAACGTACAGTGGAGCAAGCAGAGGGAGAGGAGGAGCTCCGAAGGTCGTGATAATCTGATGTGATGCACTCACGCGGTTCAGTCCACATGGGATTTCTTTCAGAATGGTGTACGTAGTGACGGGGTTTCAGGATAAACCACAGAGATGGTGCTCATCATTGTTGATCTCCAGGTTATTCGGTCACTACCTTGAATGACGGCCCATCGCAGTACTTCGTGGCCGGTGCACCACGCTCCAACCACACGGGTCAGGTCATCGTCTACACCGTCAATGAGCTGAAGAACGTGGTGGTCGTCGACTCGGAAAGAGGGAAGCAGGTACTCGCTTCAGGGGACCGAGGTGGGGGAAGTGTCCGCCTAAGACGGCTCACCCGGCCCGCTGTCTCCGTAGATCGGGTCGTACTTCGGGAGTGTCCTCTGCTCCGTGGACGTGGACAGAGACGGCGTGACGGACCTCCTGCTGGTTGGAGCGCCGATGTTCATGAGCGAGCTGAAGAAAGAGCAGGGCAGGGTCTATGTCTTCTCTGCCACCAAGGTAATCCGATGTAGCAGCGCAGAGGAGCC
Organism: Lagocephalus sceleratus; assembly: GCA_911728415.1. Classification (NCBI taxonomy): domain Eukaryota; kingdom Metazoa; phylum Chordata; class Actinopteri; order Tetraodontiformes; family Tetraodontidae; genus Lagocephalus; species Lagocephalus sceleratus. Next base: position 3,472,921 of record CAJVRN010000237.1, on the reverse strand, counting down.
GTGTGGACGACTCCACTGTCGGCTCCAGGTGATCTTGATCGTGATCTTCTTCCTGAAGGGGATATTGAGCGAGCAGGGGTTCCTCAGCGGCCCCTCCCCCACTGAGGACGCACGCTTCGGGATGGCTATCTCCGCCGTCCCCGACCTGGACCTGGACGGGTACAGCGACATCGTAGTCGGAGCGCCGCTGGAGGACAACCAAAAAGGCGTAATCTACATCTACAATGGGGAGAAAAAGGCTTTGAGTAAGGAGTTCTCACAGGTATGGAAAGCTTTGGTGCCTTTGGAGCTTGATTCCGACTACACAATGAGAGGGACGATGGTCTCTTTCAGAGAATCCCAGGCTCCGATCTGGATCCGAAGCTGCAGTACTTTGGAAGGTCCTTGGATAGCATCAGGGATCTGAATGACGATAAACTTCCCGACATCTCTGTTGGTGCTTACGGCAGAGTAGTGCAGCTCTGGTGAGTCAGTCAAGAAGGATTTTCCCAGCTCACTAGTACTTTTGTTTAAAACGATACTCGGCTTTCAGGTCCAGAGGTGTGGCGACCGTCACCGCTACAGGTTCTTTCAACCCCGATAAAATCAACATCTTCGACAAGGCCTGTGATGTCAACGGACGCAAGTATTCCTGTTTCAACACCAGGATCTGCTTCAGTGCCTCCTTCAGGCCCAACAATCCCGTCGGGCCCATCGGTAAGAGACTCAACTCCTTCTGTTAGCTCAGGGACTTTGGTCACTTCCTTGAATTCCCTGTAAAGTCCCCATCCGGGTCACACTTTATCGCAGAACTGACCTACACGCTGACCCTGGACGCCGACCTGCAGGCCTCACGGGTGACATCAAGAGGGCTCTTCTCCAAAAACACGGAACGGTTCCTCACGGAAAATGCCAAAATAACGGCCACACCCCTGTGTCTGCCGTTTGAGGTCTACGTCCAGGTGAGATACAGATTTTTAAAAGTCACGGCCATCGAGCTGTGTGCTCATCTGAACGTTTGACTTCTATGGGAATGTTGCGGACTGCTTTGTAATCCTTTGACGTTCCTCCACAGGAGACTCTAGATTTTGTTAACTCCCTCAGTCTGAAGGTGGAGGTCCAGCAGCAGAGCGCAGAGGTGAACCCCGTCCTGGATCGCTCCTCTGTCAGCGCCTGGGAATTCTTTGTAAGTAACTGAGCAGTGAGTCGATCTCTGGCGTTGTTTTCTTGGGTGAACTCTCAAAAAAGAAGGATCATCTAAAAATAAAACACCCTTGAAGCTAAAACAACGAGGAGCCTTGAACACAAACGACAGGCCATAACGTAGCAGTTTTGAAATGTAATCAATGTTGCACGTAATAGCCCGGTCGTACAGTCAAAAACTACGCTGGGCTGCGCTACAAATGTCACATGACTGGTCTCCCACAGTTCCAAAAACACAAAAACATCTCTATCACACATTGCCCATTTTCCTTTCTAAAATAATGCCTTTTAAACATATTTAAACAGGGAACAATCACTACAGTTCTTTTTTAACTAAAACATTTGCAATCTTTTAATAAATATCAAACTGCACATAAACTGTAAATATGTCAACTTGTAAATAGCCTTAATATAAGAGCTACCATTCAGTCAATGGTCCTACATGAATCAGTCAATTCCCATTTGGCCCCTATGATGCATCTGCAGGAAGGAGAGCAGAAGACTCACCTCTTGTTTTGCAGACTTACGAAATCGCGTGTGCCCTGATGATTATTGGCTTTTTGAAACTGCAACTACCCCCCCCGCCACACACACACACAAAACCACCACCTCACTAAAACACCTCGTGTTTCAGATCCCCTTCACCAAAGACTGCGGCACAGACGACGTGTGCACCAGTGACCTGGCGCTGAGCGTCAGCTCCGACACTCAGGCCACCAGGTGAGCGTCACGCCTTGTTGTTCTCACGCCACCGCGTTTTCACGGGGCTGATGTCACCCGCCGACAGGCCCCTGCCTGCACGTCTGAGCTCACGCTGGCTCTGAGACGGCGCCGCCTACAGGCCACTTTAACCCCTACGCTCTCGTTCATATGTGGTCGCGCTGCAGCTCGGCGCCCGTCGTCGTCAGCGCCAGCAACACCGAGCTGTCCTTCCACGTGGTGGTGAAGAACAAGAGGGAGAACGCCTACAACACCCAGGTGCTGGTCACCTTCTCCGGGAACCTCTACTACTCGTCCTTGTTCCCTCCCGTGAGTAAGAGCGACCTCGCTGAGCAGCATTTTTCTCGACTGACTTTCGCAGTCATCGAATTCCCATCAGAAAAGTCATTGTCAAGTGCTTGAAGTTATAATACTTGTTATTCGTGTACAGACGGAAGGAGTGAAATGCACCCTGACTCAGGCTCAGACTGTCACCTGCAACGTGGGCTACCCAGCACTGAGAACTGACCAAGAGGTGGGTGGCAGATTAGTACATGACTGTCATCCGACGGCGTGAGATAATCTGGAGCTGTGCTGCTTTCATTACAGATGAAGTTTACCATCAATTTCGATTACAATCTGCAGCAGATCCAGGACAAGGCCGAAGTCAAATTTGAGGCCAAGAGGTAAACTCAGGCTTCAGGTTTAATCTAATTAAAATGAGACCCTAGATAAAACTCCCTTCCTGTCTTTCTGCACAGCGATGGTAAAGAGGAAAAGCCCGCAGACAACAATGTGGCCATTTCCATCCCTGTGGTCTACGAGACAGGGGTTATTCTCTCCTGGTGATTTTGCATTTCATTGTTTCAGTTGATGTTAGTTTGTTAAGCCTCGCTGAGTCATTTCTGTTGTTTCTTTTTGTTCTTCCCAAGGGAATCAAATACCAACTTCTACGTGGTGGATTCCCCCCCTCCAGCAAAAACAGCCGTGAAGACGTTTGACGATATCGGCCCAGAATTCAACTTTACCATCAAGGTGCGCGAAGCAAATATTTCTATTGCCATGAAAAAAAAACAGCAAAAAAAAAAAAGTTTGATTTTAAAATGCATTTGTAGGTTTCAACAGGGACCTTCCCCGTCAGCCTGTTGTTCCTGACCATCACTCTGCCCATGACCACCACGGCTGGAAACAATCTGCTGTACGTGACCAGAGTGGACACAGAAGTGAGTGTTCTCAGACCTCCTGGAGGCTCTCAGACCTTCTGGAGGCTCTCAGGAGGCTCTCACCCCTCCTGGAGGCTCTCACCCCTCCTGGAGGCTCTTACCCCTCCTGGAGGCTCTCACCCCTCCTGGAGGCTCTTACCCCTCCTGGAGGCTCTCACCCCTCCTGGAGGCTCTCACCCCTCCTGGAGGCTCTCACCCCTCCTGGAGGCTCTCACCCCTCCTGGAGGTTCTTCTCTGTTCAATGGAGTTGAGACGGATCTCTGTCGCCCCCTACAGGGAAGCTCTGTCAGCTGCGACTCCAGCAGCCTGGTGGACCCTCTGAAGATCGGTCAGAAGAGCCACACGCAGACCTTCACCAAGGAGAACCTTCGAAATGTGAAGAAACTGGTTGGTCGTCCTTTAATACGTCTTTCTTCTCAGAGTGAAAGTGAAGCCTCCCCGGTGTTGTTTTTACCCTCTAAGGTACCTGTTTTAACTTCCAGGACTGTGATAATGCAAAGTGCATGTACATCAAATGCATCCTCAAAGACATTGAAGTCAAGAGCACCCACTTTGTAAAGGTTAAAACGAGGATCTGGAGCGGCACCTTCATCACGGTGAGCACTCTTAGCGGGACCTCCTCAGCTGTTTGGGTTTCACCGCCGTTCACTTTTGTAACCAGCCCTTTCTGCTCTGGTTTGTGCCACAGGCCACCTATCAGAGCGTTGAACTGACCCCTACCGTCAGTGTGGAGACCACCAACCCGGACCTGCTCCTCATCAACCCCAAACTCCTCCCAGTAGGACCCTTTTAACGTCACACTTTTGGTCCAGGGGACATAGAAACCTGCATCAGACTACTTTATGTTTTTAAAGTTCTCTTCTTAAAGTCTGTGCTCGATCAGAACCGGTTAGACACGCAGGCGGGGCGGTAAGGTGAGCTCTGCTACTCTGCAGATGACGCTGACGGTCAGTAAACCCGGAGAGAAGGGCGACGTCCCCGTGGGAGTGATCGTGGGCAGCGTGATTGCAGGCCTACTCCTGCTGGCTCTGGCTGTTGGACTACTCTGGAAGGTAAACGCTCTCTTTGCCACTGCAGGAACCTCGGGGATCACGTCGGTCCATGCCTCCGCTGCTGGAATCTCTGTTCTTTCGTGGATACGCGCGGGTTTACGTGCAGATCGAACCACCTGCACTTCTGCGTATTAACCACAGCGAATTCTCTTTTGTAGTTCGGCTTTTTCAAGAGGAAGTACCAGCAGCTCCAGAAGGAGGCCGACGACGACCAGCCGAGCAGACCGCACGTCGATGAAGTTCTCTGAGCCTGCAGCGTCTCCCCCTTCCTGGACTGGTCCTGGTACCGATTTTCATCACCGGTCCCTTCAAGGTGGAAATGGACTGTAGCTCGATCACTGGAAGTTAGTTGGGTGCTTTAATGTAAAGGAAGCTCTTCCGTTTGTGGAGATTCAGAGGATTGGTGCCAGTCGTGCGGTCGTGTGGCCTCTCAGTTCACAGTTTCTATATGCACTGACTTAATAAATGTAGAAACTGCTTTTCTTCCTGAATGTCACCGGGCTTTAGAGGCCATTTGTGGAGAGGGTGAACTGGTGTCTCAGCTCCGTGGTCTATATCGAGCACTGTATCCAGTCAGACATTGACTGCCAACTCTGGCTCTCAGGGTTTTCTTACATTAAATTGTTGTTAAAATTCTTATCTTAGAGAAATAGAACTGCTCTGTAAATACTGTAATATAAAGTGTTGGTGTTCCATGTTGGGTTTCACATGATTTACATATATATGAGGCAACAATTCTGCTGGAGCTGCCACTTCTATTGTATTATTGTTGTATAATTTTGAGGATTTTTTAAAAAAAAACACATAGTAGATCATGTCAGGTACAAATATTTTTTGAAAACGCTTGCTTTCGATAGTGACTCGGCAAAGACCTGCTCATTATTTTCTTGAATTAGTGGATTGGAATCCTTGTTTTGGTTTCAAACTTGCAAATTTTTAGTTCACTACTGCGGGGGGAAATAAAGATGCTAAAATAACGGAAGATCAGAATAGTGGCATGTTTATTTATAGGAAGCAAATCTGTGAGAGAGATGTTTCCAAAACGGGGTTAATGTATTTACTTTTTTTCAGGACTGTTTATTGTGTATTGACATACTTCTGCCACTAGGTGGTAGCACAACGCAGCGGATCTGCTCCCTGCTCTTTTAACGACTTAAATATTTCTATACTCCAATTAAACCTCATATTTCCTCTTCCATCCTGAAATCTCTCTCTCTCTCTCTCTCTCTCTCTCTCTCTCTTTCTCTCGTCCTGTCTTGCCTCATGTTGGCTCCTGTCAGGTTCTCCTGGAACTCTGTCAAATAACTTGATACTGCATGCAACCCCACTTGGACCGCTTCTCTGCAGGCATCAGGGACGATTTGAAATTTTCCCTCAAATTTCCTCTCACATTTTTGTAACTGTCAAGTTCCCTCTCTCTGTCCCTGGACTCTTTTGCAATATGTTTCTGGTTGTTTTACTTACGCCTGAGCCAACAACACCACCCAGCAGAGTCTCCAGCCTTCACTTCTTTGGAACTGGCAAGTTGAAATATGTTACTTGTCTGTAATAAGTAGCATATTTCTGTTAGCCTGGGCTCATTTCCTTGTTGTGGGATGGGATATTGCAGAATCAGATAAATTGCTCTGTTTCACAACTGTCTTTTGCCTGCAATCTTGTGAAATCTCCTCTGGAATCCAGGTACATTCTGTGTGCCGTGGGAGTTGTGTGGAAATAGGGGATGATATCAGTGGAAGTGGAAACACTTGAACACCTTTGCCGGCCCATCCCTGTAGGAAATTCCAGCGGATGAGTGTCATCCACAGCCAAACTACTGACCATGCATGATCGCTCACAATTTTCTGCAAACGTTGTCATGAATCAGGAATTATGTCACAGGAAATTATTTGAAAACTAAGTGCGGGCCTTCTTTCCATCCCTCACAACCTTTACATAAATCTGGGCCGTGATGCTCGGCGGTGTCCTTGTAACTGCTGTCGCCTTTTTTAAAAAGACTTTAAAGAAGATTGTCATTAAGTTGACAAATGACTGAGGAGATGGCACGAAGGAGGGAGAGGAGTCATGAATTTTTCACTGATTGCATTTGATGACGAGAGTTTGGACGTTTCCCTTCATGTTCGAAGAAGGTGCAAGTAGCCGGAGCCATTAGGCCGTCCAGCCCCCAACTATTTTTAATGAAATAGATGATAGTGCATGTATCCATTTCCAGTAATAATAAAGGCCATCTGTCATGGCTTTGGTGTGGAGTTGGGGCCGTGTGTCTCTGGGCCGTGTTGGTCTGAGCTGACTGGTACACATTCATCTGCTGCTCCCCTTCTGGTGGCTTTGGAGCGCTGGCCAGCACTTTAAAGTTGATATAGCCGGGCAGAAATGTTCTAGCATGTCAGGAAATGTCCCCCACCCCACACCCTCACACCCACACACCCCAAAGGCCCATCTCCCAAATCGCACACGTATTGAATGACATTTTTTAAATTGTTGACAGTAGTTGTCGTAAATAATGACTCAACACACTTTTCTGAACGCGATATCGACTCCTTAATGGCTCTAAAAGTGCCGTTGCCCCCATATTAATTGCATGTGCGTCCATTTCTTCTGACTATTTTGAAATCAAATAGGGATGTTTTTATTGGGATAACATCAGAACTGAGTCATACTTCCTCACCACACTTGATTAGGTCCTCTAAAGCCCCCAGTTGCAGGCTGATTGCAGTATAAACCTGCTCTCTAAACCTCCTGGCTTAGTGGAAGGTTCGTCCTAAATCAGGGGATGGAAGGTCTAATCAAATGTCACAAAGGGAAGGTAAGAAACCATTGTGTTGCAGCTGAACTAAAGAGTCCCTCGCCCCGGCGCGCACTGCGCGTAACGTTTTATTATCTTACCGCCACTTAAACCTAATGTTTGAGGCTCGTGGATACATTGCGGGGGATTTTTTTCCCTGAGATGATGGACCACCTGATACGTTGATATGTGATTTAACAGCGGACACTCTCCCAGTCCGGGCTGCTCAGAGCTGTAACCAGAGTTCCGCTGAAGAGGTCGCGCAAGGACTTCCGAGGGACCTGTGCGCGCCAGAGTGTGTATGTATGTGTGTGTGCGTTTCATTCAATGAAATGCAACACCCTGCTCCTCAGTCTGAAGCCTCTCAAAAAGGTTTGATTATATTTAAAAGCTTGACCCGGGAGAGAAACCCAAACAACTGTCTGTTCTAATATTAGCAGGCAGGCTGCGGGCTACTATGAATTCTATTATTGTCTGCGCTCGGATGTATTCCAAGAGGAAACTCTCATCAAAAGATTTACACTTTTGTCTGCAGTTGGTGGAAAAAAATATCAGTTACCACAGAGTAGAGACATTAATTTAAAGACGTCCGGAAAGGTATGCTGGCTGTGGGCCCGTTTGTTTAATTATACCGATTATACAGTAATAAAACACTGATATATAAATACTTGTTCGCATAATTATTATTACAGTTGTTGTTATTCTTACTATTCTATTGCGCTTTTATATCATAGCGGAAGCCTTTTAAGCCTTGTTTTAATTGTCATGTTCCTTTATTATTGTGGCGAGAGAAAGTTGCTTGTAACCATCAGGATTGAGAGAACTTTGGTAAGGAAAAAAAAAATAAATCTCCCCACCCCCACAGAAGAGGAGACCGCCCACCAGAGACAGTCAACCCCAGACCCCTTATAGATTTAAAAAGAGAGGCTGCATTCTCAGACTGACACTTATTCAACACTGCCACCGTAAGAAGATTACTTTTGCGCTGCCTGTGTCAGATACGTACTTTGCCTCTCCATCATGTTTGGGATGCTGAAACACCACCTCCACCCCGGCATTTTGCTCTTGTTCATGTGGCTTTGTCACCTCATGGAACATCAAAAAGTTCAAGGTAAGCCCTCCGCATCAGTTTTCCTCTTAATCCGTCCTTTTCTTTCCTGAAACAAACTTCGGCTTCTGTCAGCCTCAGAGGGCGTCCGAGTGTCGAGCGGCACGTTTAGAGCCACTGACAAACTTTTCATCATCAAATTTCCTCTCCCGTCTTTCTTTCTCCTTCTGAAAAAAAAACAACAAACCTTTACGCATCAGTCGGTGCGTGCGTAAAGCGTCCATAAAACAGGTGCCATATGGGACACTTCAAAGTGAGTCTACATGGCAAGTTTTGCAGCCCTCGCCAGGCGCGCTGTTAAGCCGCCACACTGTTGTCGGAGGCAGCCTCAGCCCTCCTTAATACCTGCTCATATTCTACGAGAAACCTGAAAAATAAGTATTATAACTTAAGCACATCCAGCGTGTTTTTTTTTTTTTTCCTGGCGCGCACCTATTCAACACTGCCTGCAAAAAAATATTTATTATATATTTTCACCAACGTGGTGAACTACAGGCTTAAAACATCTTCTACATAACTTCAGTCATTAATCAATTAAAAATATATCATATTTTTGAGGAGCACCTCAGTTAATCACCACTTTGTGCCATGTTCTGCCCGCGTCGGCTGGATGAAGGATATTTTTGGGCAGCTAATATGCGTAAAATGAAGTTTACATTGATTTGTTAATAAGCAGGACACAGTCTGGAGCTCATTGCTGTGAGGCGCCGGTGTGTTTAGCGAAAATCCCTGTTTTTCTGGTGGAGAATTGATGCTATTTCACACTGTCTAGACGCTCCACTTTCTTATGCAGGCTTTAGGAGTAACGCTCACCCCTGAAAATTATTCAGACTTTTGTGGTTGTCCTCTGGGCTGTCAGTCACATGTGGGTTAGGCAAGTGTTAAGTCTCGCAAAAAAAAAAAAAAAAAAGAAAAAAGAAAGAAAGAAAAGAAAGGAAAAAAAAAATCAGACAAAATGCTGCTGGGAGGGCGGAAAGGGAGGGAGGGAGCGTCTCGGATAATACGGGCTGCGAGTCCTGTGCGTCTGGGTCAGCGGTTTCAGACGTGCAACATGCGACGTTCGAGCTTTTTTCTCTGTTTACAGCTGGAAACTGCTGGCTGCAGCAGGGGAAGAACGGGAGGTGCCAGGTGCTCTACATGCCCGGGATGAGCAGGGAGGAGTGCTGTCGGAGCGGGAGACTGGGGACGTCCTGGACCGAGGAGGACGTCCCCAACAGCACGCTCTTTAGGTGGATGATCTTCAATGGCGGAGCCCCCAATTGCATACCTTGCAAAGGTGGAGGTGCACTCATTTTCCGTTTGTTTTCTCACAATTACTCTGCTTTATAAGTCCCAGTGGTGAGCAGAGTTCCTAATCACTGTACTGCATCTATTTTAACGCGCAAAGACAAAAATGCCCCCCCCCCCACCACCTCCCCGACATGACATAACGCAGTCCTTTGAATTGCAGAAACCTGCGACAATGTCGACTGCGGCCCGGGGAAGAGGTGCAAGATGAACAGGCGGAGCAAGCCGCGCTGCGTTTGCGCCCCAGACTGCTCCAACATCACCTGGAAGGGACCCGTGTGCGGCACCGACGGGAAGACCTACAAGGACGAGTGTGCGCTGCTGAAGGCCAAATGCAAGGGCCACCCTGACCTGGACGTCCAGTACCAGGGAAAGTGCAAGAGTAAGAGGCATTCCCCGCGCTCGGGACTGACCTTTCCCCGCATCCCGCCCCCCGCTTCGGTCTCAACGCCTTGCTCTTTTTGCCCTTTCAGAAACGTGCCGCGACGTCTTGTGCCCCGGCAGCTCCACGTGCGTCGTGGATCAAACGAACAACGCGTACTGCGTGACGTGCAATCGGATTTGCCCCGAGGTGACGTCGCCCGAGCAGTACCTGTGCGGCAACGACGGGATCATCTACGCCAGCGCCTGCCACCTGAGACGGGCTACCTGTCTCCTCGGCCGGTCCATCGGCGTGGCCTACGAGGGGAAATGCATCAGTAAGTCGTGCGCTGGGCACCGCTCCGCTCCCCCGGGGTGCCGTCTCAGCTCTGCAGTTGTTCAGCGTTCATGTTTCTGCCAACATTCCTCAGAGGAGCTGGTCTGGGAGTGCGTGTGTTTGGTAGTTGCTTGTGTTTTCTCAAGAAATGATAGACATCTTATTGTTTCCTGATGTTGGCAGAACGACACTATATGGGGAAAAGGGGAAGGAAAAAGGGGAGTGGGGGCAGCAGAGGAGAGCTCGGGGCGGCGGTGCTGTGTTTCACTTGAATATATTTGAGTCAGATGGACTCACTAACAGGATGGAGTCAGCATCAAGATGTTATTTACGCCATCGTTTTTCAGCTCCAGCCCCCGAGGTGCAGCATTTTAAAACAGGACTTTCCACCCAGGACTTTCCTTCCGGAACGTCTAATCATCTTTGAGAAAGCGCAGTACCAAAGATCTCACCCAGTCGTTTGTGCCCCCCCCCAACTCTCTGTCCATCCAGAGGCCAAGTCCTGCGAGGACATCCAGTGCAGTGCCGGGAAGAAGTGCCTGTGGGACGCTCGGATGAGCCGGGGCCGCTGCTCGCTGTGCGACGAGACCTGCCCGGAGAGCAGGACGGATGAGGCGGTGTGCGCCAGCGACAACACCACATATCCCAGCGAGTGCGCCATGAAACAGGCCGCTTGCTCTTTGGGGGTTCTGCTGGAGGTCAAGCACGCTGGATCTTGCAACTGTAAGTAGACGGCAAACGCAGAATCTGAGTAATGAAAGAAAACGCCCTCCTCCCTCTCCCAGCAAGAGACAGTATTCCATGTTGCTTCCCCGACACACCCCCCCCACCCACCCACTCCACCTTCACCCCCCCGAGAGTGCCCCCATTCCGACTCTCCCCCAACCTCACACTCCTGCCACACCACCAAGCACAGCTTAAGCGAGCAGAAGGGACTTGGGACAAGAAGAACCTGCATGTCATTTGTCTTTGTTGCCGGCTTCTTTGTGTGATTTCTTTTAATTTTTTTTTTTTTTTTCCTTTTATTTCAATTCTCCCGCAAGTGATGCGACACTGATGGCGAAAGAAAAAGCCGACAATTCAATCAGCAGACTCGCGGCTCCAGTGCGGAAAACTTCAGCTAACTCACGCAAAATTCTAAAGAAGACTAATTCTCTTTGCAGCGGAGCAATCCTGTTATCTAAGCCTGGATTATTTATGCTCGTGCTCGTGATCTGCAGGAGCAGGTTGCCTTAAAAACTCACGCAGTTTGTTTTTTTTTGTTTTTTTTTAATGTTTGTTTTTAGGCCTAATTGTTCATTTTACTTATTAGAACTTGTAAATTCCACAGTCACATCGCCGAGTTCAAGTGAATCGTACATTTGTGTTTTCCGACCATGTCTCCTTTTCCGTTGCTTTCGGCTGTAGTCAATTGATTCGAAACGCGCTGCCTCGCACGACGTGCGCCTCGCCGCCGCGTCAGAAATCCGACCCACGTGATTCGCATAAGGTGACTTTGGCACCACGTTGGTGATAATCACAGTAGATCAGAACACCGATGCCCACGTCCACGGATGTGGTTTCGCTTTCAGACTGAGCAATCAGCCTTGAGGAAGTATCAAATTTACATTCCATGAAGAGCGTCTCCTTGTTGCTGTCTTTCTCCTGAGTCATTACCTCCATGACACGGGCCTGAGGTATGCTCCGGAGTCCAAGGGACCACATTTGTGACGGCCTCATGAGCTCTAAAGTAGAACATTTATCCAGATATTAAGACAAAAAAACAAAAAAAAACATGTTAGTTAACTTTAGTTTGTGTTGTTACTAGTGGATGTGTCGTCTACCAAAACATATACGAACCATTAGAAATCCACCGGATTGATGAGGGACTGCCTGTTGTGTTTTTTTTTTTTTCTTCATTCTTCTTGGTTGTGTGCTTTTGTTTTCATGTCTCCATGTGAATTTCTCCTGTAACAAAACAACAACAACAACAGCAACAAAAAAGGAAATACCTCAGAACTGTGTCGATGATCTAAGGCCCTCGCCACCTGAGCGCTCCGGCCGCAAAACGAAAATACAAATTAGGCAAAAAAAAAAAAAAAAAAGCGATAACACGGAAGCGTGTTGGTGACGTGTGTCTGTTTCAGGAATTCACCCCCCCAAAATAAGAACCTGACGCCAGCGGAGCTGTCGGGGCTCCCTCCACCGCGCACCCAGACCCCCCCACCTACCTCTCCCCCTCTCTTTTTCCTGTCCCCATTTGCTGAACTGTACATTGCTACACACAAACACAGACTGTGACCTTTTGAGAAAATTCAGTGACAGCTACCGTATATTCTCCCACATAGCCATCACAGAAGACCACGATGAGGATGACGAAGATGAGGACTCAGACTACATGGCTTATGTCCATATATCTTCTATACTGGATGGATAGGCCCCCCCATCACTAGGGAAACTGTCCTAGGGCAAGGAATCATGTCCATACTGTACATTGTGTGTATGCTTATTTATTTTTAAAGAAAAAGGAAGTATACATATAGTTCAGTCTGCTAGATGTTTATTTATACTGTTTTGTGTTTTATAATTTATACATTTACAATGTCAGGCTTACTATCTACCATGATATATTGTGTTACCACTCATTTTTCCGACATTTTGTTGATGTCCCTTTACCTTCTTTTTTAACATGAAGAAATATATTTGTCCAAAGAGAAGCAGTGTTATTTATTTGTCATGTTACCATGTAAGTATAAGTCCTCTCCGAGCTGTAAATTGCATTCCCCCTGAGCTGTAAAAATCTGCTACTTTCTGTCAAATCTCTATCACAGATGTTTATGTCACACATATGTAAAATGCATGTTTTAGGCTGTGTGTTTATTTATTAGGAAAATATCAATCATTTTATGTATAGAAGTGCTTCTGGTTTGTTTACAACTCACGATAACTGACCAAAGGGATCTTCTCAATGGTTTTGCAAGACGGCATTGTAACAGTTGCAACACAGCAGAGACGTAACGGAAGAGAAAAAGAGCCATTTGTTTTTCTTTCCTTATATTTTAGGTTACTTCTTCTGTTTTAGCTCTTTAGTTTTGATTCTACACAGGCATGACGTTTGTAGACATTATTCAGTAGCGTGTATTTTGTCCCACTGAATTAGAGCAGAGGTAAGTTTCGGAGGATACTTGATTCTTTCTTTTTTGGAAACAATGTGCCATTAACATTTGTTTGTGTTTGTTTTTTTTTAATTATTATTTTGCCAACGTGCTCCATGTTGCTCTCTGGGAGCTCAGATAGGAATAACATACTGCAGTACTCAACAATATATCAGAATTCATCTTTTTTCATAAAATGCATTTTTATTTTCACGCATCACAAGAGAAATAAAAAAAATCTGTTATGAATATATAGTTTTGTATTTTTTATGTAAATGTCATATGTACATACAAAGTTTGATGGTATTTGTACAGATATGAAGAGTGAAACAATAAAAGTTCTTTTTTCCTTACACATTTTGAGAATCTCTTTCATGCCAGTATCATATTATTTTATTCAGATAAGAGGATTTGTTCATTTAAAATCTCTTCTGTATTTACTCTTCTCTTTACCTCCAAGAACTCTTTCAGGAAAATCCCAATTTCTTATATGTTCTTCCAAAGTGTGGAACTACTGGTTCATCCATCTATTGCATTTAAGACTGATTGTTCAAGAGAAAATATTTCTTAATATCCAACTGATCAAAACGCCCACTGTTTGATGATGAATATCTTAATATCAAGTGAAAATCAAAAAGAATGACACGAGCGTCCTGTATCAGCTCTAATTAAAAACAAAGTCAATGTTCTCGGGTATTTGATGACTATCTTTTGCCTTCATTGGGAGAGTCAGCTGCGTGAGCGCAGCCCCGGAGCCGCAGACAGGCGGTCATGCCTGGGCCTGTCTCCGTCGTGCAGCCTCTGCTCCCTGTCTCTGCCTGTCTCCCTACAGCCTGTCCCCATCCCTGCTGCCTGTCCCCATCCGTACAGCCTGTCCCCATCCCTGCTGCCTGTCTCCATCCCTGCTGCCTGTCCCCATCCCTGCTGCCTGTCCCCATCCGTACAACCTGTCCCCATCCCTGCAGCCTGTCCCCATCTGTACAGCCTGTCCCCATCCCTGCTGCCTGTCCCCATCTGTACAGCCTGTCCCCATCCCTGCTGCCTGTCCCCATCCCTGCTGCCTGTCCCCATCTGTACAGCCTGTCCCCATCCCTGCTGCCTGTCCCCATCCGTACAGCCTGTCCCCATCCCTGCTGCCTGTCCCCATCTGTACAGCCTGTCCCCATCCCTGCTGCCTGTCTCCATCCCTGCTGCCTGTCCCCATCCGTACAGCCTGTCCCCATCCCTGCTGCCTGTCCCCATCCGTACAGCCTGTCCCCATCCCTGCTGCCTGTCTCCACCCCTGCAGCCTGTCCCCATCCCTGCTGCCTGTCTCCATCCCTGCTGCCTGTCCCCATCCGTACAGCCTGTCCCCATCCCTGCTGCCTGTCTCCATCCCTGCTGCCTGTCCCCATCCGTACAGCCTGTCCCCATCCCTGCTGCCTGTCTCCATCCCTGCTGCCTGTCCCCATCCGTACAGCCTGTCCCCATCCCTGCTGCCTGTCTCCACCCCTGCAGCCTGTCCCCATCCCTGCTGCCTGCTGCTCGCTCAGCCGCCTTTCACACGCGGCCCGGACCGACGCTTTTTTGGCCCTCCGCGGACACCGTCCGTCGTCGTTGACAACAATCATGGCGTCCTCAATGTCACTTCTCGGTTTGGGACGTTTGTCTTTCTTCAACGCAGCCTCTAAATACGCCTTTAATTCTGTCAGGTAACTTTCTGCTCTGCGTTTATGGCTTTATGGTGATGTCGAGGATGGTTGTGTTAAAGTACCGAGGTGTTTGAAGCCAGAGGAAGAGCGCGTGCACCGACCTGAGCCTCTACAGGCTAGCGGGAGCTAACAGGCTAACTCTGCTCTAAAACCCCGAACCCGCTTTTAATCACATATTTAGTGGCCGCAGCGTTTACGAGGGCAGTAAACGGAGGACAACGCGTTCTCTGCGGTGCTGATGGGGTCCTGGTGGTCAGAGTTCTGCTGTGTCCTCTCGGCCTTCGCTTACGTGGCGAAGCTAATTGGCTAATTCAATATTGTGACTTCTTCAGCTTAACAAAGTTAATTTTTAACCTTTCGTGGCTGGACGGGCACATACTTAATTTAAATAAGCCTCAATAAGTAAATACCTCACAGACAAGGCCATTACACATCAAGGTTAACTTGAACAGTAAAGATGTCAGCCAACAGCAGTCAGAATAAAATAGTTACTTTTTAATAATTTACCTTTAAAAACCTCTTTACCAACATTTATCAACATTCAGCATACCTATCAAAACCTACCTGATCAATAAGTGTACACAGGTCCTGTTCTGTTCATGGTCATGCATTGTAGACTGAAAAAACCCAAAACAAAACAGTAATTGGACTTGAAAACTAAAGTGAGAGAAACTATTAAAGTAAATTCTTCTTAAATCTGATATTTAGACATGTTTAATATAGGAATGGCACATTTTCCTGCTGGAGGCCTGGAGAATAAATCTAGTCCCGGGCTCACTTGACTGATGTTACATGCTCCACTTAGTCGTTTCTGAAAGATGTTTAAATGCTTCAGTTCTTCAGTTCTACTAAAATGTGAATATTTTGTATTTTGATGAGCAATCGTCAATTCATCAAGAGGTTGTGTACATCTAACGCAATGCATTACAAACACTTTAAAGAAGCAACAATGAACAACTTGTATTTTTATGTGAACTCTGCTATAAAGAGAGTGAGGGCCGATGTTTTGAAGCAGAGATTTTCAGGAGGAAAAACAAATAATAGAAGTATCCTGAAGACGAGGTGGTCCAGTTTCACAGTAGATATTAAGTCACGTCTCAAGTCATGCAATAATATGTTGTTTCTAATGTAATTAGTAGAAGTGACGCACTTTGAAAAGTTTGAGAATATGTCAAGTGGAAATTTTTCGACTTAAGTTGACTTAAATTTTGAACATAAATATAGATAATAAACATTCCTGAATGTACAAAATGGACCTTATTTGTTGTCTGTGATAGGAGAGTCTTAAAATTAAATATCATATCTGTCTGTCACTTAATTACTTCAAACCACTAAAAAAAGGATTAAAGCGAAGCCCTAATTCAGATTGTAAAATAAGTGTAAAATTGTGGCTCATCATAACCTAAAGTTGCCCTTGGCTGGTTTAGCCATGGCAAATTGCAGTTTTGTGACAGGACATCGCTGCACTTTCACAAAGAGCTACTCAGTCCTTGCCTGACAGCTGACCACGGCCAAGATTAAGCACGTCCTGTCATTAGGATGAGAGCGAGAGTCTGCCAGGGATGCACCAGACAGAACTAATAGGTGGCGGGGGGGATTTCCCTCCTTGTCTCTTTCTTTTCACTCTATCCTTGCCTTGCAGATTCCTCCAAGATGGTCGGCAGTGGATAGTTACATTGTCTTTGTTTGATCAGTGTTTCCGCTCCTTGTTTGTGTTTGACGGCTTTTCCTCTGCATTTATTGTCCCCCTAATGGTTTTCAGGTCTACAAGCACGTCAACATCAAGGCTGGCAGAGAAACCAGGACAAGACACGCAACTTATTACTGTTGATGAGAAATTGGTAAGGATCCCTTCCTTTTCAACGTGACCCACAGATGGGTGTCTGTCTGATCTTCCAATTACTTTCCTGGAAAAAAATATTCCAAACCCCTGCTAATCCTCTGCCAAAACGAGCTTGCATTAGACAGTAGGCTTTTGTAACAATATGATGGTAATGGCAAATGTCATCATTGGTAGCTCTGTGTCTGCTCAAAGCTCCCATCATGCCCCTCTCTGCTAATCTCCAGACATTTTATAACAAGCTTTGTTGAATAATTAATATTTACTCAAACTCAAAAGTGTGTCGTAACAGAAATTCAAAGAGCAAAGTGATCTGTTAAATACTGGAAGATCAAGAAGATTATGGATATTTTAATGAGCTTGAAAGTACATATAATGTAGAGGTGTTACAGTGTGTACTCTCTTTTTATCTTGTACGCAAACCTCTTCTTAAAAATGCACCTAAGCTAAGTACATTTATTTTACTGCTGTATTAACAGCAACTCAAGATTAGTTTGATTTAACACTGTGTTTCCACCACTTGTAAGATGTAATTCTCAGATGGAAGAAAGCACAATAGTGATTGTTTTAGTACTTGAGGTCAAGAAAATGATGGAAATACTAAGTTCCTTTGAAGACGAGCAGCTGGAAAATACATACGTAGAGGAGTTTGGTCAGGTTCACATCCAAGTCGTATCCCAGCAGCCCCATCAACACCATTGTCTGCTGCTGCACCTCCAACGGTCACATTTGTGTGTGTGTGTGTGTGTGTGTGTGTGTGTGTGTGTGTGTGTGTGTGTGTGTGTGTGTGTGTGTGTGTGTGTGTGTGTGTGTGTGTGTGTGTGTGTGTGTGTGTGTGTGTGTGTGTGTGTGCGCGCGTGCGCGCACGCGCTACTCAAATAAATAAGATGAAAAATCACGACCCTGATCCTCGTCTCGAGGACTGGCCTGTTACAGCTCTGTTGTTGAAAGTGGCAACAGGAACACAAAGTAAATTTTGTTGCTTTTTCCCTGTTTTTAGTTTTCTTGGAGCTTTTTGGTGTTACAGAATTGGGGAGTGCATTCTTTTTAGGAATGCAACAGATTGTTTTTGCCACAGACAAAATACCTTTTCCATCCTATGATAACCTCTTTCATTTGGATTGATACCATGTCATCTTTGGACTTGCTTTTGGATGCTGTTGCTTTTTAAGGTCAATCTGGGGACCTTCACCTGCAATAACCTGCAATTCACCTGCTGTAATTCAACATGTTTGTGGAAATTAAATCACAAGTAGTTGCATACCTGGTGACAATTGCACAGTTTTGTGCAACAGGATGTTAAATGTCATTATGATTAATACTTCTTCTGAGACAAAAGAAACCTTTTCAACCCTGGTGATTGCTTATACAGTCATGATGCATCATAGCACGCAAAAATATCCGATACAAGGTCAAAACTGTGATTTTAATCTGAGTGGGATCACTGGACGGCTGTAATCCTGCTTTTGAAGCGGCCAAGTTTCACACTACACCTACTGTGCATAACAAAGAGGTGTCAAAGGAACGCTGTCAGTACAAGAGCGAGGAGATATGAGATAACGGAGAAAGGGGGCGAATGGGGAGAGTTTGGGACTCTCTTGTGGACATGTTTTTGGGGGGATTGCTGTGTGTGGGCAGCGTCTGTGCGCTTTTGTTTAAGACCAAAGCTGACCATACTGGCAGACAAACCTTTGGTGGGGCGGAGTGTCTGTCTCTGTCCTCTCAGTAGGGGCCACTGAGAGGAACAGCAGAGGAGAGGAGAAAAGGGCCTCTGAAAATGGGGAGGGGTGAAAGAAAAGAAGCATGCATGGAAAGAAAAAAAGTTTGTGAGACACTCGGAGACTCACGAAAAAGACAGCGGCCACTTCAGTGTTGTCAGCCACAGAGGTTCCTTTGTGGCCACGGCGAGATATACGCTAATGCTTGCCCAGACAGACCGAAAAGAGGGGCCCTCAGCTGTTTACAGTACAGTGGTCTCAATCTCACATGGAAGAGGGCAACGAGAGCAGTCTCCCTGTTGGGCATTCAGCGTATGTCAGCACGCTAGTCATTCACAGGGCTGTCAATAAGTGTGAATTGCATTCTGGTTCGACCAATCAAACAAAGGTCTTGATCCGCCGGGAGGTTATGTTGAGTTTGCACGCTGTCCCGAGGAGAAAGTGATGAGCAGCTTGTTCTGTGGTGAATTACCTCGTTTAGATGAGGTTGCATTTTGGCCGGGTCAAATGATATTCTGAACGCGCTCCAAAAACTCTGTCTCAAAGCTCTTGTGATACTTATTATCCCGTTATTGTTCTTGTCAGTCCACCAAGTGCGTACCTCACTCATGTCTCCACGGTCGATCTGTCTCCTTTTCAAGGATTTATGTCGCGGTCTTTGACTTTAAAAAAAAAATGCCAGCTGAATTGATAATTAATTGGAACAGGGAAGTATCGGAGCTGCGGAGTTGCATTTCTGACTTTTACATTTTCGGGTCATCATCTTGGTTTCTTGCTCGCAGCTGTTTCGGTTTACTCTCCGTTCTCAAGTGTTAAGCGGTGTTAAGCAGCTGTTTTCAGTGAAAAAGCAACTAAAATCCCACGTTGCACTAGCGAGCACTGGCAAGCAGCGAGCAACACGACAGAGACAAAAAGCAGACATTGGATAAATGTCACCAAATGTACGAGAAGTTTCAAAGCAATGGAAATGTAAACCCCCCCCGAAAAACCATTATTGCCCTTTTTTTACACAACAATAATTGAGAAACAACCAGCTTTTTAGAATGAGAAGGCAATGTCTGAACCTTCGTGATGGCGCTCCGGGGCTCTCCAGAGCGCCCGTGCCGACCTGCTTTTGTTAGTAATTACTGTTTGATTAAGCATGCTGGGCAGCTCCCAGGGTCCAACTGGGTGGCCACGGGTACACAGCTTTACACGGAATGTCTGCAACCTCCCAGGCAGGCCATTGCTTTACCGTCTGGCCCTGTGCAGCAACAAACCTGTTAAAAACCTGCTCCAGTGTGTTCTAATGCAACGACGCCTGCGATTCAGACTCAACCTGTACTGCGATTGTCAAGCCCCCCCCCGCCCCAAGTAAAGACAACACTATAATCTTAAAGCACTTGTGAAGCCTCGTTATAGAGTTCTCGAAAGGCCCTGAGGTTTTACGAGACAGAGGAGGAGAGTTATTAGAGGGATGTGGAATCAAGGGGTGGGAAGGAGGAAGAGGGCATTAATTGGTTAAGGGCTGGTGGATGTTGGGAGTTTATTGTTTCAGAAACTATGTATTTCTGCAAATGCGGAGCAAACGGGGTTGAGACATCTGGTCAGCATGTGGTAAACAAAGGTCGCCTCCACACACATCCTTCTCCCCCATTATCCAGAGGTATCGGCGCATTCCGCGATACGAAGATCACTCCAGAGGTGCAGTTCTGACGTGTGTTTCTGTCACCACCACTTTGATAGATATCAGAAATATTTGGCCCGTGCCACCGAACTTCACGGGACTGAAACTAGCAGCCATTTTGTGCTTGACGTCTTTGTTTTCAGTGAAGGCATTAGAAGGCTACGGTTCACCAGGCCGTTTCATTCTTGGGTGCCTCTATCACCATCTGGCCTCCGTGCTGGTAACGCAGGCTAGATCAGCGTTCGCTCATCTTAACGCGAGACTGAAATGATTATTTTAAACCCAAGGTGCGCGGTAAAGCTCCGGCACATCGTAGCTGTGAGGATATATTTAGCCCTGGCAGTTTAAGTCTACAGTACAGGGGTGTATGTTCTCTAAGCCTGTCTGGCCTCAGACACACGGTGACCTACAGTGCAGCAGACCACATTCACCGCCCCGCCCCCTTCCTCTCCCTCTCTCCGACCCTTCCTCCCACCCTCTCGCATAGACAACTTAAGTGTCTGTTTTGTCTGGTTGCCCTCTCATACGACGCGCTTATGCAAAAAAAAAAAAAAAAAATCTCCCAGCTCAAGTTTGGAGTAGTGGGTCAGAGGATGTTTGTCTGTGAAGAGTGCCAGACAAGAGGCTTTATTCTGTATCATCCACTAAATGGTATTTCATTCATTAACACTCTCTTCCATAGAGACTAAGCTTCTTAAGAGGACTCCTCGGCTCTGTCAGCGCTCTGGAGTTTTAGGAAGTGTCCGGCTGTTAAGTGTTGTGTTTGCAGCATAGATAAAAAACTACTTCTGTTGGCCCACACTTTTGTTTACTGTGGAGCTCCACGCATGCAGCCCTTTTTTTGTGTTTTATGAGGTGTTTTTTTGCCTTCACGAGGGTAGTTTTTAGGGCTTTTCTTCTTCCTAATCGCTACACTGATTGCTCAGGTTTTGCTACGGTAAAATGGAGCCAAGTTGAGCTGCAAACAAGCAAAGGTGCTCCTAAAATTCTGAATGCCGTTGCCGTGAAGACGGCTAATACTTTCGGCGGCATAGAAACAAGACGTCCGTCTACAGCGGACATTCCCAATAATGACCCCCCGTCCTCTTACGCATCCTTGCCGGTATGTGTAACGTGAGAGTCGAGATGACCCTCATGCCAGATGCTTCTTGTTCTCCAGCGTCGAGCTGCTCCCTCTGGCGAGCGAGCAACCTAATATTTGCATCTATCGGAGACAACCCCCCCCCCACACACACACACACACACACACACACACACACTCACTCCCACCCACCGCCGTGTTCAATCAGTAATTGGCGTGCTTTCCCGACTTGAAAGGCGTTTGAAAGTGCGGCGCGGCGGAGGCTGATGAGTGAGGTTCCCGGTCTGGGTGTGGATCGTGAGAGGTTAAGGGTGATGTGTTTGGGCTTTCACCGCACGCTGACTCAACACGATTCAGCCAGCTGACCCCGTGACCCCTCTCAGCTGCTAGGCTTCGGTCTCTGGCTTGCCGGGTGCGATGGTCGGACTGTATTTGTGTTATGACTTTGTGTGTTACCCCTAACAGCACGGCCGTGACGCTATAAATGTTTTGTCTGAGCTTGTGGCGTCAGCTGTCATCTGTTGTCGTGTTTGTCTTGTCTTGGTTACAGCACAAACAGAAAATTACGCCATTGGTGTCACCAGACTTATAAACCTTAAAAACAGCACTTTGGTGGAGGACTCTCTTAAATATCTCAACTATAGAGGACGCAGAGGTCCAGCTCAGGAGGACGTTGGGAGGACAAACTTTTGTAGACTTTGCCCGTACCCCCAAATGCAAGATTAATTTGGTTTGTACAGCTTTACCCGGTTCCTGTAAACATGGTTTGCGTTGTGTTTTTATTATTAATGGCCGTTTCTGCGCTGGAATTCACTTCTCTGCTGCAGGAAATGTTCACTTTCGCCCTCTGCTCACCTAAACCCTTGAAAAAAGACGTGCGAGGTGATATGTGGGGCGTCGGAGGTTACAGCAGGGTCCGTGGAGCCCCCGGAAAAACACGTCCAGCCAGAGTTTTCTGTTACAGGTTCTGTGGTGTGTAACAGGTCCCCCACCCCCTCCCACCCCCCGGTTTGAAAAGAGCCACACAGAGCTTCGCATGTAGGGCTGACGACAGGGACGGCAGCCTCGTACCGCAGCCAGACGCAACCTACGGTATTTAGACAAGCGATGATGAGATCCATGCAGCCCCGCAGCTCCGAGCACAGAAATAACTCCGCCACATTAATAGTACAGGAAGTCGCAGCTCTGCTCCGGCACGAACGCCCCCCCCCTTCCTTTAGTGCGTCGGTTTTGCATTTACGGGGACGACTGCGGCGACCCGGCTGAGACGAACCGGTGTCCAAACGCTCGAAATGACTCTGGCCGAGCAGAAAGCGGCTGACGTCGCCCGCCACACGTTATAGCCGTTTAATAATTCATCCTTGTGGCTTTGTGTCGCTGCGGTTTCTGCTGCCGTGTGCAGAAACCTCCCAGTCCTGGTTTGTGTTGGAGCATTAGGGGTACCACCATTCAGCATTCTGCTGGGCCCAGTGGCCCCACAGCGACAAGCCCCTACGCTCTTTATTTGGCACGTAGCCTGGAGGTGTCAGAAATAGCGACACGCTTTCACGTGACGGAGACTTCGCCGGCCCGCCCCCCCCCTCTCTTAAGCCCAGCATTCTGCCTGCCTAGCCAGGTATTGTCGGGCCCCGTTAAGGCCCTGTGAATAGTGTCAAACTTGATCGTTCTCATTTTGCTTCCTGTACATGGCAGAAGAAAAAGTGCCCACCGTGTGGGTTTTCCTTTTGTAACGGCCCTCTCTAGTCTTCCTGGGAACACACTACATTCCAGCCACGACCTCATTGTGAATCCGGGTATTGTGGGCGAGCCCGTTATGCCGATTGCCCTCCTAGCTTTCAGCGTGATGCATGAGTATCATATAAGTCTAGACCTGGATAATGAGCAAGGGCCTTTCAGTGATTTGGCAGACATTTTTGTTTTGACACATCCTCCCTCGCTCACCGAGGACCTTTTGTGTCAGTCCGCGCCCGAGACGTGATTTAAAGTCGGCTACATCTGGACAAATTACTGCAGGTTTACCGTTGATGGGCCTCATGTGTCAGCGGTGTTTTATGCAACACGGCCGGGCTACCAGAGTCTGCCCTGCTAATCCCAGGGGTATCATTCCTAATACGTCTCAAAGATGGGTTTTCTTTTTTAGATGTACCCACACACACACACACACACACACACACACACACACACACACACTCCCCGAGTCTTCCAAAGCAACCAGTCCGGACTGCAGATTTGATTTACGCGGACTCTTAAAGTGCCGTTTGTCTGCCTCCCCGTCAGCTGCGGTCATGTTGCGGTGGGTTTTGGCCCTCCTCGCGGGGGCCTTTTCAACTTGCACCAACAAAAGTAACATTTTATTGGGAAAATTAAAAAAAAAACCAAAACCTATTTTAGGTGCTCTCAGTGTTTGGTGTGTGTTATTGTGTCATGAATCATCCATTACCCTGTTTGGGTAAGGAGAACATGTTCTCTGTGACAAGAAGGAATTGTTAAGGTTAAGTAGATAGGGCAGCCGGAAATAATTACCAAGCACTTGTGAAGAGGTCCCCCCCCTCCCCTTTGTTCGTCCGTTCCCTTTCATTTTAACAATCTTTTCAATGTGCAGATCTTGTTTATGATTAAATTCAGACTGGCCTCTGAGTGCGGTGAGAGACGTCCCACTGGAACGGGGAGTTTTTAACACTCGCACCCGCGATTTTCTGGGCTTAAATTCCGCTGGAACCTCGGCGGCTAAAAGAAAAGGCCGGCTTTTGTGTGGGGTTCACGCAAAACGACCCCCTTTCCACAAATCAACGTGCGGATGACAGACAATGATGAAAATTTGATTCTTTGAAGTTGTAATGGCCATTGAAACGTGTAAAATTCTTGCATTGAAAAGAGAGCGCCCTGGAAAGCCCTCAGTCCTGGGTGGCTGGTGCCTGTGTGCTGGGAGGTTCGTCTGTGTTTTGTCGCCGACTTCCCATTGCTTGTTTGCTAATTCCCTCAAGAATTGGACCAGATCCTTGATAGGAGCTTGAAGGGGCTCCAGTTGTTCAGGAATATGCATTTAGTACACTCAAAGCCCCCCCGCCTCCTGCTCTTGTTGCGCTGCCCTACTTTCTAATGGTCTGGAATAAATCACCCCCAGTATTAGGCATTAATTTCATCCATCTTGACGCAAACGAGTATGGATAAGAGCGGAAAGACGGCTGCTCCGTCCCCAGATCTGCCCGCTTAAACGCAGCAGTTCCATCCTTCTGACTTTTCTTTTTTTGTTGTTGTTTTTTTCATTTATTTTACTGCCCCCATAAAATCTGCCTCTTGAATATTTCTGGGTTTTTATTGTGATATCAAACATGCATTTGGGCTTTTTGGACGTTGATTTTTGGAGCCGGACCGTAAATCTCCACAGACTGACGCGAAGCACAAAATCTCAAACGCTTTTCCCCCCCGGCTTGATTAAGTACTCCATATAGCCGTTGAAGATTTTCCCACCTCGGCTTTCTGGCCACGAACAGCACGTTGTCAGGGTTTAACACCTGCAGACTAATTTTCAGATGGCCTTTCTCCACACAGACACACACACACACACAGACACACACACACACACACGTCTGAGCTTGACCTCCAGTATTCCTCACAGAGACAGAAAAAGACATCAGTCACCCGTTCAGTTGGAAGAGCAAACGTTTCTGGAAGTCAGCTGGTTGGTCCTCAACCAGAAACATGTCAAGGCGTTGTGTTCTCACACCATCTATCAGGGACGGGGGAAAACCGCGTTTGCTTTCTCATTATTGAAGTGGCCTTACATCATATTTCAGGGTCGCTGTTTTTATTCTTTGAGTGATCGCAGCTTAAAGAAGCTTGCTCGCTCTCCTGGGGGACTGCGCTGGCCTTCATCTCCGCTCTCCCCCCCACAGGACATCACCACGCTGACGGGGGTGCCGGAGGAACACATCAAGACGCGCAAAGTTCACATCTTCGTGCCCGCCAAGTCCTCCATGCAGTCGGGAGTCCACGGCACCAAGAAATGGAGGATGGACTTTGACACCAGGGAGCGCTGGGAGAACCCGCTGATGGGCTGGGCGTCAAGGTGAGGCCCTCGGGGGGGTCTCATCCCTGATTGGTTCATTCACCCATGTGGTCTTTTCCCCGTCTTTCAGCGGCGACCCCTTATCCAACATGGTGCTGTCATTCTCCTCCAAAGAAGACGCCGTCGCCTTCGCTGAGAAGAACGGTAAAGGAACCTGGCGCTCCGCGTACAGCTAAAGGAGCGCGTCCCCCGTCTTGAACCGGAGCGGCTCGTCCGCTGGGCCGATCGCTGCGGGGAAAACCGTCGTTGAGCAAGACGGCGAGCAGGTGCAGTCCGCTCCTTCGGGAGCGGGACTCGCAGACGTTCACGAGCGCCAGCGTGACTCCCGATCGGCGCTCCCGCGCTCAAGGAGCAGGAACGTGTCTTCTCCACCTTTTCTTTCGCGCCCCCACAGACTTTTCCTTTTCAGTCTTTACGTGTCAAGCGAACTTTCGTACTTCTTCGTCGCCCCGGGCCAGCTCTTCTACAAGCTTGAACACGCCCCTTACAGATTTCCGACCAATCGCGCGATAGTTCTCAGACACCAGACGAGAAAGCAGAGGTTCCGTCCAGTCTGGAAGCTGCGAGCCAGAAGAGACTTTGTGCTCCTCAAGACTTGATAAGATGCATCGAAAACGATTTTTTCATTTTGATTCCACTCTTTTATCAATAAGACGAAGAAGAGACGGCTGATCTGACCCTCGTGTTTAACCGTCGTTAACGAAAGCGATCCGGAGATTCGTGCCCGGTCGTAACGCAGCTTGAATTGGATCGCTTTTTACGCTCTTTGGCAGGTCTTCATCTTCATCTTTATTCCGTTGTTGGTTTTAGGCCCGGTTCTTGTAAAACAGGGTTTTACGCCCTTGAAGCCTTTTGATAACGGTAACTCGGCTGAGCGGACGGTGGCGGTGGGGGTTCGACGGCACCGGCGAAGGTCGACACATCCTCCCTGGTCGCCGGTGTCTTCCGTCGCGGGGAAATTCCCTTCCCTCCGAGAACGGGACCATCTGGGAAAGTTGGTTTGAAGGCAGCAAAGGAAACGGGGCTGGCTCTGTTTATCACACCGTGAAAGTGATTAGTGCGCCAACGTCTCCGCAGCACCTCGTTGGGGTTGGAAGCGGTCCAAAGTGAACAAACGTGACCCCCCACACACACACACACACACACTTACTCCGTGTTTGTCCTTTCAGGCTGGAGCTACGACATCACAGAGAAGAGGAGCTCGAAGCCCCGGGTCAAATCCTACGGGGCGAACTTCTCCTGGGACAAGAGGACCAGGAGGTCTGCTAAGTGAACTGAAGATCCCATCTGCTCGTGGGCTTGACCTCCGTTTGTACCGCAGCGGATCTGTACAATTCCTGTCAATAAATACATAATTATACACACCAGAACCAAACATTTGGGTCATTATCGCTTTCTGCTTCAAACAGTCACCTCATTACCGACTTCCTAACGTGACCTTCCGGATTAATGAAGTGTTCGAGTTGCGCCGCGAGAAAACCGAAGAGGACATATTATTACAATTAGATTATGTTTAAACTGGGAGATAAATACAGTTTCTCCGAAGGCCAAACCCAGCAACAGGTCTTTTTTTTTGTCCCGCTACAGTGTTTGTTTCCATCCTGTTACCTGGATTCTTTTAATGTTTGGAAAACAGCAGATCTGGAACTTGGAAGAGCTTAAGAAACATCTGTGAAGTGAGGTTACCGTGTCCTTTATGAGCATTAACCTGAATTATTATTCCTTTATTTTTTTATGAAACCCGAAACATGTGATTTTGATTTTTTTACTACGCTCGCCTGGATATGCTGTAGCGGCGGAATAGCTGGAGTATTACTAAAGCCGAACCCGACCGATATTTAATATCCTCCAGAGTCCTTTCATCTATCAAAAGTTGTAAAATTGTCACAGTTTCATCAAGGGCGCACCGCTCTCGGTCCCGGCCGACAAAGAAGCAGCAAATCCTCGCTGTCACGTCGCGGTCCTGGGAACGCGCATCCCGGGTTCTCCGACGTCGGGCTCGTATAAATAAGTCAAACCCGGGTTTGGGAAGCCGTTAACAACCGGCCGAGTGCGGCCCGGGCCATCTGGAGCCGCGGCTTCGGCGCCGCTGTTGTTTTTCCATGGAAACTCCGCCCGGCCTTCAGTACCTGCGATGACGCACGCCCTGGTAGAAGTTATTGAACCGGTCTCAATAACTTACTAATCTGCGAAAGTATGCGGAGATCTTTTGGAAAAGCCGTAAATTCCTGTTTGAATGCCCGGCTGTTCACACTCGTACTTGTTGCCAGTGCTTGTTTACGGCCTTTGTGTTCAGTAAACAGTGGTGTTACTCTGCGCCCAGTCCCGAACTGCGTGACTGCACCGACATCCGCGCACCCATCAGGAGCGTCTAATTGGTGGAAGCCCTCGTTAATTACGGCGCTGCGCCGCCGGCCTCGAACAGCCTTGCGCTCTCTATTTATCTTGTTCTGTCGCTCGGCACATCAGAGGGGCCGGCCTGATATGAGCGTAATGGCCCATCAGAACGGCGGGACATTAATGACAGCATGTGTTGTGCCCCCCTCGCCCCCTCTATTCACCCCCCTCTCCACACACACATACACACACACACACACACTCAAGAGAATAGCAGCAGGGAGGGAGAGAGAGAGAGAGAGGAAAAAAAAAGCTCTTGGCACAACTTTGTATCATAAAAAGTTGAAAGCATTCCACCCGTCTTGGCCTATAAGCAGAGGGAAGTATGCAAAATGAAAATGGCGGATCGAGGGGGGTTGGGGGGGCATTGTTCAAAATCATCGGTCCAACACTTGGTACCAGCGCTGGGACCAGGACCTAAACATATTGGCCCTTGGACGCTTGGTAAACATCGACGGCGATTGATTGGGAAAGAAAGCTGCTTATCTGGGTCACCTTCAACGACGTCCTCGCTGGGACCAGAAAAGTCCCAATAGGATCTGATTTCTGTTAGAAGTGATTTTACAACCGGCGAGATTTGATATGATTCATCGGGTAAAAGCAGCTCGTGAGGAGCCGTATTAAAACACCTGGATTTCCAGATTTCCATTAATCTGGAGTGATGGGGATGTCAGAGTCCAGTTCCCGAGTGCCCTGATCCTGCCGGGTTTTCTGATCTACCAGGTGGAAATTCAGTCTAACGAGCCCCCGAGAAGGCCCCTCCACCTGGGAGGACAGAAAACCCGGCCGGCTCGTGGCCCTTGTGGACCGGACTCCGGCGCCCCTGGCAGTCTCCTCACCTGGAGCCTTACATCAGCAGAGACGTCCCATAAACGGACTGAAACAGATCAGATTACTACACTTACCTGACTACCGCCAGTCACCTAAACCCCCCCATGACGGCGCAGCAGAAAATAACGATCAGAGGCTCTAATCCCGCGATCACATCCATACAGATTATTTACACTCAGCGCCGATTTAACAAAGATTAGGACGCAGGAAGCGCGAAACGCGGCCGAAGCCGACCTCAAGCGTCCAAATCTCTGGTCCGCGCGTGGGCACACACACACACACGCTCACACACACGCGCGCGCACACACGTTCACATGCGTGATCCAGTGTGTGCCGAGTAGATTCGGGGACCATTCCAGGAGAGTAACACCTGCCCTCTACTGTTGAGTTCGGCCCGGTTCCCCAGGTTAAGTAGTCGCTGGCTGCGGCGGCTGGAAGCTGCAGCGCTGAAGGTCGGCCCTCCAACTTGACCCCCCCGGGGGGGTCCAGCACTGGTCCACAGCGAGCCCTTTATAAAAAATTAGTTTTTTACAAATATTGTTTTCTGCTGGAAATAAGTGGTTGAAATGGCTGATGTGTCCTGCTGTGGCTCAGCAGCTGGACGGGAGGCCTGATGTGAAAGGTTGGGTTTGAACCCGTGCCAAGGTGATTAGATGCTTGCTAATGGAGCTTCTCTGGACCCCGCACAATCTCTCTCTCTCTCACACACACACACACACACACACACACACACACACACACACACACACACACACACACACACACACACACACACACACACACACACACACACACACACACACCTTCCCTCATGCAAACCGCTCCCCCGACCCACGATGACCCCCCCCACACACACAACCCTGTCCGCGGTCGCTCCACTCCCCAGCACGTGCGGACAAGCACGCAACCCTGCCCGCCACACACCCGCCTCCGTGCGCTCGTGCACGCATACGTGCGCGGCTGCCGTTGAAGGACGCGGCCGATGACGACCACAGGTCGCCTAAACCACAGCCTGTTTGTTGTCGGCCATTATCTTCGGTAGAATTAGTTTCCATCCAAGCGTTTCCTGAGCGTGACGTCACTGCGACCAGATTATTATTCAGAGGTTAAACGCCGCCTCCTAGTCCAGATTACCGCATTCGCTGACCTCTATCGAGAACTTCATGACACCTTTGACGATCGACTGTCGCGAGAACGCAGAAGTGGACACCTGCTGCCCCCCCCCCCCCCCCCACCCCCCCCCCCACGGTGGAGGAAGAGGCCCGTTTCCAGCCCAGAGGTTCCTCATTCTGGTGTGTGTACAGAGTCTAAAGTTCAGGGAGCGGATTAAAGCATGAAGGCCACACTCCCAGCTTTGATCCCTGCTATTGATTTGACTAAACTTGTTTACTTGCTGCGGTCTGCAGAATATCGCCAGGGCCAATCCTCTAAAATTCCCCAAAAGATTAGGTTTCCAGCCATGTGCAAAGAGTCCCACCGTAAACGAGCAGAAAGTATTCGAGGCATGCTGCTTGATTTCAGCGCCGCGCTCTTCAAAGGGGCGCTGCTGGACGGCGCGGCGTCCCCCTTTGCCTCTCAGGTCTCGGGCCAGGAGAGGGGTTGGGGTTAGGAAGGCTCTCTCCTGGGACCGAAGGCATCCGCGGCGGGCGGAGCGCGCTCGTGTTCTGCCCCTCAGCGATCACTGGATTCATCTTTTTGTCTCCCTCCCCCTTGAAAGAGATCAAAGCCGCAGTTTCGGTCCGGCCGGGAACAAAGGCCGGCCGGGGCCGCGGCCGCCGGCCCCGTCCCTCGATGTCTGTTTTAGCGGCCTTCTCCCGACGGCGGAGACCGGAGCGTCCCCGCCGGGCAGTGGCGCCTGAGCGTAAAGGACAGAAAAGACATCAAAGGAAACTCCGTTGTCCGTCATTTCCGGCCTCCGCGAAAAGGCGGCGAAGGTTATCAGAAATCAACCGAGAGCTCGGGATAATCCCCCCGCCGCCGAATTAAAGGTGAGTTTTTTTTGTTTTCCCTTTAAAAAAAAAAAAAAAAAAAAAAAAGTGTCTGGAAAAGCAATTAATCTCTCCGGCGTTTGAAGTCGTCTGGCACATGGCGGCCGGCCACGGATTGTCCCCCCAAAGAGTTAATTGATGGAGAGGAGGGAAAACCCTTCGGGGAGGGAAAAGTTCAGCTTCCTACCTCCCTGTCCCGTTTGAAGGAGATGTGAGTTGGCAGTGCGGGAGCGGCTGGAAGATTAATGTTGCAGAGGGGCTCTGACAGGCTCCTCTCCTGGGTGGCCTGGCTGCTCCAGGATGTCACTTCTGCTACTTAATCTTGTGTGTGTGAACCAGCCGCTCTCGCAGCAGCGCCGCTCTTTTACTTTCAGTTTCTCCCGTTTGTTGTTGTTGCGGCGGCGCTCGGAGCGCTTTTGCAGATGGAGCCCGGATCAAACGACCCCCCCCCCCACACACACACACACATACACACCCCCCTCACCCCTCAGCCCCGTCCTCGCCCCCTGACGCCGACGCGGCTGAGGGTTATTAATCACCGTTTAGAGAATGAATTCGGTTATGCGGCTTACGCGAACAACCCGGAAGTGCCAACGGAAGCGGATTATTGAGATAATCTGTTTTCGTTTTGCTTCCCCCCCCCCGAAAACGATCGTCGATTTTTGCGGTTCAGGTCAAGAACACAAAGGATCAAAGGATCAACGATCAAGATCAAAGAGAGAATTGCTCCAGCTTTGGTATGGATGTGGGCGGGGCCACCGGAGGTGGGTCACAGGAGTCCGTTGACCCCCAGATCTGTAAAAAGGCCCCCCAGTGGGCGATTTTTTTTGGCAGGTAAGGGCGGATTTCCTCCCGGCCGGTCTCGCCCGCTGACTAATCCCATTAGAGGATGTTTAGGCTCCGTCCTCCGCTGTAAACACACGGAGCGCACATGTGCCGCGTGATCCCAAAACACTGCGGCGAGGACGCCTCGCACGATTTACAAATCAGCTGAAACACGTTTACTGTGGCGACTTCAAAAAACGGGACGCGCGGGTGATGAACCTGTGAACCCCGGCGCTGAGCCGGAGCGCCGGGGTTTCTCTTTTCCCCTCCAGGATCAAAACGACCACGCCACAAGCGGGCTCAGAAGTGTCGCGGCCTTCCGACTTACCTAAGCCGGGCTCGGCATGACCTTTGACCTCTCACCCTAATCCTGCGCACCTTGGGCTCTATTCCTGGCCCGCAGCTAATTCCCACCTTCCTCAGCGCTGGACTTCCCACTCGCCCGAACACTCGCCCCGGAGCGCAGGTGTCCTCTCTCCCGTGTTTACCCCCCCCCCCTCGATTCCACAGGGAACGCTTGTGTTTTGAGAGCTGCAAGCTGCCCCCATAGTGTCGTCACCGGAGCTGCTCTCTCCATAAACTGTTTGGATCCGATGAGCGAATCCACCTACGGTGTTTGGCGCCGTGCCACGCCGGCGAAAAT
This sequence comes from Lagocephalus sceleratus, assembly GCA_911728415.1. Classification (NCBI taxonomy): domain Eukaryota; kingdom Metazoa; phylum Chordata; class Actinopteri; order Tetraodontiformes; family Tetraodontidae; genus Lagocephalus; species Lagocephalus sceleratus. The sequence goes on along the minus strand of CAJVRN010000237.1, from coordinate 3,441,008 downwards.
CAACAATTAAGACGCGGCAATTAAATATTTACAGCTCCAGCGGCCGACCGGGTCACCTGCAGCCTCCCTGGGAACGCGCAGGAGGCCCAGGCTTCCATGAAGCTCCGCCCAAGGTACTGTTTTATGGAATCCGAGGCAATTACCCGATTTAATCCGGCTCGTCTCAGCTCGTCCCCCACATCTGTCCATCCAGATGCTCCCGTGTTGTTGGGACACACGAGCGGCCAAACGCTGAACCCTTCGTTAACCCCCCCACCCCGCCCCCCCGTTCTCCTGAGCCGCGACAAAATTCCACAAGGATCTACCAGAGAAGACGAAGATTGGAGGGGGGGGGTTGTTGGGCCACCTTCAAAGACAGCAGCGCAAGAAGGGCGATGAGTCGGGGTCCGGCGAGACCAGGACGGACGCGCCGGGGGGGTCACACTCGTAAAAGCAGCAATCACCTGCACAGGTCAGGGGGGGCTGCTGGGCCCCATCGCAGCGATAGGTTTCACATGTGGAGCATCATGAATCAGGCCGCTTCACGACGCAGGCCAGGGCGCCGCCGTTGTGGGAACATGGCCTTTTTGTGTTTCGCTGTGGGGGGGGGGTTGAGTGAGGAAGATCCTTCAGTGAGCACCACCGACTGACCCCTGGAAGGAATGCGACGCCTTCTTCCCCGACTGACATTTGCTTTTAGCTGCTCCTGTGTGACGGGGGGGTGGAGGGGTGGGTGCTGGGGGGGGTGTATGTGGGGGGGGTCCTCTGGAGATAAACCGCCGTGCCCCCCTGTCCCTCCGACAACAAAGAAAGTGAGTGATTGTCTGAAACCAGGAGCCGCCATCCCTCTTGTTTTGATGTGCGGGCCACCTGGGATGCGGGTCTCCGTCAGTGCTTGGCCGGAGCAGCCGGGGGGGGGGGTCGACCAGGACAAACAACCCAAGTGACTGGTCTGCCGGAATCCCACGGAAGTTGCCCGACAGGGCCCTGCGATCTGACACGCGGGAAAAAGCAAGAATGGCTTAGGTGACCACAAACGGGAGTGGGGTTTCCTCCCATCGTTTCCCAAAGGCCTTTAATATCCAAAACACCTGAACTCTCCTGAAAACACGGTCGCATCCAGAGACGTTTTAGGGGGAAAAAAAAAACAAAACAAAACAAAAAAACTTCAGCGTCATTTCTTTTTTTTTTTTTTGCAAACAAATGTTCTGAACTCGAACGGCCGCCGTTCCGGAGGATGAGGAGTCGTGCAACGTACCTGCTACGGATTAGTTGCAGTTCCTCCAGACGCGTGAAGATCCTGCTCCATAAATCTTTGTGAAGTTCTGTCCGGGGGGGTGGTGGGAGAGGGGGGTAGTTCGGAAGGCCAGCTCCGTTCCAGACATAAACACATTTGTGAGGGGTTCTGGGGAGCCTAAATCAAGGAGAAAACAAAAGTCACGTTAAACGGTAATTAGATCGTCTGAGCTCCCACTTTGGGATTGATTGGAAAGCAGTGACCGACGGCAGCTGTCTGGGTCCTCGGTGTCTCATATCTCCGAGTCCCACTGATGCTTAAATTAGATTCCATTCAGACTAATTCCATTTACCGCGCGCTTGAATAACTGATGACAGTTTAGCATCAGATACAAAAGCCAGCGAGGGCGAACCCAGGGCCTGAAGCGGAGCGACCGGACCTCGCTTTGGATTTCCTTTTTTACGAGGCTGCGGGTTTCCACATCTGCGCGCCCGAAACCACCGGAACACGCTCGCCCGCGCGGCTGTTCGTGCGTCGCCACCGCGACCTCTGGCCCGGTTTGCCCCGGTCCCGGCGACGGTGGGAGAAAGTGCTGCGAAATCCTAGCAGGGTGAAGCATCCTCAAAGATATCTGGGAATGATTACCCGGTCCGGGGAACCATTCCTCGGCGGCTTACATCATATCGATGCATTTCCTGGGTTTGTGTTTGTCTTTGAAAGGAGGGGGGGTGCGTGTGAGCGGGCCACGAAGCGTTGAAATGGGGGTGGGGGGGGCTCGGATGAACCCAGAGATCCTGGGGGGCGACAACTGTCTCCGTGTGTGTGTGTGTGTCTGTGTGTGTGCGTGTGTGTCGGGGCTCGGGAATGCGGGGTGTCCCACGTGGAGCATCGTCTGTGGGAGGCAGAGCAGGCGTGCGAGGCCAAGATGGATGTCAGGCCAACATCTGTTCCACCTCCTGGTCGGGTCTTATCAGCAGCGACGCTGCCACACACGCTGGACGGGGGAAAAAAAAAAGAGTGGGGGGGGCATTCTCCGTAGAGTTTAAGAAAACATGCCTGCTTTTGTTTGCCGTGTAAACAAGAGCTCGGTCCCCTGTCGGGGTCGCGCGTTTGCATTTCACAGAGCCCGGAGGCTTCCTGTCGGGGCCGACCGCGTCGGCCGTACGACGGGGCTGGTATGAGTTTATAAAAAAATGTAAATAGGCTCTGCGCTGCGGTGAGAAATCCGAGCGCCTCCCCAGACGACGGTGGATGCACGCGGAGAACTCCTCACACAGTCACGCCATCCGCCGAAGGAGACGCTCCAACGGCCTTGTTGTTTTGTTTTGGTTTTTTGTTTTGAATTGCCGTAAACATCTGCTGCAAACGCGCCTCCAACCGCCTCTGATGGATCTTATCTCCTAGGTCAGGTTCCTACAAAATAAAAGCCTGAGATAAACCAGTGCGTTGGTGAAACCGAAAGTCTGCTGGGCCTCCGACACACTCGGGACTCCGGTTAGAAACAGGTGTGTTGGTGTAGCGGCCGTGTGGCGTGTGAAAGCACTCGCTGTGTCGCTGCGGTCAGAACGCTGCTGCAGGCCGGCGGTTGTTCCAGACAGAAACCATTAGACAGGTAGAGCAGGTAGGGGGGGGGTGTCTGCATCTTCAGGGGAATCAAATCTAAAAGTGAGATCAAGCGAGACCAGAAAATAGTTTAAAGAAAGATGGAGGGGACTCAACAAAGCTGAGAGCAACAGTGGTGGAGGTGGTGGGGGTGGGGGGGCGAGCGCGACGGGCCGTGGTTTGTCTCAGCGATGCAGCAGCTTCCAGGGCTGGTGTGCAGCAGACTGAAGAGAAGCATGTCTGCCCCAGAGGCAGAGACTGGAAAACAGGATCAAAGAGTCGCCAGGGCAACCTGCACGACACACATTGTATTAAAGCCACACGGTTAATTTGAAAGAGATGGGAGCGGGGCGGGAGGAGGGAGGTGGAGGTGCTGGTGGTGCTGGAGGTGGGGGGGGGGCAGCAGTAGCGTGGGGGTGTTTTTATCAGGAACTCCTGCCTCATGCAGCCGCCTCTCCGAGCGTTCCCTCTGGGCTCTGGCCGTCGGTGCGATCCTCCCGTCACCTTGAATCAGAGCAAAGTGTGAGGAGAAGGTTAAAACACACGTTCAGAACCGACTAGACTGACCTGGATGAACTGAAGCTCAAGGGGTGGGGGGGGGTCACGGCTGCACAGGTCCAAAACCACGATCAGGTTAAGCAGACCTCACCCAGAGATGTCAAACAATAAAACAGCAAGGAGACCGAGTCGATTCATTTTTTTATTCAATTACAATTTGAGACAAAACATGATTGAACACAGAAGAAAGGAACAAAAGTACAGGCTTCAGTGAGTCTGCAGAAGTGCCAGAGAAGACGATATGCAGTCTGAGATCCAGGACTGACGAACACATTTCTGTTTTTCCCGGAATACCAGTGAATGCACCGTTACATCCAGAGTGTTAAAAAAAAAAATACTACCTGGCGGATTTCACAACAGGTAGAGGGGGGCGGCTCCAGCATGATGACCAGTCAAAACACTGGAGGGGGGGTGTTAAAAATACAAAGCACGTCGAGAGGCGGCCAGCGTTGCGGCGGCTGCCGGAGCGTCTCCGGGACCGGCGCACACCTGTGGCGCGCTGGACCGCGCCCTGATTTAGAAACGCGGAGGCCGCGCAGTAACGGAGACGGGGAGCGGAGAGGGGGCAGAGGGGCAGCGCTGGCTGGGATGAGGCTGGGTGGGGGTCCATGTTGAAAAGCAGACAGGGAGGGGTCTCCTCAGACAGTTGGAAGGCATTAGGGTGTTGGACAGGGACTTGTCAGATGCAGCTGTTGCTGTGCCTGATTGATTGAGTTTGTATTCCACCCTGATGGGAAGCTGGAGTCGGTAGCCGGGGGGGGGGTAGGTTGATTTAAAAAGGAAGACAAAAAAAAGTGAAAACGTAGAAACTTTTTTTTTTTTTTTTTTTGCTGAACACTGAAATTAAACTATAAATCCAGAATAATTCTCTACCTGGTGGATACATCCAGCCTGGTCAGTCATCCACGCTTTTTTGTCTTTTTCAACTTTAATTTGAAATAACTTCATGGTGATATATAAAATAATCTGAAAGCGGATCTAGAGCAGAAACATACTGGACTATAAAATAGATCCTAATACATTAAAAAAAAGCATTCAGACCTGTTCCCACGCTCCCTGACTGACTCGCTTCTCCAGAAATTCATGTAGTCAGGTGATTAGCAGTACTAGTGTACACGGTAATACGCTCATTTGAATTTAGATATAACTCCATACGGTTACTCAGACTACGCTACTGTGATTAGATATTCAGACACAACGATATGTAACGACCGTACATAACACGAGCCTCCACGTTTGGATATCTGCTGTTACAGGAGTCCATGAGAAGCACATCTGATGGCGGGTTAGTGTTCCTCAGACGAGAAAACATCAGCATTTATCAGCCAAACATTCTGGAAAGTAATTACTGGACATGTGACACATCTACGGACGACCCGGGCTCCTGGTGTGTGTGTGTATGTGTGTGTGTGCGTGTGTGTGTGTGTGTGTGTGTGTGTGTGTGTGAGACTGTGTTTGTGTTCTTTGATGGCTACAGGAATGTCTTAAAGCCACTGTTGTCTCCACAATGGCACATAAAATAGGACACATTTCAAAGGTGAAACGGTCTCTCACAGCAAACTATTTTACACTGGGTGGTTCTAATGGAGGTGTTCGGCCGTCAGGTTGCCGCGGCCGATTGTGCAAACTCTTAATTTAAAAAACAGGTGTGGTGTGAAGGGAGAAGAATACACAATACAACTGTCGAAGAGGCCAAAATCTGCAGTGTTTGTGTGTGCGTGTGGAACCGCGTCTGTGCAATGCGGAGCGTGCACGGCCACCAGCAGGGGGTGCTGTTTCTTTGTCATCTGCCATTAACGTCTCTCAGCGGTAGCAGCGGTAGCGTCATATCCTGGCGGGTTCAGTGTCCTTGTCCTCCAGCAGGCCGATGAACTGAGCGAAGCTCTCCTTCACCGCCTCCATGTTGTCGGTGGTGCTGCCCTCCAGGATCCAGCGCTTCCCCCTCGCCAGCGGCTCGAGCTCGAAGTACTTCTTGACCTGCCGACAGAAGCAGAAGCGGAGGGCGGGTTAGGAATAAATTAGACCAGTTAAGTCACAAAAGCGAAGACGCTCCCGCGGGGCCTTTCGCCCACATTTCCACGGGGCATCTCAGATCGTTTGGCTTCGCTCCACTCGCTGGATGACGCTCAGTGATTCTTCTCCCAGTTCTCGCGCCTCCAAGATGGAGTCTTGTTTACCGCTTTTAAGACCTATTTTAGTTGTCCTGGCGGTCGAGAAGAGACCCGCCGTGTTGACCTGCTTCTGGGACGCTCCTGAGATGCTGGCGAGGGCTTAGCTCCACTTGCGGCGGTGTAGCTGTCACATGCCGCTAGTGCGCCCAGTGGAAACTTGGCATCGGGACTGTATACTGGCAGCAAACCAGTGATGTGACATAAACAGCTTCAGTCCCACCAACATCTGTGTCGATACCCGCTCGTAGATAAATAACATAAAAACGAGCATAAATTTTTGTTAAATGACTTCAGTGTTCTTTTAAATAAAAGGCAGGATCATTTTTTAAATTTTATGTCCACCTCAGGCTGAGAAAAGCTTCAGCGCTGCAGTTCCCAGAGAAAACACTTTGCCAAGAACATTAGTAGAAAAAACACATACAAAAAAAAAAAAAAAAAAAAAGGAGTTCTGTGTATCATCCCGCTCCTCAATTAGTTTTCCATGCACAATATGTTTTCTTCACATAATCACTCACTAACACGTGAAGCTGCAGCCATGAAACTGTCCAAACATCCTTTTGCATTCGGATCGGGACTTGGGTTAATAAATAAATAGAATATAACAAAAGTGCATGAAATAACAGAGTGTTCTTATCTGAGGGGTCTGGGGCTGTTGGCATGGCATCGCTCCCCTCAGTGGTGTTGATTATAAAGATCATGTGTTGCATTTTAGCAGCTTGTGACAGATGGGGTGTGGTGAGTTTGAGGGGAGAAACAGAACCAGCTGTTTCATAAAAAACAATGGCGGAGACCTCCACTGAAGGCACTGGAGGCTGTGAGCGGCTCGGGCCTTCGGCTCGGCGTAAAAAAAAAAAAAACCCAAAACAAACCCCTCGAGTGAAACGGAAGGTAACTGATGTATGTCCAGCTGCAGGAGCTGCGGGCTGCAGAAGACAGGTGAGGGGAGGCGACACAGTTCACAGAAATCTGGGACCGCCCTGGTCGTTCTGTCCCCGCCGAATAAAAAAAAAAAACACAACAAGAACAACAACAGTGTGTAATCATTCCACGATGCTGCCGGGAAAAGTCAAAATGTTTCGGGAGAATGGCGGCAGATTTCCCAGGGACGTGTAGGAGCTGCCGGGCAGATGAAAGCATACACGTGCTCCGTCGTCTTGGGCAGCGGTGGATGCTACTAATTAGCCGAAGGAGCGTCTATCTCGTCTGGATCGGGGGAAGGAATGCGGAACGTCTCACGACTAACCGGTTTAATCGGATCTAAATAAATCCTGATAACGGGCTCTCTCCGTGTTCGGCGAATTAAAACAGATTGATGCTGCAGTAATTGTGAACGCCCCGGAGGTCAATAACCCCCGTACCGAAGCCATTGTTGGCTCCGCTAATAGAAGGCGATGAAGCTGCTCTTTCGTATGCCGCCGAGGAGCTGCACACTCAAATGGCTTTTCAGCTACAAGTGAAATTGCTTTTGTCTAGACCACTCTAGGCTGTCTCGCTGTGCCATGGTGTGTGGCATAAAGAGGATGAGGAAGGAGGAGGGGGGGGTGATTCTTTGTGTCTGATTTGGTCCAGCCAGCCTTTGCCAGCGAGGGGGAGAGCGAGCGCTGTCTCTGCCTCTGAGCGGAGTTTGTCCGGGTGTAATGTGAGTTTAATGACAGATTAAGTCACCTCGGCCACGTTTGGCTCAGAGGCCCGGCGAGAAAGCTGAGCAGACCCAAACAGTGTTAACAAATCTGTCTGGGTAACCTGAGCTGCTCTAGCCCGGGCTCTAGCCCCAGACCTAGACTGCAGACGATGCGGCTGGCTGCCTGTCTGGCTGGCTGACTAGCTGGTCTGCATGTGGCCCAGGCCCTCTCCTGGAAGACTCTGCCCCCTGCCCTGGCAGACGCTCCAAAGCCCAGGAGTGACCTCTGAGCAAGTGCAGACGGGCTCCAGCCTCTCTCACCTCCCCTCCTTTCCTCACAGACCGGGAGAGCGCACCCGGGGGATTGTCCCGGGGTCACAAACGTCTCCCATTGACGGGCTGATCTGGTGTCAGATGCTTGCCGAGTTTTGCAGGCGGGCTTTTACAGCCATTAGCTCGGGAGAACGTGGACCGATTTAAATACCGAAAAACAACCCTGACATCTGTCTGAAAACCGAAGAACAACCAACCCAGACGCTGGTATCACGCCGCCGCCGGCGTAGGTGCAGGGAGAACCGCCTCACATGACAGAAGGAACCCCGTGACCCAGGAACAGCTGGGTGCATCCACACTGGCAGTCAGCAGTGCGGCCCAAACCAGTTTCCCTGAGATTAAGCCTCCTAAGCACACTTATGCTTGCTTAAGGAATTGCGTGAGGCAGTGGGAAGGGTAAGCCACACAAGTTGCCAGATGGCACCTAGGATGACCACTGGGTCAGCCAGTCTAGCTTCTTCTAGGTCATATAGACTGGGGGCCTCGTCTTGTGCACAGGAGAAAGCGGATTAAATGTACATAAGGGTGTCAAAAAATCTGTAATCACCTGTGTCAACCGCCTTCGTGCTGCTGGACTAGAGGGAAGTTAATGGCCGACAGGCAGCGGCCACCATCCTCCGAGCCAGACCGGCAGAACAGAATAAGTAACAACTAAAATAACAGCCATGGTTTAATCTAGCTGCGTGGTAAATTTTAAATCTGATGAATGGAAACATGTCAACGCTGCGCAGCAGCTAAACATGCCCATTACACAATTTACTAAATACGTGTAAGACCCCAGCTGTGGGTTCGACAACACCAGTTACATAAGCACGCTTCACAGATGAGGGTTAACTAAAGATCTAGAATAATTTACGCCGCACATCGGTGCCTCGCGCAGCGTCCGATTCCATGTGGAGTTCGCATGTTCTCTCCCTGCTTGCGTGGGTTTTCTCCAACTTCTCCAGTTTCCTTCCACAGTCCAACAACTTGCACATTAGGTTGATTGGAGACTCCAAACTGTCCTTAAAGGTTTGAAAAAATATATTTCTGCTAAATAAATCTGGTGTAAATCATAAATTGTTATTTTTGGCTGTCAGAGTGGAGGTCTCGGGTCGTAGAGTAGTTGCTCTAGGGAGACAGCGAACATGTCCAAGTGTCCTTGAGCAAGAGCTGAAACTCAAAATGCTGCCTTGTGATTGGTTGTTTCTCTTGATCGCCAAGTGGTGCACAGACGTGCGAGTGGATGGGATGACCTGTAATGTAAAGGTCAAAGAGGATCAGATTACATAAATACAGCCCATCTATTATTTAGAAGTAGAAGGAAACCTCCTCAAGTGTGTTTTAATGATGGCTAAGCCTTTTTCATGGTGGATGACGCATGACACGAGTCACAGGGATCATGGTGGAATGAAAAGAAACCTTCGGTACTACAAACAGAGATGAGCTCTCCTGACAAAGTAAACACACATGGGAAGCAGATAAAGGGGAAAAACCTGATCAGACTAATGTGGATTGTGGGAGGAAACAAGAGCACACAGAGAAAAGCCATGCAGTAAAAACCTCTCTGATTTATTTGTTCTCTCTTCAGTATTTATAATACCAGAGGATTCCAAATGTTGCACACGTCATCTTAATATGATCGTTCCTTGTTGCCATTTGTCAACCACCCATGACCCACGGAGCATCCTAAGTGCCCTGGAGAGTAAACTGCTGGGCAGCTAAACATGCGCCAGTGAGCTCCAGCTAAATGCCCCTTTTATGGGCGTGATGGCAACAGTGAGACGGTTGCATTCAAGATCTTCCTGCAGGAAACGTGCTGTAGCTCAACCGTCTGAAGCTATGCACAAACACAAATTCTGTGTTCTGGAAACCTCCCATCAGATTTTGCTTGAAGGGACTAAATCAGCTGGACCTTCAGCATTTTCGTTGCTTATTTGCATTCCGTTTTTCTTTTGGGGGTCTTTAAAAATACATTTCACGCGCAAGTTTCAAAAATCTTAAACTGAATTAGGTGTTCCCACCAAGCAAAAGTAAAATGGATTACAGAATTTAAATTTTCATATTTTTATGTGATTCTGCAGAAACGCCCGTGTTCATCACCCTATAATATAAGAGAGGGAGGGGGACCAGCTGTGTTGCAGTCCTACACCCGCATGTCCTAACCCAGCACATCTGTATGATAAAAGACCTTAAAGTTTAATGTCAGATTCTCAGACGGGGCAATCTTTTTTTTCTTGAAATCTGACTCCTGTCATTGCCTTGGGTTACAAAAGTCTGACAGAAATAAGGAAACTAAATTCAATAATGTCATGTAATCGGAATAATGTCTTCCTGTTTAAGGAATAGGATTGTTCAAGGAGGAACAGGAAATGTTCACTTGAGAAGATTTAGCCTTTCAGCCATCTTTAAAAGAAACACAAGACTCTGATTAAAAAAAGACACCGTGATATATTATCCTTCAGATACTGCTCTCCTGCAGGCTACTATCAAAATGTCTCTGCAGAGAAAGCCAAGCTTTACTCAATAAACCCAATCATTTCAGCTTTGATGTTTTCATTTGTGTAAACCTCAACAGGAATCCATTCACAAAAAACCCCAAAAAACCTGCGTTTGCTTAAATTATACCTCAGGGCATGTGCAAAAAAGTGTCCAGAATGGAAAGCTGTCGAAGCAAAACCCTACATATATTCAGCATATTAAAGCAAAAACGTCCTCCGGTGACCTTGTCCTAGTATGAAACACGACCTCTCAACTATACTGCCATCTATACTGACAAAAGTCAGCTATACAGAGAAAGAAGGAAGCATTCAGGGGTCTTGGAACTAGAGAAAGTGCCATACTCAAATATCCAAGACAATCAATTAGACCTTCCCTTGACATGTTCCCCCCTGTGAAAATACCAGTCACACAGAAAGTGGCCCACACTGGCAACTGCATTGTAATGGGAAGGCAACCTGAGAGCCACTTACCATACAATAGATATGTCTTTGTTTGGTTTGCTGGTTTACCTAAAGAGCTTTAAAGAGATGAGATATCCCGGAGGTCCCAAAGAGAGTGACACTTGGGAAAGCTGTGGAAGAACAAACATGGCACCCCCAACAGTGAGGGGCTGTGAAATCAAACAACCCACCGGTCAGCAAATAAAACCCAAAGCACACTCTTTACAATGGTGTCACACCTTGGGTAATAGGTGTTCCATCTGAAGGGATTAGTGCCTATAAGGAAGGTAACAACCTGCTCAAGTCTTAAGTGAAAGCATTACCACTGGTTGAGTTGCTTTTAGGGACAACTCAACGAAAACATTAACGGATATTGGCTTTATTGTTCATTGTTGCTCTACACTGACTCCACACTGACACCATTCCAGTGCACAAGGTATCAATTGTTCCTTTAATTGAGGGAACTGCTTGGAGATAGAGTGATACCTGTGCCTAGGCAAGGGTAACAGTTGGCTTCTTTGTCTGTTTTTAAGCAAATTACCTCAAAGAGTAAAGATCGGAAGCACAAGCAGAACTTAAGCTGAAAGTGTAACTCTATATGTTTCAGTCCAGGGTTTTTTTTTTATATATGTCCCTCATCGATTAATTTGCAGTGTCAACTGACAAACAGTAGAGGGTGGTCCAGCTCCTTCACGTTACACAAAAGTATATAAGTGCACACCTCGCAGACACACAGACTTCCTGTTTGTCTGCTCTGGAGAGCTGATTGGCATGTGTTTGGTGAACAAAGATGTGGTTGGGAGACGGATAAAGACGCCAGAGTGTCTCCTGCTGCAGCAGCTGTGACTCACATCCATGAGCCCTTCATGTTGATGATATCATGATGATAGTCAGCATGTCTGTGGTAACCGAGAGAGGACCTGGGATGTCTGAGTGGAAGTTCATACCAGCTCTCCTTCATCTTGATAGGAGGCCCGTAGATTTGGTAAGACCTCGACATTTCAACCTTTTGAGGAATTATATCACCGCAAACCTATCCTAAACTCAAAAGGAGCACAAAGGGATGGAAGAAGTAAAAATGGAGAGATATGGACTTTCAATTTGGCCTTTTCATCTGCTGTGGAAATCATCCATGCTAGCCAGCATGTAAAAACATTGAGGTCATCCTGGAGGCGAGCCATGGTAGAACTGATGGACCAGGGGATTTAGCAGGACACAAGAATGAAGTCCTAATGCCACAAAAAAAATGAACAGCATTTAGATTTATTGCCCTGTTCCACTCATATGGGTCCGTGGGTCTCCCCGGGGCTCCGTTTGGTTCCAGGTTCAAAGTGATTCACTTGAAGTACACTCCTCTTCAAAACCAAATGATCGCTGCCAGATCAGAACCACTCTCAGGGGCACTGTAAATCTGAGCAGGACAGCAGAATCTTCCTGAACGGTAGCACCAAAGCCTTGGATTTTAAATTTCTAAAGCAGCAGATTGGACAACTTGTACAAACACGGCTTGTTCTTACCTGGATTACCAAACCCAAGCTTATGGGTTTAGTTGTGACAAGGGGGGGAAAAAAATCCCGTTGGGATGGTGTGTAATGCAAAATAACGGGGGTCTGATGCTGAAAAGGCCTGTGAGGGCAAAATGTCTGCTGTTTTACAGTAACTTAATTTATTAAAGGCCAAGAGCTCCATTACAAAAAACATCTGGTTTATGGGTTGTGAATGGGTAAACTGGTGCACTGGCCATGCTCCTTGTTACGGGGGGCCAACGCACCAGCACCTTCCCTAAAGCCCCCCTCCTTCTTGTGACAGGGGCCGTCTTGCCTTGTAGCGGCCCACACAGAGGGCCCTCAAAGCCCAGGAGGTCTGTTACAAGTCACCCCTCCTCCTCCCGGACCCCACCTAGAGAGATCCTCCACCCCTTTCACTCTGGGGGCCCCCTTTCACACTCTGGTCCTGACAGTTGACTAGTTTGAAAGCTGTAGAAGGCTTTAGCATGCAAGGTTCAGAATAAAAGTGATCCACTGCGGCAAAAGTTTTCGTCCAGTTGGAGTCTACACACACAGACACACCCCCATCACCAACATACACACTCAATATCACGAGAACTTCTGCTAAACTCCACCCTATTGTGGGTGTCTGCAGAGGTTCAGAATGAGGAGATAATAGACTGAAAACAACAACAAATCAACAAAGGTAGTAAGACTATTAATTCTGATTATAGATCCTTGAAAAGCTTCAGCATCACAAGTAAATTGTTACGTACTTTGGAAAATGTGTTTGCCTTTATGCACCATTAGCACAAGTAACAGAGTTGCTGTTAGTGTTTGGTCAATTATACAGCCCAGTCCAACCAACATCAGCTACAGCACCGACCATTTAAACCAGAGCTTTCCATCGTCAGAGAGAGAGAAAGAGCGACGGACAGAGAAGGAGAGAGAGATACAGAGACAGGGAGAGGGAGAAAGAGAGAGACAGACAGAGAATGAGAGAGAGAGAAATAGAGATCAGAGCGAGAGAAAGAGAAAATCATTAGTCATTTTGAATTTTGTTAAAAGGGTAAATTTCAAAGGGCGAAAACCTTTATGGAGGAGAATGCCTAGAAATTCCCAACGTTTGATCCCTGTGAGTCAGCAGTGGAACCTGGGGGTCAACTCACATGCTGAATAGGCTTTTCGGAAGTTTTGTCCTGGCCAGTGGCGGCCAGCCGCCGACCCTGCTTGACCGGCAGACAAAGAGAGGGCAGTGGCTACAATTGAAATGGGTGAGATTCTTTTCTCTACTAATGGAAAGTCCAGTCCTGAATAGGGTCTGGCTGCCTGAATTGCGTTCCACACAGATTTTGGGAGTGAGGACCCGCTGGGGTCAGGGTTCAGCTGCATTTGACGCGGCCTGTGGGAAACAGCCAGAGCGATGCCCGCACAACCTGCCGCCTGCCCTCTCACCCACAGTGCCCCTTAACCCCACGGAGTGACAGACCACCAGCCCAGGGATGACAGGGAGAAAAGGGCTGTATGGGTGGGAAAAGGAAAGAAAGCAGAGATGAAGGTAGACAGGCGGGACAGACAAAGATCTGAGCAATACAAACCATCAAAGAAATGAAGAAATTCTAAGTAGCTTCACTTATTCTTCTTCAAATGTCGAGAGCACATTCCCCAGAGGGAAATCAATTTGTGCTGCTTCGCTGGTTTTCCATCCCATGGATCCAAAAGTGGGATGAATGAGGGACTGAGCACATGCCTGTGTGCTTTCCTGACACAATCATGCAATCAATAACAAGCAGGCACTTGGAAAGAGAGAGGGAAAGAGAGAGATCTGAGTTGTCATCCTTTAATGGAGGATATTCAACTTAAAAACAACTAGCAATGAGCCAGTACCCCATGTATAGTACAGTTTCTATATATATATGCAGTAGTAATAAAAGGTTACATAATATACTAGGTTGCTTTAGCTAACCTCTTTAACTTTGATTCTTGGATGATCAAGGCCCAAAATCCGGAATCAAGAACATCACCAAAATATAATCATCTGTTCTGTGTCCCATTATCAACATTTCCTGAAAATCCGTTAACAACTTTTCAAATTATTTGTTCACAACCAGACAGACAGGCAGAGAAATGTCAGCTATCACATAACCTCCTTGGCAGAGGTAATAATATCATCAATCATTGAGGAAATTAAATACAGCATAGTTACAAAAACATCTGAACACGTAAATTCTGTGATGTTAGTACCAACACAAACACACAGCCGCAGGTTGGATTTGTTTGTGATTTAGGGAGGAAAATGAACAGAAGCCGAAAAAAGAGAATTTCCACTCTTCTCTCACAGGAGCAGGTCCAGGACTATTTTATATTAAAGTCAGTGAAACAGCAGATGTCTGTCAATTTAATCTAATCAAACAATGTGATTCGTGCGAAAAAAAGTATATTGTTGTGCACATTTTAATCCTGTACATTTTTCTTTACTTACTTATACTTATGACTTCATCACTGATCTTGAAAAGGTGCTTAAATTTCAAGACACATAAAACCAACCTCATTTTCTAAGCAAATGATTCTCAGGAGCAGAAAGGGAGACGATAGCAATCTACACGTTCCCTCAACGCCTCATGGAGTTGTTGCACGGATGGTTGCACATTCCAGCTATGGTGGCTTCAAGAACTCAAAACAACAAGACCAAATCTGGTCAAAAAAACAATAAAAACAGGCAGAAATTGTTCTAATTAATTTCCACAGATGGCAATGCTCATGCTGAGCCACTCCAAACACACACAGACACACACACAAACAAAAGTGGGACGTTCCCCACTCCCAAGTGGACTCCTACAGACACTTTTGGGTTCGGGTGCATTTCTGAGGTGAGGGCCACGCGAGCAAAATCATTGGGATGAAGTCAGAGAGGTGAGGGGCGACGTCGAGCCAAAATATTTCTCTTCCAGCTGCGCTTTGTTGTAGGGCTTTGTTTCAGCAGCATAGCTAAATGTGTCTCCTTGGACAGGATGAAGCTGCGAATCAAGGCCTTTCAAATCCCACTAAGCTGATTTTATTGTGGGATTCCAAAGATTTGATTTAAATTCATCATAAACATCACAAACCAAAAATGATAGGCATCCATTAACTCTAAATCAGTTTAAACGTTACCGGCTTCTAAAACAGGAAGTTAACAATGACTCATAAAACCAAACTTCAAAAAGAGTAATGAGAAACTGCGCTGGCACTGGGCTTTGCCTTTTATTTTTGTTCTTATTTAAAGGGCTAACACATTGTAAAGTAAAAAGAGGAGCAATTTACTGCAGAACTCTAATGCGTATTTTATACTCACGATAGTTTTTATTTGGAAGAGGAGCTGACCACAAGCGTTTTTCCATAAGCTATTATTCTACCACATTATTACTCTTAATGCCAGCATCATCTCAGAGAACACCTATTCGATGCTGCAGTCGAGTTAAAGAGGAACTTGAGTCCTAAATCCAACGTGGTCAATTTGTTTATATAATGTGGCCATTTCACACTTGTTTAAAAATTAGCTGAGCAAGGTCACCTGCTCTTCATCCATTTTTCCACTGTAGCCAGCAACTCACACACTGGAGGCTGGGGAGGGGTGTGGGAGCTGGGGGTGGGGAGGCTTACTTGCTGACTGGCTTCAGTCTGGATGGCTCAATACGCAGCCGACTATTTAAACCAGCTTATCTGGGAAAAAAAAAAAGGAACAGACGCAAGGTAAGAAGGGGGAAAGCTGCAGCAGAGAGATGCTGGTGCTGTTCGGCTGCAGCAGTTCGACAAGTGTGTCTCGCGACAAGCAAAGTGGAAGGGGTGGGGATGAGCGAGAGAGGCAGACAGACAGTGAGAGAAGGTGACATTATCAGAGGGAGATATCAGAGTTCCTGGCTGTGGCTTCATTGTCAAGGTCAGTGAGCAGCAGAGTAAAAAGTCACACCACCTGACCCCCTCCCTCGCCTGTCTGCTTTCCTGCTGCTCGTCCCGGTCTCTCCCCCAGGACCTCCATCAGTTTGCTTGCTCGTGGCACGTGGAGAGAATCTGATCACTGGCGCACTAATATTGTTATACAGATAGTTTACTCTTCAACATGTCCTTATTTAACTTCTTCAACAGGAACATTAGCATTTAAATGACAATATAAATCATTTACTGCTGCCTTTATGTAGAATATGACGTCACCACGGAGCCGCATTCGTGCATTTTCTCCCATGAGCGGCACAGGTTTCCTCCAGGTAAACCAGTTTGACCGTGGCATGGACATCTATAAATAGCCTCATAGCTCCTCAGAAACACATAAAGTACACTTTCACTGCACAAATGTTTATGCGGCTGAGTATTTATGTGACGTCCACCCCTGCTGACCACCCCATTACGCTTCTGTAACATTTATATGAATCATTGAGGTGCACCAGAGGTGTAACACACCTATCTTTAACGGCCTGTGTAAAAGCATGTGATGACATAACGTCACTCTCGCTTCCAGAAGTGTCTGAAATTTGCACCTAAAATATTTATGCAGAATCTGGACCTGTAGAGTTCAGAGAGCATCCATCTTCATTTGGTGTCCCGAAAAGAGGCTTAAATGGGGAATTAGCAGAACTCAAACGAGTTTTTGAAATGCTGACTGCACTCAAATTGAGGTTTTCATTAGTCCCAATCAATGTCAGTCTAGCTGATAAAAAATATTTGACACTGGACAATGATCTCATCACCAGCTGGCAAAGAGCCCTGGTGGAAACTCTCTTAATTACCATTCGACAGAGGACAGATTATATTGGCTCACTTCTACTTTTGCAACATTACTTAACTCTCTTGAGGCAAAAGCAGCCTAGATACTGACATCTGCTGAATCATTTGACAGGCCTGTAGCAAACTATTACCAATGTCTCGTGGTTCTGAATACTTACTGGTGCCGAATCTGTCCAAACAAAGTTTATCTGAAGACCGATCTGGTGATTAAATGTCCAGAGCTGCGTAATATTGAGCAACGTTCTCACAGTTCGTACTTAATGTTTCATCAAAGGGGCCATAATTCTTCATCGATAAAAACCCTTTCTAAACAACTTTTGTCCTGTCGATTGAGTTGGCAATAATAAGAGATTTCCGCTTGGTAATGACGCAAGTGCATGGTATTAAAATCCTAACAAGTTAGGCCGAATCATTCACACACATTGTTGCTTCCTCCTGAGGGCTCAGCGATTGGCCCTTACCTGCTCCGCGTCATCTCCCCCGGCCAATCAGTACACACTGGATAATTTAGAGACACCAGCGTCACCGGTGACAATGACACACGCACGCACACACACAGACACTATGTGCCAGACGTTTGACGAAATTTTCAGACGCTGGGTGCCACATGAGTCACTGAGCACAGCCACCACCCAACATGCGCCAGGACCTGCAAGATAACCATGAGGGTGACAGAGGACAGCGGTCGGCTGGTCGCCTCCGTGCTGGAAGTTTGACGAGAACATACCAACATACTTTCTGCACACGCCATTCACAGGTTTTCCCTGGGTCACGGAGGATTCTTTTTTTTCAATCTACATTCAAGTCAATTCAGGGCTTCTCAAGGGTAAAGCAGTGCGTATGTGCCAAAACAGAATCCAAACACAACAGAGTAAATCTCACAATTTGAAACTAAGCCTTATGCTAACTAAATGCCAAATCAATGTCAGAAATTCTGTTAGTCCTAACAAATTTGAACTACAGGCTTGCTTCGACATGTCGCTGTTTGATGCTTCAATATCCGAATGAGTCAATTTTAACAAATTGCTTGTTTTGAACGGAAGATTGTGTGCCAAGAGTTATTAAGGAATTACTCACATTTGGATCACACATTATACTGTCTAATATACTGGAGTTACAAATAAAGCAGACAAGATCCTGCATGTGGTGAACTCCATAAATCTGACGCGGTAGGAGAGGCGGCTGAGTCCATTACATAGTTGGAAGTATAACGCTGTGCTTTGAGCTGAGAACGAATGCACTAATAAATGTCTAGAAGCGAGTGGTTTATCAGATGTAATATTCAAGTAGCCATCTGGATGTCTACCACCTGTTGAGGGTGAGTAAGAACATGATGTGGCTAGGAAGGGGATGCGTCATATTTCAAATAACTCACAGTTTACCAACTCTGACCATTACTACAATAGTTGAAGAGAATTTCTTTGCAGGAAATAAATCAGTTCAGCCAACAGTTGATCAGTCTGGATGATATATCCGTCACGATCTGCGTTTTGGAATAGAATATTGCATTGAAATAAAAGAGGACATGTTTGGAATTAAATGTGGGACAATTGTGATAAAAGAGGAAGCAACAAAGAAAAATAGTTTTTTAATTGGTGCTTAAAATCTCTGTTGAACATGGCCCAGGCTGGGGATTTGGTCAGAATAACCGCTGAATTAGATCATTTGAATTCATTTCTGGAACTAATATTCAAGCTAAAACGCAATCATTTGAACTTAATTTGTTCTAACTCATACCTGGTCCAAGGTCACATATGTCATTATGATGGATATCAGCATGGGGCCAGGCTCGCCCTCACATGATGCCCCCCATTGGCGGAGAAATAAACACAGCCAAACCTTCACACGCTCAAACGGAGCATGAATGAGAAAAAAGATGACATGATTTCATATTTTGAGGTTGTTTAACTGCACCCACATTGAAGCCTTTCCTGAAGGCTGTGTCACAGCAGACACCAAATTAATTTAATGTGATAATAAATTCCAGTAACATTAGTTCTCTGCAGAGTCCATATTGTGTGGCCTTATGAGTGAGGAGTAATAAACCAACCATTTGGCAGCTTTAATCAGCCTTTATGAAATACAAACCTTTGGTGTCCAACAACTTGAATTACTGCTCAGATTTGAACTAAGGTGCACCGCTCACTTGTTAGCCAGGACCATTAAAACCTAATCACAATTGTATAATCAGATCAGCTGTTTCAGTAAATGTGAAATAAGAACGGAGTGCTTTTTAAAAGCCTTTTTTTACTACAAGTTCTCACTATACACGCAATGTTTTGGCTTCCAAAGTAAATTAAGTCCTACTTCTTCTAAGAACTCTGCTGGTCCAGATAAACATGCTATAAAATCCGGTTATGATAGACTTCTCTGCAGCGTTTTTGCATGGATTATGGGATGTTTGTAGAGTACATGTAGAAAATGTAGGACTGCTGTTCAGGTGAAGGCCCCCTGGGTTGATAATCCTGCTTGAAATGCCCCTCCATTAGGACATCAGGAATGTGCTTCAAAGCAGGTGTGTCAATAATGCTTATTACAAAAACAGTGTTTACTGCCATCTGCTTTGGATACCTGATGTTGGTGGTGATGTCATGACAGACGTGAAGGCAGGAGAGGAGGAGGTTAAGGTTAGTGAGGAGTATTTTCACAGACCGGCGAGTCCAGACAGAGAGGCAGAGTGAAAATAGCTCAAGGAGCAAACAAGGTAACCTCTTTCAAAAGACGCTTCAGGGGGTGTCTGCCAAGTCCCACACAATACTGTCTGCAGTCAATGTCTGCGTTTCAGTTGCACCGCTCGGCAGTTTGTTAAAAAGTCTGGGTGCATCTTTTTGAGGTGGATGAAATCGACGTTGCAGCCCTTAGCTGGTTAGTTAAATGTCAAAACCGCATCCCCGTCTGATGTTCAACTTGATATTTTCCATCTAAAAATATGGCCCTTGTGACGTAACTGGAAAGACTGACAAGTGACGCCTAAGTCTGGAATTCAGTTCTTTACAAAAATGTCAAAATACACCCATATATTCTTAGTGACAGCACTGTGACCTATACAAAAATTAGCCCTGCTCAACGATGACTACATGCTCTAAATTACTGTGTATTATGATGAAACTGAAGACCGTGACACTGACATTAGTGACCAACATCCGGAGCAGAAGCAGCTGTAAAAACAGCTGACAACAGTACCATGAAAACTGAAACTGAAAATGAATCATTGTCACTATAGAATTACTCTTTGCATTAGAGGATGCAGACCTACAGTCCCTGCTGGTGCCATGGATTAAACTCTGCATATAAATATGTCACAGCGTCTCATCGACTCAGAATGAGCCGGGGACAGATATGGGGATATGATCAGATGTCCTTCATAAGACCTGGAATGCTGCTGGTCATTTTACTCAAATGTATGCATATCCATCATTCAAAGGTATCTTTGGGATTCATGGTAAGGGCCTTCACTCCTTATGGGAGCAGGGAGTGGTGTGACAAGTCTGGACACCTCCGTGCCAGCGGGACATCCCCATTAAGGGGCCACTTTGTTCTAAAAGTGGAGAGAGATGGGGCATCGGGATAAAATAGCCAGTAGTTTAAAAGGTGTTTTCCCACTAGGGTAGACACAAACAGGACGGTTCCAGTCTGACACAGTCAGAAGAACATTAAAAGACAAAATAACTCAATACTTTGGTTGATTTAGTCATTTATTTTATTAATTCACTTTATTGAATGCTCAACCAATGTAAATGTTGAAGTACTATGAGTGAAAATCTGAAGCAAGTTTAAATGTCAGCATTTGTTGAGGAGGTTCCAAACAGACAAAAGTCCCAGAAGTGACTGAAGCGAATATGCGGAAACTGGATCGGTGAATTTGAGTGCTACAAAGTGACTGACCGTGCCCTCTCTTTGTGTCCTGGGGCCAAAGTGCATCCTCCAGGAGTCTCTGAAAAGCTTAGGCCTCATTCATGGGTAATGTACCAGACAGACTAAGGTTACTCCCCTTCCTTCATTCTCTCTGTTCAGAGGACCTTCACTGGTCAGACCTTTTTGGTCTACTTTCACTGTTGTCAAGTTGACAGATTTCACAAAAATCAAAGGTTTAAATTCTGAAGTCCTGAAGAGCGCAACTTTCACGTTTTGATTCTCGGGTCAAACTTCATATTAACTGTAGTTCTTTAAAATAATCAGAAAAGGGGAAAATGTCCAGCTTCATTTTCCAGTGACTTGACAGCATTCTTCAAAGAAAACAGCGCAGTATCTGGGACTGTGTGAGGTAAGGCAAACCACTGGATCAAAGGCTCCGGGTGATCGCTTTCATCTGCTTGTGTTTCCTCAAGTCCTTCAAGAGCAGTCTGAAGATTTCGATGTTAGTTCCACTGATGAGACACTAGGCAGTGTTTACATACACTCACTCATCCATCTAACCTGCAGTGGTGATGGAGGAGTGTTGTGCAATGAGCCGTTCACCTCTGGTCTACGGCCTATTTGTCTTCAATGAGTGGTGGCTGGTCAAGTGCTATTAGCCTAAATATTAGATTCATCAATTGTTTCTCAACTTACACAACTATTTGCAATATAATTGCGAGATCAAGAACTATGTTAGGTGTTGCTGATAGATTTGCAACTTTTGAGATGTAGCTGGAAAAATACAACTATACTGAACAGTGAAATCATAGCACAAAAACAGAAATGTTCTTGTGCTCTGTTGGAGTAATGGCTCTAATCGCCCACAATATTTTCTTTTCCTGAGAATGTTTATCGTTAAAAAACTCAGGGATGGAAATTCCACCAGCTGATGTGCAGCTATCTTAATACCAGAAACTGAATCTGAAAAAATATATTTGACGCGACCCTAGGCAGAAGCATGAACCCTATTGCCCTATAAGTTTTATTTTCTGCAATTTACAAAAAACAACCATTTTTTCCTTCACACTTACCTGAGCTTTGAAAATTCAGGAACTATTTCTGGGTTCTGTGGATTTGTTCCTCAGCATCGCCATGGAGATAAGAGCATTATCTTATTAATACATTTGTGCAGTCAACAGTTTTATGAACATGTAGTTAGTTACAATTCTTGCAATAAAAAATGTTTTTACCAGCTAGTGATAAGCATGAGGTTATAAAGTAAATAGCATGAATAAATGTCCCCGCTGGGTAGAAAGATCGGTGTCCTGACAGATGTGAACACAAATCTAAAACATCTACAGGTGTGCAACGCTGACGCATCTGCAAACAAGCCTTAACATCTGCTCCCCTCCGCAGCCAACGTCACGAACCATCTCCCGCTGCTTTCACAGCTATGACAGGTAAAGCCATGTGCTGTTTAGATGAGAGACAATGCTCACAGATGCAGATGAGCACCTCCCACGCAGCTACTTCACTCCTAACCTCTCTCTTGGCAGAGCCTGCCAATTTCCACCTGGATGGTCTTCAACTATGTGCCAAGAGGATATCACAGCCACTCCATATCCTCTGTGTGACAGTGTAATTCCCTCTGCCCTGCAGCGATGTCTGCAAAACTCAGACAGTTTACATGTTCATGTAGCTACACTGCACTGGAGGAGGGTGATTTGCCAAGTATTTTGTGCATTCAGTTGATTTCTGGCACACATCCTCCAACATGTGCTGCCATATACGTAACAGAGTCAAAGGGTGATCCGTGTTTGTTTTATATATCAGTTTAGTGTACTCAGAGCTGTGGGCTTACAGATGAGTGTGGCACTTCTGTACAATTTAACATGAGATATTAGTGTTTTGGTGGAGGCGAAAAATTACGTAACATTTCATTTTCTGTTGTCCATCAGGAAACAGAGGAGCAGCAGAAGTGTTTGCAAAAGTGCTGGGTGTGCTTCGTGGAGTAACATTTAGTACATTTTAAGAACGCTTTGTTTATACAGTACTGCCCAAACGTCTCCATGTGCTAACATCAGCAACGGTACATCTGGATTGGGATCTTCCAATGTGAAATGGTTCATGGTGAAGATCAAGTTGTGGTTCAACCCCAATGATGAACAAATTCAAGAAACAATGTACTGTGCGCAGCAGTCACGTGTGGGGGAGGAGTCTGTCTGTGTAGCTCCACCCTTCATAGAGAGGATTTATTCACCACGAGTCCAGTGATTGGTTCAGGGGACAGAACCAGACTCTCCAGGACCAAGACAAAATCAAACAATTGATCATTAAAATCTATATGTGATGAATTATTGTAGTAACACTACTATTCTGTATGTTAAATTAAAAAACAAGGATAAACATGTGAAACTACTCTTATCTAACCTAGTGTATTTTGTCTGAGGTCGATAGAAAAAGTGTATTCCCACAGGAAAATTTGATGACGAAAGGAAAAATATTTCCTTGCAATAATTTTTTTTTGGTAATTTTATGAGTCATCTTTGTCTCTCGCACACAGACAGCACCACAGTGCAGCAGTTCTGCCCTCCTGGCCTAAAGGTCAGCGGCCGCACCGATTACCCACAAGTCCTTGAAAATCTGAGCCCTTTCATCTGCGTCGGTGGGTCACCCCTCAAAGCCTTGTTACAGGATTGGCTCTTGCCAATTAGCACAATTAGCTTTTGGCAAGCCACCGTAAGCGTCACAAGGCACCAGCTTTATACTGATGTTACCTGACAAGGCTGCAGTCCCATCTGCAATCACAGGCGAGGAAGCTGCCTGCAGGACAGACGGGGAAGCTAAGGTGCAGCTCTTGCATAAGAGGCACATACGTGCAACCATCATTGAGCTGACCTCTGAGAAGCTTTGTAAGGCTCAAGTTCATCATGCAACGCGCAATCTGCAATTGAGACATAAAGGAATTCTGATCAAAAGCCAAAGCAGTGCAAATATTCAACAAAGCATCCTTCACGATGATCTTCTAAATAATAAAAGGAGACTCTGAAAGGTAACGAGTAAAGAGAAAATAGCACAAGCATATCTAAAGACAGTGAGGGAGTTCTTAATCTTTTATCCAGAATGCTGTGTTTAAGGGCTCCTATGTCAAGGACTTTTGAAGGGTTGAAAAACATTGGCAAAATAAGTGGTTTTATAGGGGAAATCCAACCCATGCAGGGACCCTCTACCTTTTATTTTTTAATGTACATGGTTATAATGTACAGTATAGGGGGAGAACATCTGGAGGTAGTCACCCCTTGAGGGATAGTAGTCAGGTTACTGTACTATGCTGTTATTGCAATTATATTAATGTAATAACAACATTATTGTTAAAAGTAAACAGTGTGTAGTTCCAAGAGTCTTTGCAGTAAAAATGCACAGCAGCATGCTGACTGGTGCTGGAAATGTCAAAGTTATTTATTAAACATGCCACTCTACATATGATGTCATTTTATATTTCAACATACAGTATAACTGTCAAACATTTGCCCATCTGCAGCAGGTCCATTCAGTACACAAAACCATCTTCAGGTGGATTTTCGACAGACACCAATGAGAATTCTGATGAACTTGACCCATGTGGAAGTACAAGCTATTTTATAAGTGATTAAATGCATTGTAAACTGTATGTTATTGCTTGAAAGTACTAGATCCATTAAAATGATTCACCCGGTAATGAATGAAAAAGGCAGGAG
This sequence comes from Lagocephalus sceleratus, assembly GCA_911728415.1. Taxonomy (NCBI): domain Eukaryota; kingdom Metazoa; phylum Chordata; class Actinopteri; order Tetraodontiformes; family Tetraodontidae; genus Lagocephalus; species Lagocephalus sceleratus. Next base: position 3,416,764 of record CAJVRN010000237.1, on the reverse strand, counting down.
CCGTCCAAAGCCTCTATTAAATGAGGCAATAAATTCACAAACTTGTTTTCTTGCACACCGTCAAAGGAAGGCTGCATATTAAAATTGCCTGGATACAATTGGTGTGCTGATAAAGAGCCCCAGACGATGGTAGGGAGATAAGCTGAGGGGAGTTCTGGGGCAATGACATTCTCATTTGAAGCTTTGTATTTCCTTGGCACACTCCCTTTTCCTCGGGCCTTGTACTTGCACCGAGGATCTTGGGTAACATGGCTTGAGATCAGTATCTCACCTCAAAACAAGAAGCCAGAAAGAGTCATTATTATATTCACTGAGCACTGCGGTTTTCTTCTGCACCAAAAACATTCCCTATGGTTTATGGTAACTTGGACAAGTTTGACATTTTAAAAAAAACGAGATATTTCCAGCTGAGGACAGTAAGCAAGAAGGAGAATCCGCCATCTGTATATGTTTGTACCTACATCTGGTGTGTTCAAGAAGGCTGCTTCATTCCTGAGGGCAAGTGCTGAATTGACCACATGACACTGTGGTGTGCATGTTGGAGCGTGACGCAACAATAAAACGGAGTTGTGGCTGTTGATATAAAACACAGCAGTTTGATCAGCACGATCGCTTGAACAAATGAGCACATCCGCACAGCTGCTTGTAGAAGGACATGTTTGAGCGGGACACCTTGTCTTGAAAAAGAAAGAGTTCAAAATAACTTAATTATTAGACAGGATATTCACAGAAGCAATTCTGCCTCTTTTCCTCTTTTTCGGCCTCTTTTTGGAACTGACCACTGAAGCCAAATGTTAGAATTTGTCCTTGATTGACAACATCCTCTCTAACAAATGCAGCAAGGTGGGAATTGCATCACCGCGACTGGCTCCATGAACAAATCATGGCTTTGTGATTTAGTGTATCGAGAGCTTGGCCTGCCAGGCACATGCATATGAAAAGCTGCAGTGTGGTTTGCTGTCACAACATCTAGTTCGAGCCCAAAAGACTGATGTGTTTATGCTCATATTGTCATGATGGAGAGCTGCGCCCTGAAGACCTGAGGCACAAAGTCTTAGAGGAAGTGGGACTTAAATTGACTTTGAGGATAGAGTTAGACATCTGTGTGATGGAAGAAAAAAAAAAAACAAAAACAAAAAGATCCTTCATATTTGACTGGGATAGCAGATTATATTTACGCCAACCAGCTATCAGTGACATCAGCGATTATCTGAAGTATCAATCAAGGCAGCACATATTTGCCTGTGATGCAGACCAGTCTTCACTCGAAATTGCACAACAAAACCTCAGAAGTTCCGAGGCATGTGTGTGCTAGAGAAAAATACCTGGCTTAATTCTTTGAGCACAGGTAAGCGTGGCCTGTGCAAACTTTGATGGTGAAATTTACTGGTTTGTGATTGCCTGTGGTTAAACAGTCAGAAAGATAAGCACGACTTCTATTAAGTTCCATACCTCAGATTTGAATACTTTTGTGTGCATGCGCATGCATGTTTTCACATAGCCTGCAAGCTCATTACATCCCTCCATCTCCACTCGAGTGGAAAAACCCCGGTCAATTCCACCACAGCATCCTCTCTCCTGGTAAACATCCACTCTGTCACCCTTGCTCCAAAAAAATTCTTTGATAAGGTCAACTGAGATTAAGACCTCTCAAACAGGGTCACGGAGATCAATGATCAAAAAGAGAGCTCAGCCCGACACCCCCCCTGCACCCACTCCACCCACTCCATTTCAGAAAGCCTGATAATGGAGACAAAAAGGCAAGCTAACTATATCCCTATACCATGACCCATCCACCCGCTTAATCTGTGGTGGTAGGCTAAGCTGGTGCTGTCAATGACGGTTTCACTCATCACATGTCGGAAACAACTCTATCAAACTTGTGCAAATGTTCACTGTCTAGAAAAATCCCTGATGACAAAGACAAAAATAAAAAAAAACCAAAAAAGAAGAATGGGCACGCAGTCTTCAATTGAATAAGACTTTGAATGGGATTTAGTTTGGGGTTTACAATATTGTGAAAGCTACATTCTTTTGAACCACTGGAGAAAAGAACAGGCTGCAGTAAGAACTACTCAGCTGTTTAGTAGTTGGTCCATAATGATTTACACATTTTCGCAACGTGGGAGTCAAATTTAAAGTAAAAACTTTCTGAGGAAAGACAAAGTTGGGACAGAAAAGCATTGTAAAGAGAGATGGCAGTGAGCAGAAAGAATTGGGCCCATCTGCTGAGGACGAAGGAATGGTGGTGTTTAAAAACATGCACGTGTCCTCTATATCCTCATTGTAAAAAATGAGTCACTTTTTGGGTATTCCAAAGGCATGACCAGGATTTTACCAATTCATCCCTGGGTAATTCACCTCACCATTTCCACCAGTGCTCTGTTGCTCACCTCCTGCTGCAGTGGATAATGCGGTAATGTATGTGAAGCATCTGACTGGCTGCCTCTGTGTGGTGTCATTTGTTTAAAAAGGTACCAGCAACACCACAATAGGCTCTGACACACTGAAAACAGATGTGCTCCAATTCTGAGGCAAGGAAAAGGGACTGTTCTAGAGCGGATCAACTTGAGTTTTGGGGTTTTGTGAGTGTGTGTATGTGTGTAAAGTGAAAGAGAAGAGTCTGAGGGTGGGCTCAATACTTCTGTCTTTAATTTTAGGAGGGGATTTTTCTGTTTGATATTAGCCTCCCTTCTTTTTCCTGAATTTACATTTAAAATGAAAAGACTCACTCGTGCTTCCTGTATTCACAGCTATTTACCTTCTTTCACAGTTACGTGATCTCCGACTCTTTGCTGGCCTTTGACGTGCACTGAACTGCATCATCACGTCTGTCACGATAAGACAAACCATAAAAAGACTACACTGGCAGCGTTTTCCAATGCAAGAGCTCTCATGGATGCAGTCCATTAGTCCCATCCATCCAAACAGACCTGCTTTGTTGAGGTGTTATATCAACAGGGCGACCCTCCCCTCCGCTCCTCCCTGGCTTCCTTGGGCCCCCCAAAGGCAGGAGATTGATGTCAACAAGGAATTTTGTCCCACATTTCCTTCAACCTCCTCCAGACCCACCCTGAAAAACACTGGCACCAGCACAGAGGGCCCCAGTGAGCCCTTAACAGCCCCACCGAGTTGCGTTACCACTCTGCAACCTTCTCTCACCCCTCAGTCCAGGAGTGCCAGAAACACCCTAGGTCACTAAAATGACACCATAAAGAAGGAGTGCCCCAGAAAACAAGCAATGCCAAAATGAATGTGTGGAGGAAATGAGCCGCCTCTTTCTGTCAACAGGGCGGCTGTAAGAAAAGGGTCAACGAGGAGACGTCGGTATAAAGCATCATCAGCGGTGGAAGTCAAACTACATTTGGGTTTGATAGTAGTGGTGGTTCTTAAACTGCGAGGGTTCGAGTTCACGTGGTTAGAAAGTTATTCAAGTTTTGAAATATTTTAGCAACGTTTTTATCAATCATTTTGATGAAGCGATTCTGAATTAAAACTGACAGCGAATTAAACTTTACAGCTTTAACTGATGTGATGTCTGATCCCATCTGTAATCCGTCACACTTGTGAACTAAAAGTATTTTCCCATAGAAAGATTCCCACTTGCGTGCACAATCCTTGAAAATTGTTAAAATAAGGAACAAAACATATGAATAATTTAATTTAATAATCATACTAATCTAATTCAATAGCATGCTGTGATTTTTCTTTTATTTGATTGTTCGTAAAATGCATCTAAACTAGCTCTGGATTTGTTTTAAGTCCTAATATTACAGTCCTTATGAATAAGTGGTCTGAACGGGCTGATTTGGACCTACAGCATTAAATCCATGCATCACATGTGGTATACACAGACCGTACATATGACTTCTTGTTTTAATTTAGAGCGACCTGTCAAATAAACATTTGGACATGCTTAACCCGTTTCAACATTTCAAAGGGATTACTAAGGATAAAACCAGACCGTTTTCCAAAGCAAATTGTTACACTGGACCTTAGGTTATAAGTCTTATTGAAAATAGTATCTCGAACATGTCATGGGTCAGAGAGGCATTTCCTTTTTTCCTAAATGTGGCACAATTCATTCTCTTTATTTTATGTAATGATTCAAAAGGCCTTTGGTTGATTTTGCATGTGAAAGGTGAAAACTACAGCACCTACTCCCTCCATGAATTTCCAATTCATTACTCAACAGACCAGGAAGGGTTTAAAAAAAATGAAAGCATTCAGTTTCTCTAAAACGTACAGCACTATGCTGTTAGTCTACTAACCCGCCACTGACCTAGCTAACAGCCTGCAACTTATATGACGTCAAAGTTTAAGAAAAGTACAGTAGCTCCACTTGCCCAAAACATCTCAAAGCAATGTGCAGTGACCCCGAGCTGGACTTGTTTACTCAGGGAAAAAACTACGGGAAATCCTAATAAATAATGAAAAGATACATAGCATACTGGATATACGGTGTCCTATAAAAGACCTTTAAAGGATACAAGCACATAGGTGTTTTGGGGTGCTGCAGAAACAGACTGAAATAGGGATGTATGACTGCATTTCACATTTAATGTCGTAATCTACATGGGTTTGTGGGATTAGTAATTTCTCTCATTCTAGTAGTGCAACTGTTTCCCATGGTTTCATTTAATACCTATGATTAGGATGACCAAATCTTGGCGGTGGAAAGCAGCTTATTTTTAATTTTGCTTTTATTCTAAGGAGGCACAGTGCACTTACACCAGACCAGCAGCACCAGTACCAGAGTGGTTTGCCACCTGTGTCTGAAATCAACGTCGGCACTCTTAGTGTAACTTTCATTTAATATTAAAGCATTTGGACAGCCTTTATCAATAATTCACGAAACACATAAATATTCATAGTATGGAGAAGGTGGGGCCTGAGGAACACAGGACCTCTGCAGACATGCACAACAAGCATTAATGATCCATTCAAACAAATCTTAATTCTGCTCCTCAGGATTATATCATTAATGCCACAGATGGAGTGTCTGGACAAACTGAAACAATTTCTTGTGTTCAAACTTCCATATCATATAATTTTGAGTGACGCCTCACAAACTATTGTGAAAGAAGCCTGTCTTCATTATATATGCGTTTAACTCTAAAGTAACTCGTTAGCTTGTTGCTAATCATCCAAAAAATGACCACAGTTGTGCAATTATTCATGTTCAATTACATGAATGTTAAATTCTCTCAAATTATCATCAATAATCTGCATTTCTGTTACCAAATTTTATTTATGATAAACATTTAATCTGTTGTTGCAGACGCTAAATCACGGTGGGATACACCTCAAGGAAGTGAGGAGAGGAAAGCTGATCTTTCTCTAGTTCCTCCTAACAGCAGGAGTTCCTGTTAATGTTTCTAAATGTCATAAAATGGATCTTCTGGCCAACTCCTAATGTAAATTGTAAAAATGTAAGAATTCAAACCAAGTGAAATTAATGTCCACCAAAACAAGATGTGTTTACCAACATCTATGGGAACCCCAAAATGTACAACTTCGTTGCAGTGAAACTGCCATACATCAACTGTCCTAACTTTGGATGAAGTTGGCTACGCTGCGTGCAGCCACCACTAGGTGCTGTTGTGACACATTGATTTAAACTGCAGTCACATCATGTAGCAAAAGCAATGTGCCAACTTATTTGACTGCTTTGTGCGTTCACCATATAAAACATCTGCTGACCCAAACACAAAAAAGACAAATATCCACATCCTTCCATCCTCATGGTCAGTTGACAGAAGTAAGCGGATGATAAAACCAACTGTATCAGTAATAACAGGAGTTGATCGATTCACTTTATATAAGTCATGAACTGAAATGGCACATCCCAACACGCCCAAAAGGTCTGTAATTGACATTCACCTCATCCCTCTGTCCCCAATCTCACGTGTCATGTTTGCACACAGTTCAAAAAGTCGATACTTGCAGAAACTGATGTGATGACAGGTCAGATATGGCAGAGGGCTATTGCGCCAAGACCGCTGGGCAAGTGAGTGCAGTTCCCAGACTGGATTAATTGGGACATAAGAGTGTCACTAGAGAACTGACTGTTGTTGGGCCTACAATACAGAGCTGCATTCAGATTAGTGCTTTTTTGTGTCTATACCAGCTTGCACTTGGGTACAAGGTTTAGTAATTGATTCAGGTGTCATGCAGGCATTTATTGCTTGTTTTATTGGACATTATGTATCTGAAAAGTCTTATAGAGAGCTAATATTACTATAGCAAACTATTTAGAACATAACATTAAAAGGGGAGAAACACTAAACAGAAAACTGGACCACAAAAAGGAAATATGCTCCAAAGTCAGTGACCCCACTCATGAAATAATTACTGGCAATGACAAAAAGGAAGCATCATGAAAGCACATGCTGAGCAAGTTATCTGTGAAACAGATGAATTTACCAGAAAGTGAGAGATGTGATTGGAAATCTTGCAACATTACATGAACTAGGGCCAATTCCAAGTGAGATAAAACAACACAGAACCTTCTAGTGGGAGTTTGGATCATTTATTTCACAGTCAGTACCATCAATAACTTTTAGAATGAATGTAAACACACATCTTTTTTGCAGATCTGGCCAGTAGCAACACTGCCTCTGTCACTACTCTGAATTGCTGACAAATATGAAATTATTAATGTATTAGGCCCCATTTTATCATCAAAAACTGCATTTCCTTTGGCTCAAACTGAGGAAATGTTCCACAGATTAAAGTGGCCGTGTGATGTGTTCACAACATTGGCCAAGTTCATGCTGCAACCCTGACCTTTGACCTTTTGCTATGAAACTCACAATATCCTTGACCAGAGGAGAATGTGCTGTAAGACATGATGAATAACAATCTCAGTGTGAAAAGCTGATGAAGACTAACGTTAGTGAGTGATGAAATTTTAATATGTGCTAAAAGAACATCTAGTGGGAGGTGTTCGGGCAGACTTTGAAGAGCACAGAGGGAAATGTATATATTTTGTAGATTAATATGGGTACCTCAGCACAAGTACACCTTTCTCCATAGATTCATTGTCTTGTTCATTTTACATGACATTTCCAGGATCATGGGGTGCTGGTCCACTCTTAGTCAGAATGATATTCTTCTTATTATTGCATACACTGTAGAGGGAAACGTTCAATTACATCCTTTCTTCCCAGACACCTGGGTAAACGACTTCCCCGGGAGGATTCAAAGTGTGATACACACTACAATGAAAAGTGTGTCAACCATGACTGCTCAACAACATTAACAGCCTTTTGAATTTCAATGTGACTCTGTTTTTACCTCTGGCAGCTGGCCCCAGGGAGCTTTCTAATTATCAATAATAAAAAAGATATGCAAAGTTTGTAAGTCATAAAACCTTGTCTCCTCCGCAGAGGGCACGTCTGTCAAGCCTGAAAGTTTTTATAAGTGTTCCTCCCACACCGTCCAGTAATGTCCCCAGTCAAGGTTAGCAGTCTGATCCCCTGCTGTGAAGCCCCAACTCCTCTTTCCTGAGTCATCCAACGGCTAGACACATCTCTGTCGAGGCCCACGATCTTCAATCTTCATGACTCTCAAAAGTCCTTCGACGGAAGTTTTTGTTTCTGCTGCAGCAAAGGCAGCGGTGCTTTCTCACTACCGTCAGTTGAGAGTTCTCTTGTCCTAAAATAATAACTGAGTTTGACACCTCATTGAAGATGGCTTTGCATTGGAAGAGCGCAGGGCTGCTTTATCCAAGAAAAATTCTGGTTCTACAGGAGTTCAGATAGCACCATATCATAAATGGACTAAAATACTTTTGTGGTCCTGAAGAGCTCAAAACTGAGAATAGCTCAAAGAGCAATAAACCGAGGAAGCTGGAGTTCCTTCCTGTTGAAACCTAACTTATTTGGCGGGATGGAATCTGTCATTACCTGGTTTGGCGTCCTTGCAGCGGGCTTGTCCTGGTGGTTAGCAAGGATGAGGAAAGGCAGTGTGCAGAGCTGCGGGTGCTGAAGGGCTGAGTGGAGCTCGTTACGCGCTGCCTCCAGGTCCTCATCTGAAGAGGCACTGTCCAACACAAACACGACGCCCTGTGACCCCTGGTAGTAACGACTCCAGTATTTTTTGATGTTGTCAGCTCCTGCGGACAAATGTGAAGCCATTAAATGGGATTTAGGGAGTTTAACTTTATTTCATTCTGGTACAAAAAGTCCTTCAGAGTTGTGCGTAACTTATTCACGTGCCAATCCTCTTATATCCAGACCTTTCCAAATAAAGCTGACAGAGAAACCAGGTTTTGTGTTTGCTCGGTCTGATTAAGAGGAAGAATATTTGCTGGTTTAGTTTGGACACTAAACAGCACCTACTGTACTCTAACCACAAATATCTCCATAAACGTGATATACTGTCATGACTTGAATAAAAGAGTGCGGTCTGATTCACAGCCTGAATCATTTCCTGACAAAATATGAAAATCTAACTGTAATAACAGCAACGATCTGGCGCCTGCAGTCGAATTGACGGGTTAGGCACAGAGAAAACTATTATGCTCCACTACTTCCAAGGTTCATAAACTGACTTGCAGATGTGCTATAGTGCTATAGTTCTTGTTTTGCTGATTGCTGGCCCAAATGAACAAATTAGTTTGCGCGGCTGTTTTTTGTTCCATTTCCTCAAACAATGTTACACTTCAATCAAAAAACCTGGAGCGATGTACTGTCTGGATTGTGAATCCCAATTATGGCTGCTTATGTTCTAACAGTGTTGTGATTTGTGATTTTTATTAACAAACCCTCCCTGTCAAGAGGCCTTCTCACACCAAGCCTCAGTTTTCAAAACAAGAATGCTGCAAAACCTGGTTTCATGTAGCTGCCGTGCAGGCTACCTGTAAAAAGGCCCAGCAATGGTGTCATTGTTTGTTCCACGGCACGTATAGAAAAGTTTGCGCTGACAGCCCGATGAGAGCATCTGATGTCACTCCCTCTCCAAGATGCTGACAAATCCCGATATACCAGTCACATCCTCCACGTTACTCATGCTGCTTTAACACTGGGACATCTTGCTCCTTTGTTGTGACTGTTGGAATCCTTTGTGACTGACTGAACACGAGCTGACCTCAGTCTCTGCCCTTAACAAGAAGACTACTTAAGAGATCTTCTGCAGATACAGAAATTTCCCCTCCAAATTAAAACGAGTGGAGAATTTGACATATTTTCACGGAAGAACCACCCGTGTGGAACCTGTTTTCAGCTCCGACATCTTGAACGGATTGCAAAAAAAACAAAAAACACACCTTCTTTCATGCTTTATCAAGTTAATGAAATGGCCTTTTCGTGTTTTCCAGTAATTTCTTTTGACAAACGCACATATTGCAAGCCCCCGCAACTGTGGAATTACACAAGTTTCTAACACATGTTGGAGGACGACGTGTAATTTGTTCAGCAGGGTTGCACTTTATCTGGTTAAAATTATCCTCCTCCATCTGCTGAGGTTACTTCCTCTGAAATCTTGTGATCTGTTGTTTTGTTATTGTTGCTCATAGTAAGGTAATTGCCAAGGAGTGACGAAGTGTGAGGCTGGCAAATGTTTTAAACATTACGAAGTGCTCTCGGTGACATTTACCTCCCTCCCCTCAAGCTCTCCCCCCCTTCCTTCATCCCCCACTCCCTCCGCTCACACCTCTCTCTGGAGTGGAAACCTATCAGACAAAGTGGCACTTGAGAGATTGACTAGGAAGTTTGTGTCATCTTTGTCTGGAAATGGTGGAATGTCCGGCACGGCTCAGTAAATCTTGTTGGCGGCTTCTGCCACCTATTGGTGACAGCGGGATAAAAATGAAGTCGGATGATTCTTTTGGGGGTGCTGTCAGAACTGCGACATCCCACGAATCAGACGCTCCCACATGACCTTCAGATGCTTTTCAGTTGGAGTTTAATGAATAACACAGTTTTTTCTCTGGGTTATTGATGCATTATTAAAGAATGTAAATATAATCAAAAACAAATGGATATGTGTTTGCACAGTTTCCAGCTAGAGACTTGATCTGTGCGTAAGAGCAGAAGTGTGAGTTTAATTTGCTGACTGTCCGATGGTCCATTTAAAAAATGACTCACTGCATTGTTTTCATCTGTTACTAATATGGCTACTGTTGAATGTCCTATGGTGGCTAATGGTACATCCATGGCTTATCTACGCGCTCAGCGACAAGGAACCAAACACATTTTTCGCCTTCGGGACAAAACCCGGCGAGGTCGGTGAGAACTGAGGGAGATCTCGTACGTTTGCTTACTTCTTAGAGGAATGAACTGGAGCCGAGGCACGAGTGAGGTGGAAAACACTTCAGCTGTTGAAACACCCATCAACCTGCAGTCTCAGCTGTGTGTCTTTAGAGTAAACAGTTCCTGTGTGAGGCCTGGCCCCAAACGCACATCAGCTCCCCTCAATTACGCACAGCACCGGCAATCCTGATGCTCAGAAATGTGGCACCTCTAAATATTTAAAACTAATTATCTGTGCTATTGCATAGAGATCATTTGGCCACGTCTTATTGGCCAAATTGCTTTTTGAAACGTCTGTGAGAGGAAAAAAAGCAAAGATTAATACGTTCATTATTATTGCACGTGCAAGATTTCCAAAGTCAACTATAAAACGTGGATTAGCTGTGCCTGTTTTTAATCTGTGTGCCATCTAGACAGAATTAACCCAACGTCAAAACCCCATGATTTTCACAAAACAATCTGTGTGATAACATATGTGGTCCTACGTAATAGTAATAAGGACCACATTGGATCTATAATGACCAATGTGTAGTTTTATTCAGATGTGCTCACATATTGCCAATAAAATTTTAGCGTATTTACAGCCAAATTCTACTAAATTACTTACATATGTGCATGTAACAAAATGCAATATTTTCACAACAAACTGTATTTAGTGTGTCGGTTCACATAGGCGATATCTTTTGGCCAAACATCTGAATCCCATCTAGATTCATGGTTCATATAGTTGAACATTCTGCCTCACTGAACCCATGTTGAGAAAAACTAAGGACAAAAACACATCTGCAAGCATTTCCCCCATGACGTGGTCAACCAGGAGCCGAGTTAGATCGTAGATAACAAGATTGAATATCACAGAATGTTTCAAGATAGTAAATGACAGCCAGAATTTACAATCTTATTAATAAATCAGAGCAACTAATTGCCTCCAACAGTCCCACCCTCGACAGCATCTCACGCATAGACATGCAGGCCAAAGGCCCGCAGCAGAACAAACACACCATACATTGTATAATGGTTCAGTTAGCACGGGCCCTGTTCACACGTTTGTTTTCAATCTGGTCCAAACGCCGCGCCACTGTCAGAGCGTCACATTACCATGACGACTGACAGAGCAAAAAAGAACTTGGTGCGGACCAGATTATCACTGTTGCATTCACGCTGACCCATCCGCACCGCACTAGGACCAAAATTTCAACTGGGTCGACCTAAATCCTGCTACATGAAAGCCCCCTAAGAAGCTAAGCTACTTTTGCGAGATGATGACGTTTTAACACAAGCACAATGACAAGAGCCTAATGAGCTATTTTAACAATGTTTCTGGAGGATGTTTTATCTGTGGATTGTACCAAAAACAGATGTTTTTGATGAATTTCACCACCCATCTCCTCAAACTAAATTCAATAGCAATGCTGGTTGCTGCCTGTGAACTGGATATATATATACACTTGCAAAAAAAGAAAATGTATTAATATACTGGTACTAAGGCAGATGGAACATTCTCAGAATACTGTGCGTGCAAAGGTTTACCACTCAAGGCACCAACAGAGAAAAAGCTGATTAGGGCCACTTCTCCATCAGCTGTCATTGTGTGGTGTTAATGAATACTGTGAAATGGTGTGTCTAGACCTGACGTCATGTCACTGTCCAGACAGACACACACACACAGACACAGACACACACACACATACACAGACACACACAGACCCAGACACACACAGACAGACAGACACACACACACACACACACACACACACTTTAACAGATCCTTTGCTGATTCCCCAGAGGTGCCCTTCCTACCTAATCCCCATACCTGACACCAGAATGGGAGCAAAATGACTGCCAGACAAAGGGACCAAATAGAAATTCTCAATGTCATTCAGCCAAAAACAAAAGCCTTCGATCACCTTTCAGATGAATACTTAGCTTGGCTGACTTATGAGTCCTAAATACAGCACAGAAGCAGCAGCACAGAATTGTTTTAGCATTCAATGGATGATTCCATTATACATTTTCCAAAGCAAAGCCAGCAGAACAGTTGATGAAAATTAAAGTTTGAACCATACGGTCACCAAACCATCAGAGTTACCTCAACATAAGCTGCTTTGAAGGACAGCTTGCGCTTATGAAAATCTGTTCTACACACCCGAGGCAAGGAGACTTAAAAATACATTACGAGGCTTAACAATAATACATGTTGCAGGTGCGCAGGTTACACGTGAGCCCGTGAAAATGTAACACGGGGGTCCTTCATTCAATGTTGATGGCAAACTACAAGGTTCGGTAAATTGGTGATCTACAGCTGCCGTGCGGTTCTTCATCTGGAATATTCTCTATATGGAATTTATCAGGAAGTTGTTATCTTCTGGAATAGTGATGCTGCTTTTATGATCCTGAAGTACATACAGCATTCCACAAGTGGCATTCCAAACTGTATCTTGCACCTTGTGTTTTTCCCAGTTATTTAATTTTTAACCTGGACCCAGAATCCCTTCTGGTTTCGTAGGCCCTGGATTCTCTCAATTTTGTGCTGAGCACTGGCCCTCTGCACCAGCTCTCTCCTCCATCTTTCCTCCACAGTACCTACTTTCCTTCTTGCACTTGTCTACTTCTATCCATCAGCTCACCGTTACCATACTAGCTTTAGCTGGTGTCCTTTCTCATTTTCCTTTAGGACCACCAACCTCTTACATGTCCCTCAGACAGTACAACCTCTTGTCCATTGAGCATGATCTCAGCTTATTCTGGAATAACCCGACATCTGCCTCACTTGTATCCATGTTTCCTTGATCTTGGCCTGCAGCCCTCTTCTCCATAAGGGGTGGTGCTTTTTATGGTTTATGCTGTTCTCAGTTTACTTTTGCAGTTGCATATATCAACCTCCTAGTCACAGCAATGGTCACAGTAGTTCAAACCACAAAAGTATTTCTTACAGGTTTTGGGGTTTAGAATACTACTGTCTGGCTGTCACAACTTGTTTTATTTTTCTACAATGCAAACTAAAGCAGGATAAAAGCAGCCTCTATAAAAGGAAAGGACAAAGAAAACAAAAAAGTAAGACAAGACTGAAATAAATCCCAAGTACTGAGGAGAAGGTATTACTGTAGAAATGTGTCGTTGAAAGGAGAATTTTAGTGCCAATTATTAAACTGTGTTACTGGATTATTGCAACAATCAGCTCTGCTAACTCTAAATTACAAAAACTTCTACTGAAACTGTAGGAAAGGTCAGGAAAACAAATGGTTTGCGGATGAAAGCACTTCAGGTGAGTCGGGAGCCAACACTTGACCTCTTCCACATAAAAAGGTGAGCCGGTTGTGGCACCAGTTACATGCATGTTTAAGGTGCGACACAATATATTGCTTCTTGTACAGAGAATAAGTAGAAGGGCTGTCTGCTGCACTAGAGCCGCGCAAAAACTCTTTTGAAGTGTCTTGACGTGATATACTCTCCAATTTTGTAGCACCCTTGTTGGTGGTCCACTGGTGCCTCTGTGTGCGTGTGTGTGCTCACGTGTTTTTCACCTTTTCACAGAAGAAAGTGTGGGTGGATTTCTCACAGCCTGCACCTGTTTCCTCTACTGCTAGAAAAAAAACATTTGATGATCAGAAAAACTATTTTCTTGCGTCACTGCACTGCTTGCTGTGTAGGAAGGGACGGTAGAAAAGTATCCCTCTCTCAAGTCTCCCTTTAAGGTCTGGAAGCCTCCCACAACATTTGCTCTGTTTACGTATTTCCTTACGAGATCCCTCGCCTGTGCTTATTACGGCTTCCTAGAGTGCTCTACATTTTCCAGGAACAACGGTCTGCAGTTTATACAGCCTCTTTGATAAACATCAACAGGTCTGACGTCTGTACGCGAATGTGACTCTGTAACGCTGAAAGATTATGCGAACGGAGCGCAAAAAAAAAAAAAACCTTATACGTCAGGTCAGAACAGGTGTAAAAAAACAAAAACAGAAACCACAAATAAAGCTTTTTTTTAAGCATCACGTTAAGAACACTACTCAAAACAGGTTTTACGCAAAAAAGGTTACAATGGGAAAAAAGTGAAAATCAGCCTGTTTTTATGTTCATGTTTAGCATGTGTTTCTTACCTCCAAGCTCTTTTACATTCAGGATGGCATTAGGAAATGGCACTGCTTTGATGCTGAAACCTGACAGGAAGATAAAACAACTCTGTTATTGCACTGACATAGAAACTGCTGTATAACATGGTTATAGCAAGAAATGAAACTGCTTCTATAACATGGTCAGAGCAAGAAATCCCAAAATGACAAGAGGGGGCATGGAACCAATGAGGGAAGAGATTTAATGCTGCTCTAATTCTGCTGAACTGGACCAACAGGAATTCCTCCACTTTAAACATTCGCTAACAGGAGGAGAACTGAGCAGAACAACGATTATGGCTTTTCCAAATATTTAAAATATCAGTTTTAAGTGTAAGCAGGTTATATCAGAAATCGTGACACAATAAATATAATAAAACAGGAGATTTCCTCTTTAGTCTTTACTATACTCACAATGCTGACAGCTAAATCTCAGTCAGACAAGTTGCTGCTGTAATTCTCTGCTAAGGTAAGCAATCGATGCATTTAACAGATGTTCATCCTTAAACCAGCCACTGCCGCAAACACACTAATGGCTACAAGCAGCAGGTTTGTGGATAGTTTATATTGAGTTTCTACAGGTGAAAGTGCACAGTGAGTAAATTGTGGCGGCCTTCTGTGAAAGCTCAAAACTGATTGATGACATAACCAGGAGAGGGAAGAGAAATCCTCTTGTCCTGGAGGGATTGCATGCAAGGAAAACAGTTTGAATGCAAATAAGTATGACGTGCTAAACCTAAAGCCTCTTGTTATGGACAAATTAAACACTGATGCTGAGAATTGGCTCCTGGTACATCATTCTTTAACATTAATGGACACACCTGCTAACACGCTTGCTTGCGGGATTATTTGTACGTACCCGTTGTTGGTACGATGCCATCGCTGGCCTCGCTGCAGAGCCGGGACAGCAGGCTCGTCTTTCCTGCACCTGTCAGGCCAATGCAAACAACATCATATTCTGGCCTTGGTGGTGGGGGTCCTTTACAGCACAGCGTCCGAAAACACTATAAAAAAACATGTAAAAGAAAATCCATTTATAATCCAGATATTACAGTGATTCAAAAACAAATCCAACAAAATGTTCAGCTCCAGCCACACATCAAACCACAGCATTTGACTTCCAGATATGTTGAAACTTTAGAGTGATTCAGTCACACATGGCATTAGTCCCACTCTGGATGGAGCTTCTCTCATATCTATAAAACTTGACAATACACAAATGACTTCAATCATGATGCATCAGAGAGGGATAAAACACAAATGGAAGCCTGTCAGAAATGGAAATACACTAGAGCACCTCCAGTGTAGCAGTTCTGCATAGCTAAATGTTGATGCAATGAAGGGGGGGGACTTTTCAAAACTTCCAAGAAGACCAGACAGGTTATTGATGAGGAGTGGAGAGATCTGCTGACCATCACATGCAGATACAAAGATGTATCAGGAGTACAAAAACCAGCCTGAGCAAGGATAACACACACACACACACACACACACACACACACACACACACACACGCAAGCACGCACAGACACGATCACATTTCAGGTTAAATAACAGCACCACAAGAATGCCTGATAGTCGTTTCAGCGAACAGCCCAGTTCAACACAGTTACTCTGCTCAATCACAGACTGACAGGAAGGAAAACACAGGCGCGAGTGTACATGAACTGCTTCTCCAGGTGTGCACGGGTATGCTATTACTAATGTATACCTCACTGGTGAGAAACAGAGATGAAGAAATGAGCGGGTTAAACAAATAATATGCTCTCACACTGTGTCTTTGTCAAAGGAGGGAAGCAGTGAAATTCCGACTCTAAAAGTATTTTTCGCTCCATTCAACTTCATTTGGGAATTAATGAAACAAATTAGGTGAAACATTACTCAGATATTGACAAAGCTATTGATTAATCCAAGCTGGGCAGAAACAGGAGCCCAACGGGGAGCGCAGCCTCGACTCTCCGCCACATCCCCAGATGTCAGTGACCACCAGGGTCAGCTTTTAGAGCCATGCCAAAACAGAGCTGCCATTTGATGGAGATGTGGGGAATCTGCCTCAACAGAACCAGACGACAGCGAGGCAACCTGACCCCCCCGACTCTTCAGTGAACTCTCAAACAGGAAATAGGCTCCACTTCCACAGAAATGGCACAGTCAGAAAGGCACATATAGGTTGAGGAAACGTGTGGAAAGTCAAGGTTATTCTTTTATCTATGTGGAAAAGGACACCCCAGATGGGAGAGAAAGAAAGAAAGAAAGAACCGGCTCCGACGACCAGATCATCCATACAGAGCACATGCTTTAGATGAGTTACCAAAGGAGCATCCAGGGCATGACCCTGGGGTCCCCGTGTACACAGCGGCCACTGTGTGTGTGAGAGAGACGGAGATGGGAGCACCCACCTCTGGCCCTCATTGACAGCCCAAGATTGACGAGGAGAGTCTGCTCAAAAGGCTCACAGGAGAAAAATAAATATCACCAAAGCCCTTTGCTTACCCTAAGTCATGCCCCTGTCCTTTTAACCACAAACTTTGGGAGACAAGGGAGATCCCAAATGAGACTGTTCCGCCATAGCTCATGCTCCAGCACTATTGACAGACATTTCCTGAATTTGGTGATTAGGCATTAAATGAAAGAAACTCGTACCACTCCACACAAAAAAAGCATTAAATGGAAAAGTGACAATAAAAAAAAAAATCAATGATTAAAAATAAGGGGGAAATTACATGTTTGATCACTAGAAACTCATCCAACAGAATAGTACGAATACTATAATAGTGGTATTTTTTAACAATCTCCCAAACTCCCTGATGTTTTAAGAGAACATTGCAACACACTCCTCTGTAGATGGCTGCCATAGGGCGCCTTGCCCTAGCAGTAGTAAAAACATGGTGATGACAGCGGGATTTTCCAAGAAAACATTTTTTGTGGTCAGGAGCGAGTGCTACATGTGAGCCTTTACTTGGATGGGAACGCTGCAGTCCATCTCCAGGAAAAGCTGCAAAGCTGAACCGGGCAGCATAAACACGAGAAGAAATGCGTGTTTGACTGACTGAAGATGCAGGCGGCGTCTTTACAGTCTTAACTAGGACAACCTCTTTGTTTCACATTTATGATCAATATCCTGATGGACTGTCCCAGGAAATATCAATAGATTCTGCTTGAGCCCCATAACAAGAGCATCAACCAGTGTTTAGTTTAGAATATGAAAAACAGCTATACATCGATCTGTACATTATTACAGCTGGGTCGTTGATTCAATTTACATTTTTGGAGTGGAATTAAGAGATCCGCCTTATCTAGAGCTTCTCACCTCATTCACCTCTGTGAGGATGCATTCACTACGTGTGTTTAACCAACTCAAATTGGATAAACACGCTGTATATTTCCACCAGCCTGTCCTAAGACCAGCAATGGTGCTAATGTTTGTTTACATCTGCAGTGTCGTATTTCCACTGCCTCCTATATGGCAGCAGACCGAAGAGCAACCGGCCGCAACCACCGGGCCTTTGCGCAAGCCGGTGTATCAGGATTTCCCAACAACAGTGGAAAAAAAAACAAGAGGGAAGGAGAAAAGGGAAAGGACATCTGAGACACCTGCCTCTACAGTCATACCCGCCACACAGGGCGCGGACGGGCTGTTTTTATTTTTCCAGACCAAGTGTCGGGACAACACTTGTGAGCATGGCTCACTCTTGACCTTTGGAAATGACACTCCTTTATATGGGCATCCCACCGGAGGATTGGCGCTAGCAGATATGTGTGTAATACACACTGGCTACAGTCATAACATAAGCCTGCAAAACCAGGGGTACGTGGAGGGTGGGGGTGGAGGGAAGCTGCCTGGCCAGTGGAAGATATGGTGGAGGGAGTAAGAAGAGCTGGAGGGGATGTCCAGGCGAAGGGGGAGGGGATGCCATTCATTCATTTATTCATCCATCCTCATTCATCTTCCCTCTCCTTGTTGTTGTTATTTGCCGCTTTGAAGTCGGGGGGGGTGCGCACACGGTGGGGCACAATGTGGTTCAGTACAGTGAGGGAAGGGGGTGTGTGGGGTTCCCCGCATGCCATTCTCGTTAAAGGGCTAAGGGAGACATGCTAGACACACAAGGGACTCGCTGGACTTTTCCCATGCATAATCGTTAACAGTTCGAGTGACACGGGGTCGTTGGTTCCATCCCAGAGCCCTCCATACTCCATGGTAAAGTGTCCTTGAGCAAGACATTGATTCAAGACAGAGAAATATAAAGAAAACGGAACAGAACCCTGCGAGTTAGTCCAGGCCACCAGTGTGAGCGGGAGGATGCGGACAAGCATGGTCAATGGTTTTGATGAGTTACCGTTGTTTGCCGTCACTACTTTCTCTGCCCTTTTTCACCACCGCTGCTCCCACCCCCGACATAAAGCAAGATATTTTCCTCCCTCGTGCGAGATGAGCCCGGAGGAGGATGCTTGTTGCCACAGGCAAAAAATGACTCATTTCATAATGGAACGTTAACAAAGACAATACAGCTCTGGCAGCAGGCAGTGTGATGTTAAGTCATAGGTAGCCACTGATGAAATGCAAGACTTCAACAACGATTACCGCTTAAAAAAAACATTTGCCATGATCCCAAACATGAGCATACACACAGAGGCATAAAAAGAGAAGGAGCACGCTGGGACATTTATTTATTTAATATTGAATGGGAAAATAGAAGGTAGTGGACTCTCCCACAAGTATTTGTAATTTCAGCATGGTCATTTTTGACGGTGTGGCAGACCCCGACAGACACGGGCGCATAAAATGTCCTTCTCAGCTCAGCATACTGTCTGCTAAAGGAGACTGTGCCTGACAAAACGGGCCCACAATCTATTATTCCTGTGCGTCTGCATACGAGGAGGCCCTGTATTAAAGCTGATTTGCTTGTCACAGTTCCACAGACACACCATCCCCTTTATTCTGAAACATCTGCTCGCTCTCCCTCCATCACTATCACACCCACTAGCCCATTCATTCATCCCACTCATGTCTGTCTGACCCTGGTTTCAGCTCCGACACTATTGCACTGACGCTAAGGTGTCTGGACAAGGAGACAAGCTTGAAAACACACACACACACAGAATTAAGGAGTGAAGTTAGAGCGCCCCCCGGCGGCCTGTCGGAACACGGTGCATTTCACACTGCAGAGGAAGAGGTGATGTGCTGTCGTAACTCGGTTACTTTAATCAAAAACACACAATGCACTGATAAAGGTCAAAAATCAAAACAGACACAAATGTAATCATCAATATCAAACACCAGAATATTCCCCACAAAAGAAAAGCAGATGAGCGCCTCTACTTGGGGCTGCAAGGGGTACTATCAGGTGATGTGACAGACCATAGAGAAACAAGCAAGACTGGTCTTACTGGGTTATGGGTCAAGATTATTAAATAACAGCCTCTAATGATTCTATTGCCCCAATTCCCAGCTCCCTTCCCCTTTCTTGTAAGTGGCTTCAACGCTGGGCTGCTCCTGTCTGGTCTGACATGGGAGCTTGTGACCCTGCGTAGTTGAGGAGGGGAACAGATCAAAGGCGGCTGCGCAGCTTTGGGAAAACATTTAGGCCGAGAGGGGACGGGATATCTGTCAGGAAGACTTTCCCACTGGGCCCGGGGATCAGGTTACCCACCGAAAACAGCAACATGAAAAAGGAGGCGATGCTAATTCACATACATGGGGCTGTCTGGTCAACCACCAATAGAGCACGAATGATGCATCGCTGCTTCGTTCCATCTCTCTTTCTGCCAAAGGTAAGCTAAAAGCCCATGCCCCCCCCCATTCATTACACACACACACACACACACAGACACACACACACAGACACACACAGACACACACACACAGACACACACACACACTTCTGTGCAGCAGCACTACAACCCTCCTCCACAGCCCATCACCCCAAAAACACTCCAACTTCATCACAGAGGATTAACAGGAAACCTTGACATGACCCATTGTTAGGGAGGCAAAGGGGGCTTGGGTGGTTTTGCCACCCCGGATGGTTCCCCTTATTTTTGCACATTCGTTGCAATGCTTTCAGAGAAGGAGACAAGGGGTGGGGGTTTCACAGATTTTAACCAACTTCAACGTATGTAAATGCACAACCACTTCCACAGCTTGGAACACGGTCTGGCGGTGGGAAGTGTCTTTTAGGGAACAGTAGAGGCTAAGATATGGAGGTCGGTGAGGAATAAGAGTGTGTGTGCAATTGTGTGTGTGTGTTGGGGGTGGTGTAGCGGGATAAAGTCTGTTCACGATGAAGATAGCATACATGTGTATGTGTGCATTTGTGTGGCAGGGGGATGGGGGTCGGGCGATGCTGTAAATCTTCGTGTCACTGACAGGAAGACTGTTCCATAAATCTGACCAACACTAATTTGATGGGAGGCTGTGTCCGTCTGGACAGGGACCAGTCTAGACAGTTCTATTGAGGGGTCCTACAGAGTACCCCTGTTTGTTTCTAACACCATCTGCAAGTAGCACTGCAAGTGTCTGCTGTCACAGTTCACATGCATACACGCTGAGTCCACAGTGGATCAGTGTATCAGTGCTGTGAAACATCTACCAGTTTGACTGGAACAGTTTATCATTAAGAATTTTCCATATAATTGGAATTTAGTTATTTTCCTCACAGTAAATACAACCCAACAGTTGTATGCAAATGGTTCCGTCATTTGTCAACCTAATGGCGTACTGAATACTGGCCACCAGCTGAATATCATAACAATCTGATAGAACACATTATTAAATTAAAGAAAAAGATGCACTAAAAGCTCGATATACCACGACACCACTGGAATCTTAATGTGCATTTCAGTATTTTTGAAGAATGTAATCGCTCAGAAGAAGGTCACTCATAACAAGTATAGAAGATAATGGATCAGATAATCTATGCAGCAGGTCTGCTACACATGCTGAGGGGGCTCAAGGGCCACGGCCCGGAGTCACCCCCCCTGCCCGACACATTTATCTGTCTGGAGCCTACCTTGGAGCTCCTGTGTATTTCGTGACATTTACTGGAAAAGTACATTAGGCAGAAGAGCGGAGGGACAGCATTAGGGGGCCCATCCTCAGAACTGGCTTTATATTGGGCTTGTTTTGTTAAAAGAAAGCCAGATTGGGGTGCTAGGAAGGCAGCTGCATTCAAGAACAGGAGACACCTTTGCTCCACGGGGCATCTGAGCGGTCCGTAAGCTCGGAATTGAGGCAGTGCAGTTGGATTTAGGGAATGGTATACAAACCTACAGAATTTGAAAGAATTATTAACTTGGTTGTGTTACATGTTGTTGGCAATCACCTTGGTTTGCTGGGCACAGTGTAGGGTAAAAAATGTTTTTCTGCACCCATGTAGAGGATCAAAGCTTGAGGGGCCCCCTTTTGAAGGCCCTGAAACCAGTGTGCAGGGACCACAGGGGGTGGGGGGCGCCCCATCTCATAGACATAAAAAGGATGGGTGAATAGGGAGGGCACTTGTCCCACTTACATCAGTTATGGCACATTTTCATACAGCATCCAACCATCGACGACTAACTAAAAATTCAATAAATAAAAACCTTCGGGCCCCCGATCTCCCCAAAACAAGTGTGGGAACATTTCAAGCTTGACGACGTCGTCGTAAAAAGTGAAAGAATTCTCTTCAACCATTCCTAAACTCTTATAGGTGGGGACCAACTGAACAATAAATCTGTTTTCATATATAGTGCAGGAGCTGAGAATGTGGGTGATGAGTGGGGAGAGCCAATTCGTTAAGCCCCTTCAATGCCGGAATGATCTAAGAAGAGTATGGAAACTGTGTTTGTCCTATGATGAAGAGAATATGACCAAAAAGATCATTAGTTACAGAATTGTTTAACACAACAAAGCGTGTAAAGTCATATGAAACAGAAAAGCATTTGGAGACTGACAACAAGCCAGAGGCAGAGAGAGCATTCCCTCCTTTGACAGACCCTGATGGATAACAGATAGGCCTCTGGAGACGTTTGAGAGAAAGAAAATGGAAAAGCCATTATTAGGAGTGAACGACAAATAGTGAAATCAAGAAGAGATCAGAGGGACATTTCCAGGAAAGGGAGGATCAAGACCCCTGAGGACTGTTGGGCATTAAGGGAGCACCACAGTTTTAGGTGGTATAACAAGAATTAGTCACAACACATCTGCAACAGCTGGATTCCCAAGCTGTTGCAATCATAGTGATGTGCTGTGAAACTTAGATCATGGCTTTTTGGGCATTTTTCACTGGACTACAGAGTTCCAGAGAAAAACCCACAAAGGTGTTACTGGAACTCATGCTACCTAGTTAGTGGACTATAATGGAAATCTAGTGGGCCTATTTGAAGGAAGGGAAATTGCCCTCTTCCTGCATGTCATTCTTTCCTGGAGCTGGTGTTCCTCTTTCCATATAAAATGGGTTTTGCATTTTGCCTCAGCTATCCTCAGCTAGCGTTATGACAACGTGGCTAAATTAAATAATGTTTTGGTCAGAGACCCACCCCAATGTTCAACCAGTCACCATAACTCCTAAAATCAGCTTATTATAAACACTTCATGAAGCACAGCTTACGTGTCTGCGTGCAAACACCCTGTCATACCGCCTCAGAGATTTTATGTCAGTGTTCAGATGGATCGTGTCCAGTTCAGACAGATTCCACAGCTGAAAAGAGCCTGTTTCCAAAGTGCATTTAAGTATCCTCCTGTGAGTAAATGTATGTTTCCCCCATAAGATCATTTATCTGCTAAATAAATACATAATGAAAAAAAATCTTCATATTTGTGGCTGCGACTTCAACTTCAGTTAAATCACAACACAGAACAGAGGACAACTGACTCTCTGCAGATTTTAATTTTTCTCCTAAAAACCAGAAAACTGACACTTATTATCAGAATTGTTTTCATCAGGTGGGAGTTCAGGTCTGGGAAACGGGTCTTCTTAGATTTTTGGGGCTCTTCGGCGTATTTGTCGGAAGTTGACCAGACGCATTGTTTTAACCTTTGTCGGAGGGGCGTCGGTCTGATTCCCAGAGTCAGACTGAGTAAAGGATTAAACGACTTCAATGGGCCTTCATTAAGCACAGTTAGTGTCAACAGTTAATTATGCAAATGAGGAGACCCGTCATGTGGTCCGTGGCCTCTCCTTTCACGCTACATACTATAAAGTACCACCATGCTGACACTCGTGCATACACACAGCACAAGGTACATGCAGCACATTCACTTTCGCTGTGTGCCCTCCGCACATTGGTTTTTTTCCCCCCTCACTCATTCCTCATCAGCAATCTGGAATGGAGCATTATGGTGCCAATACATAAATGAAGACCGATGAGGCCCCCCCCCAAGATCCAGTGGCTATTATTGCCATCAAAAGAACCTCCGGAAGGTTCTTGCTGGGTGAAGCTGAAAGCCAACTGAGTTCTCGTCGTCACAAACGGGGAGCGGGGGGGGGGTGGCGCCGCCCCCTCCAAAACAAAATGGATGGAGAAAACAATAACTTGCATCCAAACAGTCAATTAGGCAAAAAATGCATGACATGCATGTCAGCGCCACAGACGTGGTGATGGCGGCCATTTCACCTCTCTGCCTCACATCTGCGCAGCCCTGAATTTGAAAGGTTGTATCAGTAATTAATAATCAGACCCTTCGGGCCCCTCGGTCAAAGCCCGTTGCTCAATGCTTGATCTCAGTCGGTCGAGCAAAGGCCGCATTTTGAAGGAAGTATTTCTAAAATCTCATAAAGTTTAGAGAATTTAACTTTATTTGCCATTGGCAGCACATCAATGTTTGCCGTTTTCCTTTTAACAAGCTACCTGAAAGGCTACAGTCTCAAAGCGATTATATAAGAGTAAATCCAAAGCAGACCGCGGCCTCTCGCGGCCTGGTCAGACAACACCGTGTCATACAGATGTTTCACATTCTCCTGACAGGAGTCAAAACATCTCACTGCAGCAGCCATTTCTGGCTCATCACGTTATTATTCCCAGCGAACGGATGGACGGTGCTGGTGTTCATTTATCGAGCGTGGTAACTGATACCACCTCATATCTACGCCGCACTTTCGCTTTAGAAAGTGTGCCGCGAAACACGCGTCACTGTTTCCAAGCACACATGCACTAAAGATGGTGGGTGAGAACACGATACAAGTAGTGCAACTAAATGCCACACAGGGAGCATTCGGCTGGAGCCGATGGACTCCACATGTCCTTCCTATTTTAAAATTAACAGAAGACATCATGAAACGCATCTCGTCCTTTAACCAGAAGGAAAAACCCTGCGAGCAGTGCTGTCAGCACATCTCATAAATCAATCCTCACATTTCCGCACATGCAAATACCAAATATTCAAAAACCAAACACAAGTAACCTTTTTTGTTCTGAAGGACCACACAGGTCGGGCTTCTGTGATCCAAGCGACAGATAATACACTGCAGATTATGAATAATCTGAAATAACTGGCATCATAACCCGAACCGCGAAGAGCCCAAACGTGCTCGCCACACGAGCTGAGGCTGGTGGATGGATGTGCACATGGCACTATTGCGCAAAGGCGCATCATAAATGAGTGAGCACAGAGGGAAGCATTTACTCAAAGACAGGAAAGAACAGGGGCCAGTTGTGCCATGATCCATCACAGACGCCTGCATGATGCTCTGCAGCTCGACCTGACTCATCCTAAGATCCTCCCGAGGTCCAACAACACTCTAACATCGCGGAGACCTCAAACAATCGGCTTAACAAAAAGCATCTGATGTTAACCTGCTTGTAGATCCATTTCAGAAGGCTAAATTATCTTCAACTGCTGCCCAGCCCTGAAGCTGCTGAAGAACTGAGAATGTTTTCTCCACGAGGGCTGAAAAGTGAGGTTCCACCATTATTAGAAGGCTTTGTGACACAGTTTAATGGAGTGAGGGGAAATTCTTTCAGGGCTTAATCACTGATGATGCACCGGGTTTAAAATACTCACTCTTTTTCTGTTTTTTGTTTAAAAGCCCGAAAACAACTGCACATAATGGAAAAAAACACCAATCCAATTAGACCACCAGTTCAATTCTTTCAGTTGATTATTTTTTATTTTTTTTATGGTTTTGCATGTCAGTGCATAAAATTCACCAGTTTGACTGTGCAGCTCGAGGTTTGTGAGCAAGATTTTACGACCACAAAAACCACACTGAAGAATGATCATCCAGCATTTTCAGACATTCTAATAAAATCAAAGTTTACTGGCTTCATGTGAGAAAAAAAAAAAAATCTAGTTTTCAAACGGACCGAATCCAATGTTCCTCCAGTCTGATATAGAATAAGTGATCACGGGCAGCATTAAAGATCCCCGACCTCTGCAACAGGAGGGATCTAATCAGTTACTGCATGGCACCACCCAGAGGATGCTCGAGTGCATTTCTGAGGACAGCACGTTGAGCCTTGAGAGAAATGAAAGGCAGGTCAAAGGCAGATGATGGTTAAATCCAGGAAACCACCCCAGAAAACAAACTATTAAAAAAAGGCATGAGGAACGCAGGAGGAATGTTTGAGGTGAGGTGGTTGAGAACAAGAAACAGATGAATTTAGACACAAACAAGGTAAAATCAGGAGAAAATCCAACATTTCGTAAATAAAAATATACTAAAAACATCTAAGATAGCAGCTATTTTTAAGGACAGTAAAAGAAAATCAAGAGAAGCAAATGTACAGCAACATTCCCATCACAGAATCCTGACAGTTGGGTTGGAATATTGGACTATTCACACGTTTCCATCTGTGTCAGAACACGTTGTTCTGAATGGAGAGGTCACCAGAGAGATCAGTGAGTTCAGGTCCAGCGAGTATGGCAGGAAAACTAAAGCAGTTTTAAACTTACTGCCAATTACACAAAGTAATCAGAGACTCCCAGAGATTCCAAGGCAACATTTTGTGTTTCACATACAGTTTTGTCAAGAAGTCAACTGCATTTCTTTGGCCTGTTCCTGTACACACACACTGGAAGATTAGCAAATGTGCTGCTGATGCTGAGACTGCTGACAGAAGACTGAATGAATAATAGCGAGTCAAAGCTGCAAGACAAAAGTCACAGCCAGAATCTCTCGAAAACCAAACAGATCCGAGGCCGAGTGAAACACCAGTGCTTGCTTTTTTCTGGTGCCTATCCAAATCTTTCAATATAAAATAACTTCAGACACACAAAACCTGCTATAAATTAAAATATAGACATATAAACTATATAAATAACTATATAAATTAAGAGAGAGTTCTGATTTAATCTGCTTTGGATACTCTGAAAACCTAAACCTCGTAGCTGAACTCAGCACAGACTTATCTAGGTGATTGTAGAATCACTGTTGATATTGATGAACCGAGTTCAGCTTCCTTCCCTGTTGTTGAACTGCTCATCAATGGCCGCCAGAGGGCGCCATCGCTCCACCAATATTTACCGTACTCCTTCAAAGGCACCAAACAAGTTCAGGCAGTGTTTCCTTATTAGTACAGCATTAAAAAGTCTGCTGGGACAGAGATGCAGCAATATGGTGTGGGGAAGGCCAAAATTACAGCTGAGGAATGTGAGCAATGAGCTGAATCTGTGGGGATAGTTTGGTAAACACTGATGTAGAAGAAACACTGAGGACGCCGACGCCTCAAACGGTCTGTGAGGAGTTTATTTTTTAACTAATTTTGCAAATTGTCTGAAGAAGAGCAATAGGACCTGCTTTCAGACATAAATGCTGAAATAGTAACTGGAGCACCTAACACCAGCTCCCCTGTCACAGTTAGGAGTCCTTCAACGTCAAGACAAGTGTAGCTGCTCTTCAGAAGTGAGACAGAGACACCCAGTAGGTAGAAGACAAATAGAGGAGCTTTCATGAATAGAGCAACGCGTTCAAAAGGGATTATTTCAGGGTCATCTTTATAGAGCACAAATCACACCAAATTAATGTGATACTGTGAATCATCTCCATGGATTCCTGGTGCTGATTATGAAAGAAGAGACACTCAGGCACTCATGTCTTGTGGAAATCCCCATGACAACCAGGTCCCGATCATATCATACAGGTATCACACACACATTTTTACTCGGTCTTTTGTGCAACTTAAGAGAACAAACTCTGCTGCAGGTACTGCGACCATAGTGCAATCGCACCAAAACCGGGACTTTAAAAACACGCATGGGTGCTTCATCAGTGCCGCAACTGTACAACAATTCAACGGGAATGATCACTGCATCATATTTGCCACTAGGAAGGATGTGGCCCTTAAAAAAAACCCTGCACTGAGTTCCTGGTATACACGGTGCACAAAGGCTGGAGAGCCAATACACCTCCAGTGGGAAGTTGTCCTTTGTACTTTCTCAAACACCCAGAGATAAATTCCACGACAAAATGTCCTTGACACGTCAAAGCGGAATCCAAAAGGCCTGGTACTGGCGTCTGAGGAAACCGTACCTGATAGCGGCTGTTGACCTTTGGCGATCTCATTACTCATCACATCACTGAGCCGTGTGGTTATTTTTTTTTTTATAAGGTGGAATACTTTTTCAGGATGGCGTCTCACTTCCTGCCTTTCAGAAATAAAAGCGATTCCCAGGAGGTCGCGATCCAACGCTGTGCTGAATTTAAACCCACATCAGCCAAGAAATGACCGGTAAGAGCGGAGCAGCCAACATCTTGGTGCCCACCGAATTAAAAAAAAAAGAGACTTGAGAAGAATCTGCCCTAAAAACGAGACGATGTGACAAATTTGTAACGCTCTAAGGTGTTTAAACTCACAGACGTTCCAACAACGTTTCATGAACAGGCCTGCAAAGTGCATCCAGAAAACTGGCAGAATTCCCTTACTGCTCATTCCCGCCTGATGGAGGTGATCTCTACTTTGAGATAAAACTCCAGACGGCCGTAAAAGCGCAACAGGTCGTTACCATAGCAACCCCAGTTCGCGCCGTAAGGTTTCATTCCAAATTCAAGCCTGACCCAGCCCGGAGCGCTTCGGTGTAAATGATGTGGCGCGGGCCTGACGAGCGGAGCCGGAGCCGTTTTCCGCTCCATTAATGACATAATGAGGCGAATGTGGAGGGCCTAATACGTTCACGTAGGCCCTTTATGGTTCCCACAAAGAACCTCTTCATCACACAGGAGGAGCGGTAACTATGGCACCCGGAGCACGCCATATTTCACGCTGTCATCCATATTCAGTTGATCGCTGGATAGTTTTCCCCCCTCCTGCGTTATAGCTGAGGTGGCGTGAGTGGTTAATAATTATAGCACGTTACGGCAACTGAGCCTAAACACGAACACGCGAGTGTCCAGGCTCCGCAGTCTGAATGCACGAGGAAATATTACCTAGACTGAAGACCACGAGGCCTGCAACATTAGCGGGTTGATTAATTTTTAACTAAATTAATTCTCATGCTCTAAAATTCAGTTCCCTCCAGTTTGAACTCACGCGCACGGACGTGAGCGACGGCGCTCCCCTCACGACCTGCGCCAAAGGCAGTGCGGAGCTGTTTGATGCTGCAAACAAAGTCGGCATTTCCAGGAAGTGTAAAGAAAAAACAGTGCAAGTGCGTCAGTGGAGAGAAAACCCCCCAAGGTGTGCGTCAATCCATGAAAAAGTTTGTGACAATCACCTTCAAAACGAGACCCGTCGGAGTTGCGGTTGATGGGAAGTTCAGTGCCCCTTTAAATATTTCAGTGGGTTACTGTTCACTGACCCTTCACTAGTTAGTCAGGCAATAACAGACCTGACAATGAACAACGTGACGCGCCCGGTTACAATATCACCATTTAAAGACGCTCGGGAAATAACAACTGTAAAAATAAAACCTCCAAACCTTCTTAAATCAATCTGAACGGGGTGCGCTGATATCACAGAGCCTGCAGATGAATGGGATCACAACTGTGCTGGATGCCTGAATTACCACCCTGCAGCCAGCACCTGCAGCTAGAGGGACTGGAGCCCTCCTCTTTTGTCAGGAACCTTCTTTAATCAAAGGCCGCCCCTGCTTTTTATGCCTAATTTACATCCCAGGGACGCTCCAGCTTTGCACCTCGGTGTGGTTGTAAACACCTACTTGAATGAATCGGTGTATTCTTCATTCAGGAGCCAGGCAACAGCCGAGCGCAGGCAGCTGCTGCTCGGTCGCCGCGTTGAAAAAAAAAAACAAAAAAAACAAAAATGCAACAAGAGCCGATTAAACTGCGACGAAACTAACAGCAATCGATCAGGCGCGCGCCCGAAGCAAAACGCCCGATGTCCTTTCAAGACTGACAGCGGCTGGCGTCCGTTTCCTTACCGTGTAAAGCCCGATCCTGCAGAGAGCGAGGCAGAGCTGCACATGCTCCGACATCGCACACGGCAACAGGCGTAACTCCCGGCAACAAACAAATAAAGCCCGTGGAGTGAGTGAACGGAGGAGCCGAAGAAGTCACCAACATGAGTCCAGCCCTTCGCCGTCAGCAGCCTGCACCTTTCATCTCCAGCACGGGCTTTTGCGGAGGGGAACCGTGAGTGTACAGATGCGCCAGATTAAAGGTCATCATGTGTGCGGTCCCCATGGTGATTCATTGGAAAAAAAAAAACACACATATACACATTCTCCAAGGATTGGCGGAGAGACACAAGCCTGAGATTAGTTTGCGAGATGTCCCTCCACAGAGATTAAGGGCTCAGTGACAACTAGGGATCCAAAATAAGACTACAAATTGGATTAGTCACCATTACCATCCCACACTCTGACCGTCCCGCATGCCCGACTCCGAAGAATGAAAACCGGAGCTCATTCACGAGGAGGAGGATGAAGGGATCAGCCACTGGAGCTTACCTGGACCGCTGGGATTTCAATAACAGTTATTGGACAATTTATCACAAGCCACCCGGGGAGAACCGTGAGTCATGAGCCCAGCGCGTTTAGCAGCGCGGCTAGTTGTGCGTGAACGGTAGCCTCGCTATTATTTAAGATCTAACGAGGGTTCATGTATAGATTCCGTCCTATTACTACGGGGGTTTGCCGGTTTTCTCGGCCAAAAGCCAACAGACAAACCGGACACGGGGCTGCTGTCAGGGAGGGATGGGTTGTTCAGGAATGTTGTTGTTCTCCAATAAGGTATTTCACACACCCTCGTTGCTGGACGATTCCATCCAAACAAAAAGGCTTCTCTCTTTTATTTTATTTTGCTTGCCTCCCGTATGCGAGGGGAAACGTGTTTGCCAGAACCACCCAGCTGTATCCCACAGGGGACACAGGGATCGTTTTATCTCAGCCAAGACAAGAAGATAAAGGGCGGGTACGCACAATATTTACACGTGCAATGTGCCGCTCACAAAAGAAATGCAGGAGCTGCATCGTACCGCTGTTCACCGCTGCACATGCAGACCTCGTGCAACTCATCCCTTCTACAGGAGACAGGAATGTAGGAAAGAAGGTGTAAACAGTGTAAACCAGAACAACCTTATTCCTAATTTGACTGATATAATCCATGTAGCACCATAATCCCAACATCGGTGTGCTGGCTCTAATGAAAAAGACTAGGGAGTCCAGTCATTGGAAGGGATTTCTGAGTATAGAAGAAGAAATTGATATCAAATTATGACCTAAAAAAAATGATGGGGTTGCTGATAATACCCAACTCTGGAATGAACACGTGATTTAATCCAACCCTAATCCCTGACTGCCAAAATATCACTGCGTGCCGCCAAGAATTCCCCATCAGTTTGCCTCCTGGTGCGTCCAGTGAAGCCTGGGACGACAAGCGGACAAAAACAATAAAGTCAGAACTCTCTCACTCACACACACACACACACGCTGACACCACCTGATGGCAGAAGGTAACCAAGACAGGAGTCAGATGACAACCACAGGGTCTCTGCTCGGGGTCTGGGACCTCTTCTCATCTGTCCCTTTACAATAAATACACAATAAAAATGTCCATTATTTATTATTCACTGAAGCATTTTGACCGTCTGGCCTTTTTAATGGACACGAATTATTAAAAGTCAGAGGAAAAGAGTGGCGGGGGACACAGGTAGAACTTCAAGATGGACTGAAAACAGCTGCTTGGACTGACACTTTGACCTCAGTAAGGTATTAATAGCAACAGCAGCTGGATATCTGCCTTCTCAGTGGATGACCCAGAGTATCCGAGTAACAACCATCAGTTGCTCAGAGTCCCAACCTCAGCAAAATGGACAAAGAAGACAAAAAGAAGCATTCATATCAAGTCAAGTCAGCTGATCAAGTCTCTCAAGTGTGGACCTTGTTGACCGCCTGCTTCCTGGGAGCCACCCAAGAGGGCAGGCAAGCCCGTGCAGAAACTGGCCTTCCAGTAATCAGCCTGGCCCGGACGCCGGCCACGGAGCGGGGCGCGCAGGTCTGACGCCCTCCGACTGTACGTGCCTGTCGCCACCCGTATTTGCCGCGCCATCGTTCAGATCTCAGATTAGAATCAAATACCCACAGTCGGTTAACCGCCGGCTGCAGCGAGGAAAAAAAAAAAAAAAAAAAAAAATCCCTCCGTTTCCTCTGAAACGTGTTGTCAAGATCGTGAAAGGCAGAGTGGCGTGGAGCCGCCCGGGTGTGGGGAAAAGAAGAAAACACGCGTTATAACCCTCTAGCTGTGTCATTACACGGAGACACGGAGCAGGCTCTGGAAGGTTTTTAGGAATTACAAGGAAGGAAAGGACCGTGGCTCTGGCCCCGCTTGAGTGCCAGCTCTCCAGCGTCTCACAGCGGGAGAAGAGGCCCCAGGCCTGTCCGGCCCCTGACTCCGGAGCCACAGCTGTCCTCAAGAACACCCCTGACCGCTCACGCCGGCGCTACGAGAGACCCCTGAGAGGAGCGCACGCGGCGCGGGTCAGGTCACAGCGGCGCTGGGAGCCACCCTGTCTTATCCACGCTTCTCCCGCGTATGCGCTTTCCCCTCTCCCGCTTGTTTGGGAAAAAAAATGCGCTTTCTGGTGCCTCCCGCTGGTCTGGAATCTCGGGGGCTGTTCACGGCGGGGCAGAAGTTCAAACTTCCGCTCGGTTCCAACACTTCTGAGTCAGGTCTTTAGACGCCGACGCCGTCCCCGGGGGCCCGTTATCAACCAGTTGATAACGGTGGGAGGACACCCCCTCCCGCACCAGTTACTCTGACATGACAGGACTTTCTATATGTTTACCCCCTCGGCCGTTCCCACAGAAAACCGTCGGAACGGTTTCCTTTTCCATTGTTGCCCTTTTTATAGCGGCACCCGTCCCGTTCCTGCCACGCGGGCCAAGGCCCAGTAACCTTGTTTCCAGTAACAAAGGTGTTCCTGGACCCTCCCAGACCAGAAGAACCCAGGGAACAATGGAGCAGAGACTTCAGCACGCAGACCCGGATCTGGATCCACCGGTCTGACACCAGTGGAGCCAGATCCAGGTAACCAGGACAAGGGGGGGGAGACACCTGGGAGAGAACACAGGAAGAACACAGAGCCAGGGGGGATACGAGGGGGGGCAGAAGGGACCAGGGGGAACAGGACGGACAGGGGGGGGGCAGGAGGGGCCGGTGGGGGAACAAGGGGGAACAGGAGGGACAGGGGGGGACCAGGGGGGCAGGAGGGAACAGGAGGGGACTAGGGGGGCAGGAGGAATGGGGGGACAGGAGAGACCAGGAAGGACCTGGAGGGACAGGGCGGACCAGGAGGGGGCCAGGGGGGGACCGGAGGGCCAGGGGGGGACCAGGGGGCTTCACTCACCAGATAATCCATGGACCAGCAGCGGGCAGTCCCAGCAGCACCTTGGAGCCTGGCGGAGGTGCCTCCTCGCTTCGCTACACCCCCGAGGTTGGACGCGTTCGGCCGCTCGTCGCTTCGTATTCCCCGCCTTTGGAACGCCACAGCGGAACAATCATTTAAAGAGAGAGAAAGAGGGTGAGGGTGAGGGGGTGAGGGGGGTGGGGGAGCGTCGCTGCGTCTGAACGCACCGTCCTGGTTCCCCGTCTCCGTCTTCTTAACCCAGTTTCTGAGGGGAACCGGCCCGAGTCTGTCCGGAGCGACGACGGTCGACGTGCTGCTGCCGCTGCTGCTGCTGTTGTTGTTGTTGTTGTTGTTGTTGTTGTCCTCGTCGGGGGGGGCCGCCCTCCTCTCTTCCACACTGACTTCCAGCTTTAGATGACAGAAATTATCGGGCGGCTGTTTGGTCGAGGAAACGGCTCTCGGTGACGTCACCGACGTCGAGCACGTAGCGTGGTCACGTGACCAAACACATGGAGGGTGCGCCTCCTATTTTCGTCCCCAAATTAAAAAATCGTCCTTTTTTGTGTACTGTGCGGTTATTAATAAGATTTAAACTAATCAGATTTTTCGTTAAATCGCGAGCGTTTGAAACAAATACTAAAATAAAATAATAGTAAAAAAAAAGGACACGCGGCAAAAGTGAAATGGTTGCATTTGAAAGTGTTTGAATTATTGAAATGAAAAGTAACCATGCACATGAGTTAAGGCTTGAGAATCCACCATTAACCTGTCTTCCTCAGTCATTTGTTGTTATTAAATTCTTCGTTTTTACAAAATGTACGAGTGTTGTTGTTCGCCTCTCTCAAATCGTTCACTGAGTCTTTCAGCGTAAATGGAGACATGTGTTAAAACTGTTTCTTATGTTTAGATGTTTACAGCCTGCTTAACTCCTGACCTTTTATCTGACCTTTCGCTCGGCCACACCTTATCATAAAAATGCTCTCAGCTGGGTTGTCCAAAACTTTTACATTTCTAACACTCTCTGTATAAAGAACTTGAAACATCCTAAGTGCCATTTTCCTCATGAGAAGGATTATCGCGGCTTTGTTCAGAATTATTTACAGGGAGTACAAGGTGAAGTCATAAAACGTTGCAACACTGCAAGGAGTTGCACAGCTGAAGCAATAATTTAAAAAAAAGGGGAAAGAATCGATCCCATATCCCATATTTCACAATACACATAAGCCCTGGACCCCCCAGGTGTTGTATCATATTAAAGACAATTTGAACATAGTAAGCACAATTATCCCTTTTTAGTAATACTGCATAAAATTACTTCTAAGTTTAAATCTTAGTTTCACACAAAGTAAACACAGAATGAATTGATAACGTTTCACAGTTAAAAGACCTCTCTGAGGTAGACATTGGTTTATATCGTTGTGTTTAAATGTATTAAACCATGCGAGGGCTTGTGTTGAAATGCAATCATTTATTTTATCCTGCACAAAAATCTGACACTATCTACACATTCATGCCTTTACAGCTGCCCACTGTATTATTCATCATAAAGCTGCACAGAATATAGCAGCCTCCTGCACAGTCTCTTGCACAATACATAATGAATGAAAGGCGATGGCGTGATAAGCACGAGTACAGTTCAAAGTCAAAGAATGCTTCCTCTGATGCACATACTTCATCGCTGCATTACATGCAATGTGCATACCAAATCAGTTAAGCCAGCCTTTCTTCCATGAAGCCCCAGTGTGCTGTGTGCATGGGTCTCCTGTCGATGCTTTCTCGTGTTTTCCTTCCAAATAGATGTGTCCAGCACGCATTTGTCATGATTTAGACTAATTCTGACCGAGGACAACGGGACCTGAACTTGCTTTACTTTTCATCAGAACCTCTGTGGAGTTGGGCAAATCACGCCAAGATAAATTCTAACCAATGGCAAGTAGCATAATGAAGGTTATTATTATGTTCCTAAGAGGAAATAATTTTCTTTAAGATTTAATGTGTTGTGCCACTAAAATGTAACTTAGATTATGTCAGACACATAGATAGACGCATAGATAGATAGAAGAGATAGGTAGATAGATAGAAATAAGAAGTATGTATTTGACATTTTTCTATATTTTAATTGTATGAACATGAAAGACGCACATATATTTCTTTGTAACCAACAAAGTGACCACAAGAGGGCAGTATCAACCACAATACCAACCAGAGTCAGACTGTGATTTAATGTTTATTTATTGATCTCAAATGAAAATGTTGGACTTTGGTCTTATGTGTAAATTATAGTTATAATTAAAACAATTATATTCATTTATGATATAATAATATTTACAAATCAGCTGTAATTTATCCACCTTGGTATTAAATCCTTCATTTACAGTAATCTATTGAAATAGATTTGAAATACATTTTGTCTTTTGTTTGTCGCCAGAGTGCCTAAAACATTCAACAGATCAAAATAGTCCAATATTATCCACGGAAAGCTCCAAAACTAACGCAGCAAGCTCGAGTTGACAAAAGATGTCGCTGTCGAGCTTCCCAACAACCCGTGTGAGTCGACTAGACCGAACTTTTAACACTTTTTCAGAGAGAAATAACTAGTCTTCTAAATCTTGTGTTCTCTCTTAAATACACACAGTGTCCGGTGACTTCTGTAAAAAAAAAAAACACTTACACAACTCTGATGCTTTCTGATACTAGGCCCATATCGGGAAAACATGATATTGCATCGTATAATTTAATGTCTAAATAATTACAACTGCATGTTTGTGTCATCCAGTCAACCATTTCATAATTCTTTAATCCTTCTGGATGTAACCAAAGCTTTATGATAATGTAACATAGGATTAGTTACATAATCAAAAATGAAACAGGCCTAAAAATAACCGAGAATAAAGTAAGGGAGTGAACACATCTGTCCTGATGCTCGTGCAGGAGCTTTTATAAAAACAGCTGTAAAGCGCCGTCCGCTTCGATTGGTCAGGTCTGACGCGCTCGCAGCGAGGGGCGTCTCTGCGCTCGTGTGCTCATGCCTGCGCGCCGTGGCTGCTGGAGCCGCGGCTCGCTTCCACATCAACGCGGCGACCGAGGCGAGGGGCGGCCGTGCACCAGCCAAGCAGCGGCTCTCTCGCCCGACAGCGACTTTCTGAGGCGTCCCCGGAGCACCCGCCCCCGCCCGGGGTGAGCTGAGCCTGGTGGCCGCTGCGCCCCCCCCCTCCAGCTCCGGTCCAGCTGTGGAACATCATGGCGCTCCGAGCCAGGGCGCTGTACGACTTCAACTCCGAGAACCCCGGGGAGGTGTCGGTGAGGGAGAACGAGGTGCTGACCCTGTACAGCGAGCAGGACATCGACGGCTGGTTGGAGGGGGCCAACAGCCGAGGGGAGCGGGGGCTCTTCCCCGCGTCCTACGTGGAGATCCTGAGCAAAAACGCCACCTCCGCGCTCAACAACAACAGCTGTAGCACATCTGGGGACACTTACCAGGACTCCCGATATGCGAACATCCCACCCGGGGGGTTTGACGCCTCTTACGCGCCTCAGAGCAAAGTTGAGAACTTCTCAAAGTCGCCTGGTTTCTCCACATTTACGCAGCAGCAGCAGCAGCCTGCCCCCCCCCTGCAGCAGCCTGCCCCCCCCCAGCAGCAGCCCCCCTAC
The DNA here is from genome assembly GCA_911728415.1 of Lagocephalus sceleratus. Taxonomy (NCBI): domain Eukaryota; kingdom Metazoa; phylum Chordata; class Actinopteri; order Tetraodontiformes; family Tetraodontidae; genus Lagocephalus; species Lagocephalus sceleratus. The sequence continues at coordinate 3,380,031 of CAJVRN010000237.1, read as the reverse complement.
CAGCCGGCCAGCCAGGGCAGCGACGACGACTGGGACGACGACTGGGACGACAACTCCACCGTCGCCGACGAGCCGGGCTCCGTCGGGGGGAGGTACCGCGACTTCGAGGGCAACGGGCTGTCCACCTACCGGGTGTCCACGTCCTCCATGGCCAGGGGGGGCGGCCAGCACGCCAAGAGCTCGGCCACCGTCGGCAGGAACCTCAACAGGTTCTCCACCTTCGTGAAGTCCGGGGGCGAGGCGTTTGTGCTCGGGGAGGCCGCGGGGTTCGTCAAGGACGGGGACAAGCTGTGCGTGGTGATGGGCCAGTACGGCCCCGAGTGGCAGGAGAACCCCTACCCCTTCACCTGCACCATCGACGACCCCACCAAGCAGACCAAGTTCAAGGGCATGAAGAGCTACATCTCCTACAAGCTGACCCCCACCCACACGCAGAACCAGGTGAACCGCAGGTACAAGCACTTCGACTGGCTCTACACCCGCCTGGTGGAGAAGTTCCCCGTCATCTCGGTGCCCCACCTGCCGGAGAAGCAGGCCACGGGGCGCTTCGAGGAGGACTTCATCTCCAAGAGGAGGAAAGGCCTGATATGGTGGATGAACCACATGACCAGCCACCCGGTCCTGGCCAGGTGCGACGTCTTCCAGCACTTCCTCACGTGCAGCAGCACGGACGAGAAGGCCTGGAAGCAGGGCAAGAGGAAGGCCGAGAAGGACGAGATGGTGGGGGCCAACTTCTTCCTCACCATCAGCACCCCGGCGGCGCCGCTCGACTTCCAGGAGGTGGAGAGCAAAGTGGACGGCTTCAAGGCCTTCACCAAAAGGATGGACGACAGCGCCCTGCAGCTCAACGCCACCGCCAGCGAGTTCGCCCGCAAGCAGATGAGCGGCTTCAAGAAGGAGTACCAGAAAATGGGGCTGTCCTTCAAGGTCCTGAGCCAGGCCTTCGAGATGGACCAGCAGCCGTACTCCGCCGGGCTCAACCAGGCCATCTCCTTCACCGCCGAGGCCTACGACGCCATCGGGGATTACTTTGCGGAGCAGCCGAGGAAGGACCTGGACCCCATCATGGATTTGTTGGGTCTTTACCAAGGACATCTAGCGAACTTCCCAGACATCATCCATGTCCAGAAAGGTAACCGCCGCTGTCACGAATGCGTCGCCGGTCACGCGTTCACCCCCCCCACCCCCAAACGCAAAGATGGAGAAGATCCAAACATTCGGCTCAGTAAACTTCATTTACAAATAGATCAACGCTGGCTTGACTGGGGTGACCCGCCTCAGCTTTGCAAATCAAACAAGGCGTTCTTGAGTTTGGTCATCGTCTCCTCACGTGCTGAAATGGGCGGGGCTTTATTTGCCTGTTCATGATTTACACCCCACACACACACACACACACACACACACACACACACTGCTGGGGAATCATTGTTCACTGTGTCGCAGAAAGTCGGCGTTATTGAACGCCAGCCAGCCTCGAGGGATTATTGTACCGACTGGGCGAAAATGTCGCACGGGCACAAAGGAGCGGTTGTCGGGAAGGAAGCTGTCAGTGATTTGAGTGTCTGCGGCTCAATCTGGCCCCGGGTGTGAATGGGTGTGTTATACGCCCCCCCCCCCCACACACCGTTGATCTGAGCCTCTGGATGACGCCGTGAGAGGATCTCTTCACCCTTCAGCCAGACGGGGACGCCCAGAACCGCACGGGCGTGTTTGCGGCGACGCCCCAACCTCGGCCGCCGGCGTCTCGGTTTACGAATTTTGCCGCCGTGCGCACACTGGGCCCATTCAGGAGGGACACCCCCCAACCTCCCCAACCTCCGGCTGCAGCGGGGACGCAAACGTCCCGGTCGGCTCAGATCGAGTCTGCCACGTCGCCGACCAAACAACGGTTATTTATGCAGGCCTTCGCGATATGGACCTGCTCCTAGCACGGCTGAGCAGCGGGGCGGGAGGGCTCTACAGACGGGCGAAAACTGCACGAACAACGAACGCATCATTTCATCTTATTGCCAACTCGCTCATTATTCGATCGATTTACTGCCTTAATTAAGACAGCACTACTAATAACAATAATAATTCATTTCTGACTTCCCACAGGCCATATTAATTAAAATGTTATCATATTGTATTTATATTTACAATCTCTGCGTCTGCAGTCGGCTATAAAATCTGTCGGCTGCTGGTGTTTCCGAGCGTCCCCTCACCTGAAGGTTCTGTAGAGCCTCCAGAGCTGGGAAAGGTTAGCGCTGCCCTGGAATGGCTGCAATTAAAGTCACATGAAAGAAAAGATGGTTTTCAGTGACGCTGTTAACACCTACAGAGGAAACGGCTCGTTGTGTGCAGACAATCCTGCGCAGATGTGCACGCCAGCCGTGCACGCATTCTTTGTCTGGAGTTTTTTTTTTTTTTTTGGTCTAGACCTCATCCACCTTTGCTTTTCTCTTGTTCTGCATTTAATCATAAGCTTGCACTGTGTGTGTGTGTGTGTGGGTGAGTGTGGGTGAGTGTGTGTGTGTGTGTGAGTGTGAGTGAGTGTGATAGAGAGACATTTGGTTTTGAAACGCAACACGCTTTCCCCTCTCAGCCAGACACCTGCAGAGAGGCCAGACCTCGTTCTTCATTTTAATAGTCCAGAGGACGCATTTCCTGCGGCGGCTGCGTCGCACCTCCAGACGCGCGCGGCGGCGGAACCGTCGGAAAGTTCAGACGGGAGCGAGCGTGTTCGGTTGGGGGCCTATTTTTAGGAGTGAGCTCGACGGCTGGATTCCATTTTTAGCTCCCCATTTCAAGAGCTTTCTGTCTAATCTCGCAGCGACGCGCCGGTTCTCCCGCCGAGGGACGCCGAAACGCGGAGCCATCGATCTCCGCTCCGCCGGGGGCCCCATTAGCCGTTAGCGTATAGCTTCCCGGAGGCCTGCGTGGCAGGAGCATTTCCCATTGTTCCCAACGTGGAACACTAAACTTTGTTTGTTTAGGTAAAAGGGATGTGCTTTCACTGATCCGGTCACTGCTGAAAGTTTAAATACAGCTCGGGCTAATATTTATGTTGCACAGTTCTTGTGTGGAGTAACTTGTTTTTTCCTGAGCGGTTCAGATCACGTTGGATCACAGACCTCCAGCGTGTAGAGCAAACCACCTGAGTGATCAGGTCAAAGTTCCTGATTTATGACATAGAGGGATGATGAAGGTCCAGGTGTGGTCCAGATGTGTCCCCAAATTCAACAAGTGTGACACATGGAGAATAAAAAGCAAACCCTGATGAAGTCTTTGTGAGAGACCGAGCAAACCTCCAAACGCCGTTAATCAAATTAGTTTGTTCCACCTGTCGAGCTTTTGATGGTATCGCCGCCGTCACCGCGGCGATAAAGCGACGACCAGCCGCGGAGCGCGGCCGTTTCACAAAGACGGATTCCCCTGAGTCAGCTCCCCCCAGCGCCGCGGGTCCGTCTGACGCCCCGCATTGTTCCGGGGCGGTTAAATGTTAAATGTCCTCCAGAGCACAAAAAGGGCACGGCTGCGGGCTCGCCGCTGGTCGCTCAGTCAAAGGCCTGGGAGGGGGGGTGGGCGGGGGTTGTGTAACCAGCGATTACGTAAGAGCTAAAGCTGCCGTCCGCGGTGAGCCCCCACCTCCGGAAGCCCAGGAGGCTTCGGAGAGGGCTCCGTTCGTCGGCAGCAAACGGCCGCACGGCGTGCAGACGTGGAGCCGGCGCCGAGAAGCAGAAGTTGTTCAACAGGACATCGCATGCAACACGTGCGGGTTGCAGTTACCGCAAAGCCGTTGAAGAAAGTCTCACGCAGGCATCGCAATAACCCCCCCAACCCCCCCCACCCCCACCCGAGGACGGACGTCAGATAAACGAGCCCTCGCTGGACCAGACAGGGAGGTACCGCGTGTTGGCCGACTGCCTCCGAAGCCCCCCTCCCCCTCAGCACCCCCCCCTCCTTTAACCCCGAGGGACCTGCGGGGGTCCAGTAAACATCTCTGGGACTGGACGTGTCTGAACAGCTCCGCCTCACTCCTGGTCTCTCGTTCCGTTGTGCTTTAGAGGAATTCCGAGACCCGCGTTAAGAGAGCGGCACGGGGAGGGGGGGGGTGAGAGGACGGGGGGGGGGTCTTGGTGCGAGCCCTGCGAAGGGGGTGATCTTACATTTTTTGCGAGCTGCCAACAAAGTGCAGGATTAGGGCAGGAGGAATTGTGTTGTCTCAGCTTTCAGGAGAGAATCCTCAAAGCCCAAGCTTCATCCCTTCATCCCAGACCCCCGCAGCCGAAGGTCAGCGATGACATCAGCCCCTCAGCTGATGGCGAGGAAGCGCTCCCACTTTCTGACTCTGTCATCATCACACGGATGTCAGCCCTCCTTCCCGCCCCCCCCTCGACAGGAGAACGGATCACGCGGGAGCCGGACCGCGGTGCTTTCCCACCGGGGTTTTATCGAGTTACCGCGCCCGTCGGACGTCGGGAAACATAAACGCAGGAGTACTTTTAGTAGGCCACAAGGCCCGCGCGGTTTGGCCCGGTACAAAATAACACGGACCGTTCCAGGAACAGCAGCCCCCGCCTCCACTTTGTGTTGTCTGTTCTCTCGCCGCCGCGGTCCCAATCTCTCCAGACATTCCTGTCCCCGCGCGTCCGGTAAAGGTAAAGGATAAGTCAGCCGCCGCGACCTCCTGACCCTTTTGGCCCGGGACAGGACGAGTTTGACTGTTTTGTAAACCGTCACATCTGGGTGTTGCCTCAGAGCTGCCTGGTTAGTCTCTCCTTTTTTTATTTATTTTTTCCCATTTACTACTGGAAACGGCTCGTTTTCACATAAATCCGGGTCTCGCTGTACCTCTCCCGCTTGTTTGCGTCTCAGCAGAGGGTTTCTCCGCTTGCTGAGATCAGGATTAAGGAAATGCCAGCGATCGTTGCTAGATGGTATCAAATCCCCTTAAATGGCTGTTTCAGAAAGGCCTCTGTGACCTAATGTGCTAGATATTTTTTTTTCCCAAACACGGGACTGGTTCTCAGGCTGCCTGGAACAGACCGTTTAACTAACTCCTCCTGCAAGCTACGCTCGATAATCATTCAGATTATTGACATTTCCTAGTTTGACAGCCCTAAGTGGTGATTAAGTCTTATGTTTAAGGGAATAAAGCTCATGGGTTCCCACACGGAGGGCTAAGAGGGCCTCGACATTCCTAAAAAAGTACCCGGAATTGCAAATCACGAACCAAAACATTCGCAGCTCACGGCCACGCGGAGGGGAGAGATTACTGATTGTTGCTTGTTGCTCTCCACAGGAGCGCTGACGAAGGTGAAGGAGAGCCAGAAGCACGTGGAGGAGGGCAAGATGGACCCCGCGCAGGCGGAGGGCATCAACGACCGCTGCAACATCATCTCCTGCGCCACGCTGGCCGAGATCCAGCACTTCCACCAGATCCGTGTGCGCGACTTCAAGGCGCAGATGCAGCACTACCTGCAGCAGCAGATCTCCTTCTTCAAGAGAGTCACGGGCAAGCTGGAGGAGGCCCTGCAGAAGTACGACGACGTCTAAGGCCGCGCTTCCGTTCCGACTGCGGCGAGGCCGCGGCGCCCGCGGACGGCTGGGGAGGTTTTCCGGTCCCAGGATGGGGGACATCCGGGGCTTCTGTGCGTGTTGACCGTACTTTTATGGGTGTGGAGGTCCTTGTTTAATAGGGGAGGTGTAATCGGATGATTTTAGCCAAGCTCATAACACAGCCTTCCGTGCTTATCCTGGTGGGTGTGTGTGTGCGGTGGGCGGTGGGCGGGGGGGGGCAGTGTTAACGGAGGCGTTGGGTGAACGTGACCTAACCCACGTAACCAGCGGAAGAGACCCTCGTATCCATTGCTGCCAGGACTCCAGGATTTCCTATTTCAAGAGTTTCTTTTTTAGCCTTTCAACAGTTTTTAAGTGACTGTTTTTAAGAGACTGCAGCCACAGCTGCAGGGGCCAACACGCTGCCCCCCCCACCCCCACCCGTGAACGGTTAACCCCTTCCTGGAATCCCTCACTGTGACAGGATGGAATGTTTACAACCTCATCTCCAGGCAGCCCGTCACCATGGTCCCACCGTGCCTTCTGAGGACGCCTCCTGTCATTTGTATTACGCGATACTAAAAGGCTTTATATTGGAACATAGTCCGTTTGTTTATACTGCGACGATCCCGCACCTCTCGCCGCGGGGGGTGTTATCCCGTTGTCGTCTATTCGCCCGTTATCCGCTTCGATAATGGATCCTTCTCGCTTTCCCGGCGGCCGGTGCTTATTTGGGTTTGTGGAATGAAAGGGAAGTAGGACAGACGCTGGACGCGCTGTGAATGTGACGTGGCGTCGACAGGAACGCTCCGCTCGAGGGCCCGGGGGCTCTTGGCCTGTTGTGGACAGCACTCGCAGGCCGCTCGGTTGTACTGCCGTTCATCACTAAGAGATTACCGTAGAAGCAGAGACGCGTAATAAAGCCCTTCCTCACACACTCACGGCGTCAGGTCCTTTGTTTTTCTTTTTGAACCCCAGCGCCGTCCTCCTCCGTTATGGCCCGGGAGACGGCGGACTTGCAGAGCTCTGCAGGTTTCCTGGGCTACGTCTCTGGGGGGGGCCGCTGTGCCGCGTCAGGGTTTCACGCCAAGGTCACGCTTTGGCCCACGGATCTGCTGACGGCGCGCGGGCCGAGCGGACGACCATCTGGGACATCTGGTCGGCCGGAGGAACGGCCGGGGCGGACGGCGGCCAGCCCGCGGCGGAAACGGAGGGCGGGGGGGGGGGGGGGAGGTCAGAGGGAGACGGAGGCGGCCGTCGGCTGTCATCGCTGCCACGTTCGACCGAGATAACGGGCCTTTGTTTGCTGGCGATACGATCTCTGCCTCGCACGGAAGCTTGGAAAACTCAGCGGCAGCTCCGCCCCCCCTCGGGGCGTCACGTTTTTACTGATACAGCTCGGTCGATGGGTTCGTGTAACGCGTCCCAGCATTCCGCGTGCCCTCTTTCACCACAGCACACGATCAATGTGGTTAAAGAAGGCGGTGACGCCACTGTGGCCCAGGTGGCAAACAAAGCAGGAGCCGCTGGTTTTCTGGTTTTCACGTGACTGTTGACCGGTACCAGCAAATGAAAGCCCGGAACAAAACTATTGACCCTTTGACGCGACAGAAGCTGCATTTGTGCGTTGAGCGCGCCCTCACTGCAGCCCGTTTCTGGCGTGCGGACACGCCCACCCTTCTCTGATTGGCCGTCTGTTTGCCCACGACGGCGTCAAGCTCCACCCCTTATTTGTATACGTTGAATTCATTAATAAAAGGGAAGCAAGTGTTTTCGAGCGTGAATGAATGAACGACAGTTTACAAAAAAGACACCCCGCAGTGACGTCAGGCCGTCATTCAGAGGCCACGCCCCCTGTGACATCACACAAACGTGACTACGTTATGTGTCGGAATACTACAATATGCTCATTCGGACGTAAACCCTCACATTCATCGTTACCATATCGCAAATGAAAGCGTACAAACTGTGTAACGGAGATAAAGGATGGCCGCTGCAGCAGCTGCGCCGCCGTGGTAATTAGCGTTCTGTCCCGAAAGAGCTAATTATCGCCATTCGTTTTCCGTGTTCTGCTGTCTGTCGTCGTTATAATCCCTGTTTTTCACTCCCTGCACTTGGACATGCGAGGCCTGGAGCGATCACACCCCCCCAGGCCTCTGTGTGACAACTGCCAGCGCCGGGGGAAATGGGCGCCCCCGTTTCCCCTCCTGCTCTCCCCGGCCCGGGCTTTCTCACATTCGGTGAATGTCAACCTCCAGCAGGTCAGGGGTCAAGAGATCGGCCTAGTGTGGGTTTATGTGCAACTTACGGGGGGAATAAGTGCCAAAATAAAAAAAATCGGAGGACAGCATTTTTTTTGCAAGAAGCTGCCCTGGAAAAGTTTGGAATTCTGAGTATTTCAGCTCTCATCGAAGTCATGTGTCAAGATAATAAGGTGAGTCACTGGAACATCACAGACCTTTTCTTTGTGGTCACACGTTGATCCGAAAATTAGAAAATCTGGCGTACACGTCTCCCAGCTGCAGGATGATCCGCTTGATTAGTCCCATTTTTTCCGGTACACATTCTTGAGCTTGGACTCATTTGTTTTGTCCCCATTTTCTCAGTCGCTGGCACTGCAAATGGAACACAATTAAATTAGAATGAATCTAATATCCAGACTATCAGGTTAAACCACACAGGACACCTCTGTGTAAAAATGCCTTCGCCTGACACTTGAGTGAATTACAAACCCAAACTAGCCGAACCACCCAGAATCCCGCGTTATAATTGTAATAACATGCCGGTGAGGTTGGCCTGGAACACCACTTCCGCTTTGTAAAAACAGGAAAAATGCTGAGGAAAACCACCAAGATTGCATCTTTCTTGTTCGTGCATTCTGTACTGGGAAGAAAAGTGAAACCCAGGCCCAATACTTTATGAGACTGAAAAGGGGAACATGTTGGTGTCTGCTCAGCAATCAACAGGACAAAGTTATTACATTTAAATTCCACGAAATGAGGAGGGTTAACTCGGAACCGCCCGTACTTTTCCTGAGCCGGGATCAACCCTTAAAACGTCCTTGCTGTGAGCGAACAGCCTGAATCTGAAATCTACAGTGTCCACACGTACAGCCTGTTTTGTTTTGTTTTTTTTCTTTCTTTCAGAGTGGAATCTGTTGGAATGTACAGCATTTCCCCGTGCTCAGCATATTCCTGCTGGAGGGATTCTGGCTGAGTCTGTTTTCAATAACAGACGGGCCGGTTCTGGCCTCGGCTCAGCCGCTAGACCGGGCCCAGTCCTGACACGACTGAGGGACTCCGGGGCTCGGGGAGCGGGTGGGGGGGGCGATCACACCTGCCTGGGGTTGACCCCTGACCCCCGAAGCTTCGCCAGCTCCGATTTATGTTCACGCCTGTCGCTCGCTCTGAAGCAGGTCTGATGGCAGAGGAGGAGGAGGAGGAGGAGGCCAGGATGAAGGCTCGACCCCTCCCTGTGCACCGTTCCCGGGCCGCCAGTCGCTTTTAGGGAGAGAAATCCGAAAGGGCGTCGGTCTGGACCGAAGCGGCCCCGGCGCTCACTTGTTGGAGCGTTCGCCGGCCAGCCCCCGAAGTCACACTGTTGTGAAAAAAATGCTTTCCACATGGTCGGAATCAGCGTGGCTGTTTTCTGTTATTCCCCTCAACTCTTGAACCCCCAGAAGGAGACGGGACCTGCTGAAAAAGACATTCGGCTGAATTAAACCTCTGTTCAGCAACGTCAGCCCCCCCCCCCCCCCTGTGGTTTTGGAGGAAGTGTGATCGGACAAACATGCCTCTGCAGAAGCTTCCATGACATCACGCGCTGACATCAGCGCCGCGGCGCACCGTCGTCCAGCGCACGCCACTTTTAGGTCTAACTGCTCGTTTCCTGTCTCCAGAGTGGCTCCACTCATCCCTGATCGAGCTGGTTTCAGAAACGGCCGAGGACGCGCGGCCCGTGAGGTCACTTTCGGCTCTATTTTCGCCGGGCCAATCGGGCTCTTTAGGGACGTTCTCACAGAATCCGTGTATTCGGCGGGAACTGTGTTTTTTTTTTTTGTTCTTTTTCCCCTCCAGGTGAAGGAAGAGGAGCCGCTGCTTCTTCTACCTGCACAAAGCGCAGGGACGTGGGAGCGCTAGGCGTTCTCTGGTCCTTGTTTTTATAGCCCTCGCGCAGGAAGTTTACTCCGCCGGGGCCTCATTCATGTTGTCTGGAAAAGAAAACTCTCCCTCGCACTCACACACGCACACACACACCCTTTGTCTTCATTGCCTCCCCCCTCCTTCCTTGGGGTTTCATTTATAGCCCTAATTACAACAAACAAGCGAGAACAACCAGGAGAGGCCGTTTCCCCTGTTTACACCAGTATTTGCACAGTCAGTCGGTCATATATATATCGGGTATCCAGGCTAAATATTTACTCGTCCCAAAGCAAGGAAAAAGAAATGTTTTATTTGCTATAATTGAGTCATCTGCACTGTGAAGTTTGGATGGAGTTTCTGTAAAACATCGAAAGATACTGAAACAAGTGCTTCTTCTTTCTAAAGATAAAGAGCAAAAGTACCTTTTTTTAAAAGCAGCAGAACCCAGACTGGAAAAAGACTTCTGTCTGCTTCTCTTTTTCCTCCTACAAGTCCTAAACTTCTCTCTTTCTCTCACACACACACACACACACACACACGCACGCGTGCTCGCAGCACTGACCAGAGCCTGCCCTCTTATCTGCAGCAGACCACTGGCGGCCTGGCCCCTGGAACACACACCTCCTGCAGTTGAGACCTCAGACCTATAAAGCGCAGAGCACCATCTTTAGTCCTCACATCACGTCCGTTGCTATAGAAACACCAGGGGGAGGGCACAGGAACAAGCTAATTGTCTCTCAGAGACTTTCTAGCTTGGAGTTTACGCGCTCTCCAGTTGATAGACTGGAGAGACTCTACATCGCCTGTAGGTGTGAATGAGTGTGTGTGTGTAGCGAGTGTGGTTCACCGGTGACCCGTTTCTTCAAATGAGAGTTAATTAGATATCGCTGCTATTAATTAGTGTCGACTACAGTTTGCAGGAGGGCACAGAAGAAGGCCTTCTGAGAAGAAAAGAGCAGCACAGACGCTTCCTCCTAAATTCTTCAGCAGCGACGTGCCACATTCTGAAAGCCTCCGCAGAATTTTCCACGAGTTGATTAAGGTTGGTGAAGAAGTTGGGCGTGATGTCGGCGGAGCGTTAAGCCTTCCTCCAGTGGAGACCAGTCTGTAAAGGCAGTGGGAGGTCGGCAGGAGGGGGGGGGCTGCCCCCAACCATCCGTGTTTGTCTGCCCTGTAAACCGAACCCGCCGACACCTCTCTGTCTTTGTCTTCGGACGGGCGCCATTGTTCTTCCCAACCCACAGATTACCACCGCCGCCGCCCTTTGAGCTAACGCCCGAGGCCGAGGACGCCTTCCCATCGCCCCTCTGTCTGGTTCTCTTCGAACCCTGAATTGAGTTTTCAGCGCTGGCCTACTTCCTTCCAGACGCGCGTGAAACAGACAGATGTCAGCGTTTACTCAACAGTCGAATTCCTCTTTCTGGCGTGAAAATCTGACTTTGCTTCCAGGAAGCAGACATAGTTCACAGCCCCGACCATTGAAGGCCGACGGTGACAGATAACAGATCTGAGCCGTCACTATAGAAACACCAGACTGACGTCTGGCGGCAGACCTTCAGCTAATGATACGGAAGTTCCAACACCTTCGTGACGCACACGAGGAGGGAGGTTACAACGGACCCGAGCAGGTTTTCGTGTCGCGCTGTCACGCAACGCTGACAATTCACACGCAGAGCGGCAAGGCCATAGAGATGAAGAACGAAAAGTCAAACCTTCATTTTGACAGAGAGGTGACCAGTAAATGTTGGATCTGCTGCTTTACGCGATCCTAACGGCGTGTGACCTGCATGTGTGCACGGGGCCAGTTGAGGTCTGCTATCTGGGTTCCTTTGCTGGGAATCAGCAGGAAAAATAGACCCACATTTGCCTTTAACACACACACGCATGCACACACACACACAAAAGAGATGAAGGAAGTACAGACAACCTTTTTGTGTGTGTGTGTGAAGTAGGTGGGAGGGCTGGAGCAGTCTTCCAAATCCTCCACCGAGGGAAAAATCCCCTGTTTTTATTTAGATTATAAAGCCTAAAATTGACCGCGCTAAGATTCCGAGGCACGCTGGACGGCGAGAAAATAAAAGCAGCTCGAGACGTTCGACTGAGTCAAACTATTTTTTCACCCCCCCCCTCCCCACATGAGAAGAAAAACCTGATTTTTCTCCAAAGGTATCAGGTTAGCAGCAGCTCCAGCTGCCTGCCAGGGTTTTCAACTCGACGGGCCGTCAGATGTGGGCGCAGGAAAAAATTTACAGCCTTTGGTGGAGATTGAATTGGTTTGTTGACCCTGTGTTTGCTTATTTCACTGCTTTAAGGCCAATATGTGTGTGTATGTGTGTGTGTGTGTGTGTGTGTGTGTGGTGGTTTTAAACTGGGGGCAGACCGATGCTGAGGTGACCCCCGTGGTCAGAATTAGGAGCCGGGCCGCAGCCTTCAGACCTCCTGACACGTGACGGCATTGATTGAGTGTTTGCAGATGTAATCACGAGGATCGACTCACAGCAGTGACGCTGCAGAAAAACATCCCAGCTCTCCTCCGAATGACATAACGTCCGTGCGGTGCAATTCCTACCGGGAGAGAGAACACATCAACTTGATGCAGATCACGAGACCACGCCCCTTTAGTTTGACACAAATGCACAGATAAATCACGACGTTGCACGCTGGATAGACATTTAAGTTAAAAAAAGAAGATTTAATAACATAAAGTACATGTTGACAGTACCTCCTTGTGGCAGCAGCCCCCAAACTGTGACATCAGTGCCTTTAATATACAGCAGTTTTATCTCTCCAGTGGAAAACAACTCAATCTGGACTGTTTCATTCTCTCTCTCTCTCTCTCACACACACACACACACACACAGTTAAACAATGTGCAGAAGTCAAATAAAGTCTCTTTCTTGTAAATGACTGCAGGTATTTTTAAAGTTTACACTAGAACACTTATTTTTTTTTACAGTTACAGGTGTCAATAGAAAGGAGGTGGACCCAACGACAGTTAAAGGTCAGTGTTTAACGAAATGCATATCACACACAGGAAAGTGATAACAACATGACAAAGTAACAACAAAACAGTGTTAAGGTTCTTACAAGTGTACCCAGATCAAGGTTTTGTTTTTTTTTTTAAAAAAGGTCTTAAATAGTGGCTGTTCCCTTTAAATACATCCTACAACCACACAGGAAGAGTTTTTCCAATATAATAATCAGAAACAATCACACGACTGAAAGTTCACACCTGAGTTCACAATAATGTGTGGTAACATTTAAACAATTTTTAAACCTACGCAGTCAAGACGCTTAGAGTCAGTCTTAGTTATTAAACAATTAAAAATCAATGATGGACTATCTGAGCGTGCAGTAGGAGCGGATGTGTCATAAACGAGGCACCAAACATTGAACCACAATGAGGTTTGTTTCAATAATGGTCAACTAAAAGCGTGTCTAGCTGGCAATAATTAATTCTGCGTGAAGGACTTTGGCCGAAGCGGTTTTCTTCTTGAGCGACCCTCAAAGCCGAGTTAGGCTCAACAAAATCAAGACCCATTAACTTTGACACGTTTGGTGACTCACTTGGTTTGGACATTACCTAGCTCTGTCTTGCATTGTGTTGCATTGCATCAGAGACATCAGAGACGTGTGAAATATCGCTCAAGGTCACCTCCAAATGCTAAAACACGAGCTGATGTGTGGGCGATCACACCCAGTACTGATTCTTCTGCAAGGTGGGCGTGGCGGGGTGAATCACCTGGGAGGAGGAGGAGGGGAACCCGTTCCTCCAAGAACTTATCTGCACGCTCGAATCGGCCACGTGGTGAGCGTAGCTCCAGTCGGAGGTCAGTAGCCGATCGAGCACCGGGCTGCCGTGGCACGCGCGGTCCAGCGGCGTGACCGTCACCGTGGGAACCGCCGGGCTCCTCTGGGCCCGGCCCTGGTAGGCCTGAGCGCCCTGGAGGCCGGCGGGGTCGGGCTCCTTCGGCGTAGCCGCGTTCTGCTTCCTCTGCCGGTGGTGGCGCAGAAAGACCACCAGGACCACGAAGATGATGACCAGCAGCAGCAAAGCCAGGAGAGGCAGGATGACCAGGAGGGGGTTGGAGGGCTTCTGGGGGTACGACTCCACGCGGACGGGGGTGTTTCTGAAGGGCTGCTCCTCGGTCCGGTGGGTCGGTTTGCCCAGAGTCGTGCTGAAGATGCTGGTTCTGTTGCCGCTGCCCCAGCGGTTGCGTCCCTTGAACTTCTGCTGGTTCTTGCTTGGCTGCTGGGCCGGAGGGGAACCGGTAGTCAGAACTGGAGAAGCCGTCCCACTCCTGGACTTCTGGGGCGTCTGAGGCTCCGACGGAGTCGCCGAGACAGGACTCCTGGTGGTTGAAGACGCCGGATCGTAGGGGGTGACCGTGAAGTGGAAGTCCCCTTCAGCGGGCGGCGTGTTGTCGGCCTTCAGCAGAAACACGAATGAGTCGTTGAGTTCCCGGATTGCCGTCAGGTTGGCGCTCAGCTCAAGCGCCACCTTCTCCTGCACCACCTGCTGGAAGGTGAAGCTCTGAACCGGAGCAGATTTTTGGGATATTTTAGGTTTTGGCAAGACCACCTTGCCGTGCTGAGGATGGGTCGTGATCTCAAAAACAGGGTCGCAACCGCAAACCTTTGCCAGCTCTGAGGCATCCAGGAAGCTGGTGGTCAATTTGACAGCGATCCCATTGGGAATCCGGACACCTTCTCCCACCTGGATCAGGGGCGTGACAGTTACCTTCAGCACCTGTCCGCTCAGATTAGCCTCTGACGTGAAGGCGGTGAACTCAAAGCCATCTTCTGCGGAGGCGAGAGAAGTCATGTGATACGAGAGCCTTCCAGACTTCAGATCCTCCTCCTCAAACTCGGTGACCTCCGCGTTATCCTTCAGGAGTTTTCCAAAGAGCGGAGACCTCGAGACCCGGTAGTGGATACTGGCGTTTTTCCCGTTGGACTGGGCTGCGAGGTTATCCTGGGTCAGGGGGACGGAGGTCTTGCCTTGCTCCAGCCTCAATCCCGAGTGGTTGACCAAAGAAATGGAGATTTCCGTCACATCCAGGTTAAATAGTTTGTAGACGGGTTTGTGGTGACCGTCTGTCACGCTGAAGTAGAACACCCCTGAGCCCGTGCTCCCATCATGGATGAAAAAGATACTTCGGTTATTGATCTGGGCTTGTGTGAAGGCCCCTACTGACTCGTTCCATTTCCCCTCCAGGGCCAGGTAGCCATTGTTCGGTTGACTGATGACGGAGAAGCGAATGTTGTCGGGAGGATCGTCCAGGTCTTCCACCCTGAGATTCTCGGGCTTCAGTGGGACCGTGTCCCCCTGCACCACTCTCAGGCCTGGAGATTTGGTTTTCAGCAGAGGCGGCTGATCGTTCACGGGCGTGATCGTTATGTTGAACCGCTCCTCCACCGCATCGCCGTCGCCCTGAGGGCGCTGTGCTGTTTTGCCCTTTGGGTTTACCCACGCGCTGAACACGAAGGAGTCCTGGGTGGTCTCTGAATTGTCGTGGAGGTAGGTGATGCCGTATTTGTTGAGGATGAACTGAGAGAAGTTGGGTTTCTCCTTGGTGAGGTTCCTCTCGCCCACCACGATGACACCGTGCTGGGGCAGAGACAGCACCTGGAACCAGACCTCGTGGGAGCTGCGCTCGGGTGTCGGCAGCTTTGACATCAGGTTGGACGCGTCCAGTTTGGACTTGTCGATGACGACGCTTCCCCCTTCCGTGACCACGGTACCTGTCACCAAGCAACCATCAGTTAAGTGCCACATGTAAATATATGAGAAGGCAGCTGTAAATCAGGGTCGTACCGGTGTTTGCGAGCAGGACTGTGTTGTGTTCAGGTCCAGTGTTCTCATAGGAAATGTCTATTCTGAAGGTCTGGCTCTCCAGTGACGCAGGCGGTGATGTCACAGAGAAGGTCATGGAGTCCATGGCTTCCCAACCAACCGACTCGATGGGACTCTGCATGTACACCAGCTCTTTTCTGTTCACCTGGGGCCCAAAAAGAAAGATCCTAAATCTAACGGTGCCAGATTTGCACTTCGTTAGACTCAAAATGATTGTAAAATAATTTCACTGTACGTGTTCCACATGGATAAACGCACCAAGGATGCTGCCCCGGCGTCCAAACACGCACTCACCATTTCTTGTGTGAATGTGGAAACATCTGATGTTGTATTGTCGGGCTGCCTCACGGTCAGACGGCCCAGCTTTGGTTGGCGAATCACGTTGAAAGTGACAACCCGGTTTGAGGAGTTGCTGAGGTCATTGGTCACTGCTAGTAAGTCCTCACTGGTAATAGTTGCAGAAGAGCCTTTAAAAGAAGCGAGATGGAGTTATATAAATGAATGGTAAACTGGCTGTCAGCCTTATTTTTCTAGCTGGTTTTGGTTTGTGATCAACAAGCCCCTGCATGGACAGACGAGTGCTTTGAAGGTTCCCATTAACGCTGACGCGTTCCAGCGCTGCTAGACCGCAGAAGCTGAGGGCTGCACGAAATTCAAAAAGACGGGAAAATAGATGAAATATCTCCTCTCAGGGACAGATACAGAAACCCTGTCAGCAGTGGGAAACAACCGAGCTCATTTTCAGCTTGACATAAACTGTCGCAGTTCCCCTACAATGCTGGGAAGCGGGAAGGCAACAACGGAGAGGACAAGGGGTTGGTGCACAGTGGAATTCATTCTTCACTTGTCACGAGCACTCCCACCACCTTCGTCTGTCTCTCATGGGAAATTTCTCCCCAGAGGAAAAGAAAGGGAGACGTGATTCTCTTATCTCCTCCACATGTCTACTCTATATCTGGCCGCAGCTCTGTTCAAGGTGGTTTTCTGCTATTATCAGAGGCCTGTCGGGTGGGGGGGGTGGTGGGGGAGTTGTGTATACACGAGTCGGATGTGCGAGGGAGTATTTTCAAAATTAAACATTTATATGAGAAGATTTTTCAGCAGATAAGAAGGAAGACTTAGACAAAACGGATGAAGCCAGGGCCGACAGATGCTGCACACCACTGAGCTTGCTCATCTCTAACCACTAACCACAGACTAATGCTATTCACAAAGGTGTTAAACCTCTAGAGTCACTCAGATGTTCCAAACACAGCATGGGAGTCAGGGTAGGAAAGGTCAATTCTAATTCTAAGAGGGACTTTCCTTCATGTTCCTTTTTTTGAAATGCAAATTGTAAAAAAAACCAAAAAAACCACTAACATTTTATAGGGGACAACGATAATGCTACAAATGACCGGCTTTCTTGAAAGAAGCTGCAGAAATTCCAAATGCCGTTTGATTCTTGTAAGATTTGCATCTTAAACACAGGCAACAATGAAGTCCTTATGTCCTCAGCGTATGCTTCCCATCACCCTGGCGTGCAGAAATAGATGTTTGACAAATGTGCAAAGAAGACCAAACACAATAAATACAGTCCTCGGTATGAAAGGGTCTCGCCCCACTTTATTACCACTGACAGCTATTATCACGCCAACCCTCACCCCCACTGACTCCTCTGCCCCGCCTGGCACAGGGCGCAGGCAGCGCTGCCTCGGACTGACAGAGGCGCAGCATTTGGAGCACCCGCTCACCCCGTGGCTGGAAAGCTCAGCAGTGCGTGCCAGCTGGCAGTTTGCTGCCATCAACCATCCCCTCCATCCAAATCTGAGCCAGACCAGCGGAAATCACATAACCCGCCCCGTATATTTGCATAGATGACACCAGGTCGTCTTGGTTTTAGCTCTTAAACATCCACAATGTAGTCCACTTCAAAATGTTCAGGCTGGCTTATCAGGTTTTTCGGCTGCTCCTTCCGAGCGCTTCGCCCACCGAGACTGTGGGCAGGTTTAATCAGCCTCAAGCTGAGCAGGCCCTCGATGGGCAGGGTGCGCAGTTAAACACACATCCGTCTATTTATTCTGAGAGGCTTACCTCCCACTGTATCCTTTAACAACCAGGGTGTGTCAGTAGGAGGATTTACCTGGAAACACCTTGAGTGGACGGTTCCGCTCTAAAGTGACGACTAAAGCCTGGGCGGTGATGCTGAAGATCTGCCTGGGAGTGAAGTTCACGCCGTCGTTGACCTGGAAGTTGAATCCTCCAGACATGGCGCCTGCAAATGCCATGACCCACAACCAGCGAGGTTAAAGCTCCGAGAGCCCCTGAAGAATTGTCAGATTCTGTTGGCTGCGGTGAATAAAAGCGACTCTTTGTTCTTTGAGCCCCAAAATTTACAATAAGCTCAGGCTTAGTCCCAGGAAGTCCATGCAGGGTCAGGATTTTACCTTTGTGGACAAACAGCAGCTGTCCTCTGTCTATGTGGGCCTGGGTGAAGTTGAGCACTGCCGTCATGGGGGCGCTCTTCAGGGCCAGGTGCCCGTTGCTCGGTGGGGTCACCATGAAGTGCAGCTCCTCCGGTGGCGAGTCCACGTCCTGCACGCCCAGATCCTCAGGCCTGATCTCTGTCACTGAAGACACCCACACCTGGACACAAACAACAGACGGAAGCCTGCTATAACCTCAGAAATAGGAATGCATGCAACCGTTACCTCACTTCTGCTTTTGGATTTCTCTCCTCTAATGTTGAAATAAAACAAAAAAATAGGATAAATAAAATTGAATAAATAGAAAAAATAGAATAAAATACTACGGGGGGGTAATGATAACATGTTGCAAACACCATCAGTCAAGTCATGTGGAACAACATAATTAAGATTAAGCACATTTCTAGACTAAATATAGCACAAACAGAATGGGAACACAGTTGGAGTGTTAAGATGATGCTTCAATGTGAATTCAAAAGCCTGAAGGAAGCATGAAGAGGCCGTCACGACAGGCTCAAAAGAACCACAAGGCCACTTATGGGAGGAAAAGGTGCAAGAATACCGAGGTGCGTGACAAAGGAGAAGGAAACTCAAAAGGAAACTGCAACGACATGTGTGAGAGAGACCTGAATTTATCCTCTGGTGGCCACAGAGCACAGGTGAAACCAGAGAGTTGTCACAGAGACGACAGTGGCTTACAAAAGCCACAATCACTGACACACAGGCAGTAAGAATCAGCTTCTATCTAAGGCAACAAGTGCACAGCAGGCCAAGGCTGGGGTTACTCATTACTGCAGGGTTGCAGCGTTTCTCAGAGCTTCCAGACTGACAAACACAGAGGCGTTAACAGCGCAATCAACTGCCCCACCTTAAACAAAATACCCTCCATTAGACTCCATCCGTACTGAGCAAATATTCACATTTTCCTGCGGCTCTGCTTCCATTTCCTGAGAAATATTTATCAGTTTAAGGCCAATGGCCTGGAAAATTGACTTAAAGTGTTCGTATCTGACAGAGACGAGGGCAGATTCTTCCGCCAATGAGGTTTCAAAGGGCCGAAGCGTTAATGTTGAGCATAAAAAGCACAGACGTTCTGTCTTGTGGACACATTTTCCACACCGTCGTGGTAATTAAAACAAAAGGCAAGATGAGTCACCGGAACACCGTTTCCACAACCAGAAGCACAGCTCTTTCACAGTTAGCCACTTTAAACCACGTCCACCCACTGAACGTGTCCTACCAGGGCTGCGGGAGTGCTCGCTCCCCTCGTGGTGGTTACAGCTCTGCTAATCACTCATTTTACAAGAAGTCACAGCGGAACCCGTCCCATGAGCCTTCAGCATGACTCACTGCTTAAAAAAAAAAAAAAAAAAAAAAAAAGACACATGAGATCAATTTGCACAGATTCAGAGTGAACACCGGAACAAACTGCTCATCAGAGTCTTTCATATGCTTCAGTGGGTGGGCGCCTGCACAAAATAGAGATAATTGTCTTCTATTTGACTGGGCATATAATTAAAAACACGCAATTAAAAAAAAGCACGCACACACACACACACTCAGACAAATCGACCATCTATGTACAGGAGTGTGTAACACGGCAGTGAAGAGCAGGGGCAGGGAGCCACCTGCTGGAATTCTGTTAACCTTCACTATAATCTGAAGACCGTGCATGTTTGAAGCCGGTCCTCACAACTGGATTTTCAGCGCATACCAACCTAACATTAACCCTCTTTTGACACAATCGTCAACTTTAAGCTGAAGAAAAATAATTGCAGCAATCTGACCTCTTAGCATAGTCCAGTAAATCTAAGAAGTCGTCTTCTGGACTCCTGAGGAATTTCAAGCATTTGGAGCAAAGCAGCACAGACAATAGAGACCTGAACCTCAATGTTTTCCACTTCGCCAACCCGCCAATCCCCCCCCCCACCTAAAACAGGTGATAGGCCTTGGAGGAGGAAAACTGGATTAAACTGAAGCCGTGAGCTCACAGTAAATTCCTCTATCATGTCGCTCCACCCTTGGTTGCTGCAGAATGGGGCTAAATTATGGAGGCATCTTTCTGTAGCGAGACCATATGTCAGTGTGGGGCCTGGGGTCTTCTTTCTTTTTTTTTTTAAATGCTTTTGCAATCATAGGAGGTCTTTGAGATAATTTGAAGTCAATCCAAACTGTAATGCGGCTACGCTCTGGTCACCCGGCAAAGAGAAAGTTTTTAAATTTCACTTTATTCTTAGCTGCAACTAAATCCGGGACCCTTCCAAACGAATACCAGACCCCCCCGGGCCCTCCTCCGCATAACAAGCATAGTTTCCCTCGTCCAGGCAGTCCCGCCTGCAACAAAGTCGCCTGACAGAGAGCTGCAGAGGCCTACCTGCAACAGAATGGGTTTAAATCTAGAGCAGTAGCGCAGACCCACCCTGAGGACCCTGTTGGCTGTTATAATTGGGGGCTCGTCGTTGACGGCTGTAACCTGGATGTGGACCATCTGGGCCGCGCTGTGCTTCCTCAGGCCTGTGTCGTTGGCCCCCACAGTGAAGTTGTCGGTCACAGTTTCACTGCCATCGTGGACATAGTAGATGAACTCGTGCTCCACCTGGTGAGGAAGGATTTGGAAATTTGTGGAGTTGCAAAAGTCTCTCGAGTTGACTTTGTTGTGGATTTATTTACAAAACCACTGATGGCATAAGCTCTGTGTAAATATGTTGTGACACTAAAGACCTTTTAGGCAAAAACACCTGGATTATAAAATAAGATTTAAGTTTTTTTTCACTGTAAAAACTGGGAAAAACCCTGACAGGCTCAATTAATGTCAGTGGGTTTCCACACTGTAAGAAGTGACTGTAAAAACACTCCTCTCCCTTCCTGTTGGACGCAAACATGTCAGTCTCGATTGCTCACCTGTCTCCTGGTGAACGAGGTTATGGCGACGCCGGGGTGTCGGGAGTGCTCAACGTGACCGTGCCACGGGGGCTCGATCAATGTGTACAGGAAGTTGATTCCAGAAAAGTGTCGGCTGGTGACGCTCAGCACATCTTGGGTCAGCGCCCTGGAGGCGCCCTCGTTCAGAGTGATATTGGTGACTTGCAGGGGGATGAGGCGTGGGATGATGTCAACGGACATCCTGATGTCAGGGACGCGAGTGACCCCGTTGGTGGCATCGAGGACGAAAGCATCGCTGGCCTTATTTGGCTCTGCCTGCACGTACTGGATGTTCCCGCCGTTGACGTCCTCTTGGGTAAATGTCGTGACGGCGGACGTTTTGGTTCCGATGTAGCGCTCTTTGTCGAAGCGCCGCAGGAACCCATGAGACGGCGCTACGCTGACTGTGAATACTATCTCAGAAGGCAGGTTATCTTCGTGAGTGACCTGCAACAATTACGTAATCTTCAGCGGTAAAATCACGAGCCTGCTGAGGTTTATTTTATTTGTCACATAAATTAAGGATTTTATCATTTCCTCTGTTACACATTTATAATAGAATGTAAACTCTTCATTTATAAACTGTCAAATCCTGATCTTTAATCATATCCTGGTTGTATAAAACACATCTGACAGATGATTTATGATTAGAGGAAACAGGAAATGATCATTTTGACACAATCAGTTTTATTATTACTGAGAAAATGTAGAAAATTTCTGTAGCAATTTTTGTAAGGTCACCTTTCTCTACTAAAGTATTGTGTCATTTTATTAAATTTTAGTTGCTTTGACAAATCTTGAAATTTAAATTCTTATATAATTAATTTTTTGAAGGTCACTAAAACTCTTAAAACTAAACAAAAAGAAATACTTTTTGATAAGTATAAAAGGCTTGAATATTCCCAATACTCACCTCTAACAGGGTGTCGTCGATTTTGACTGGTTTCCCTTCTTCCACCAGTATGGTGCCGTGCTGCTGCAGGATGGGCGGCCTCTGGTGGCTCTCCAGGTAGACCTTCACTCTGATCCTCGCCCTCAGCTCCAGACCTTTGGCCCTCGCCGTCAAGTTGAAAGAGTCGGCCAGGTGGCCGCCGTCGCTGTGCTGATAGGAGATCAGGCCCGCTCTGAGGTCGGACTGGGAAAACGAGTCCACGTTTGAACCGTTGCGGCGAAGATCTCCGTATTTCGGGGCCTCGACCAGACTGAACCAGACTTCCTGGTCATCTCGGATGTCCAAGTTTGATGCCAGACTAAAATTGCTGGTGTGGATGGTGACCGACTGGCCCTTCTGGACCAGCAGCCCCGTGTTGTTACCGACCTTCAGGAAGGGCTCGTCGGCGCTGATGTCCAAGAGGCTTGACACGAAGTGCGTACCGTCGGAAACGAAGAGCGCGAACCGACCGCTGCTGGCGCCCCTGTGGATGAACAGGACTCGCCTTTCTTCCAGATCCTGCTGCCGGAACTGGAACAAGCGGTGGGTGGTGTCGTTCGCCAGCACCAGGTCTCCCATCGGGATCCCCCGCCGGGTGTAGATCAGTTGGCTGTCATCAAAATCGGAGTCTGGGTCGTGATAACGCAAATCCTCGATAGTGAGCAGCCTCTGTCCGTCTCGTGCTACGTGGAAAACTTTATCAATAAGCCGGACTGGCTTTTGGTCGTTGACCAGCTGCACGGAGATGTTGAAGGTCCCTTCTTTGGCGCCGGCGTCGCGGTCCGCGACTGAGGGCTTGAGCGCCTTGCTGACGGAGGCTACGAAGGCGAAGCTGTCGTGCGTCGACTCGCTGTCGTCGTGGATGTACATTATCCGTTCCTCTAGCACGTCCCGATTGCTGAAGGTCACGACATTGCCGTCGGTGGCGTTGGAGTTTGAGCGACTAATGCGCGCCAGCCTCCCGTGTGTTGGGCCGCTGGTGACGGTGTAGCGAATGTCTGTGGTGCTCAAAGTCTCGGCGAACAGCTGGTCTTTCGTGATGAGCTTGCTCTCCCCTTCCAGGACCGAGAGCCCCCGATTCCTCATAAACACGCTGTTGGCGTCAGCCTTGATGGAGAACTGGAAATCGTAGTTCTGCGACCGCGCATGTTTGGACACCAGCTGGAATTTGAATCTGTCGGTTGTGTTTTCGTGCGGCCGGTCCACGAGCTCATAGTGGACTCTGGAGTTTGTCACGTCTCTCTGGCTAAAGGTGGCGTTCTTGCCTAGGACAGTCGTGTCCAGCAGGAGCTTTCCTCTCTTCGGTATCGTGAGAACTCGGAAATGTAGCTCGTCCTCGGAGAGGCTCGCACCTTCTGCCATGGCGTAAAGACACCCAGAGTCTAGTGTGACTTTTCGGATTTTATCCATGTCCAAGGCGACATTCCGTACTAGACGGTACCTCACCCACTTCACATTGATGGGGAACAGCACGTCTGTGGTTGCCCTTCCGGCCACAGTCACTCGGGATTTAAAGTGATCCGCAGCGCTGGATGTCTGGACTTCTTGGAAAGTGCTGACATACCTCAGCCGCTCTTTTTCCAGGAGCCTCTGGGAAAACGAATCGGTCAGCCTCCATTCTCCGCTCGAGTGGAGTCTCTGGAGCTCTCCGAACTGTGGGGCTTCCACGATATCGTAGCGGACGTCCACAGTTTGCCTGATGGCGTTGGTCTGCACGGCCAGCTGGTGGGAGCCAATTAAAGCAGCCTCTCCTTGGACGATATTGATACCTGTGTTGTTGGCAACCTTGTACTCCAGCGCTACAGCCATGACCCTCAGGACAACGGTGTTGCTGACCTTTTCCCCATCGCTGACCCTCAGGACAATCCTGGAGTTCCGAACCCCCGTGTGAACATAGGACACCCTCAGTTCTTCCAAATCTACGTAGGAGAATGAGGTAACTGCCGTTCCGGGTCTGTTTTCAACTTCCAAATACCCAGCGTTTGCATTCAGGTTACCGAGTACGGAAAAGACAAGGTCGGCGGGGCTGCTGTCGATGTCTGTGGCCTTCAGGATGTCCGTAGTGAGGCGCTTTTTACTATTTTCCAACAGGACAAAGAGGTTTCCCTCGGGGAGGCTCAGCTCGGGTGCGTCGTTGGTGGGTGTCACGCTGATGTTGTAGTGGTACAACTTTTTCTCCTTCAGGTAGTCAGGAACTTCCCTCCTGCTGCTGCAATAAATGGAAAAAATAAAGAAGTCGTCCGGCTCTTCTGATCCTCCGTGGATGTACATGACCCGTCCGTGCCAGAGATCCAACATGCTGAAGGTGTTCTCCTCTTGATCTGGATCCACATCAAGCCTAATCTGACCATGAACTGGTTGCTCCACAACTTTGAACATGATCTGAGACTGTCGGATGCCAAGTTTCTTGAAATCCAAATGCACCTTGACGTGCTTGGCCTCGAGAGATGCCCGGCCGCCTTCCGGGACCACAAGACTTCTGAGCTGAACGAAATCGAGCCCGTACCTTCTGTCCAAGCCCATGGCAAGGGTGGACACATGGAGGGATGGTGTTGTTGTCATCAAATGAAGGAGGGACCCCGGAGGAGTTGGCGGGCTCACCGTTGTCGCTGGTTCTGGTTGCTTTTCCGGCTCGCAACCGACAGAAAGATCCCTGGTGACAATGGCGTTGGAGAGCCCCATCTTCACTCTGTTGACCTCGATGTTTTTCAAGCACCCTTTGAAAGAACCCCCTCTCGCCCGCTTCCCAGAAACAGAAAGGAGGCCCACTTTCTTGACTTCTGCTCTGGTGCTGTCGTCGACTCCGCCCACAAACAGGTGACCTCTGAGCTGAAAGCCCTTGGAGCGAGTCCTGATGCTGTTCTTCACCACCTCTCCGTCCACAGTCAGCACCAGGTTTTTAGAGCTGAAGCTCAGCTTAATGAAATGCCACCTTCCATCACTGACAAAGGTGAGGGAGCGCAGCTCCGTTCTGGTCCCACCCTTACCGATTATAGCCACCGGTAAGCCTTCCTGAATCTCCACGGTGACAAAGTCCCCTTCCCTGGCCGAGTTGAACAGAATTATTCCCTCTTTGGCCGACGTGTGCACCATGCACTGGAACACGGCTTCCTGCTGGGCATTCCAAGTCGGGAGTGACATGTAAGCTCTGGAACTGAAGAAGCTGATAGGGTCCTCCTCCATGGCAAAGAACTGGGGACTGCACCCTAGGGACACCTCATACACATTCTTGAACCCAGCGTACGGCCTCAGAGACGACAGCAGGTCATGCTCATTGAAGACGGCTTCATCCACACAACCCCGGAAGCCAGCGGGGTCTCTGGGGAGGTAAACCCGGTCCAAGCCCGCGGATCCTCCAACAAAGAGGCCATCCGAGATGTGGAGCTCATACTGGGGGCTCGGCATCGTCAGGCTAGAGTGGGAGTTCTTGTCCACGGTCAGGGTGACGTCTTGCCGTGTGTGCCGGAGCTCCAGCGTGTGCCAGGCCAGGTCATTAAGCTGGGTCCCTTTCTCTGATTGCAACATGTGCTCCCCCGATCCAAGGTCCACTTTCAGCTGAGGGAAGGAAATAAAACAACATGATGAGTTCCCTGAATCAACCTACTGCCTGTGTGGCAGTTTAAATCATCAGCTTAGGATGACCTGACGCCCATTTCCACTCTGAAGTTATTTTGACCCTGACGTTATGAGAAAAGGAATGCAGGATTCAGGCGGTGAGTCCTCTGAGCATCGTGTCCCGATCCGGGGCCGAAGCAGCATTTAGGCAACGTGCCTGCCGGGGCTCGCTCCCGCGTCCCTGCTCCTCCAGGTCGTAATAGGGAGGGGGGGGTCTTTGCTGATGAAGTCACAGGGAGTGACAACTCCGAACCAGAGAGGCACCCACGGTTAAAGAACGCACAAATGCAGAACAGTACGACACCGTTGTCAGGCTGTATTTCAGCAAACATCTCCAAGGCAATACGTGTCATTATTTTAATTTAATTTAGCAAATGAACCTGTGATTACATATGGAAAATGTCCATCTATGAGACAAAAATACACGGCTATGCAGAGATGTGGGATTCTGGCGCGCGTGTGTGCTCGAGCACGTGCTGGAGCCACAGATGTACCAACCTGCAGGCGACCAGCGTGGAGCTCCAGAAGTAAGTGGTCAGTCTGGCCAGCAGCGAGAAACAGCAGGCCGTTGGTGCTGGAGGTCCGGAAGCGGACGCGGAGCGTGTTACGGTCGGACGACTCCACTGCCTTAAGCTGTACAAAGCCATCGCCATAGAAGGAAGCTGTGAAAAGAGAGGGTGGATTGGGGGGTTTTACCCGTTTAAAAAAGATAAGAAACATTTTAGTGCCTTCACAGATGAGTCAGTAATTTACACTCATTTAATGCCAGGTGCTGTGAAAGCAAAGAGATCAGTAAATACTGTAAAATCAGCTAGTGGTGGCCTTAATATAGCCAACATATGACATTTACATAAGGAAACAGGCTAATTATCATGTTCTTTACAAGCAGAGTAGTGTCCCTGCATGTAGGAAGTACTCTCTTTCTCACACACACACACAAATTATACCTCATCAGAGGTGAAAGAATGCGGGTGAGCCTCTTTTAATCTTTCAGCTTTCATGGTGGTCAAAAGATGTCTGTACTTGACTTGCTGGAACAGGATGATTTACATACATTCAGGTGAGCCGACGTGTCATTACAACACATTAAAGCTTTTCCTGTGAGAATAATAAGCACTTTAAAGTTGAAACAAAAACATTCCTTCCCATCGGAGCCTTGCCATCGGACGGGAGCTCAGCGCTTCTCCGAGTCCGCAGCACTAGGAGGAAGCTGAGAGTGCATGCTCTGTCTAGGATTGCACCACCGATATAAATAAAATTTAAAGCTATCCGACTCAAACGCCACTGCAGCTGCACACAAACCAGGGAGGTAAATGTGGAGATGGGCACGCAGGAGTCAGACGTGCTCGGGCCTGCTCTGCCCTGACAGGAACCATCAACCTGAACATGAAAGGCTTTGACATTATTCCAGGTCCCGTGTTCTGGGAAAATAAAATAAAAAAAAAAAAAGTACAGCTGTTTCTCCACCTCCCGCTCGCTTCACCCTGTAATCTGGACCAACATGCTCTGGAGCGTTCTTGC
This sequence comes from Lagocephalus sceleratus, assembly GCA_911728415.1. Lineage (NCBI taxonomy): Eukaryota > Metazoa > Chordata > Actinopteri > Tetraodontiformes > Tetraodontidae > Lagocephalus > Lagocephalus sceleratus. Next base: position 3,353,037 of record CAJVRN010000237.1, on the reverse strand, counting down.
CCCCGCCTCCGTGCCCGGGCGCCACCAGTCCACGTTGAACTAATGAGCTCCAGAATCCCACGCGCAGCCAAAGGTTAACAAACACCCTCGCCTCCACGGGGAGCCGCGCTCGCCGCTCATTAGCCGGGGCAAGAGCGCGGCCGCTGCCAACGGTCTGTTGACTCACCGGAGAGGAGGACGGGGGTGGTTAATAGGACTTCATCTATACTTTCAAAGTACATCTCCAATTTCGTTTTACACTTGATGTTCAACGACAATAAAGGGCATTCTATTCTAACGACACAAACCCAGCAAAGCGTGCAATTAAACCCTCAGATAAATGCATTCATCACTTAACAAACAAGAATGCAGCATCCACACGTCCAAGAGGAACATGGACGTGTAGGAAAAAAACAAGTGTAGGGACACAAACCCCATCACACACACTTAGGGCAAATATATGTGGAAGTGGTTAAAAGCGAGGCTAAGCACAATGTTTTATGTCTGAATGGTCTGCCCGCGCTGTCAAGACGCTTACTCGTCAAATTCGGTGGTCATAAGTAGTGGACAGCTGTCGGGATGCTTCTTTTCTCGTCAAGCGTCGCCCACGTTTTGCAATATCCGCACCAACTCGAGCTTTGGGTGCACATTCACCCCTGTTGTCCCCTATGCTTGTTTTGAACGTGGCCTCGCTTGACCTGTTGTCGTTGGTCGCTGAAAAGGCTGGAGAGATTTCCTAAAACCAGCCAGGAGGAACGGGCCGACGTTCCTCGGTTGCATCTATCAGGACGGGCACGCACGCTCCATCGTATTTAAGTTTCAAAGCAGTGACGGCTGAAAACAAAATGGCCATTCGCACACTCATTGGAGTGAATAAAGGACACTTTTTTAAAAACACACAAAGCTGTGGAGGGTTCTTCAGGCTGCATAAAGCAGTAGTGACACGCGGGGGTACCTCCAGCAGAAGCAGGAGGTTTTCGGAGGCTGGTGTGTAACCTACGTGTCTGCAGGGTCGGTGGCTTGTTGTCTTGGGGACCTTCTGTTGTGAGATTTAACAACAGCGAAGCTGGTGACCTTTAAGCAAACACTGAGTCACGGTTACTGTAATTTGAGGGTGAGAGTGCGTCTTTGCTCATGAAATTCAAAGACATATCACTTTTTTTTTCCTTATAGGGATTTAGGAGAAGCCACAGAAAGCACACGTTTCTGCGTTTCCTTCTCACAACCTCACACGACCGTCATCACTGGAATGTGGGTGAAGTGACCCGAAGTAACGCAAATATCTGTATTGTAGATATTTTCAGTGAAGGAGGTGCTGGGGGGGGTGAATCACGGTAAAGTGACTTCTGATTAACCTCAGGGCACAGCCGGGGCCGGGGCCCAGCACAATGACACATGCACGGGGTCAGGTCGAGCAGAGAGGACGGCACACGCGTGTGGACAATCCAACAACTTTGTACCTTGGATGTCTCCGTCTAATTGCATGATGTCAGTGAGTGTGTGTGTGTGTGTGTGTGTGTCTGTCACAGTCGGATAGTTCTTCCAGAGCAGTGGGCAGGAACACTTCTGCAGCCCCAATCCTCCAGCCTGTGCACCACGCATGCAAACTCTCCTGTCACTCATCTACAACGTCAGCGCCCTCGTTAATGATGGGAATTGTGAGTTTTACCATTTCCAGCAGGCAGGAGGAGGAAGAGGAGGAAGGAGAGGAAGGAGGAGAGGAGGGGGGGGTTAAGTGGGAACACTTTCCTTGGGAACACTTCTCAAAACTCGGGAAAACTGGGAAAACCGAGCAGACGAGGTTCGTTGGGAAAGACGGACAAGGGTAAAACACATTTAGTTACCTCCGTAGGCGAGCTGGAGCAGGAGGGACCACCAGAGGAGACCGCCGACACACAACTTCTCCCGGATTCGTCTCACGGCGGGGTCCATCTTTCTCTCTTCCCGTGGGAGGAAAAACATGAAAACCCAACTCCGGCTTTAACCCGGGCTGTTACATATTTACAGACCCCCTCCACTCTCTCCCCGCCCCTCTTCACGCCTCGCTCCACACGGTCGCTCCCGGTCCCCTGAGCGGAGAACCGAGCGTCCGCAGCGGGAGAGCGGCGCCCGGGAATGAGCCGAGGGAGTCCCGGAGGTCTGCTAGGCCCCGCCCCCTAGGAGGGGTGGGGGTGAGGGGGCCCCACTTTTCAAAATAATAGTCGCAGATCCGGTTCGGGTCACCTGACGAACTTTTTTTTTTCTTGTTTTTAATCTGTACAAATCCGCAAGTGAATTGGGGTTAAAGTCAGAACGTGACGCAGTCCAATACTGTGACGTCAGACCACCCACGGATGTTGTTTGGGGGGGGGGTCACGTGACCGCGGGGACGTTTGGACGGGGTAGAGCGCCGTGACGCTGTTACCATAGCAACCGGAGTCAACGTCTCAGATTTAGGATGTAATCTTTATCATTTTTGAAAACATCAGCTGTTCAGATGATACATGCATGATTGTTTTTATGAGCACAGGTCTAACGAAAACTGTCCATCACTGAGGAGAAGCAGGAAACACAAATTATTCAGACAAAACATGAATGTTCAACTGGAGTACAACTCTTTCCAGAGTTATACAGAGTCCAGAGTTCCACACTTGTAAAGCATAGTCATAGACGTTGTGGCTGTTATGGGTGAAGGAGGTTCAGCTTCCTGAGCTCCATTTTCATGCAGCTGTAGATCAGATGGTAGTAGCAGCGGTCCTCCGACATGAGGTCGGTCACGGTGTCCATGTGGTTGAGGCCGGGCAGCAGGTACAGCGCCGCCCCGACGGACAGACGGCCGAGGAGCGCCGAGAACTTACAGGACGACTCCACCGGAACTATGGTGTCGCGGGAGCCGTGGATCAAAGTGAAGGGAGGCAGCCTGGAGGGAGAGGGACCAGCCATCAACAGTGGGATTTACCCCCGCCACCACCGCCGCGCCCCCAGGCCTGCGCTCGCCGTCTCACCTGCTCAGTCTGTCCGTGTCAAACCCCTCCAGGACGTGCGTGGGTGAGTAGTAGGGGAAGTTCTCCACCCCGTTCATGGCTTTGTGCATGGTGGAGACGTACTCCACCGCTCGCTTCTGCTCATGCTCGTAATGGTCCAGGATGTTGTAGACGCCACTCAGCCCTGTCCAAGGAGACCCAACCAAGATCATAAGTGTGTGTGTGTGTGTGTGTGTGTGTGTGTGTGTGTGTGTGTGTGTGTGTGATGCTGGGCCGTGGTGATCCTTACCGATGATCCCTCTCACAGACCGGGCCACCGTCCGTTGCACGGCGGCCTCTATGAAAAGCTCCTCTCGCTCGTCAGTGAGGAACAGTGTGGTCAAAGCGCACAGATGGGCGCCCGCCGAATGTCCGACCAGCACTATTTTATCCTGTGGGAGGACACGGGCGGACAGCGGAGCGTTTGGATGTCAGGAAGTCTGCATAAATGCTCAGTTTAAAGTGCTTCAAAGTTTCCCTACTTTGTCAAAGTTGAACTTTGGTGCGTTCTCACGCGCCCAGACCAAGCAATCTGCGATATCTTGGACCATCCCTAAAACGTTCCCCTGGCGATCAGAAGAAACGAGCAGAGCCAATTTAGATGCCAAAGTCAGATTTCGGTCCATCTGCCTTCTGGGAGGCTGCATAATTCTGGGAAGAGCGGAAGCGGGCTTCACGTTCCGCTCACCCCCGCTGATTATTCCCACGCTGCCGGCTGGTCCTCACCTGTGGATAAATGCAGTAATCGGGGCAGACGACCGCGGCGCTCAGCTCTTCGCACACCCTCCGGGCCAGCAAACAGTAGATGTATCTCTCTCCGGCGCCCCACGCGCCTCCGTAGACGAAGACCACCAACGGCGGGGGCCCGTTGCCAACCCCGCTCACGCGCGGAGGGAAGTACAGGTCCAGCTTCTGGCCTCGGCGGCCGAACGTGATGCCCTTCAAAGTGTCCACAGCGACAGGGCTTTGAGCGTCCGCACGGATCAAATCTGTCGTTCCCCGGCAGAAATCGGCGAAGCGGTCGAGAAAGATTTTTAGCGCTCAGACAAACTCGGGAATGAGCTTCAGCACACCTTTTTGTAGTATTTTCGGTTTTCATCTCTCTCGTACCAGGACCTCAGCTGGAAGTAGAGTCTCCTGTACTGGAGGTATTTGAGGCTTTCCAGAGCAACTCTGGTCAGGAGATATGTCCGTCTGAGGAGTGGGACGGAGACAAGGCGGTTAGGAGGGAGGCAGAGCCCAGACAGAGCTGCAGCCTCAGGGTCTACCTGGGTTTTAGGGCTTCCATGTACTTCTTGTACCCGGGTTTGGTCGGCCAGCCGTAAATCCACTGAAGCGTCAGTGAGAGAGTATAGGGAAGACCCACCAACAAGAGGCCCACGGCCACAGGGAGCACCATGGGATTTTTAAAAGCAGACCTTCAATTAAAAAAAATAAAAAAATAAAATAAAATATATATATATATATATATATATATATATATATATATATAAAATAAAAGTTACATAAAATAAAAGACATGTATTCCAATGAGTTCTGAGAAATTGTTGAATTTGAGATACACTTACATGCTGGTGATCAGTATGTCTTACCTACAAAATGTGAAAAAAATTATTACTTGTTAATTAAGACAGGACAATTTATATTTATCTACTTGAAGCCTTTCGATTATCCACCAGAGTTGTATATATAATGTAATGTCTGAAACAAAATCAATTTTCATTCATAAAATGAACAGATTCGTGAGTTAAATTTGCCTGATTTCGAATTAGAGACACCATCCACCATGAATGACTTGAACGTAAAATAACTTTTAATGAATGAATGAATTGTTATTTTACAGGTAAAATAGCGCCATCTAATGGGGACTTTTACGATTACACGGAGGATGGAACTTTTATCCAGAAAAAATAGAAAAAAAAGAAATACTTGTCTATTACTGTGTACTCAGATAATGGAAATAAATTACATGAAAAACACTGCAAATTTATGTTCAGGATTACCAACGATGAAAAGGAATCAGGAGAGGATGCCGATCAAGTTAGCAGATCACCATGCACAGCAACATCATTGGAGTAGCAACATGCTTTTTTTCCTGCGGTGCGTTAGCTCAAAAGACAACATAAATAACTCATCGCATGAAAAGAAGACAATAAGATGCCGAATTGAGTGAAGTTACGCTGCTAAGGTAGCACGAAGGTAAGTAGAGCACGGGGCATTAAGGTAAAAACATTGATATACGCGTTCATCGTAAGATCTTTGGGTCCGAGCTTTGCCAGCTGCTTGTTAGTCGTTAAATCCTTCCCATCTTGGAGAAAAGTGGGAATAATTCCATGGCATTCCTTTAAGCAGCGACCCCGGGGAAAGCCACCCTGACGCTAAAACAGAGCGGCTCCTCACAAACAAAAATCGTCACAAACTTCCGCTTTGCTACGAAACTAAATGCTACCGGTTTGGGGTTCGTCAAAACGGCTGGATTTGTCGAGCACTGTAGCGTGGCTTTTGTGGAGCAACCCGCTTCTGTCGTTGTGTATTTGTCCTTAAGATTGACTTGTCAGGACAGAGCCCAGTCCTGCTGTTTAAGCGCATTCGCAGGTGCAAGGGAAGGCCGATTTCTCTCTTGCCCTCGCCGCACCTCTCTGTTCTTTGAACCCGGAAATCCCTGTTTCTGCACGTCGAACGTGACAACAGTCTCAAACCTGTGGGTTATCCATCACACAGTCTCTGTTGTCGTGAGGGTTATTGATCCTAACCATTGCAGTGGGCTTGTTTATGTCTGTTACTGACGCTGAACAAAAAGAACAGGTTAGAAGAAGTACACTAATAAATGTGTAGTTGCAGGAAGCAGGACTACACATGTGACCAGCAGGGGGAGCAGTAAGACTGTTGTTTACTATTTGAATGAGCTCCGTTGACGGTCCTGGCCTCCTTTAATCATACTGATCAGGGGAGAAATGGAATCTAAACCACTTAGAGGACCGTCAACCATTCACCCATCTACATCAATGGTCCTGAGGTGGAATGTGAATTCCTCAAGATTGAAGAGTGGTTAGTTGTTCGATGATCAGTACCTACGCTTGAATCAAAAATTAAGTAAATAAATACCTAACACAAACAGAAACACATGCAATACTGGTCCGTGCAAACGACGTGTTTGTAAAACAGGTTTGTGCCTGTGGTTTCAACTTCAACGTCCAAGGTGGAGCTGCATAAGGAAGTTCTTTATCATCCTCTCTGTTTTGGTTTTTAGACAGTAGAGACACCGGTCCGATGGCAGAGCCCTGGTCCTGCCACATTTTGTATAAAGGCCCTGCATCAATGTAGTGCTGCTCCCACACAAGATGCTCTCCATCGTGCAGGTGTGAAAGCTCCTGAACACCTTGGAACCTTCAAACATGAAATGTCCTCAGAGCAACGTCCATCACTGAAGACTACTACCATCTTTGTCCTACTGTTTCCCTGCTGACCTCTGCCCTCCTACAGCCCCTCCCCTCATCCTCCATCCTCCAACTCATACACTAATTGATATCTATCACTAAAGGCTAAAAGCCAAGTGGGTTGTAGGTGAGTTACAGGTGGGGGGGCGGTGAGCGTGCAGCGCTGAACTGATAAACATGATTGATTGATTGATTTCAGGTTATCTGGGTCCATAGTCTGCCATCTTTGATTAACACGCCAATGTCCTTTATTAAGGCAATTTACAACAAAGACCTCTCTGTTGGTTAAAAGAGTGTAGCGCAGCAGTGGGCAGAGGTTTCCTTGGCTGCCGCCACGGAAAACCTTGAACCCAACATTGTAGGGCTGCTGAAAGGAGAACAGTGTCGGGGAGCTGGCCGTCCTGAGGGTTATTATGCTTGGCCACACAGGGACGGTCCGCAGCAGCGGCTGTGCATCGTCTGCTGGGAGGCCCACGGTGCTTTCTCCGGGGGTGGGGGGGCAAACCTGGAAATGCAATGTCAGGCCTGCAGCTGGGAGGGCGCCTAAAGACCTGCGGCGAGAATTCCGCAATCCCAGAAGGACTCATCAAGGTTATTAAACCAAAAAAAAAAAAGAGAGGAGCTTTGTGGGAGGCGGGGAGGGGGCCCGTCGTTTGATCAGTCAGGATGCTCCGCATCCCGCCGTGACTCATGCTCCCGTCGTTTGCCGAGTGAACCCTTCGTTTGCGCCGTGCGCTCCTCCTCGATGTAAACAAAAAAGGATATGGAGAGTCGCGTCGCCGGTGGCCTTTCAGATTATGCGACGAGCCGAAATGTCAACTTTGCCGAGCGGGTGAGGCTGTTTGTGTTTACTGCTGCAAACGAGTAAACACGGGGCAGCTCCTTCCTCCCGTCTGACCCGGTCCCCCATGCCCCTCGCATCCCCGGGCCCTTCAACTAGAACCAGAACCTACACTGCTTTCTGTCCCCTCCATTGTGCCCCCCCCCCCACCACCACCACCACCCCCAACACCCCCAACCCCATCTCAGCCGGAATCGCGGAAGAATTCGGCCTCCGCTGAGGGGACAGAGCCATCTTTTCAAGGAGCCTCCACAAACACGCCGGGTCCAGAAAGAACCTCCCTTTGATAGCAGGGAACCATGGAAACGGGCACCGGCCGCAAGAAACGGTTTCTAGGAATGCGTGTGCCTGGAATCACATCCGAGCTGCAGCGGTAGCGTCGGAGGGCACTTGGAGAGCGGTGCAGGTTTTTCAGGGGTGGGTGGGTGGGTTGGGGGGGGGCCTCTGGTTGATTGGAGCGAGACAGAGCGGTTATTCTTGTCAGATCCTCAGGATGAATGCTAACGAGCTGGGCATGCATTCTTAAGAAGGAAACATTCGTCTCCCGATACGTTTAATCAGGAATACGGCAGAGCAAAGAGCTCATCACAGGTTCTGATGGAGGCGAAGTTCACCCGAACCTGGAGTCCAGATCAGTGGCTCTGACGGAGGATCTGGGTCACACGTCAAACAATTTAAGCTCCCTCTCTACGGTTTTATTAAAAAACACACACCCACACACAATTTTGAACATGGGGGAGAACTGGTGAATCAAACCCAGAACCTCCCTACTGTTCAGGAAGGAACGAAAATCCCAGGTTGTGATATTGAAATTTATTTAACTTATCATCCACCCAGTGAAGAAATTAAATTATTGACTGCTTGTGGAATGATTAACACTTTATCGTTCTGATCTGAGAGTTTGATATTTTTAACATGACTGATGTTACAGGAATGTCCGCATGTGTGTGCGTGTGTGCGTGTGCGTCTCTAAAAGGGTTTGGTGCCTCTTAATATAGTCAGAGTTCGAGTTTCAGTGTGTCATACCTCCTTCCTGAACTAACTGAGTTGACAGAAGGTGAGAGCTCTCCTTACCGGGAGAAGCCCACCTACGTGTACCGTATTCACACATCTGTGCAGGTAAACGCTGCACGCGCGACCCCGAGACCTTCCCCGCTCCGGCGCTGGGCCGAGGAGGACGGTCACGGACCGGAGTCCCGCGAAGCCGCGTGAATTTGAACGGCCCCGCAGGAGCATGTGTGAAAGGGTGAAACATTATTTATGTGGCTTGTAACGTGAACAGAGACTATTTCCACCGTCGAGGCACGCTCAGGTGACATAGCCAGACTAAACAAAATCTGTTTTGGACTCCGTCTATTTCAGGCCTCCGTGAACAAGCTGGTATTTCCACATGTTCCATAAGATGTTGTCATTTATTCAAACATCTTATACTACCCCCAGTTAGTCAATGAGCTCTTTCTGCTGAAACCAACGGTAGTAATTGTAAGGTACCTTTTTCACGTATGATTTATTGAGGTAACCAGGCAACAGAGCCAGATCACCATGGTTACGACAGCATTAGAATAGCATTTGACAATAGTTTCAAGGCTGCATCAACCCGACTGTAATCCGGATTGTGCAGAAGGTGAGAGGAGCTCTGGATTATTGGTGCCCAGCAGCTCATTTCTGTTCCTCCATGGTCAGCACAGTTTAGCCACAACCAGGGAAGAACATCCATTTTAATTAACGTGGAGTCAGTTTTTTTTTTTTTTTTTTTTTTTTTGCCTTTGCCAGCTCACTGTCGTCCTTTACTGGGTTTCAGCAGCTGGAGGGGGGGGGGGCTGTTTCCACTCCACGACGTTTCTTCTGCTTATGAGCGTGTTCGGTCGAGCATTCGCGGCTAACGCCGAGTGCGGTTTCCCGCGGCTCCCAGCGGGGCCGACGGCTCCAGCACAAATACAGGTGTCGCTCTGGTTTGGCTCCAAAACTGCAGCGGCCGCCGTTTTTCAAAGAACTGGACCCTTTTGTCCGGCGAGCTGATCCCACGAAAAAAGTCCAGGATAAAATGTTTACATGGGGGGGAGAGGGTTTAAGGTTCTCTTCAATGAACCTCTGCAGGAATCGCTCCAACGTTGAACTGACGCTCCTTCCCATGTGTTTTTTTATTTATTTATTTGTTTGTTTGTTTGTTCCTTTATGTAACACACCAGCCTCCTGGTGGCTTATTTGTTCCCGCCCGTGCTTCGTTTGCTTTCCTTTTTCCCTGAGCTTGGCCTGTAGTGAACCGGGCCTAATCCCAACCACCGCTGGGACTTCTGGGTAATTTCCTGGGGCAGGTGAAGGGCGAGCCCCTCCCTCTCTGATCTGGCGATGTCGGCGTCTGCCGGTCACCTGAGTCGCCCCGGGGCAGCCGGCTTTAGCATATGCAGCGAGGCCTCGGGCACCCGCACGGACGGGAGGCCAAACAAGCTCCGAGGCTCCGAGGCACGCCGGAAAGGCGAAAGCCACATATTTGACTAGCAGGCTTGTACATGAGTGGGGCCTGGCGGCAGCTGCGAGGTGGGGGGGGGTGGTCCGGGCTGGTTGATAACATGGTCCGTTGAGGAACAAAAACCCGATTACAACCGCCCGCCATCGCCCAACGAGATGGCAGGAAGCAAGAGGCCTCACCGGAGGTTACTTCCTTCCCTCTGAGGTCATCAGAGGCAGATTAGTGACACAGCCAGGGTGGAACGGCGGCGTGGCGGTTTGCGGGGGGGGGGTGCGCGGTAAGCTGCTGTAAACTGGAAGCATCTCTGAATTACCCTGTGGGTGTGTGTGAATGGTGTGTGTGTGTGTGTGTGTGTGTTTCCTGTGATGGACTGGTGACCCATCCAGACCGAGGGTGAAGTCCGCATCAGCCGCCTGACGTTTCCATCTCACTTCCCCCTCGACTCCTCTGGATTAGAATCCTTACTGCGACAGGGTTGGAGGGAAACGAGATGTGGCTCAAGAACAAGTCCGACCCGGAGCAAAAACACAGAGACTGTGCCCCGTGGTTTTGAGACCGATGGGAGCACGGACACATTGCGCACTGGAAGTAAGAGTTCCTTTCTTCCCTCTAATCAGGTTAGAACTGTTCATCCTCTCTCATCGTGTATATGATCAACCAGCTCCAGGTCCCTGTTAGTTTCATATCAACAAAGCTTCTCTGCTGACAGTTGATGTTACTTAATGGTGGAGAATAACCTAAAAATAAAATCCTGGATTTTCATCGAGGAATCCAGACTTACACATTCCTTCAGGAGCATGTTGTGAAACCTTCAAACACATAACCATTTAATCCATCAAATGAGGCCTTTGTGGCGTATTTTAAAACGATCTCTCACCGCCCTGGAATTCAAAAAAAAAAATAAAGGCCTAACACATTAGCACAGTGTGTGTGTGTGTGTGTGTGTGTGTGTGTGTGTGTGTGTGTGTGTGTGTGTGTGTGTGTGTGTGTGTGTGTGCACAATACATAATTTTACACAAAGGCCTCTTTGCCTCGGCGCCTGAAACCTGTTTGGGATAAGTTGGCTCACCCTTACGAGAGCGACGTGAATGTTAATGAATGTGCATTTTTAGGCTTAGCAAGTGAGCAGGCTCTTTCGCTAAATGTCAAACACGTTCGCCGTCGATCGGCTTAACCAAAAAAAACCCAGCGCCGAAAGGTCGGGGAGATTACCGAGCGAGTGGGCGAAACCCCCGATGTTTGCGTAAAGACGGGACGGGAGCGATTCGGTACCGAGACACGTCACATCAAAGACGGATGAAGGCATCGGCGATGAAGGCATCGGCGAACAGGAAGTTCATTTAGCACAGACGGGCCAATCAGAGACTTTGGCTGAAGCATGTGACCAAGGAATGGGAAAAACAGTGGGGGGTGGTGTGTGTGTGTTGGGGGGGCGTCCACAGAACTGCTGGCAGACAGGATTAAAAAAGAAACATGTCTGGAGCCCAGACACGCTGCTTTAGTGATGCTAATGAAACGCTGCGTCCCACCACTGAAGCACGCCGTCACCTGGTCTGTTGTGATCTTTATCACCCCCCCCCCACACACACACACAGACACACACACATGCACGCACACCCCTCCCCCACCCCTGGTCTGAGGTCATGTAGAGAAAATTATGATTAAACTTTCTTTTCCAGGAATCCTAATTGCGACACGAGGGACTGTGACATGTGCGGTCACACAGGAAGTGGTGAGAAGATTAGTAATCAAACGCAGCACGGCCTCCTGCGGGCTTTGATAAGCACGTCTCCCCTGCAGGTATCGGGACTATCACACGTTCAACTACATTCCTCCGGACACATCCTGCGATGCCTTCCTTCATCAGGCCGTACTTCGTTCTCCGGGGGCGGGGGGGTGACGACCGCTCCGGGCTGGGGAGAGATTTGAGCGGTGGTGCTACATCTTTACTCCCATCTTCTCGTCAAGCCGAAGCTGGATGGTTCACAGAATCATCAAACACTCTAGTGACCCATTTACCCAGAACTACATACGTGTTTACTCTGTTCGCCGTGGCAACAGCACAGAATCCACGCGGGAGCGGGTTCTAGTCCACAACAGACACGAGCTCTTACATACAGTCTCGTCAGTCTCTGCAAATTCGAAGTGAAATGGCGTCACATTTACATCTTTATTTTAATTTTGAATTAAGTAAATAAAGGGAACTCAACGCCAGACAATAACGTTCCCAGTTGTGCCTAATGTGCGCCATCGAGCCTTAAACTATTTCTTATCCAGACTGTCGCAATTGTCTGGTGGCGCTTGTCCCCCAAACATCATTACTGGAGCGTAACTGCATTACGATAAAGAGGAAACACTCGTGGCTTTATGGCCTCCGGGTCAGGTGAGGTCAGGGGCAAACGTTAATCTTCCTCATTACTATTCATGAGCCTGCTGCACCACGCGGGCGGAGTCACGAGTGGGAAAGATGCTGGAAAAAGCAGGAAAAGGAAATAAAACCGGCGAGAGAAGAGGGAGCTGGAAGATAAACCGGCTTCCAGTTTTATCCAGGAAAAATGCACACACACACACACACACACACACACACACACACACACACACACACACAAACACACACACACAAACACACACACACGTTCTTGTACCCCTATCTTTGTGAGGAGCTTAATAGACATAATGTATTACCAAACCCCTAACTAACCCCCTAATCCTAATCCTAACCCTAAACCTGACCTAAACCCAGTTCTAATCTCAACCTTAAAACCTCTTAAAAGATTTTGACCCTCAAACAGTCGTCACATCCCAAAGATGTCCTCACTTTGATAGTAGATGTGTTTTTGGTACTCTCTCTCTCTCTCTCACACACATACACACACACACACACGTGCACCTGTTCCTGCAGTGCCCCTCTGCTTCCATTGGTGAGCTGAGTGTGAGGTGACCTGCTGGTAGGAGGTCTCAGAGGGTCTTTGCCACAGCGCGTTATGTGACGGACGGACGGACGGGCGGACAGACGGCGTGGTCCGATGTCAAGTGTATCTTTCAGATGACTGCACACGCACCCAGCCCCACACACACACACACGCACACACACACACACACCCTCTTTGTGGGAAACCTCGGCCGCAGCCAAAGGTTTTTGTGGCGGAGAACAAAGGTGTCAAACACGGCGGTCCTTCCCAAACTGATCTGATGGCCGCATTCCGTTCCGCTAATGACGCTGCCCTCGTTAGACGGGAGACAATCAGAATGTGCGTGAGCTCTCCCAACTCCAGCCAGGGAGACCAGCTCCCAGATGGCACCTTGGGGCATCAGTGAGCTCCTGCTGCAGCTGTCACAGCTGGGCAGCTGTTGCCAGCGGCGGTGCCTTCACATCCGTCTCAGTGACGGGATAATTGAGCTCCTTGTTGTCGTCCGCTCTTCCTCTCACGTTTTGACCACGTCGCTTCTCTTTTCTGTGTTTTTTCGTCGGTTTTACGCGCACAGGGGTGTGAAAGATCAACACTACAGGAGCGTGTATGTGCTCCGATAACCCCGGGAATCAGGTAACTGACACTACACCAATAGTTCCATCTGCCACCATCAGAACTGAAGGAGTCCTTCACAGAGGGGTGGAACCTTCAACGGTCCAGCTGACCCCCCCCCCCACGTACCCGGCCCCAGTGGACTCAAACATTCTTTAGATTTCCTGATTATTCTTGGTTGTTGTCGGGAACTTTACTCACAAAGGCTTCTGGAAAGACTGCCGGTCAAGTTCTTATGAATCTCCTGGACTATGAATCTGCTCCAGGTTTTTCCAGGGGTCTCATCGTCCACGATTTGGCCAGTTTGTTTCCAGGAAAATCTCGTTTTAAAAGGAAAAGGACCTCTGAGCCCCCCGAAGTGAACGGATGATGTAACAGGATTTTGCAAGAATGTCTCCTGTGTCTTCCTCAGAGCAGTATTCCAGATGCTGGTGAGTTTGCCGTGTAATTACGGAGGAAGGCTCTCCCACTAGGAGGAAGCACTCAGCTGCTCATTCCCATCACCAGGCTCGACGTCTGATTAACAATCAGGGTGATAAATGGATCATCCATCCCTCCCTCCCTCCTTCCGTCCCCGGCCATCCACATACAAGTTTAATTAAATATTTAAAGTCTCTAATTAATTTACGAGCGTGGGAGGAAACTGGAGTCGCTGGTGAAAACACACACAAGCAGTGGGGAGGCCTGAATCAAACCTGGAAATCCTTGATATAATCCTGGAAACTCTTGACTGTGCCAACTAGTGCTTCTGTCTCAACATATTTATCGTTAAAATCAAGGGTCCAGCGAGAAAGATCGGGAGACATTAAACATCCGGAGATGATGTGAACTCATCCCTTCCTGGTTACAGAACATTCTGCCTTCTAGGGAATGAAACAGATTCAAGTGTTTCCAGTTCCAGAGGGAAGAGAACACTAATTAGCGATGGGATTTGTTTTCATACTGTTGTTTTCGCTTACCCCCCTCGATTCCAACCAAAAACACGCGATCCTGCCGTCTCTCCCCTTTGAAGTGGAATCGTTGAGGATAGTCGAGAAGCCTCACACTGAGGCCGGAGGAGTCGCGGAGTCCTTTCCCACGAGTCTGACCGTGTTCAACTTGCTGTGTTGTAAACCCCTCAGGAGGCCCCTGCAGGTTGACAAGGACCTTCCAGGTCTGTGTGACCTGCCCCCCCCCCCGCAGCACCCGTGTGTATTCATCGTTAAAATGAAACACGAAAGTGTGTTGTCAGGTCTGGAGGTACTTAGCGTTCAGGAGCTGTGAACCCATTAATAGCACGTTTATATTCCGAACAAACACAAACACAGAGTCTGGGTTTGGCTTCACAAACGAAAGGAAATCAATATTTAAGTTCTACAAATAGCATCTGTGTGTGTGTGTGTGTGTGTGTGTGTGTGTGTGTGTGTGTGTGTGTGTGTGTGGTGTGTGTGTGTGTTTTCTTTGTTATCTGGCCACAGCTCTGCCTGTTCCTCTTCTAATCATCAAACACTGACTGCTCTTTTCTGATTTTCACATGTCCAAACATGGCTTGTGTGTCTTGGTGGTGACTCACGGAGCGTGCCCGCCCTCGCCCCGACTCCCAGGAGGTGTAGAAATTGTGACTTCAACCCTTTGCTGTTTCAGAGTTTCTGGAAATGCAGCAGATCTGTTTTGAAATCTTTGGTGAAAAATGTGGAACTGATCAGGCCATGAATCAAAGAAACTGTTAAAAACAGATCTTGGGGGGGGGGGGTTCCAGCTCTTAAGAAGCCTATTTGTGGGATGTAATCACTCTTCCAGAAATGAAGAGAAGTATCCCCAGGGCACTTGCGGTTCTGACGTGATCGAAAGCTCAGATCTTTCCCGATTTTTCCTCTGCCAATTGTAAGACAGAACACACAGACAAGCGTGTCGAGTCTTTTACAAGACAGATTCTCTCATAACATCGTCAATGGGCTGTGTGTAAACAACAGAGACTCTCCAAAACGAGTCCTGCCGTTAAAAAAGCCTCTTCCGAGACCTCCACCTTGCATCCCGTACGCCTGATGTGGCACACAGGTGTAAATATGACGCACACGGAAAGTGAACGTTCATTCTAGTTCCCCCTCAGCTCATATGACTGAAACTGTCTGCCGCTAAAGCGATTATTTTAGCCTATTATTTAGATTATTTATTTTAAGTTTGGTTCTACTTTGGCAGCCTACATGAAGATCACGCCCCGATGGCCGTCTCTTCCTGACATGCATGTCTCCATCACACGCTTCAAAGCGGAGAAAAAGAAAGATTGCCCATGACCCTAGTGGATTCCACCACGATGTGTCTTTCTGCCGGAGCCCCGGACTTGAAAGGGGGCGCATCCCTTAATTGCGAGCGGGACCAATTAGGAGCGTTGGAACGCACCAGAGAGCCGAAGACGGAGGGAGGCCATCGCGTGAAAAGCTGTCTTTGATGTTCCGACGGGCACGGGTGGAAGACGAGTTCCAACAGAGTCGTCAAGCAGGCGAACCCTGCAAAAAGCTGCTTTAACAAGCGGTTAAAACCACATAAAAACAGTTATTTTTGTATTTTTGTCGCCTCGGGGCTGCAAACATGTGACCCTGCGCCCTGTTGTCTGCAGGAAGCTTTGCTTTAAGAACCCATCTCCGTGGATTTGGGACCAGATGTTGATTGATCACCGATTGGAGCCCCTTTCCCACCAAGTCACGGCAGTAGACCTGACACAAAGTCCCTTTGTCTGACCGAGTGCCAGACCTTGGGTTTGTAACATTCAAAGCAGGCGCTGGGGGGGGGGTCACGGTTCAGGGATTAGGGTCAGTTTAGAGGTTTTCTGGAGGAAAGTGAAGAAAGGGTCAGGGTGAGGGTCGGATTTGGGAGGGGGGGGGGGGGCTCCTCCGTGTGCACATGCCAGCAAGCGACTTGGGCTCGAAGGCTGATTTTATGGTCTGCAGTGGTGTTTTCAGAGATCCGCCTCCACGCCAGAGCCGGTTAGGCTGACGCGCTGGACGCCGCACGTGAACGCTCGGACGGCACGACCGTGACGGAAGCGACGCCTTAAAGCCTTTATATTTATTTCAAACCTGCGGTCTCTAGCGCGGCCCTGAACGCGACCCGGGCCATTCACAGGTCCCAATAAAACGGCACGGAGGCGAAGCTTTGCTGTGAAATACGGTCAAAATTCTTTCACATGAAAATGAGACGGCGTGACAACGGGAACAAGAATTCCAGGCGTGTCGTTGTTGTGGATATTGAGTTCCGCGGCAGCCGCGGGCACCTTTGAAAACTTCAGTGTCAATGAACGGGAGTAACCCCGTCTTAAGGTGAGGCCACAGCCAACAGCCAATCAGGAGCCTGCTGGAGATCAGGCAGCCGGGGCTCAGCCAATCAGCAAGCTGCTCCTCTCTCCCTCTCTCTTTTCTCTCGTTTCTCTCCCCTTTCATTCTTCCAGAGATACTATTCCATGAGCAACAGCCCGCCCCCGGAGCCGGAAGTGGCTATCGTTTGTTTGTGTGTGCCAGGCCGTCGCTTTTTGTTCCTCCTAAAGCTCCCATCCTTCTCCTGATTCGGCTTGTCTGCCACGCCATTGTGTGTGTGCGTGTGTGTGTGTGCGTGTGAGTGAGTGACCCATTCATAAAATACACAACACAAAAGGAACTCCCTCAACCTTTGCTGGTTACTACGTCCATTTGCCCAGCTCCCATGACTCCGGTGCGTGTTGACATTCAAGGAGTGTGTAGTTTGGTTTATAGGCGTGTGTTAGTGTGCGCAGATGTCCCGCCGGAATGCCGTCCTATACCCTTCAGGAGTTGCGCAACCACCTGCCCAAGCCCTCACGCTGGTGTTTATGTCTCCTTACTTAACAGAGACTCCTGGAGAACGTGGCTTCCGACTGGAACGCTGCGGGATGGGAATGCCGCGGCGCTGATCTGGACGGACAGGCTGTGACAGCTTTTTCAGAATAAAGGCTTACGGCGCCGCAGTGCGCTCAGATACGATTTGATAGGAACATATATGGGAGGTTTTTCAACAGGTATAGCAATCAGAGGTCCGTTTCCAGACATGGAAAGTTTAAAAGAAATCTCCTGCACGTGTTTCTGATTAAAAGAGATTAAAAAAAAAAAAAAAAAACGCACCGAGACTTGATGTGACTTCATCACGGGGAACAAAGCTGATTCACTTTTGATCAAAGGACGTCCTGTTTGGCCGCCTGACGGTGATTCAGATGTTCAGCTCGCGGCTCCTGTGCGGCGGTGCTGAGGCGGCCGTGTCTGCGACGACGCTCGCTCGTCACCTGCGGCCTCCCGCCCATCCTCCTGAGAGAATGGACGTCTCTGGAATGGCATTAAAAGATTAACAGTTAATCCTCCTTCCGCAGAGCAGCGTCGCTTTGATGAAAAGCAGAGGTCCCTTTGATTGGAGCTCTGAATTCGCCCCCCCTCCATGTCAGATCTACTGTACGAGTGACCGGCGATTATTAAATCGTCTGAATCGGACCATGTGACCCCCAAAGCCAATTACACGCACGCACACGTGGCGGCCGCAGGAATCGGCCCTCGGAACGCAGCCACCGAAGAGCAGGACTAATAAAGCGATGTTTACAAAGTGGAGCAGGAGTCCCCCGGCAGACGGGCCTGAAATTAAGAGGTTTGATTTATTATTTTCCAGAACGTTTCACAAAGTCAGACTTTCACAGAAAATTCCATTTCCAAGGCTACTGATGTGTAAGCCGGGGTCAGACAGACAAGAATTTAGGTTAAAAAAAAAAAAAAAAAATCCCAATCCCCTCGGAGAAAGGCCTGGGTGTATCCTGGGCGTGTTACACAAATCCCCATCATCATTTTTTTCACTTTCTTTCAGCCAGAAGGGCATTTCTTTCCTCCCCTGACCCCTCTCTGCCACGTTCCCATGAGAAAGTCTCGGCACCATAAAGCAGCCATGGCAGAAATGGAGACGCTCCGAGCAGGAACAACGCGTTCGCATTCATGCCCTTTGTGGGAGAGTTCGAAGAAGGAAGCCGGAGATCTTTCTTTTTTTGTTGCTCCCCGCGTGTCGGTGCACGTTCGCCCCTTTTGTCAGCGCCAAGACATTCGTGAAATTGCCTTTAAAAATGAAGGAAAAGAAAGGTTTCGGGAACCAAACCGGGCCCGTAGGGCGTTCCCAAGCACAAAGTGATGGGATGGAGGAGATAAGAGCTCAGGAGGTGTTCAGGTGTTGGAGGTGGGGGGGCCGCGGAGGGTTGTGTCCGGGTTTATCTCTGTCGGGGGGGGCAGAGGGAGTGCGGAATCTCAGAACGTCCTCTCGGCAGCAGCCTGAACGTTCCAGGGTTAGATAAAGAATGCAGTGTGTCCTGGGACATCCTCGTAACTGGACAGACTGGGACCAGTCGTCCTGAAGCCCCACAGCTGGAGCAGCTCTGACTCGCTGCTCACATCGTTCATAAAAGCAGAAGAAACAAACATGACAACAGGTTTCTTTCTTAATGACCAGTCAAATGCAGGCAAGCCCTTTAATCACGGTTTGTCCAGTAACACTCACACCACACTTACACACACACACAGAACACACACACACCACACACACACCATCTACAGAAATTGAATTTCATAACTGCATTGGAAATGTTTGACACGGAACCTCTGGAGCGCCTTCAGGGAAACCAAAGTCGGCACCAACCACAGCTTCTCTATACCACTGAAACAGGCAGCAGCTGAGGTGAGACTTTTCAGTTCCCCAATTCTCTGAATCTTTGTTCCAGCCCAGAGATGCGGAATCTCACAAATCGCAGCAGCGACAACAACAACAACAAAAACAACAACAATTGATCCCCTTTTTTTCTGACTGAATTCCGTTGTTATCATGAGTTATCTTGACGAGAAAAGACACACTTGGATGTTCCCACATGTTCTTACTTTATTTGGCCCCCACTCGCGGTTAGCCATAAATAAACTGTGTTTTAACTGGAATGTCTCATTTGTTCCAAATCATCACTGTTTGTTCCAACTTTGAACTGGATTCACATCTCTGCTTTGAATCAAAGCAAAGTTCTGAGTCGGATCTATTTGCGCTCATCGGTGAATAAGACGATAGTAAGTTTAATTCTGGGAAAAAACTTTAGAGCTTTAATTCTGGGAAAAGTGTCTTTATCTACAGCCAGATGATTCAGCAGCAGGTGACAGAATTCCAGCCACACAGGGAAAGACCAAGACCCCCACTTCCCTCCGTCTTCCCGGCATCCGACTTTTGGAATTTAAGTCCAGGAATGATCCCGTGGCCCGGCAGCTGAGCACCTGACCCACCGCTCGGACGGTCGGGGCCTCGATAACGGGACACCGGAGCCGCGCTCTGCCCACGTAAGCGTGGAATGTGACACCGTGGTGTTACGTAGTGCCGCAGACACCAATCAGGGAGGACAACACGCGTGGAAAAATGCCCCCCCCCCCCATAATACATAAAACAACAGTGGGAGCAGGTGAATGTAACTGGAACTGACTGTAAACAAAGATGGCGTGTAGAGGACAAACCTAAACATAGAGCATATAGATCATAGTACAAACAGGCGATCGCCATTATTCCGGTTGGTTACAGGAGCGGTTATTAATAATCTCTTTGTGGTGGGGACAAGGACAGACGGCATGTTTCCCTTAAAACCTCAAGATAAAAACTCCCTTAAAAACTCCCTTTAGAACTTCCTCAAAACCTTCTTCAGAAGTGAGGCTTCGTGTTTCGAGCAGCAGGTAAAAGCGTTGATTTGCCACATGGGTGTTAATAGTTAGGGCAGATCTGCAGCACAGCCTTTATGTTGCAGCTTTGATCTCCTCCAGGCTCATCATGTGGCCAATTGATAGCATGATACTGGCCAGTATCAGTATTTCAGATGTTTTTGGAGGTGCATATGTTGTTTTAAGCACTAAGGGAGTTAAAACCTCCTTATATCATTTAGAATCTTATCTTCCACGTTGACCGCTCCCACAAATTCCCTTTCATTTCCACATAAACTGCATAATGGGAATGATATCACGAGTTAGAACATCTGCGAAAATTACATTTGATTTATAAAACCGAGTGTTTACGCTCAGCCGAGGGAACTGGAACAGAGACGCCTGATTTGAGCTGTAAATATTCCTGGCCTGAGTGCTTTGACGAGCCCTCGCTTAAACTATCTAATCTGGCTCCAAACAGCTCTCAGAGCAGCTGCTCGTTTTCAGGAATCAAACAGGCGTTATTAGCCCATCGGCCACGTGACGATGAAGATGATGAAGGAGGCGGTGATGTTGGGAATCTGATTGTTGGAAACAACACACCAAGGATGATATCTGCCCTTGGCCTCAAACCGCTGCCGAGCGTCCGACCCTCGAGGGTCTGATCTCTGTCCGCTGCCGTAGCTGATGGGGCTGCGAGCAAAGGAAAGAAAACACACACACACACACACACACACACACACACACATACACACAAGGCCCTCGGCCCACCAGGTCTTTCAGATCAAATATCAGATCAGATGTGTGTGTTCGGATGATCCTGCCTAACAAAATATTCCACCCAAACAAACGGCAGGTCTGCGCAGTTTTCCTGGAAAACCTGGAGGACGTCGTATTAGGACGCACACGGTCCACGTGATCCCCGTGTGACCGACCCCAGTGGCCCTCCCCCGCCCTCCCCAGAGGTCTCCAAGGCTGTTGTGGTGTGTTTGAGGCAACATGTGGCCATGTGCACGCCTCCAACCTTTAATCTGCGCGGCACGTGGCCTCGGAATAACAAGCGATGTGGCCCCCGCGCTTGGCTCCTGAGACCCGGAAGACCCCCGGAGCGCTTTAAACCCATAAAACACGCTTTTACTGGACGCGCCACCCTTCCATACGAGCCGCAATCGCTCGAATTATCGGAATAAGAGAGCCGGTCCTGGCCTCCGAAGTGAGGTTCTGCTCCGACTGCACATTTTTCCGCGGCGATGCGGCTGAATGGAAGCAGATGTCTACTCGGCTGGCGCTCCCAGTCAGCTGTGCGCCTCGGCTGCTGGAATTTCTTCAAATCTGCGATTTCGCTCCGAGAGCGGCGGGCGAGCCCCGAGCCGCCAACCGTAGACCTCTGCAAACTCCACAGAGGTCTCGCTCCCTTCCCTCTCTCCACCGCCTCCGAGGGCGCCGGCGGCGCTCCGCGGGCCGCCGCCCTCCTCTGCTGCGCCCCGGCGGCTTGGGCGACTTATAAACGGTGACCAGATGGTGGCGTGAGGGGTCTCGCTCGGAGGGGCAGATGGCATCAAAACGGATGAGGCCGTCTGTGAAGGCGCAGCGACATCACCAGATCATCCGTGGAGGGGGAGGGGAGGGAGGGGGATGACATTTCCAGGCTGCCCAGCAACCCGGAGAATCCCATGGTTAATGATTACTGGTTTTCTCCTCGGTGGAAAATGGGTCACGGCTATAAAGGGTTTATTAGCCGGCGGTAACGGCGACTCAGGAGACCGACTCCGGCTCGCAACGCGCCCTCCGCTTCGAGTTCTCAGGAATTTCACGAGGCGTTGCCTCCCGAGTCCCCGCGGGGGGTCACGCCTTGGAACGCCGATGGAGGTCATCGCGGCGATCCCGCCGCAGCGGTTCTGCTTCGAACCCGAGTTTCCCCCCTCCCCTCCACCTCGGACCACGCTCGTTTGCGGGGTTGCGCTTTAGCCGACGTGACTCAGGTGCTGCACCTCAAAGCAAAACAAAGACGGCCCCTCCATCATCTGGCATGCGGCAGAAAGGAGACGTTTAATTCCAAACCCGCCCCCACCCCCACCCCCACCCCCACAGCTCGGAATGACGGACGCCACTTTTATACAAACAAGTGAACAAGTTTATTTTTCCAAAATGTATATACATAATGTACATAAACGCCACCAAAATAGACCCGCTAACAGTAACTGTGTGCACAAGACAGCAGAGGGCTTCTGTGCACTGAGATGAGGTATCACATTTACATACACACTATATCATAATCTCACAAGGCACGCTTCCTTTATCACACCCACGCCGCACTGCACCCTGGACCACACACACACACACACACAGCCATGTACGCCATCGTAGGATGTATTTAGATAAATAATGTTGGTCGTGCAGTGCATCCACTTTCTCTCATAAATAAAATATATTCTTAAAAATGTACAATAGAGCAACTACGTCTGCTGGTCTTCCTCTACTGGGACTGAGATGTCTCCTATGCCAACTAGTCCACGCCATACTTCCTACAGCTCCTCGGGCGAGCTCGCCCTGCTCCGCTCCGCCCCGCGCTCGCAGCCCGTGCGCCGTTTTTCCGGCCGTCTGCGCGGCCAGAGACGGATCCCGGAGTCCTCGATTCCATAAGGAACTGGAAAGTGTTCTGGCAACACAGTCAAGAGTTCATTCAAACACCCACCCCCTCCCATCCACCGTTCAACGATTAATCCCCCTCCCGAAAAAGTGCTCAGACAAAGAGAGGGCGGGGCCTCTCTCAGATCCGTGTTGGTTCCCCCGACGTGATGGTGCGTTTGTGGTTAGAAGTGCTGAGTGGTTACATTGGCAGCCTGTCGATCAAACACAGGATTCACTCTGTCAGCATCTCTACTGGATACTCAATTATACACACACACACACACACACTATATACTGTATACATCATATATGATTCTTCAAACTCCATTAAGGTCATACCTTTTTCTGGGTTTCACTTCCCAGCCATCACGGCATTTGAGGAAAGTTATCGACTCTCCTGGTGAGATCTCGGTTTTTTTAGGGTCTTGGGCGCAGAACGTGAACCTGTGACAGACGGCGAACCTCAGTGAGTCTTCGTCTACGCGGCAACCCCCCCCCCCCCACCAGAGGCTGGCCCACTTACTTTTTCTGCGTCTCTCCGGCTTTCACGCGGATCCGTCGGACTTGCAGGACGGGCTTCGCGTTCCAGCCCCAGAAGGACTTTTTGAGGTTCTTCCAAACGGAATTCCAGGAGTCGGCCTCCCCTTCCCAGGTCAGGCGGATCTTCAGCAGGTCCCCGATGTCATCCTCCGTGAAGACCAGGAAGGTGTTGGTCAGGTTCAGCCCGACGCTGCCCTCGTAGCTGCGTGGGGGGGGGGGACCGGGAACATCGTCAGCCTTCGCCCTCGCCGCTCTGAGGGCGCGACGGCGTTGTCGTACTTACACGTTAACGAGCATGTCGGCCGAGTCTTTCTGGGCTCCGTACAGCTGGACGTAGAAGGTGGGGTCCGCGTTGTCCGACTTTTTCCTGTTGAACACGTGCATCTTCATCTGATAGTGGTAGCCTTCCAACCATAAACAAACACCGTCAGTCGTAAAACCATCCACGCGCAGTAACAAAAAAAAAAAAAAAAAAAAAGAACGATAAGGAGCCGATCGGGAACCCGGATTCTTCCGGCCCTGCGGCGGTTTTTACTGCGCTAAACGTAAACGGGAGACAGCGAGGGAGCGAGGCCCACCTCCGAAGGGCGTGTCGGCGCGCGTCTTCAGGTACATTTTGCTGTTGCGCCTCTTGCGCATCCGCCTGGCGTTGTAGCCGATGTTGTTGCAGCGGTTCTTGCGGCAGCTGAGGCAGATGCCCTTGTGGAAGCGGTCGGGCCCCGTGCACTGGTAGGCGAAGCTGGCGTGCTCCCGGTTCATCAGCGAGTCCACGAACAGGTGCACGGCGCGCTCGTGCTCGCACTTCATCACGTCCATGAAATCTAGAGGAGGGGCGCTTGGGGTTAACGGGAATGGGGGGTGGGGTGGGGGGTGTTGCTAGGCGGAGAGCGGGGGACTCACTTCCTGCCACCGCCAGCACGTCGCCCAGCGTGCAGCCCGGCTGGACCTCGCCGCCGTTGGGGTAGATGTCGATGTCTCCGATGGGCCTCTTGATGCCGATGCTGACGCCCAGCGCCTCCCGCGTGTACGTGTGCAGGACGTCCACGAAGTCGGCGTCGTCGGGCGACAGCCGGCGCTCCTTCTCCACGTCCTCGAACAGCGGCCCCGCCGGGTCAAGACCTGCGAGGAACCGGACGCTTAGGAAAAAAAAAAAAAACCCAGACCCAGAGTCCTCCGAGCGTCGGGGGGGGGGGGGGCGTTTACCGGTGATCCTGCCGATGGTCCCGCGCACATGCGTCCCCGCGTACCCGGCGACGTGGGCGCCCAGGCTGTAGCCTATCAGGTGCACGTTCTGGAGGGGGAGCTGCTGCTCGTCCTGTGGGGGGGGGCATGTTCATTTAACAAATCCCAGTTCTGGCAAAGACCCGTCCCAGTTGCCTCCCAGTTGTTCTAATCTACTTCCAAGGCGCTGACCCCCCCCCTTCAGTTTGAGTGGCAACAGTAAACATCACCTTTGTCTCTGAGGCAGTAAAAGCCCATCCTGCTGTTGAGCGCCTAAATAAAAGGAGGATTAATGAAGCTCTAAATAACCCAAAACATCTCCTCTCTGGGGGTAATCCAGGGGCTCCACGACACCCGGCATTAAAGCGGCGCCGGGTGCCATCACATCCATCCAGACGTGCTGTGACGGCTCCACCACGTGCACAAATAACTCTGGAAAACCACCTAAACAGGAGCCTTTAAGGCTTTGGAACCAGCCGACCTGTCAGTCAGCGCACGTCGAGACTTCAGAGGCATCAAAAACGTGCACAAACCTGAAGCCAGTTGAGCATGGCGGCGATGTCGAGGCCCACGGTGTGGGTGTGGTTGACGGCGTCCGGGTACAGCTGCTGGGCCATGGGGAGCCAGTCCACCACCACCACGTTGGCCTCGGTTTCCCTCCGCATCACCGCCGACACCAGCTTGTACATCCAGCTCTCGAAAATCCCGCTCATCTGCCAAAGACAAACGCGGGGGAGGTTGACGCCTCGGAACCAACGGCGACCCACGAAGCTTATCCAACAAGGCCGTACCGTCCAGCCGTGGATGATGAAGATGGTCTTGGTGGTGGCGTTGAAGCCGCACTCCTCCAGACACCCCCTGTTTCCAGCCTGCAGGTAGCAGCCCTCGTGGTCCAGGTCCAGACTCTTCCTCATGTTGTACTTGACCGCGCCGAGAGCGCTGGCGTTGGACGACAGCTCGTCGAACCCATCCTCACCTGAGGGGAACACGGAGCCGTTGGGGATCTGGGTTCGGGGGGTGGGGGGGGGCTGTGGGGGTCGTTCTCTCGGTTTAAAACACGCAAGACGCGGGACGCGCTCGGCCCAGGTTCCGACTGTCGCGTCGGGCTTTCGCAGCAGCATCTGGCGCAAACAAGTCCAGATGAGCACAAGACGTGGACGCAGAGCGCAGCCTGATCCTGCGCGTCGGACCCTTCAGGAAGTTACATTCGAGGCGAGAGCGCTGCGCGTAATTCACCGCGATTGTAAAGCGCGGTCCCAAATTAGCTTTCCAGAAATAAAAATCTGCACGAGCCCTTTGTGTACGAACGTTTATTGACCCCCCCCCTCCCCCAGAAAAATAAGGCCTAGAGCCAGCTGAGAGTAAAGTCTGGGTCAGCGGGAAAACGCGGATTCAGCGGAACATCTCCGACGTGGCGCTGCGTCCACCTGCCTCGACTCCCGACCTCCTCGGTCGAGGGCTTGGGGAACCAGGGGACGTAGCCTGGCGTTTTTAAATCCACTCCCGTTTTTCTGGTTCACTCAAGCGGCCGCGCTTGTCCGCGTTTGTGGGTCTCCCGACGACCCCCCCCCCCCTTCCCAAAACGCTGATTGTTAATTAGACACACCAGCTCAGAAAGCAGGTTTTGGTTCACCAAGTCGGATTTTCCTCCCGTGCGTGTTTGACCTACTTCACATACTGACCGATTAGATGAATTCAGCGCTGGGGAGGGAAGTGGGGGGGTAGATTTGGGTGAACAATAATAGCAGTTTCTTACCTTTAAGGACAGCGTTTTCCCCCTGAGCGGAGGAGAGGAGCGCAGCGGCGAACTGGAGGAAAATCCAGAGTAAAGGGGCTTTGTGACTCATCTCTGTCTCACCTCGCCTGTGTGGGAATTTGAAACGCTCCGTGGATGTAAAACGTCTTTTTTTTTCTTTTTTTTTTTTGTATTTCTAATGGAAACGCAGTGGGTAGTTGAGTTTAAATCCACTGGCGACAAAGAAGAAGCGAGCCGCCGGTGCGTTTTTTTGTTTGGTGCGCGCCCGTGAAAGCACCCAAATGTGTAAACCAGCATCAGACGTGTGATTAGAGTTTTAAATAGTTTCCTCTTTTCAGTCGTCTGATCATCGGCTGATCTATCGCGGATCCCATTGGTCAAGCCTCCATTTCTTTACGTTGGGGAAAGGCGTGGCGATGCTCAATGAAGTCGTAGTAGGCTTCCTGCCTTGCGCGTCTCAACCTTTGCGGGGTGTGTTCGGCTGACGCAAGCTGCCATAAAACACACTGCACGGCTCGGGTTTGGTGGGAGGGTCGTGTGGTTCAGAACTTTGTTTCCGAACGGCGCGCAAAAACGATCCAGAGTTGCGCGCGAGTTGGGTGACTTGTTCGGAACTCTATTTTGAGGGGCTGAGAGTTCCACTTTATCCAGTCATTCGTGGGAAACCCGCTCCCGATGGGAATGCTGAAAAAGGCAGCGAGTGTGTGCGCGTGGAGGGTGTGAGTGTGTGTGTGTGTGGGGGGGTATGTTTCCAGTGAAAGCGCGTCCCTTTGCGCCTGGCGCGCCGCCAGTCCATCAGCTTAGTCCACCGGCCGGATTCAATTGATGAGGCGAAGAATGGGCGCACTCACGCACGGACCCCCCCCCCCCTTACAATAACACCACTGTGATGTGTACATACAGCAGCAGGACGCCTCCGAGCACAGCCCCGTACCTGGGCGTCCTAAAAACGCAGGTGAAGTCCTGCCGTAGGTGTGTGAGGGGTGTGTGTGTGTGTGTGTGTGTGGGGGGGGGGTCACAGGGCTGAGCGGAGACCAATGAGCCAAGAAGGAATTTATGATTGTGTACTCAAGGTCTCGGGTGGCTCAGCAGCTCGGCCAGAGGGCGTTTTATTGATTTATTGAATTAAATTTAAGTCCACCTGATATTGACTGCACATGACGGCCCTCGCAAGGAAATCTGAACGAAAGCTTTTGTGTGTGTGTGTGTGTGTGTGTGTGTGTGTGTTTTGCGATAAGCACGCGTCCAAAATAGACTTTATCCTATTTTTAACTGTGCATTAATATTGATTCTTTCTTTCATCACGATGGAAGGGGGACTTTAAGAGAGTTCGGGCTCTGGAGTGACCAAAATCCGTCACTGAAACAGTCGACCCCCCCCCAAAAACAAATCAACGATTTTCGACATCGCGCTTTGATCTACGTCACCACGCCACTTTTTCTGAATAACTCTCATCTTGCCCCCACGGTATCTGCTCGGAAAAACCCAGCGTTCGGAATCCCGAAGGTCAAGGATTCCAGGCCAATAACTCCAGATCAAAGGTTGGAAGTAATGGGCGCACGCGTGGATAATGACCCAGGGGTGTGTGTAGGTGTGTGTGTGTGTGTGTGTGTGGGGGGGGGGGTATTTGCATTATCGACGCGCCCGCGGTGTTTAAACCCCAAATTAATGCAATTACCATCAAAACCCGATCGCCTCCTTCAAACCCGTCAGCGGCGGCGCGGCGGCGCCCCCCAGCGGCCGCGGGGCGGCGGCGCAGCGGGCAGTGACACAGCAGGAGGCGGAGGGGAGCCGAGAACCAGACCGGATCCTTCATGAGGGAAGAGGCCAGGGACAGACAGCCAGCCCCGGCCTCTCCTCCCTTCGCTGACACTAGCCGACCATTGAAGCCCGGAGGCCCGAGCAGGGGGCCGCTCTAGAGTCCCCCAGGATGTCCCGTCATGAAGGTAGGAGCGCGGCCGGGCGCACGGCCGACCAGCGCCGCGTCGGGATTTGCGCGATCCCCGCTGCCGGCTAAGGCTACCTTAGCCCGGGGGTTCGTCCTGTTTTTGCAGCAGGGCTGCGGCGGTGCTTCCATGATGGCGGCGGCGGTAGAGGGGGGGGGGGACGTACGGTCGGCGTCCCGGCGAGCCGCCGGAACGGCCCGACGGAGGCGGAGCGCGCTGACGGGCCAGGCGCGCCGAGGGAGCTGGTTAGCGGGGCCGAGCGCGTCACTGTAGCCGGGGAGCTAGCTCGTTCTGCAGGGGGGCGAGGAAGGGGGAGTGCCGGGGGACGAGGGAGCCCCCGGACCCCCCCCCCCACTACCACCACCACCTCCGGAGCTGGGTTTGGGTTGAGACGCAGCGCGGCCCCGCGTCCACCTCGTCCTTGCGGCCAACCTTGTTGATCCCCAAAGTTGTGAGAGTTGTGGCCCCCGGGAGAGGCCAGGTGAGGGGCCGGTGTGGTGGTGGTGGTGGGGGGGGGGGGGGGCTCACCTGTCGGACTGTTGGTGTCGGGGGTTCACCGGCCCCGGCTTCCTCCTACGGTGGTTGTTGTGAAGTTGTCCGGGACGTGAGAGGCCGCGGGTGGTACAGGCACCCCCCCCCCACACACGGTGAGAGGGAGGGGGGCGAGCAGCAGCCTGGTGTCACCCAAGAACCCCCCCCCCATCAAGGCTGTGCAGGTCAATCAAGAGTAGGTTGCAGCAGGGCAGGTCCTTGACGTCACCGGCGGCTTGCAGCATCCAATCAGAGAGACCCTGACGTGCACGTCTGTCCCGTGCGCGGGGGAAGTTTATCACAAACACACGCGTCTGCCTCCCTGAATGAAATGACTGAAGCTCTCTCTCACCCCCCCCCCAAGGTGTCAGCTGCGACGCCTGTTTAAAGGGCAACTTCAGGGGCCGGAGGTACAAATGTCTCATCTGCTACGACTACGACCTGTGCGCCTCCTGCTACGAGAGCGGCGCCACCACCACCAGACACACCACGGAGCACCCCATGCAGTGCATCCTGACCCGGGTCGACTTCGGTAGGTGGGACTGTCACTGTCACCCCCCCTTCTCTGGGAGGGCAGGAGGGGGGGGGGCTCCGTTTTAGACGATGGAGGAGGAAGAGTGTGAGTCAGATAATCTGAGGGAAGCTACTCTGGTGTTGTTTAAGAGCCCAACAAACGATACCGTGTGTGTGTGCGTGTGTGTGTGTGTGTGTTGTGGGCCCGTTTATCTCTAATAAAACATTTTTATTGGCACCGGCCGCCACAGGGATAAAGATATTTCTGTCCCGACCAGATCTTATTAACTGTAAGTCCGTTTAATCTCGGTCACGGGCGGACCCGCTTCCCGCCGCTCCCCCTCAGTTCCTCTGCCTCTCTGAACGCTGTGACCCCCCCCCCCCTCTCCCTCCCCAGACCTGTACTACGGGGGGGAGGCCTTCTCGGTGGAGCAGCCCCAGGCCTTCACCTGCCCCTACTGCGGCAGGATGGGCTACACCGAGATGTCCCTGCAGGAGCACGTGGCTGCCGACCACACTGAGACCTCCACGGAAGTGGTACGCTCCCACGAAAACTGCTCGTCCAAGCGTTCCGGGGTTCACCCTCTCCTCCCTGCCCCCCAGATCTGCCCCATATGTGCAGCGCTGCCCGGCGGAGACCCGAACCACGTGACCGACGACTTCGCTGCTCACCTCACACTTGAACACAGAGCGCCCCGAGACCTGATATCCTTCTGCCGCGTTACTTCCCGTCATGCGGGGGGGGGGGTCCTCGCTGTGACGCCGGCCTTTGATCTGTTCTCTCCCCGCCCTTGATCTGTTTTGATCTCTCTGGCGGTTTTGATGCTGTAACAACTCGCCGGTTCGGGATTCTCCTGGTTTTCGTCATCCTGGAATGTGAACAGAAATGCTCGTTCTTTCATTTTTAATGCTGAAAACATTTTTCTTTCATTTTTAATGCTGAAATTGTGGCTTTGCTTTCATTTTTGATGCTGGAAATGTTGTTCTTTGGTGTTCAGGGGTTCAAAGTCCACCGCAGTGGCGATTGATGTGATTGGTCAGATAGACCCAGACCGTTGAATCCTCGACTGTAGCGAGCACTCCGTCACCAACATAAATGTGCAGGCTCCTACGGGTGGAAGAGCCCACTCTTCCTGGGGGGGGGCATCTAAGGACACTTGATTTATTCATTTTTCACCAACTCCGAAGTAGAAACGCGCTGCCGAGATTAAGATCGCTGTCATATTCTCCTTGCCACTTCCTTAACCGAGGGCTTCACGACGAGTCCAGCGGGGTTCGGCACGTGAGGAGGATGTTCCACCCCGGCCGGGGGCTGGGGGGCCCGCGGGCCAGGAGGTCCAACATGCACTTCACCAGCAGCACCACGGGGGGGCTCTCGGGCAGCCAGAGCTCCTCGCAGGGCTCCAACTACACCAGAGAGGCAATGGACCCCATCGCAGGTGGGTGTGACCACACACACACACACACACACACACACACACTCTCTCTGTTAACAACTGCGCACAGCCCGGGTGTGTGAGCAGAGCCGTTGCTGCGGCGGCTCCTTGTTGGTCCCGTCCCTGGTTTAATCCGGTTCAGTGCTTGGCATTTGCCGTGTCAGCTCCAGCTGTGCCATAACGAGGGTCCCCCCCGAGCCCCCGGCAGCTCCAGGGCTTCCTCGCTTCAGAAAGTCGCAGTTCGACGGTTCAATCTGCTCCGACATCGCGGATCAAAGTGCACCAGACGGGATTTGATGTTTGCTTTGCTGCCCCCCCCCCCTCAGAGCTGCTGTCCCAGTTGTCGGGGGTGCGTCGTTCGGCGGGCGGCCAGCTCAGCTCGGGTCCCTCGGCCTCCCAGCTGCAGCAGCTCCAGATGCAGCTCCAGCTGGAGCGTCAGCAGGCCCAAGCGGCGCGGCAGCAGCTGGAGACGGCCCGCAACGCCACCCGGGGGGGCGGCCGGGCCAACGCCATCCTCAACGCCAATTCAGCGCCTGCAAACCCCAACCCCAGCGCCAACCACAACACCAACGCCAGTCCCAACCCGGGCCCAGCAGAGTCCAGCACACAGCACAACTCCCACAGCTCCCAGTTTCTCCTCAGCAGGTGGGACCTTGTCCGTCCCCGTTGCCGAGCAACCGGCGGCCCTTCCCTTCGGTGACGGGATTTCTGTGTCTCCTCAGGCTGAGCGAACCGAGGTTGTCCGAGGCGGAGAGGCAGGCGTGCGAGGCCCAGTGGGCCGACCGGAGCCTGTTCGTGACGGAACTGCTGCTCTCCACGCTGCTGCCCGACGAGGACGCCTCGGCCTCCTCCTCCGAGGACGAGGACGACTGCCACGCCCCCTTGCGGCACTTCGCCGACTTCAAGGCCATGGGCTGCGTCGAGGTCATGACTCTGGACGTGGCCCTGGAGAACCTGAACCTCAAGGAGGCCGCTCCGGCCACCAAGACGGCCAAAACGACGCCCAAATCGGCCCCGACGAAGAAAGAGCCCCCGGCCCCGCCCCTTTGATGCTACGGCCACGCCCCCCTCTAAAACCACCATTGTGACTGGCCGACTGCCGAGCCAGTCCGACTGCCGATGGAAGATGAAACAGACTGCGGTTCTTTTGGGCTGTTTTAATTTTTTTTTTTTTTTTTCAGTGATTGTCATTTCGGCTCTGCCCCCCGACCCCCCCCCCGTGTTTATTATGTTGTGTACATTGAGTAAAAGTAGTGAGGCGAGCGAATGCGAGAGCGAGGGAGCGAGCGTGGCGGTGAGTGAGAGAGAGAAAACTATATAAATATATTATAGAAGAATCTATATGGAAGTCGATAATCAAACCCACGTAACCTGTGTTTCCTCTAGCAGACGAGCAACGCGTAGTTAGACATTTAAGAGACGAACCCATCACGCCCCCCGCCCCCCGGAGAGGAGGCGGCCCGTCGCCCCTCCCACCCAACGCTGCTGTGTGTATTTATCGTTATTGAAGTGCTCGGATGGTTGAACACAACTTAAGCATGAGCTTAAATCACCACGTGCCCATTTTTAAGCGCACACTGACGGGGAGGCCCACGTTCGGTCCCCCCTTCCCCCCCCTCCCGTGACCTCGCCTGACTCGGCGGGGGGGGTCAGGTGACCTTGCTTTATGGACCGCGGGCACTCTTCCGAACAGTGTCTCCAGTGTCTGTCTGCGTACACTACAGATCCTCCGCATCCGAGATGGAGGTCGACCCCCCCCCGACGACCACCCAGTCTGACCTTTTCCAACCTGAGAGAAGGAACACGTGTTTTTTTTGTTTTGTTTTTTTTCCCTCTCTTTTACAGACAGGCGCTTCTTCTCACTCTTCCCGTGAACTAAAATTAATCTCTCCATTACTCACCAATGCAAAGGTTATTTATCACGTGACTTGAAGGAGAGTTCTGCATTGCTGTTCCCACGAGTTTCTCTCTGTACGCCTCCAGCGTGACCTGAAGAAATGCAATGTATGATTGTTTTTTTTTTTTTTTCGTTTTTTTTTTTGGCTTGGTGAACAGTTCAAATCACAGGGTAAACTTTTCAGTTTGGAGGATAATAAAAATGATTTGGATGGAAATGAACTAACCCAACACCACAGCCTGGTGTCATCGTCGTTCTTTTGCTGGTACGTTCGCCTGCCCATCATACGGTGAAATAGACGCCCGAGTCCTGTCAGCTGCTGAGCATGTCTCAGGAAGGTTAAAGTTTTTTTTTCTCGTTTAAACGACTTCTGATAATTCTAATCATAATGCAGTATTGGAGGAGGAAGCTGATTTCACCTTGACAACAGCAGAAATATGTCTGCTTACAAAATGTGAAAGGTCATCTGAGGCTTTAATCTTAAAGGCTCTTAATAAGTTACATGTGAATGTACGTTGAAGCAGGGGTCTTCAACCCGGTCCCACAAGGACTGTAATCCCGCCGGGTTTTCTCTCCTACCAGGTGGACGGCTGCTTCCACAAACAGCGAGCCTGAGCGGCAGGAGGGAAAACCCGGATC